>OX328123.1:33832872-34567319 GCA_946811695.1 Gonocerus acuteangulatus
ACACGGATTTCTTTAATAAAATGTAACTTTCTTCAATTCGAATTTTTACTTTCAGCCCCTCTTTAATTCGAACTCTCACTATTTCGAAAAACTCGATAATTCGAATTTTTTGTTTGGTACCTATAAATTCGAATTATCGAGAGTCTAAATTCTTATATATATATATATATATATATATATATATATATATATATATATATATATATATATTCCTTCTAGTTTATCATCGTGTTTTTTTCCTTCTTCAAGTAAAAACACGCTTAAAACACTTCTTAGATCAGACGAATATTGAGTCCATAAAGCAATCACTATATTCCATATAAACACACACACACACACACAAACACACACACACACACACAAACACACACACACACACACATATATGTGTGTGTGTTTTTATATGGAATTTAGTGATTGCTTTATGGACTCAATATTTGCCTGATCTAAGAAGTGTTTTAGGCGTGTTTTTACTTGAAGAATGAAAAAAAAACAAAAAAAACACGACGATAAACTAGAAGGAAGCGAGTTTAAGACAGAAGAAAAGCATCCTACTATCTTACAGTTGTTGAAGGGCCTCGTCCTTTCTTCTCCCGATCCTGGCATTATTACTCTCCTTCAAGATCATCACGATCCTTCAAACTTTTCTCCTTCAATTTCCACTTTAGCCTTCAACTTTCACTAGTCTAAGGATCATTATATTGTAACCAGAAAGTCTGTGGAGTGCTCTGATCGTATCCCTGAACATTCCCTACAATAATAGATTGATTCTGAAGCCGATCTTTATTATTTAGAAGGATAACCTTACATTATTTCTTTATCCGGTATTACATTCTCTACATGTATGCATTTTATAATGTGGTAGACTGTATGGCCTCTGAGCTTAAGCCCTCGAAACATCGTCCTTGGAAGGACGTTCAGATGACGCTGAAAAGAGCCTCGTTGCTCTAAGTGGAAGGGAATAGCAATTGATAAAATTTCAGTTTATTGATATTTGTGCTGTGACTGCAGGTGTGTACGTCACTCTATTGCGAGTGACGTTAGTTGAGAGAGAGGTTCGATGATACTGGATAGGGAGGGGAGGTATATCAAAATCCATTTAATGATGACAAGGAAGTTTGTTTTGTGAAAACATAGAACTTAGAACAGGACTTTGACGATGGTTCTAAGGAATTTGAATAATTCGAACAGATCTGATCTTAAAATCTAACGATGGAAAACAAATATTTTCAGGCGTTTAATCTCCTTCATGCAGATACTGTGGTACATTCATTAAAAACCGTGCAATAGGACTATATGTATGGTAATCAAAATACAGAAGGCGAACACCAAGAATGATCCTGTTTCCATTGGAATAATAATTATTCATTTTGGATTAATATATATAAACAAGATCGGGTATTTATATGCTTACACGATAGCGAAAACAATTTAAGTTCTTTGGCAATGTAACTGTGCATACAAATTTTCCAGAATAAATGATAGGCTGATGCAAATTTGTCCTCCCATTCCGAAACAAATAATTGCAGAGGTAACTGATTCTTGACCATGCGGCACAGGAAGGAGATAGAGCGGTCTTTTGAACGAACCCATTAATAAATTAATTAAAGGATGGGGAGGCCTAGGGACAGCATGGACTCCGAATCCAACCCACGAACACTTGAAGATAAAATCTTTAGTGCGCTCGAGTTTTGAACCCAGCATATTAGTCGTGTGCTCTACCACTGAGCTAACTTCGCCTAAGGGAATTTTATTAAAATATTCAAACAAATTAAATTGATGAACATTGACTGAAATAATCAGTAGATCAGGTAGGTGTAAGCTCTGGATTTTATCTAGAAGCATGTACTTTACCTTGCAGAAATAAACTTTTCACACGATGAGCGAAGTGGTTTGAAATTTCAAGAATAATTAATTAATATCGATCAGGTAAATATCATTAGTCTTGTGGTAGTAAATACATAACATTTAATTATCTCTAACATGCTAATCTAATTACTCGCTATTAACAGTAATAATTAGTTATGACAAGTTGGAGGCCATTACTGGAGGAAAATAAAAGAGCCCAGGAGGCATGGCCGTGCGTGGGTGTTGGGGAGATATTGAAATTTTAATACGGAGAGCAGGTGCTGGGGGGGGGGGTTATGTAGGTCAGGTCCCCCCTCATTATTAAATATACTAGACCCGTCATAGTTTTTCTCCGAGGATGGGAATTATTCTCTCTCCTATTTCTCTGGCTATTCTAAATATTAAACAAACTTCGTTTCGTTTGCACAATCTTATTCATCTCCATGCTTGGAATAAATCAATGGTGTGATAGTTTGTCTAATGAATTACATAGTAGCTTTGCCAATCAATGGGAATAGAAGGGGCAGAGGCGGAAGCAGTTTCATCAGGAGCCTCAAGGCCATTAAAGTCGTCAATGACTTTAATGCAACGAGAGAATATGAACATGATGAAGGTGTGAGAATAATATGGACATATACAAAGCAAAGTGTCATCCAAGTGTTAAAAAAGTCCGTCACACCGAATCTGTTCAAAGTTTCAATCCAACCTGCAAATGTTGAGTAGTGAACCGGCAACACACCTATATGTGTCGCGTGTTGCCTATTTCTGCATACCCCTCAACGAAAATTCCACTATAATGGTATACCTTGAAAACCGGAATTACGATTTTTTGTTTATTTAAATAGGCCTATTGTACAAAATCAGGCAGTGTAACAATTTTAGCAATAGGGCATTCTGTCCATTAAGGGAATAAATTGGACAAAGTTAGTTCTCGATGTAGTTTTAAAGGTATAACGTTCTCTTCGTTCGCTTAGTAATATATCATGTTAAGGTATTAAGAAGTTAGTGGATTGGTAGCATCAGCACTATTCATCGAACCTGTGTCATATATAATCCCCTTCCGACTATTTGTCGACCAACACAGAGGCTCGTTAGTTTTTAACTAGTAGGGCATAGGATTTCTAGAAAATGTCTCCTCTATTCAATTCAGCGACTAAATATCCGGAACATACAGTTCCTTTAATGATCTGACTAATTTTTTAGATCCTTTGTGGAATTAGTTTTGCGAAATGTGAGTGGTTGTTCCTTAGAGCCGATCCCAGCCTCTTAATTACCTAATATTAATGATTGCTCCCGAACTCTACTAAATCCTCCATTAATTGCTTCATTTTCATCTAAAGGACGAAGGACTTCCAAACCCTTTCCTAAAGCTCTTAAAGTCCTTCTTTTATTCCTTTCTTCCATCTTGAAGCGCCACTTGAAAAGTTTCGCACCTCGAGATGGAGAAACCCAATCGTCCTCTGTAGATTTCCCTTGAAGATTCTTGCCTCCATTTATATCGTGTTTCTTCGGGAATTAGCTCGGGAAAGTTCGGGTAACTTTCCTTTGTGCTCCAGTCATCCCTCGATTTTGGCTTCTCCCTTCGCGTAGTGCTTCTAACAATTCTCCAGGAGCCCTTTAATACATTTTAAGAGTTGTTTATTCCTATTTCAAATCAAATAAACAAGATTGGATCACTTTTTTATGTGGTCCTAAAAATTCTGGAATTAAAGAGGTCGCAAAGCCCCATCTTGTCTTGCCTTCTCTCTCTACCCCCCCCCCCTTGCTCTCTCTCTCTGACTCTCTCGCACTAATTATTAATTTAATCTATTATAAACATCATTATTATTATGTGAGCTCAAGTGCAAATAAGGCTTTCTTAAATTTTATGGCCCTGACATAATTCCCTCTTGAACGCCCTGAATGAGCTCTTGTTCTGTCATCACACCATTTTTTTGTGGTGTTTATCTGTAACTATTGGGCGATTAATGCTGGGCCACCTAAAGGTTGCTTCCCTTTTATAATCCAAACAGCTCATGGTCACCCATTCAGATGCTAGCCACACCCGACGTTGCTTAACTTCGGTGATCAATGAGAACCGGTGCATTAAATTTGGCTGTGGCCGTTGGCACCAAATTGTTCCACTCATTTCGAATCGAATATTTTTTGTCTAAAAGGTGTCGCTATAGTTTCGTGTCGAACTAGTTCTGCTCGTCTCGAATTTGTGTTTCTAGCTCATACGTACTTCTATTATCGCTGTTTTAGCAAAGCTTGCCGGTTTTTTTTGGTACATTTTACGCTCATGGAATGCCTTGTTAGCAGAGCATGCCATTACAAAATCCAGAATACAAATTACAAAATATCTGGCTACACTTTCAGGTCAATCTTCTCGGGGGTATTCCTGCTTAACATCCAAGAGGGGAGTTTCTGATAAGGAAGTAAAGATAGATTCTACCAAATTGTGGTTCTTTAGGCATTCTATAGAATATGTTTTATGAACTAAATGATCTTATTTAATTTATTTTTAAGGGTTTTATGAAATTTTTACCAATCAAACCAACATTTCGGGGGGGGGGCTGTAGCCCCCCCTTATATACGCCCATGCCTAAAAGCCTCTTTGGAAGTGTGTTCCACGCCCTCATCCTTATTGCTAGTACCGCAGGGTTAGCAAAGCTTGCCAGCTCGAATCTCTGGCTTTAGATTCGCGTCGAATTAGTGCAGATATTTGTGTTCACATTTCAGGCAGGATTGCCTTCCTAACACAAACCGTGAAATTCCGAATAAGAATAACTGCCTACAGCTTTATTCCGATCTTACGATGTGTTTCTGTTTATCATCCAAGAAGGGTATTTCTGTCGAGGAGATTGTGATAGGTTCTACTAAATTGTTTACAAGAACTCAAACCACAGCTTCATTTCTTTCATCTGTTATAAATTTGTTTTCACCAGTCAAACCACAAAATACAGATTTTCATTTTTGCGCGGACATGAATTGCTCATAATGAGTAATAATACCGTTTGCAACGAGTACTCGGAAAGCCAAAGGAATGCAGGTCAGGGGGAGCGGTACTGGGTACTTCATTAAGAGCTTGCTGAAAAGCAGTGGGTTTTGAAGGCTTTGCCAATTAGACGAGGCCTCCGTCGGGCTTTGAACCCACAACCGAATATTATTTACACTTGGTCTCCTTCGACCTTTAAATCCTCCGTCCGGCAAATGAAGGTCCTCGTCAAAAGCCCTCCTTCCCTTCACTTCTAAGGAATCGACTCTCGTCAGCCCGTCAAAAGGCAACCATTTCGAAATGTCACCTTTTTCATTTACTCTTCTCACTAATATCTGAAAATAAAGTTTGGAATTAGAAAGTGAGGCAGATGCATTTCAAATGATTAAAACGAAACATTACTTTTACTCCTGTTAGGTGTTATGTAAATGGAATAAATGCCCTAATTTCAAAGAGATTTGTTCGCCTATACCATTGAAGGTGTTAAAATATACCAAGCATAATTACCTTGTTTATTAGAAGGGACCTCAAAAGAACATAAGCTCCATTCAAGTTTATTAATTACTTTACGAAAATACACCACAAATAATTCAGAGCATCTTCTCATGAATTTATGTCACTCTTACATTTTCCTGTTTCCCATGTCGGAGCAACCCTACATCGTGGGAGTTTATTTTAAAGGACGTGTGCCAACCTTTCTAGATACTGCACGTATTTTGATTACATACATATACGCATGAGTTATTATTATGTAATTATTAATATAAATATTATATAATAATAACATCAAAAGAAGTATTAACATAGAAAAAAATAAAGAAAAATAAATAAATAAAATATATACATATTACTTTTTGGTCCATGTCCTGATTGTGTTACTTTAAAATTGTTGAGAGTTAATTTTTGTCTGTTGAGTATTGTGGGCATGAAATTGTGTAAATGTCATCCTTTAGTTGTGTTCATTCATCGTTCGTCCCATTTTCTCATTGATTCCTCTCTTAGTCGTGTTTTTACAAATCAAACATATACTTACCGACTGGCTAAGCGCATACAGAAACTCCCGGAGAGAGGAAATAGGTCTTGCAAGACTGCGATACTGATAGACCAACATGTCAGATCTGCAATACAGAACTAACAGTGACATACTTCGGGACATTACTGACCTACTTACTGACAGCAGCCACTATATCGACAATATTATTAAACACATTAAATATGAACATATATGACAAAATATGAGAACATCCGCAACTTTTTATTTCAAAATCAAATGAATATTAGTTAGTTTAGTCAATGTTTATTTCTAATTTATTTTTGTGTTTTATTTTTAATTTTTTTTTTAATATCTTTAACTGTATTTATTCTGCTTAGTTATTTGTTTTTTCCATATTTTACTCAGGATTCTATATTACTGGGTTGGTAACCCCCCCCCCCCCCCCCAGCACAGCAATCGATGCCATTCATAGACGATGTGGTGCAACGAAAAAAATAAATAAATAAATATAGTCTGTGATGTAAGTTTAGAGTAAGATATAGGTAATGTCGTCTCTTTTGATGCTGATTTTGCGAGTAAGTCATCTCTCTCGTGTTCTAATAGTCCCGAATCTCCTTTAATCCATGTTATTGTAACTTTAACATTTCTATGTTTACATATAATACAATAAGTAAATACATATGTCCTAAGCCATTGCTGACACTCCCTAAGGAATTAATAATACTTTCTTGAGGTGTTATTGTTGGTCTCTAGGCCACTTTCTAGGCGTCTCGGGGGATTTGAAGGGATCGCATCTATGGAAAGGGATTGGGCAAGGGGATTAGGATGAAAGGTTAGCTTGGAATGAAAAGTGGAGAAGCGGGATTGTTTCATCTTAGAAAATAACGGCATATATATCATAAAGTGGAGAAGAATCAGTAATTTTTCGGAGCCCAATTAGAAAACTTCTTAAACTTTTTGCTTGCGTTCTGCGAACTCTAATCACTTTTGTCTTGTTGTGCTATTTTTAGCATCAATTTCAACAATAGTTTCTTTGAACAAGTAACTACACCTTCCTAGTATTCTCCATCCCCTTATCTTCATTTCTCCTTGCCCTTCTTTGCATTTAGTTCAGTTCAGAGCTGACCTATTGACATGAAGATGTCAACATTTTCGGCAAGATTGTACAAACTTAAACGGATGTTTGTTTAGTTTGATAGGGGACTCGCTAGAGGTTTCACAGCATCGGGGGAAATAAAATGTTTCTGATCTTCTGATCCTGACCAGGATGATGCAGTCGCTGGAATTTAGAGTACTAGTGAACATATGATGGATAAATGAGAATCAGAACTTCAAGAAGAGTTTTATATGAAAGATGTGGAAGGTTTTAACAAATCAATACAGATTTGACGATATCGCATTAATATTTCTGAAGTGACAAAACTCATAATAAAACTCAACTGAAAATGTATCACTCTTGCCTATGTAGAGGGCATAGCATTGAGACACAAAGGATGACAGAAGTCCCCACTGGTGTACAAGCTCTGAAGCTAGCTACATACTCTCTTGATGGTTGATAAAAAGATATTTACCCGTGTATTTCATAGTCATAACTGAAAAACGCCGATTTTTGATTTGTGTCACTTTAGAAATACTAGTGCGATATGCTCACTATATAAGAGTGAATAGCAAGATTCAAATTAGCCCCGAAAAATTCAAAGTAATAGATGCATTTACTATAAATTGTCACATTGGAGCTAGTATGTTGTTAGGGTTCAGCAAGAATTTGAAAAATGTTAATTTATTCACTAATACCTCAATAATTTACAATTATTGTAAAATTGATTATGCAAAAACTATCAAACCGATTTAAAAGAAAATTATGTTATAATCGCCACAATACTGATACAATATAAAGGTCCTAAATGCATTTTAAGGTGCTGAAAAAATGTCATTTGTTGACCCATTTTTCACAAATATTGCCGCTTTGCTAAGCGGGAAATCAATTTTAACACTTTTGAAAATTTTATTAAGAATCTTTTGACGCCTTGGGAACGTTTGTGATATGAATACTTCTTGCATTATGTGCAAAAGAAGTACAAAACAACGTGATGTTTTCTACTTTTTTAAAAAATTATTTTAAAACTTCCAGGAAATTTTTGAACTACGCATACCTCAATTCTTGTTATACAGGGCCTTCGGAAGATTTCCCCGCAAACATTAGCTTGCCCTCCCTCCCGAAGTCAAACTTTGGACTTAATAGATCCACCCTGGTCATCAGGGCATGATGAAAGAACCAATCCCGAAGTTCGGCTCCAATCCTTCTCAAGTAAAAAAAAAAAAAAAAAAAAAAAAAAAAAAAAAAAAAAAAAAAAAAAAAAAAAAAAAAAATCAGTCCCGTAACATGCCACGAGGGCCCTGAAGGACAGATACTATAGAGGTATCTGTTTCATGACCATACGGCACACTAGGCAGGTAGTGTGGTAAATGCTATGCTCCGGCCGCCTGATTTTCCCCTTTGCTGCTTCGACTGCTAGTAATTAGCACCCAAGGTACTCATTGATCAGTCTAGTTCAGGAATCCGAAGAGAAGAGACGTATCAGCTCCCAAGGATTACTGCCATGGCGCGCACTACCCTGCATCAGGGGAGGCTCTCCCTCCTACCTCTATATCTCGCTTACCATACGTAAGTTTTCAACCAATACAACTTATATAACACAATGGAGTTTAATAACAGCACACTATCTAGTGATAACAAACAATGGAAGACTGTACAACCTAATAAAAGGAAAAGGAGCACACACTCCCCACCAGAAATTGAAAATAAAATCCCTACTTCCAATATATTTGAAATTTTTTCGGATGATTCTGACCAGGAAAGTCTGATCAATGAAAATACAACCGAATCAGAAAAATTACCGCCCATCGTCCTATATAGTCAATTTTCGTCCTACATAACCTCAATAGACCGTATAAAAAACAAGTTAAAAAATAATTTCCAATACAGATTTAAAGGGAATAGAATAATATTCTACACCACCACCAAAGAAGATTACCAAGCACTCAAGAAAGAAATCACAGATAATGGTGGAGAATTTCACACCTACACCGCAAACGATGAAAAGCAGCCCCGGCTGGTACTCATAGGACTACCTCCAAATATACCTATACATGACACAGCAAGCCCTTCCTGTGTAAACTGCGGAGAACAACACCAAGCTAACGACAAAAACTGCGAAGCACGCCTTAAACAAATAGAAATTAGAAATAAAAAATTAAACATTCCAAGAGGAACAGAAATAGGACGGCCAGAAATCACCAATGAAAATTTCCCAAATCTTCCACGACCTAGCAGACCACTCACAGGATTCACCAACACCCAAGAAAACACACAGTCAGGTAATGGCATATTTAGTTTTATCAAAGAAATAAAATACATTATTAGTACAATAGATTTAGCAAAAATTGTAAAAATCGCCAAAACAACACTAAATAAACTCAGAACCGCACACGATCCAATCGACAAAATTTCCTGCATAGTAGAAGGTGTCATGCAATATTTCGATTAAAATGACTAACTTAGAAAATAATAATAAAATAGTTAAAATAAACTAATTTTTTTTTGGAACTGTTATTCAATAAGAAATAAACAGTTACAATTAAAGTACTTTATCGAAAATAGCAATGTTATCTTGCAGGACTCTGTGAAACGAAATTAGATGACAACATGAATTTTGAAGTCCCAAATTTCAAAATTTATAGAAAGGATCGAAAAAAATACGGCGGAGGAGTGGCAACGCTAATTAAAAACCATATAAAACACACCCCGATATATATACCAAACCTCACTAACATAGAAGCTGTCGCAATAAAACTCTCTACTGAACCTATGGACCATTCTATTATTTCTACATACCTTCCTCCAAACAAAGAACTATTACCTTCTGACTTAAATAGGCTTTTTAGCATTGGGACTAAAGTAACATTAATGGGGGATCTAAACTCTAAACACTTTGCCTGGAACTGTCAGAAACAAAATAAAAATGGTAAAATCCTTTTGGAGTATATCCTAAAGCATAACATCTCTATATTTGCACCAGATCAACCGACATTCTATTCAACAGGCACGAGAAAAACACCTGACATCTTAGACATTGTTCTCATTAAAAACACAAACGCATGCTCAAAGGTTCTGTCTATTAACAACCTTTCGTCTGATCACAATGCCATTATCTTCCGATTAAACCTTAAAATACAAACAAATCTAAAGAAAACGCCCAACACAAAATTAAATTTGACCCTTTTCAAAAAAATAATAGCTGAGAACTCAATTAAAAATATAGAGATAAACAACAAAGAATCGCTAGAAAAATATATAAGCACAATCACCGAAAATATTAATCAAGCTGGCTCAATCAATGGCCATTCAAAACTCCACTAGTAATAACAATGTCCAAACCCAAGCCTACCAAAAAAGCCATACACCCGGTATAGACTTTCTTTTCAAATTTAAAAACAAATTTAGACGGCCTTTTCAAAAATATAGAATTAAAATTTACAGGGACATTGAAATTTTCTTAGCCAAAACTATCAATAGGATGTTGTGGGAGAAAAAAATAAAGATTTTAACCATAAACTACAACACATCAACTGCAGATCAAAACTTTGGGAAATTCATAAAATATTCAAGCATAAGAATAAAACCTACCTGCCCCCAATTTCTTACAACAACAAAACAGATTTTTTTTTTTTTTTTTTATTTTTTTTTTTATTAATGTATTTATTCTATTATATCTTTATTAACGCTCTATTATATTATATCTTTATTTATCCTTCTCTATTATATATTTATTAATGTTCTATGATAGTATATCTTTATGAAGGTATTTATTCTATTATATCTTAATCTGAATAGTATTATCCTATGTCTAGAAGCAGAATAAACTATATAAACATAGTGTAATGTATATTTGCGTAACTTGATGTATATATATAATAATGTGTTTGTATGCACATATGTAATAACCAAATTGTATCTAAGTATATATGCATGTAGATGTGTATGTATGTACGTATGTGTAATGTTTGTTCTGAGCAAGTCGCTATAGTTGCGAAAAGCTCATAAAATAAATATATAAATATATAAAATCTAATTGCTGAATATTTCGAATCTGTTCATATCCAAAACACTTGCCTTGGAAGCAAATACATGAATACGAATATAAAAAAACATTTAAAAGCAATTATGAAAAATGACATAAATTCGAAAACCCCCAATAAAGTTTTTGCAACCTATTCCGAAGTTTATAAAATTATAAAAAAAAGCAAAATCAGTAAAAGCTCCGGAGTAGATACTATCAGACCTATTCACCTTCCTCCAGAAAGCATAAAAACTATCCAACACATTACAAACTCTATTTTAAAACATCAACACTTCCTAAACATCTGGAAATTTGCAATTGTCAAAGCCCTGCCGAAACCTGGAAAGAACCTACACAATGCTAGCAGTTTCAGACCTGTCAGCCTTCTCAGCACATTAGGAAAAATAATTGAAAGGGTCATTCTTAAGAGGATAAATGCTCATTTAACAGCAAATAAAATTTTTATCAACGAACAGTTTGGATTCAGAAGTAATCACAGTACCGCGGCACAACTCGCTAGGCTAGTCGACCATGTAACTGAAGGTTTCAATAACAAGAAACATACCGGGCTAGTTTTACTAGACATAGAAAAAGCCTTCGATACAGTCTGGCACGATGGACTAATATACAAACTACATCAGCTAAAATTCCCTGTCTATTAAATAAGAATCATCCAACCCCTTTATAACTAATAGATCATTCAGCGTAGAAATAGATAATTGTCGCTGAGATGTCAGGAAAATGCAGGCAGGCCTGCCTCAGGGATCGGCGCTCAGCCCTCTTCTCTACAACATATAAATGACATCCCAAAAACTAAAAATACAACACTATCCTTATTTGCATATGACACAGCTATTTTTACTTCCTCTTATCGAACCGACACCATAAAGAACAGGTTTACAGAAAGCATTATAAAATTGAACAGATACTTAAGCAAATGGAAAATAAAAAAAGTCCGACTCGCAGGAACTGCATCATCTTAGCGCGGTTCCGTTCTTATCTCTAGACTCATTTAAAATGATTAAAATAGAAGCTGTTATTATTTTAGGTCCACATTTCTAGAAAGCATGAAGATTAGATAGTTAGCCGTCGAGGTGATAAGTAAAGATGGAATGGTTGGGATTCGGCTAAAGAAACCTCAATACGATTTTTGTTAAAAATCTATATTTAGGACGTTTTGGCTACTCATTGGTAGCCTTCGTCAGCAATGAAAGTGCCGGGAGGCAGAGGAGGACCCAAGTTGACAGTTCCATCTTTACTTTCAAGAAAGTTCTTATTTACGATCTTACCTGGATGGGTCCCCGCCCTAGGAAGGACCCCGCTAGGCATTTGAAAAGCTATATCTTGGAAATCCATATCTCTAAGATTAAATTCTTAACCTGATTTATTATCAAATACATTATCCAACTATAAGCAGTTAAAAAATAACAAGGAATAAAAACAGACAAAAAGAACAGTTCGAATAAGCGACATCAATTACTTTAAAGTTTTAAGCACTTATTTCTCCGATTGATATCGTCTAATCAAAACTTTCATCAGAACCTTTTTTGTAGAGCATTTAGTAAGCTTTCTAATAGTATTCTTCCGTTTACTAAGATTCTCAATCTTTTTCGAGATATTAAAGAAAGTAAACAAAGTTACTAAAACTTTTTATGTCTGTTAATAAAATATTTTATTCTAACCCTTCCCTGACTCCAAACGTAACCAAAATTTCAACATATTAGTTTTGATGAAAGTAGAACATGCAGAAAATGTTTCAACTGAATCCCATGATTCTAAGTACCCAAACCAAAAACGGTATTCAAAAACTATTTTTCCAATTTTCTCGAAAACGGTTACAGTTATCGCCTTGAAAATGGTTTCATCCGTTTTTCTAGCCCAGGAAGCATATAAAACGAGTACTTACAAGCTTATGAACTCAAAAACGTAAGCGTTACGATTTTTTTTGCGCGAATTTCGCCCCAAACGCCATCTTCCAGTAGACGGATTTTGCTGGTTAACGAACTTGACCTTTCAAATTTGACGAAAGATTTTTGTACCAAATTTCATCAAAATCGGACCATTCGTCTGGGAGCTACAGAGCGAACAGACAAATATATATATACATATAAATAAATATATATATATATATATATATATATATATATATATGTATATATAGATATATATACAAATTTGAACCTCCGTTATTTTCGGTCTCTAGGGGTTCTGAAACGCGAAATTTTCTAGTCGGCATTTCCGGATTGTTTCATTGTATCACCCTTATAAGCGGTGTTCCTCCCTATGGGAGAGGGAGGAACCGCGCTAAAAACTACAAGTATTTCAGAATAAATGTATTAGAATACCAGAAAAATTACCCAGATATACTCGAATAAAGACACTACACGAAACTTCAAAACTGACTCCTTTAAAAACGTACATCCGAAAACTAACAGTAAAATTCTTTAAAGCTTGTAAACAGAAACAAAACCCACTGATTAAACAAATAGGAAACTACGACAAACGGACAACACGACGTTACGTACACAAAAGAACTAAACACATTTTGCTGAAATAAATCGTCATAAAGGAAATCAACACGCACTAACTGCAACACTATCGGACACTGACTGCAACACTATTGGACACTGACTGAATTATCTTCACACCTACAGGATTAAAGATTGTAAACAAGCAACAACTCCCTAAGCCCCGCCTTTCTCAATATATTGTATAATATCTGACTACTCTGTATAATATCTCATTTCTATGTAATATCTACTGTATAATTATTTTATAATAAGAATATTACTTTGTATATTATTTGTTTTATGTATTGTTAATTAACAGAGTGACACACACTCCAGTGGACGGGAAAACATATCTATATAATCTCCCGTATAAATAAGTTAGTTTGTTTTCTTTTAAATCAAGAATTATAGATTACCATATTACTGAAGTGATCTGTCGGTGCACTAACAATTAAACATGTTTTTTATGTACTGATATTGTTTAAATAAATAAATAAAAAAAAAAAAAAAAAAAAAAAGGTACCCATTGATAAATTTATTAAAGGCTGGGTTGGCCTAGGGACGGTCAGGGAGGCCGAATTCAACCCATGAACGAAGACACACAAAAGAAAAAATCTTTAGTGCTTGCTCGGGATTTTAACTCAGGTCCTCCAACTTATTAGTCCAGTGCCCTACCACTGAGATAACCTGGCCCCTTCTCAAGTCCAAATACTTCATTAAAACCCTTCGAATTGAAGTGGAAGGTGTCTAGATCCAGAGTGGCCTTTGATCGAAATGTCTTCACACCTTCACTTTACATATGAAATTTTTAAATCACTCATCACAAGATTTTCCGCAGGCGTTTTCGCAAACAAAAATAATACTCTCGGGAGTCAGCCATTTCGCTTGAGAAAAGGCCTTTCAGGAAGGTATTTCCCACGGGCGACCCGCTTCTACTACAGCAACCAACCGACGCGACACACACTACCTCGTGAGATGTGTTATGAAAACCAGTGATCGGTAAGCTATCCGATTCTCGATAATTTCGAACATACAACGCCCTACAACGTTCGAAGCAAGTCCTAATAAACCGTCCTATGATGTAAGAATATTTCAATAATTGGGCTAAATTTGAACTTCCTTTATTGGAAACAAATTTTGAATTGGGAGAGCGAGGAGGAGGTAGAATTAGGACTATTTTGTGGTATATCTTTTTGTAGTGTCAATTTAACTTGCGAACTATCTCCGACTCTGACCCAGGCAAAAGTGTATTCGATTTTTTCCAAGCATCAAACTTTTAACAAGAAGGATAAAGTTACACAAGTTCCAGCAATTCCGCCATTTCTGTATAATATAAAATTTCTTCTGATGACTCCCCATCCAAGAACTTCCAGCAAATTACCCGTTTACATCTCCTTGTTAGTTTTCTTACATGTATATATATATATATATATATATACGTATATAGGCACAGGCCCACACATACATTCTTTCTTCTCTATACATGACGTCATTATTGATAACTTCCCCTTTCCCAATTGTTTCCATTATTATTTTAATTTTCTGCATTGGCCTCCTAGCTCTTTCTTCAAGTGGCATCTAAAATTTTCAATTTGTTTAAAATTTTAGATCTCCTTTGGAGGAGAAGCTAAAATATTTTTTCCTTTTAATTTATTTATTGAAACTCCTTATTTACACATCTAAAATGATAATGGCGCACTCGATTGAGTTGATATTCAATTAGGTTTTTAAAGGTAGGTATTTATTTAGGTATTTAAATTAGGTACTATGACACTCCCCGTATCAAGATCTAGCTGTATACCAAGTTACGTCAAAATCGGTCAAACGGTGTGAATTTGTATGTATCTGTCAAGTAATTCGTGAAGCAGCCGACAGAGGCCACAGCCTGCGAGTAAGATAGTTCTTTTCAAAGAAAGAAATCTTTTGATCAAATTTTGAAATTTGACTATTTTGACCTTTCCTAGGAGATTCCCCGTATCAAGACCTACCTGTGTGCCAAGTTTCGTCAATATCGTTCTAACGGTGTGGATTTGTATAAGGAACAATCATACAGACAGATGAACAGACCGACAGGTGATTTTTATATATATAGATATATTCTTAATTCTTATTAAAGTTTTCTTTCTGTCTGGTCTAAATTCATCCAAATCTGATTATTTGTTCCAGAGCGCAGAGGGAAACAGACAAATTATATATATATATATGAAGGGTAAGGGAAAAGAACAAGAAATGTCCATTTGTATCAAATTTCTAATTATTAGCTCATTATACAGTTTTATAGAGGTACTAAATAACTAACACACAATCACATTGAAAATTCTACACAAATCTGAGTTACACACGATGAAAGATTTGGCTTACTGGGAAAAAACAAGGAATGTCCAAGCAGAAAGAGGAAAAAACTGGGACTCTCCATATTTATCACTTTCCACGCTTATCAGCTTTATCCCCTTTTCTTTCGTATCTATCCCCCTCTTCCTTCTAAGCTTGGAAATTGGAAGAATGACTGTATTTCTGACAAACTAAGAGTGCCAAAGAAAGGAAAACAGAAGCTAAGGCCGGGTGAGTTTGAGCTGCCTTCTAGAGCGTACAAGAAACGGCTGAAACTGCCAAAGGCTAAATATGATGATGTACAAGTTTTAAAAAAATTTTGTCATCCAGGCAACCATCGTTTCTATACAACATTGCCCCACAAATTGTAGAAGTAAATAGGAGATTCAAATCTGCAAAATGCTGGACATTCCTTGTTCTTTTCTCCTAATAATATTACTTTTGTGGCAAAAATGTCATTAAAAGCTCTATTTTGAGTTATTTATTGTCGATTTTTTTTTACATGCACAATAGGACTTCTACTTTCTGATTTCTATATATAAATAAAATAAAATAGGTTGCTGTACATATTTTGGTAATTTAAAATACAAAAATATCTTTTTCTCGAAAAGTAGATTTTGTGACATTCCTTGTTCCCTCCCCTTACCCTTCATATATATATATATATATATATATATTTAAATATTTCGAATGACCACTTTTTCGTGTCCTCAGAGCAACAAATTGACAGCATATTCATGAGTACGTTGTTATCCACAGGATTAAGAACTGTAAACACGCTACGCCTATCTAAGCTCCACCTTTCCTCATAGCTATTTTTTTATTATTTTTATTTATTGCTTATAGGTGCTTCTACTGCCAAGGTCATTAGCACAGTTCTCATAGCTATTGTTTCGAACTCTGTATAATATATCATCTATGTCTAAAAAATTCTGTATAACTAATGTATAATATGAATTATATATTGTATATATTACGTATAGCGAAATTCAAAATAACAGAGTGAACACACTCCAGTGGACGGGCAAACAGAACTATTTTATCTCCCGTATAAACAATCTTGTTTTTCCCTCATTATAGCACCAATATTATAGTGTTGTGATCTGTAGATGCACTATTTAATATGTATTTCAATCTGTTAATATTTTTTTAATATAAAAAAAAATATAGAACTTTGCTATTCGGTCGTCGTTAAGCGATTTTTTCTTATAGAGGGAGGAATAACGCCATAGAATTTAATGTTATTGAAATAAATGAGACTTGAGATTTTGTTGTATTAATGCCAAAACGAAGAGTGTTAAAAGTTGATTATGTTCGTATCCTCATAGAACTACTATGATATGTTAATTGGGAAAAGTAATGATTTACTCATGATAAACAGTAACTCAAGAGATGAAGACGAAATCTTTTCTTTTCCAGAATGTTGCTCCAATCCCACGAACGAGAACCCACAAACATGAGCATGAAGAATCTGCGAATTTTATGAAGCTGATTAGGATAAAGTTTGATGAATTGATTCGTTAGGATTCACGAACCGGCAATCTTCACTCTTGCTTTGCACATCCAGAGCTCAGCTAAATCTTCTCTTCCGTTAAAACCTTTCTCTTGATTTTCTGGATTTTCTATTTATTTTCACGGTTATAGTCCATGACCTTTTGATGATGGCTCGTGCCAAGCGGTCTATTCCTGCTTCATTGATAGCTTGTGCCAAGCGGTCTATTCCTGCTTCATTGATAGCTCGTGCCAAGCGGTCTATTCCTGCTTCATTGATAGCTCCTGCCAAGCGGTCTATTCCTGCTTCATTGATAGCTCTTGCCAAGCGGTCTATTCCTGCTTCACAGAGACAAGGAGGCTATCATCTCTGCTATGGATTCTCTAGATTGTTAATCTCATTTATGAAACAGGGAAGTGAGCGAAAGCTCAGTGATCTTCGAGAGGCAGCAGTAGAGTAACGCTTTACTACAGTAATTAGGCTGAACGGAAGGTGGCAGATTGTCGAGAGACTGCATTCAGCGCTAATTGCCTTTAGGTTTTTTAGCTAGATATTTATGTTGACCTAAATACGATTGGTGTATTGTTATTGATTTATTGTTCAGTTCCAAAGGATTTTGATCATGATGATATTCTCCTTCCACCCTGAAAGGTGACTTTTGTCAGAGATTTGACTCACGGAGGCTTCGGTTTACCGCTAAGTGAAGTAACTCAGGATTGTTCCCGTTTGCTGGGAATTTCGTCGGCTAATTGGAAGAAATTTAGTGTGCTTTTTCTGTTTTAGTGAACATATTCCCTCATGCTATTATCGAAGGGAAATTATTCAGAAAATAAGTGTAAGGCCTTTAGATAAAGCTGTCGCTTTTGGTCAATACTTCATAGCTATATAGTGTCACCTTTAAGAGTGTATGAATTGAGTAGTTGATATCTATCGAGTGGATGTAGGAAGAGTATATGAGGCTCTAATCCTCCCCGGGGTGGGTATAATCCCCTCACAGCGAAGGACCTTAATCAAGCCCGTCCGGCGGCTCCTCTAATCTCCCTGGAATTTCTCAGGCTTAGCTCGATGGAGGGGCAATTTTTCATCCCCTCCCCCTCCCTTCCGACCCATAAGCCCTTCCCAAGGCCTTTTAAATTGGAACGGCCGCCACCTCCAGCCCGATAATAAGGTTTTTACCTCAATGAAATTAGCCCCGAACCCAAGGCGAGTCTTTAATTGGAGTGACTTAATACACAAGAATTTATGTGGTCGAATTGATTTTAAAAGATCCTAAAGCCACCGCGGCTCGTGAATCAACACGCCTTCCCTGGACTTTCTTAATTGAAGCTTACACTTTACTAAAATAAATTAAGGCGACATAAGCCTCTCAGCTTGGCAGATTTACGGCAACCTCCATATTCTCTCTCTAATTCAGGTCCAGTAGATTAAATATAGAAATTAATTTTAATATCAAAAACTCTCTCCTTCTCTGTCTCTCTCTTTCTCTCACTCCATCTCTTACTCTCTCTCCCTCTTTCCCCCTATCTCCACACTCTCTATCTCACTCTTCTTACCTTATCTCTCACTTTCTCTTATCCTCTTTCCCCCTATCCCTCACACTCTCTATCTCTCTCTTTCTCTTATCCTCCTTCCCCCCATCTCTTACTCTGTCTATCTCTTCTTCTTAGCTTATCTCTCTCTTTCGATTTCCCTCTTTCCCCCTATCTCTTACTCTCTCTATCGCTCTCTTCTTGCCTTCTTTCTCTCTTTCTCTTACCCTTTCGCCCCTATCTCTTACTCTCTCTATTTCTCTGTTCTTACCTTATCTCTCTCTTTATTTTATCCTCTTTCCCCTATCTCTCTCTCTCTCTCTCTCTCTCTCTCTCTCTCTCTCTCTCTCTCTCTCTCTATAAATTTCTTTATCTCTCTCGTTTTAGCACTTTCCTCCGAAGGAAAGTAGCTATTGAGGTTGCACTCATGACGGAATTTTTGAAACATTTCTTCAAATCTTTATCGATCCTACCTAGTAGACACCGAAAATGACCCCCGTTAAAATTTATATATATATCTATATATATATATATATATATATATATATATATATATATATATATATTTGTATGTGTGTGTGTGTCTGTTAACACGATAGCGGCCAGAGTTTTTGTTTTTTCTTTACGAAACGTGGTATGTAGCGTTCAATTAGCAAACGATTGAACGAGTTCGTTAACCACTAAAATCGGTCCACCGGGAGGGAGGGGGGGGGTTACCCCGGACCCAAAACACTAATTTGACCATGCCAGCCGTAGTTTTTGTTATATTTCAACGAAGCTCCGTATTCGTTATGTTGATCTAAAGAGAGAAACACGCTGTAAAAATAAACTAAATCGGTTCATTAGGAGGGGGGTTTACTCCGGACCCACATTACCAATTTGCCACTACCAGCCGTAATTTTTGTTACATTTCAACGAAACTCGGTATTCGTGGTGGTAATCAACAGAGAAAAATGGGTTGTAAAAATAAACTAAATCGGTTTATTTGGAGGGGGGGGGGTTTACTCCCGACCTAAAGTACTTATATAATCATACCGGTCGTAATTTCTACTGTATTGTAACGAAACGTCGTTGGTATCTTATGAGAAAGAAGTGTTGTAAAAATGAAGTAAATCGGTCTATTGGAAAGGAGGGTTTACTTTAAACTCTGTTTCATTAGAAGTAGCCTGCCAGTCGTAGGTTCCCAAAGCCGCCGCGAGGAGCGCTATCTCCCACTAGGGGGACTGTATCCTGTTCCTGCGTCAGATCAAAAGACGGAAAAAGAAGTTTTTGAGTATTTATTAAGTAGTGTAGTATCATGTTTTAACATAACTCTGGAAGCATATTATTTACAAAGTTAATAATTGGACAGTTCTCATAAGAAATGTAAATGAGCAGAACTATTCACGTTTTTATTTTATTTATATAGGTTATTTACAGCAAATTATTCAGTAATGTAGTCTACTCTACAAAAATTCTGTGGAAAGTGCTTAGTTATGCAGCTCCTGCGTGACGGACTTTTTTTTACTCTCTCTCTCTCTCTCACTCACTCTCTATTTCTTTCTTACCCTCTGCATCGAGATCTCTCTCTCTCTCTCTCTCTCTCTCTCTCTCCCCACCTTATCTCTCTCTCTTTCTCGTGCTCTCTCTCCCCCTAATCTCTGTCTGTCTCAAGACTGACTGGTGTTTTTGCGACCTATGGATCGAAGCAAGGACCATCACGTTAGCCCTTTCGGATATCATCATCGCTTCGAGTTTCGTATCCTAAGAGGAGGAAGAAAATATTCTAATACGGAGTTCCTCTTTTGGCGATGCATGTCTCGCCAATGTCTATAGAATGAAGAATACTTCTCCAAAACCTTTGGCTATACATACTCCAATCTTACTCGACTTCTTTACAGAAAGTAGATTCTTATTTCCTTGGAGAGATAGCAAAGAAGTCTGCCCATGAGCACTATGCAATCTTTCTGAGAGACGAGCATCCATCAGAGACGCGAAGAGCCTTCGTTATAATAATCCCTGAACTCCTTCCCTGAGGAATATTGTAAATCCTGCGATACCTGCTAATGAGAGAAGTACTTGTTACAGCTTTCCTGATTAAATGTAATCAGAAAAAAATTAAAAACCAACATAATTAAAAATGCCGAGCTGCTTTGCACTCAAAGGCAGAGCCCAATCCTCCCGCCTCCACCTGGCCTTATTTCACCTTAATTATTTTTTAATGTCTTCATCAAGTCAGTGATTTATACTCCGTTGAGTTTAATTTATTGCAACTTTTATCGGAACCATCGCGATGCACGTATTCCTCGTTGCAATCTGATCACAAAACATTTATTGTAATTTAGCTAGTAGACTTTCAAGGTCTAAGTCATTACAAACATTATTCACTTCGGGTATTAACCGAGTCGCCATCTTCTTCACAGACATTTCTCTACTCTCGTATTTAATTTTTTTTTTAAAACGTTTTCCGTCACCATTTCCTCACTGTGGGACTCTGATCAGTCAACGACAGGCTTAAAAACGTTTTTTAAGTGTTTTCAAATCTCATCGTTAGTATATCAACGGAAAATGATCTCCATGTAAAAACAACTGCTAAAACACAAATAAGACTTTTCAGAGAGACCCAAACTATGCAAGGGAACGGTTAGCCAAGGGAAACCTCTATTCAAAAGCTCAAACTGCATTTTGATTATAAAGAAGTCACCAGAACTTACAAAACTTACCGCAAGATACCTTTCAGCCCCGAAGAGAAGAAATGGCGTTGGCACAAATGAGTCATTCCAGGTCTAATCAACACAAAAAATAAGCATTTTAAACCTCACTATCTCAGAAATTTGGAAACATTTGGTGAGGAAGTAGCCTTTGTATAGACTAAGAAAAATATCAACTAATTTGGAAATTAAAGCTACGTAAAATTTCAAAAAATACCGGTACCTGAAATTTTTGAATTGTGATTGTATCTCTTATATTTAATCTAAAGAGCTGAGAAGGGTGTTATTTTAAAGCTCTTTGTAAGAACTTTTTTTATAATATGTAACACCATAGAGTAAAAAAAAAAAAAATCTAATATTTTAACTGTGTCAGAATTAAAAGTGTAATTATTTTTTATAGGAAGATCCAGCAGAGCAGTTTTGTTGTCAGTCCCGTCTATGTTTTTAACTTATTATCTCACACTTTTTTTTAAAACCCGTCCTGATTTCCCTACATATACATTATTACACATTGCACAATCAATTTGATGTACATTATATTTTGTTTTTCCTTTTGTTTTAGTTTTTCCCTAATCCAGCTGTAGCGATTTTTAATTTTTAAGAAAGTCTGTCCTGTCTTATTGGCAAAAATGTATTATAATTGAATGTAATGTAATCAAGAAGTTCCTAGTTATTTATATCTTTATATTTATGCTATCACATATCCAATTGTTAAAAAAAAATGTTCAATTTTACTTATTAGTCATCTTATATATTATATATTGTTACAGATAATATATATAATATATATATATATATATATATATATATATATATATATATATATATATATATATATATATATTTATATATATTTGCTCCTGAAGAGACGAAAAAGGGACTTGAAAAATATAGAGTGAAATAATGGGTTATTGAAGAATAGTGTGTATTTAATGACATTAGACCTTCTACCACATGAAATATATTGTAAAAAATAGGGTCGCCATCTTGTTATATGAGCTATGTTATAGTGTACTTTTATCAAATAATGACTTATTTAGCAATTTTAGCAATAAATAAAATTCTACAAATTGCCCTAAATTGTCCTAATACGAATACTTAAGAAGTATGTCAGGAACGTAGATGAACTTTGCAATTATTCGAAATAGATATACTTAGCTACCACGAGAAGCATATGATGAAATATGTTGCCAATCTAAAAAAAAAACAAAAACCTGTTTGGATATCGTGTTTGGACAAATTAAAGATTCAGCCAATTTCTTTATTTTTTATTTGGCAAAGAAATTGATAAACATCATACAATAAATAACTTTGATATATATAAAAAAGAGTGTATAATTATAATCCTTGTTTATTTTAGAACTTAAAAAATATAGGAAAACAATAATTCGAACTTATTAAGCTAAATCATATTAAATGTCGTTACAATATAAATATCACTTGTTTTAATATTATATGTATTGATTAGTAGTGATATTTCTAATAAGAAATATAAATTATTCATAGAAATATAATATTAAAATTATTTGATTAATATTTGTCGTTTTATTTTTAGAAATGATGGTAGTATCCATGATGATGTGCGTGACCATGATGATGACCATGCCCATGATGGTAGCCCAGGTAGTCATGGTGACCGTGGTGTCCATGGTGACCATATCCTACCTTGTAGATCTTGTAGTCATGGGTCGGGCCTCCAAGTCCAGTGCTTACAAGGCACGCAATCAGCAGCAATGCCTGCAACCAATCAAGAGCTCGGTTAAGTTTATGAAAGGATTATCAATGTAAAATAAAATAAACATAGCAATAGCTATTCTTAAAGCCTAGTGTTTGTCAAAAAACAGTCCAATAAAAATTACCGAACAACGGCTACAGTAGTTTTGAAGTGGTAGCAACCGTAACTAGGTTTTGAATTTAAATATCGTCAGACCACAACTACTGGTTGTGCCAATTACTGTAACTGTAGTTGTCATACAAAACTTAAACTAATACAGCTAAAAAAGTAGTTGCATTTGCCGACTGCATACACCTAAAACTACAATGCGTGATGATTCTCCCGGCAACTTCTGTTCCAATAAAATTAGTTTGGAATTGTAGTTGGTAGAACCATGGTATCTTAGCATATAACATTTAAACGTAAAAATTGTAAAACATCAGTATTATTTCAGCTAATTATCTCGAAAATGGTTGAATAAACGTGGCAAGAGGAAGGTAACCATTCCTGCTTGAAGTTTCGGAAGTTATGGTTTCGTTCCATGGAAGGTCCATATGAGTTAATGTCAGATGTAAGCATTATACATCAAGCAGCATTATCTGAGGGCCTCAGAAGTCAATGGGTCTAAGTGACATTTTTGAAAAATATGATTTAGATACAGGAATGGGTTGTGAACATCGTAGGTGGCAAAGAGATCCAAGTGATTTTCTTGGCAGTTGGTACTACCTAGCTTGTGTTCTCTTGAGTATTGTCACTTTTGTAAAATCTGAGTTTGTAAGTCCAGAAGGAAATTAATGGATCTATGTGCGTCATTCTTCAATTCATTTGCATTTTAATCATAAACCGGATGATGTACCTATTATGTATTATCGATAATAAACAGCTAAGGGCCTTTGGATTCGTCTAGTATGATCGGAACAGTAAAAAGCTAGTTTTTGCTATTGTCACATATGTTTAACTTTGACACGATTTTCCTCAAAACATTAAGTTTGTTACTTAGACTCCTTGACGCCTAAGGTCCTTATCTAAAATCACAATCGTTGTGTACAACTCAGACCATTGAATGCACGTATCAGTCACCGTGTGTTAAGTGATGCTCTCAGTATGTACTGTTCTATTATCTAAACTCATGTTTTCTGGGGGTCTTTCAAAATAACTAAAAATAATTTAATAAAAAGGAGGTTTTGCTCGAAACGCTCGAGGGAGTATATATAAATATATAAATACAAACACACTCACATGTATATATATATATATATATATATATATATATATATATATATATATATATATATATATATATATATATATATATATATATATATTAAAAAAAATCAGTCCCGTAACAGGCCACAAGGGCCCAGAGGGGCAGATACTGTAGAGGTATCTGATTCTTGACCATACGGCACACTAGGGAGATAGTGTGGTCAATACTATGCTCCGGCGGCCTGATTTTCCCCTTGGCTGCTTCGACTGCTAGAGTCATTAGCACCCAAGGTACCCATTATTAATTAAATTAATTAAAGGCTGGGTGAGCCTAGGGACGATCTAGGACCCCAAATCCAACCCTCGAACGGCAGCACCAGAAGAAAAAATCTTTAGTGCGCGCTCGGGTTTTGAGCCTGGTCCTCCAGTTCATTAGTCGAGTGCTCTACCACTGAGCTAACCTCGTCCCCATATATATATATGTGTAGAATAAAATGATACTCACAAATGTAGCTTTCATGATTTCAAAGTTTTCGTTGATGGTGCAGATCACTGAATGATTCTTACTTTACCAAAATGTGTTTATATATGTAGAGATGTAGACACTGGGACAATAGTGGAGGGGCGGGTATCGATATGGTATTTGGGAGGTAGATATCGAGCTAAAAGGTCGGAAGGACCTTCTCACCAAAGAGATAAGCCTAGATGGATCTCTTATCTCGGTACTTGGTGCTTAAGTGGTATTCTCTCGATTGAATAAAGCCTTGTGTACACCTTGCATTGAATTTTGGTGTCTATTGTAAGGTATTTTAATTCAGCATTGGGCTGAATAGAGAATCTTTGAAAGATAGATATCGACTAGCAAGACTGGCGCCATCTTCGTGTGTCAGTTGTATCTCTACATTAATTCGAACGTCTTAGAATATAAAATTTTAATATTTCGTCTACATTGGCCTAAAGCAGACAGAGTCTATATCGCAATGTAGATTTAAAACCGTAGGTGTATATAAGGGAGGCTGAGCGAGCTGCAGTTCCCCGAAATTTTTATTTCATCGGTAAAAATGTGTCATAAAAACCTTATTTAGTTCAGAATAAATTCTTGTTTCGGGTGTAATATCATTTTACTTGGCTAACTATCCCAAGTTCTATATTGTTAGTATTCCTTACCTCTAAATCCCCCGGTGCTCCCCACCCCCCGAAATTATTTCCTATATACGCCCCTATATACGCCTGAAAAGTGTATTAATTGGGGGGAGGCCGAGTCTTGTTCTGTGTACTTATACAACAGATCTATCCATGTAACATTTTTTTAAAAATATTTATTTATGGGCATCCGAATCTTAGGCAATTCGCTCAAAACAAGTATTACATATTCACAATCAATTAAATTATCACATATATACAACAGATATAACATTAATTATGCATCCAATTAAAGAAGAATAGAATATTACTTATTGATTCAAATGTATCATATGTTAACAAATTTTAATAAGTAATAAATCAAATGTTGTAATAAAATATAAGTTTGTTTTTAATTTACATTGTGCCATATGTCATTCAGTATGTTGTTAGTAATGTATGGATGTTATAATATTTTTTAGCCTTTAATGGCATATATAAAAATTCTCTGTGGGTTATGGGGAATACTTTCATATATATATATATATATATATATATATATATATATATATATATATATATATATACATACAAATAATCAAATTGTAACGGATTGAGGGCCTCAACGCTCTAGTGCCCCAAAAAATGATTTTTAGGACTTTTGTCTGTTTATTTCTTTGTTGTACTCTCTAATCTCAGAAACGGCTTATTCTATTTACATACGGTTATCTATAATATATTGTAGTAAGTTGCACTTAAAATTTAATGTTCGTTTCATGTGAATCGGTTCATAAATAAAACCGTTATGCCAGTGTAAAAAATCACGTCGAACATTTGAACTATCGTTAACACACAAGTGTTATAGTCTTTGCGTTATGAAACCCTAGCAAACGATTGAATGAGGTCGGTAACCAGCAAAATTGGTTCATCTGAAGGGGGGTTTTACTCCGGAACTAAAGTAGTTATTTGCCCATACCGGCCGCAATCGTTGTTGCATTGCAACGAAACTCGGCATTCGTTTTTATTCGAAAAATATGTTGTACAAATAAACTAAAACGGTTCATTAGGAGGGAAATTTACTGCGGACGCAAATTAACAATTTGCCACTACTAGTCGTAATTTTTGTTATATTTCAACGAAACTCGGCATTCGTTGCGGTCATCTGCAGTGAAAAGTATGTTGTAAAAAGGCCGTCACGCAGGAGCTGCATAGCTAAGCACTTTCCTCAGAATAAAAACATAAATAGTTCTGCTCTTTTGAATGTATTCCGGACCCAAATTATGAATTTGTCACTCGCAGCCGTAATTTTGGATATACTTCAACGAAACTCGGTATTCATTTTGATCATCTACAGGGAAAATAGGTTGTAAAAAAACTTAATCACTTTAAGATCGCTATGAATGGTTATTCTTACAAGGGTTAAGAATATATTATTGTTCTTGGTTTAATTAGATATCCAGGTCCTTGTAGAAGCTCAGCTCGTCTTTGGTATTTAATATTTTAAGTGATTTCCAACGATTCACCCCGTATTTCCTTCAGTATACAAAGCATTTTAAAATACGCAATACATTAGCGGTAAAAGAAACGAAATGATATGGTCTTAAATACGAAAAAGTTCATTCTACATTTTGTAAAGTGAAATAAAGAAGAACAGTGTATTTAAATTTAATTTGGCGAAGAAGAAGTACCGGAAGAAATGAGCTGAAAATAACCCAGAAGGAAATGAGGCATTTCAAAATTAAATAAGAGAAATAATGAGGTGGGAATTATTTAAGCATATTCTCTGTGACATAGGTACTATTACTAAAAAAAATTAAATCTTCAGAACGAGTATTAAAATACTGCATTGGATTATATTTCTAATGATTCTAATTAGAGACCAATACTGTCGAATATATAGCATGAATAATCTTCACGCAAAAAATTAGGAACATCACTGGAATATACTAACTAGCCTTCTACTGAACCTAACACTATTACTGAAGAAACCACTTCGCCGAATGTTTCATCTAACATTAAACCTCCTTTAGGCACGTAGCTGCCGGCGTAGCCAACCGTCTTTTAAACCCTTAATTACATAACGTTTAAAGAGTTTTTCGCCTGAGTTGCGGAACTCTATAAATTTAATAAAGAACCAAAATAAAAACTCAAGAAAAACACATTTTTATCGACTTTTGATTATTTCTTTATTTTCAATTTTTTTTTATTGTGAGCTTCCCAAATTTATTGATTAGCTCATGATCAGAAAAATCGCTATCCATTCAGGAATAAAAAAAAAAAAAAACGAAGGCAAGAATTAACGAAGCTAATTTCAGTGATTTTTGTCACTTATAAGTAGGGAACGGTTGTTCATGTAAAATAAAATAAAAAAATATGTACATACATATTTAAATATATAATTTATTTATAAATATTTATGTAATAAAAAATGGAAAATATGTTGTAAAAAATACCTAAAATACTATAAATTATTGAAAAGAAAAGCATAAATAATTAGTACGAACTTTATTATAAATGGAAAGAACAAAAGTTGAAAAATATTTAGAACAAAATAACTAAAACTCTGTAAAATATTGAAAAATAAAGCATAAATAAAAATTAGGAACTCATTTTAAAAGGGGAAAAAAGAAGTTGAAAATTTGTAGAGATGAACATTATTTTGGAAAATTGTTTGCAACAACAAGTATTTTTAAATTATCAAACGTGAAATGACGCCGGTCTGATCTCATGAGGGGAGTATACAGTGGTGGGGTCACCGATCAGGCCCATTCTTTTTATCTAGTGATTTTGCATCGAAAAATAGTCGACATGTGTCCGAGCATTTCGTCCAATTCGCTGATGAGGAGCTGAGAAATAAAATAAAATAGGTTGAAAATTCATTATTTTATATCTCGAGTTTGGAAAATGATATTGACATGATTCTTTCTCTAATTCATTTTTTAGAGATTATATTAAAGGAATAATACAATTGTTAAACAATAATTTGTTATAGTATATTTTGTTTTAAAACGCCTGCTCCGAGACCATTAGCGCCAGGGAAGCATGGCTGCCCCAATTAGAAAAGACACAATGATCTGGACTCAATAGGTAAAGCAGGTATATATATATTACTTTATATATAAAAATTAAATTTACATCCTGGATCCCCGCCATGTAGTCGTTTCAGTTCGAAAACATGTTAAGTAGTTTTGATTAATTGACTAATGTTTTAATTTGACTCAACCCGCCGAAACAAGAAAAATTGCTAAGCGAATGACTATTCTGTGATTATCCGCATATTGTTATGTTTGGTCATTCCTTCAAACGTTGCATCATGAAGCTATGACCAGGCGTGGTGATAAGAGGTGGTTGTGTAAGTGCGATAGTAAGGTGGCCACCTTCAGATCCAGACAACCCTTGACCTAAATTGGTTTCCTATAAAATACTTTACGACTCCAGCTCCTTGGAAGGAGAGATAAAACCTGCATATATATATACATACTATCATGATACATATATTGAGCAAGTCTAAGCTGGCCTATCCATGTTTAGTGCCCTATTTCTGCATCTTCTGAACCCCGAGCTTACTTCAATAATGTAGACATGGGTATTTCCCAATTGATATTCGATTCGGGGAATCTGTTCCTTCAGTATAATGTATAATTCACTTAAACGGACATTTTTTTTCTGTTTTAGAGCGGTTCCTCCATCCCTCCATAGGGAGGGACCCCGCTTATATATATATATATATATATATATATATATATATATATATATATATATATATATATTTTTTTTTTTTTTTTTATTTTTTTTTTTATTTTTTTTTTTTATGGCACTGCAACCACTGGGGTCATTGGTGCCTTGGAGGTATTCTGGTCAGGGAGAAAAGAACCCAGGACGGAGGGAGGCGCAGCAAGGAGAGAGACAGACGCCCGCGAGGGAGAGGGGGCAGCCCGAGCCGAGGCAAGAGAGAGGGCCGGCGTTATCTGGACCTCTATGACAATACAGCGGTAAGCCGCCATCTAGATAAGATAGCCAAGCTCCTGTAGGAGATCTGCATGTAAGTGCCACCATCCAGATCTCCAGAGCTAGCAGGACCCAGCGGGTCTAGGGTCCAGGATAAGTCAGTCCTACTCCCCACCAACAGCCCGACGTCCACCCCCCACCCCCTCCCGGACACCCGCCAATCCCCCCACCACGCCACCACCCCCACCCCCAGCCCCCCCCCCAGACCAAGGGAGGTGTTAATTGTAGAATTTAGAAATATTATTTAATAATCAATATTGCTTATTAATAATTATAATAAAATTGCAATTTGTTTTGGAGAGAATCCCTAGAGATCTCTGGGTGTTCGTAATACTTCAATGAAACCTTAGAAATAGTAAGACAAGAAATTATTTCTTAAGAGTTTCAAATAAATTTCTTAGTATTATGTGATATTTTATATTAGAGATATTATGGACAAAGTAAAGTTGTTCTATGCTTTACTATGTTGACAACAATTATAAACATGTTCGTATATTATTACACGTATAGGCTAGCTTGTTCTCTTAGACAAATACTGACACCACTAAAAGATAATTATTTTAAATAGATTAAATTTTATTTGCCAAGGACGTATTATTTAGGAAAGTAAATATTGCATCTATGTATTCAGAGCCTTTACCAAATATTTCTCGCATGTCAGTGGGAGGACCGAGGCTCTTTCTTCACTGTATCGAATACACTCCGTGAAAATATGTTTTATTGTAAGACGGACATTACAAGTTGAACATAGAGGAGGTTCAGACTCCCCAGCCATCAGGTAACCATGTGTGAGTTTACAATGGCCAATTCTTAATCTACTTAATATAACCTCTTCACGCCTGCTCTCGCGGATTGAACATTTCCAGCTGCATACATTACTCTTTATTTCCCGCAACTTTTCGCCAAGTTCCATGCTGTTCCACTCCTCATACCATAAGTCATAAGCTTTATGTTTCACTATAGGGTTAAGATCAGAGAATGGGACTTGTGAATATTTTATACCTTTAAGAATAGCATATTTTGCAATTTTATCAACTTTTACATTTTCTTTGATGTCACAATGACCAGGTATCCAGATTAAAATAACTCTCTGGCCTTTTCTTCTACATTCGTTAATTTCATTTAATATATCAATTAGAAGAGAATTATTAGTGTAAAAATTTTGAATAGCTTGTAATGAGGAGAGCGAATCGGTACATATGACAATGGATGGAGAGGGAGATACAAAGACACATAGGGCTTTGTATATCGCTAGGAGTTCAGCAGTAAAACTAGAGCAGAGTGGGGAGAGGGAAAACATGTACTGGCGGTCTTGACAGAGTATACCAGCTCCTGCACCTTCAGCATTCTTGGATCCGTCGGTAAATATGAAAGTTGAGTCGGGAAGATCAGCTTTGATTTTATTAAATTCTTTAATATATAGCTCAGGAATAGATTCTTTTTTAATGTGTTAAGTGAGAGAAAGATTGATCTGAGGTTTAGCAAGTAGCCATGGAGGATAAGAGGAAAATGCAGAAGGCTGGATTTTAATGCTATTAATGTTAATATGATTGAGTAGAGCTTGTGCGCGAACAGGGAAAGGAGTCTTAGTATCTATTGTTGTGTAAAATTGATTCCACGTTTCTTGCGAAATTACATGATGTAAAGGGTGATTAATACTGGATTTAATTTTTAAATAAAACTTAGTGGAAAGTTGTTTTCTTCTTACACTAAGAGGTAGCTCTCCCGCTTCAACAATAATACTAGGCCCGGGACTAGATCTGAAAGCCCCTAAAGCGATTCTAGTCCTGTGTGTTGTATAGGATTCAGCATTTGAATGATTCGTGGGCTAGCCGATCCGTATGCCACACAACCATATTCCAATCTAGATCTTATTAAAGCTCGGTACAGCAAGAGCATACTGGTCCTATCAGCCCCCCATTTTGAATTACTAAGGAGTCTGAGAAGGTTCAAGGACCTCTGACAATTAGCTTTAAGGGATTTTATGTGTTTGATCCATGACAGAGTCTTATCAAATGTTAGGCCAAGATATTTAAAATGATTTGTTGGTTGTATGAGTTCGCCGCTTAGATATAAATTAGGTACTGAATTTGGCTGCCTTTTGCTAAATAGTAAACATTTTGACTTATGGACTGAAATTCTAAAACCATGGTCCATAATCCATGAGCTTATTCTATCCAGTGCTTCTTGCATATTCTCGTAAAGAGTACTTACATTTTTAGAGTGGGCTGTAATAGTTATGTCGTCTGCAAAAAACATGGTACTATTGTTGTTAGGGAAATTGTTTGGGAATCTGAGTAGAGACAAAATAAAGAGTTTTGCACTCAAGACACCCCCCTGAACAACTCCATTGTCCTGGGAGAAGATGTTAGAAAACACAGAGCCAATTCTCACCTTAAATTTTCTGGATTTCAGAAGGTTTGCAATAAACGACAATGTGTATCCATTTATTCCTATTTCCCCGGCCGTATTAAGAATATTTCTACGCCAGGTCATATCAAATGCACACTCTAAGTCGAGGAAAACACTGAGTACTTTTTCTTTGTTTTTAAATGCATCTAATACTTTGGTTTCAAGATTTACCAGGTTATCCTGAGTACTGCGTCCCTTTCTAAATCCACTTTGCCATTTATAAAAGATACTATTATGTTCAAAAAACCAGTCGAGTCTATTGCGAACTAATTTTTCAAGGATTTTGCAAAGTGAGCAGGTGAGAGATATGGGCCGGTAATTTTTTAACTCTCCGAGTGCTCTATCTTTTTTGCAGATAGGAATAATAGTTGCTAGTCGCCATATTTCAGGAAAGGTACCGGGCTTGAAAATTTTATTAATTATTTTCAAAAGTATTACTTTATTTTCATTATTTAAATGTTTGTACATTTGAACATTTATATTGTCCGGACCAGGAGAGGTGTCTTTTCTTGAATTTAGGGCTATCTGTAATTCATCGTACGAGAAAGGAAGGTTTAAGGGATTTAAAGGGTCATTTTCAATAATAAACGGGAAGGCTTCAATCTGTTTTTTCTTTTGGATGAAATTAGGGGAATAGTTTGAGTCAGAAGAAGTACTTGCGAAAAAGTTTCCAAATAAATTTGCCAATTCTTTTTTATCAGTTATAATTTGATTGTCTCTTTTAATAATCTGCGGCGAAGAACTACATTTAATGCCACGAATTCTCCTCACAGCATTCCATATTTCTTTAGCAGGAGTATGGATATTAATTGTAGAAACAAATTCCCTCCACGAGCGCTTCTTTTCGGTTTTAATTATATAACGCGCATGTTTTCTAGCAGAGTTATATAACTCTAGTGTATTGGTAGAGGGTTTTTTTCTAAAGTTACGTAGGGCTTTTTTCCTATTTTTTACGGCTAGGCGGCATTGTTCAGACCACCATGGGACTGATTTGTTTTTGTTGGGAATTAATTTAGATTTCGGAATTGACTTCTTAGCAGCAGAAATGATAATGTTATTTAATTTAGAGATTAGAGTGTTTATATCTTCTTCCTCAAGGCATATATCTGATAGATTTGCTATATTTTCAAATTTACTCCAGTCAGCGGATGCAAGATTCCATTTATAAATTATATCATGATTATTATTATTTTCCGTATGATTATTGTTACTATTGTTATTATTTCTTCCTAAAATCTCAATAACTATTGGGAAATGATCACTCCCATGGGTATCATCTAGGGTTATCCATTTCAGTCTCGGGGCTGTGGAAGGAGAAACTATACTCAAGTCTATGCTAGAAGTATTGCCCGTCCTAGGACAGAAGTACGTTGGAGACAGATCGTTAAGTAAGACTAGGTTATATTGGTCTAGAAAATGTTCAATTTTTCTATCTCTATTATCAGTAACACTATTCCCCCAGGATTCTGATTTTGCGTTAAAATCACCTAATATCAATAAAGGTGGGGGTAATTGAGAATATACATTTCTCAGTTCATCGACTGTAAAATCGCTGCCAGGCGGAAGGTAAATACTGCATACACTAATAGGAAATGGCGAATGGATTCTAGTGGCTACAACCTGTAGATTTGAGTTAACAACTACAGTCTCACTCAGTACATCATTATGGACTAAAATACAAACACCTCCACACGATCGTATTCCACCAGTGAAGTATTTCCGGTAAATTGTATGATTTCGAAAGTTGAATGGAAATTTTGGATTAAGGTGTGTTTCCTGAATACATACGACGGATGAATGGGTCTGCTTTATGAAGTATTCTTCTGCTTTATGAAGTAAGCACGGTGGGAAGATAAACCATTTATACTCCATTGTGCTATGATCATTTGTTGTGTTTAAAAAGAAAACTTAATACCTATCCTTAATACCCAAAATCTCATCCCATCCCATCAATTCGGCTTCCGCTCCCAACACTCCACAGTGCAGCAAGGGCTTTGTGTTATTGATCTCATCTCCTCATCCCTTGAGCGAAAAGAGTATTGCACGTCTGCCTTCTTGGACGTTGCCCAGGCATTCGACCGAGTCTGGCATTCAGGCATACTCTTCAAACTCAAAACTCACCTTCCTAGCACCCTTTACCTAATCCTTCGCTCCTATCTCTCAGACAGGGTTTTCCGAGTCCGGCATGGAACATCCTACTCAGATTACTTCCCTGTGGAAGCGGGAGTTCCTCAGGGTAGCGTCCTTGGTCCTATCCTTTATACCATTTATACAGCTGATATTCCAACACATCCCGACATCCTCCTGGTGACGTATGCAGATGATACGGCCATCCTTTCGCCCCACACAAATCCGGACACTGCCTCACAAAACCTACAAACCCATCTAACTCAAATTGAACAGTGGTGCAAGAAATGGCGCATCAAGATAAACGTCGAAAAATGTCACCAAATAACTTTTACCCTTCGACGTAAAACCTGTCCTACTGTCTCCTTCAACAACAATCCTTTACCCATAACCAATACCATCCGATACCTTGGGTTTTACCTTGACTCTCGATTGACTTGGAACGCACATAGTAAACTCAAACGGCAAGAACTCAATCGACGATTCGGACAACTATACAGACTACTAAACCGCTCATCACAATTAACCTTATTTGGACTTACGGAATAGAACTTTGGGGACAGCCAAGCATTCCAACATCCACCGAATCTAAACATTTCAATCCAAAGTCCTGCGTACCATAATCAATGCTCCTTATTATGTTACAAATCGCACCCTCCATAATGACCTAAATATCCCTTTTGTCCAAGATATAATCCCAATCCGCTTCTCATCTTTCCATAGCAAATTAATCAATCATCCTAATCCTATAGCCCAATCCTTATCCAGCATCAACCATCCTTCCTCTCCACCAAGACGCCTTAACAGGAAGTGGCCCCGAGACTTACTTAGTCAGTGAAGTGTCGTGGAGTGAACAAAAACAATTATTTGTGGAGTGATCAAAGAAATTATAATTGTATAAATTGAGAGTGATATCGGTGGATATTTTCTCTCCTCAAGATAACACAGCCCACGTCTCACCCGCCTCCAATCCTCCCTGCTAGTCGCAGGGTGTGGTTGGATGGCGTAAGGTAGCTGCAGGTCATCCTAGAATCCTTCCTAAACTAGGAAGGTATTCGGTTGACAACTGGGAACACCTGAGGCGTGAGAAAGTAACCTGTATCAAATAACATGATGCAATTGAATTGTAGATTGTGATATTTCTTTAAATAAAAAAAAAAAAAGAAAAAAAAAAAATTACACACATGTACATACATATCCACACATACATTAGTCTACATACACAAGTTTAATTATACATACATATACGTGTTAAATCTTTCATTCTTATGAGATAGAATTTTTTTTTTTAAACTTTTGCGATGGGGGTTTTAGGGGAATTTTATTTGGATTTAAATTATCAGTCGAATCTAAAGTTGATGAGGTAGAAGGTCTAGAAAGAGGTTTTTTAAAATTTTTTGGTTCTCGAATTTTTTCAGTTTGGATTGTGCTGTTAAAATGTTCCTCGTTTAAATTTTTGTTTTTATTTGTATCAAAATTCGGTTGGGATACTTGTTTCTTAGTGAAATTTTGGGAGTTATTTTTAGAACTTATATTTAGATCGTGATGAACAGTTGTGTCAACAGACGCACCAGAAGCATTTTTTTTTGTTAATTTTTTCTTCCAAAAAAGTAATTTTATTTGATAAAGTACCGATGATACCAACCAATTTCTCTATTTGACTACTTAAATTGTCTACAATATTTTGTGATGCCGCTACTGTAGAGTATGAGTTTAAAGAATTTCGATCAATTAAATTATTTCTTTGATTATAAATTGCTTCGGCCTGCTTAAAGGTAGTGCGTTGTTGAGTTCTAATAATTTGGATATCTTTTTCCTTTACATAAACAGGGCATGTACGAGTCCAAGCGGGGTGATTATTACCACAATTGACACATTTGACTTCATTTTCACATGTTTCAGCTTTATGAGCAGTACTACCACATTTCCCGCATAATTTAACTGAACAATTATTTGCAACATGACGCTATTTAAAGCAGTTGAAACATTGCATAGGGCGAGGCTCAAATGGTCGTACTTTGACCCGAAGGAAGTCAAACGTGACTTGTTCGGGTAGCTGGTATTTTTCAAACGTTAGGGCCCATGAGTTAATTAATGTTTTAACACCTCTGATATTTTTGGTCATCCTAACTACTTTGGTCACACCTTGGTCAATCAACTCTGATAATATTTCCTCATCAGAGTAGTTCGACAATTCGAAACATGAAATTACCCCACGAGAATAGTTTAGAGTATTGTGAGCAATAAAAGAAATAGGTTTATTGTCATAGCTAGAGATGTTACCTAAGTTTATTAAATCTTTTGACTCACTTATTTCAAGCAGGATAGTTCCATTTCTTAAGAATTTTATTTGTGTTTTTGGTGCGTAACCTTTAATAAATTTACACACCTTAAATGGGCTATATTTATTAAAACCTACTTGGTCATTAACATCATTAATTTTCATTATAACAAATTTTTTTTGACCATTTCAGATTCAAGTTAAACAAAGAAGTAATATCGGGTGGTTTATTTTCAAACTCTTCTTCCATATTCATAGCGCTATTAAAGCACTAAGAATTAGGATTAAATGAACTTGAGAAGATGTTAAATAAAAACAAGTAAAGAGAGAAAGAAAAAAAGAAAAAGTCTGAATAAGAAAGTAAAATATAGATATTTGATAGGAGTACTCCCTGGTATGAGCAGGTCTCGTCGCTAATCCTCGGGAGCTCAGCAGTAGATGTGCACGCTTCAAAGGTTAACACACGACCACCCCGCTTATAAGGTTGACATGATAAAGCAATCCGGAAGTGACGGCTAAACAAATTCTTGTTTCAGAACCCGTACGAAAATAATTATCTTCTCGCTCTCTCACCTACTTAAAAATGACCAATTTTGATGAATTGGTACAAAAAATCTTTTGTCTAATTTGAAAGGTCAAGTTTGTTAACCAGCAGAATCCGTTCGCCGCAACATAGTTTTAGGAGCGAAATTCGCGCGAAAATAATCGTAAAGCTCACGTTTTCGAGTTCATATGCTTACGTCCATACGTTCCTTAACGTAGGAACAGAAATGGAGTCATTTTTAAGGCGATATCTGTACCCGTTTTTGAGAAATGTGAAAATGTAGTTTTTGTATTTCATTTCTATTTTGGCTACATAGATTCGTTGGATTCAGTTGAAACATGTTCTGCTTGTTTGAAATTCTTTCACACTGAGATCTTTAAATTTTGGTTTCGTTTGGAGATAAGGAAGTATTCTAATACTTAGGACAAAATGTCTTTAATATACGTGAAGAAAACCTTTTTAAATGTTTTTAAAAAAGATTATGAAAACGTGCTAAGTGTGATGTAACTATATGAAGGCTTACTAAATTTTCCCCAAAAAATGTTGTAATGTTATTTCGATGGGGCGATTTCAATCGGAGAAATAAGTGCTTAAAACTTCAAAATTGTTAGTTTTGTTCTTTTGAACGCGTTTTTGTATCTGTTTCCCTAACTTTTTCATTCCTTGTTATTTTTTAGTTGCATTTAACAGTAAAATGCAAAACAAGGTAAGAAAATGGACACATTGTTATTGTGTTTCTAAGAGCGAACGTTGAGAAAGAGGGATGGAATAATTTCCTCTTAGGATACAACCAGTTTCCTGTCGTAATACTTAAAATCTTATATTACTTCTGTGTGAGATTTCATTGTATATTTTTCGCGAAAGATGAAAACGTATCAATAAATTCCTTCACTGTTGGAATTAGGGATATGAACGGGACCGCGCTAAGATGACGCAGTCCCAGCGAGTCGGACTTCTTATTAATTTTTATTGGAAGCTATTTAAGAGAACGAATATTTATTATTTGGGCGGTTTTCTCCGTCAGAGGATATTTTATAAAACCTCCCAAGCCGCCATTTGTTGCTGGACACTAATAAGCTTTTGAAAATGTATTTGATTTCTCCCAATTTTTTAAGAGATTCAGAAACATTTACTGAAAGCTAACACACGTAAACTACTCGTTACTGCATGTCGTTATACCAAGCAAGAGCGGCGCTTGAAGATTCTGGATTACCAATATTAGTAGATGCGAGAAGGGCTGAGAAGAGCACCTTGTGGAACATCCGGTGTGATGGATACCATCTTACAAAATTATGATGCTCACTCTTACTAGGAAGGAACTGTCACTAAGAAATTAAGAGACCTCATCTATCAGGTGCCGTAGCAACAAGGACAGCATCAGCTGGAGGCGTAATACATCATGGCTAACCAACTAAATCTTTGGGAAAAATTACGAGGTAGCTGTGTATCCCTTTTAAATCATTGGTAAATGTTTTTAAATACAAAAGTACAAAGGATGGCGATGTACAGATGATGAGAGTTATTGCCTTGAGATTCTAGGACGGTGCTAATCACCCCAAATTATGAACAACATTTTTGCTAATAAAGTCATTTTTCTTCTTATAGTGGATATGTTCAATTGCTCTATCTAAAGAAGAAAAGCCCGTTTTGTTTTATTTATTTGCGTAAAAGGTGGATGATCTCACATTTTATCTGAAGCAATAAATTGAATATAGTAATGCTCGGATGTTTTTATAAGTAGTTGAAAATTCAGAGAACTTAAACAGTTATCTTCGACGCAACATGTTTTTTCAACCGTTTCGCAGATGTGTTTAAAAAAGTTACGAACAACTCAAAACTGCTTAATAAAATGTATATTTAAAACAAATATTTTTGCATTAATGATCGTAACTAAAAAATGTCAAGCCGTCATTTTTGAGTACACGATATCAAAAATAGTTCTCAACCTATCGAATGTGTTCTTAACCTGTTTTCTATCGCAATTCTTCATCCTCAATTGTCAATACACCGTTCGAATATTTGGAAATCAATTGCTCGTTCGGACAAATTATGGTTCCGTTTGTTCTAAAAGGTTATTCGTTTCTTAGTTAGTATACTAAACACAGCTTCGTATACGGTATGTAATTTTTTTGATTTATTAAAAATTTTAACGTCCATTATTATTGCCTATGAATTTTAGGTCGGGTTACCACCCTTTTCTAGCCAAGATAGGGTTGATGCCTCTTTTGTTTTCTAAAGAAAAGCCACTACCCCATAGAGGCAATCGAACCCACGACCCTTGGCAAGGAGTGGTCACGCCTGAACATCCACGGCTACCGGGCCTCCTGTGCTACATAAAATAACGGTTATATCATATCTGTGAATTACATAGAATCGATCCTTTTTTGGTATCTTTCCATTCCATGCATCAGAGACAACAATGCCACTCTTCTGTGTGTATTTCCAACAACCTTTTGTCCGCTATAGGCTCAACTGTGGATAAAAGCAGACCTTGACGTTATTTCTGAATATTCTCGACTTAAATATATATATATATATATATATATATATATATATATATATATATATATATATATATATATATTGAATAGATGCAAACTTACAAACCCTTGAGTATTTTGCAGTAACAAGCTCGTGGTTGTTAGGATGCGGGTGTAGACGGTGGTAGTGGAAGAGGATAGAAAACACGGCGCAGTGTACAGTCGGCTGAGTCTACTGCAGATCTCTATTAGCTGCCCCCTTTACGATTCTTATTGAGGTGAAGAAGGTTTGCGGAGGATAAGCAACTGAAAACGTGTGTTATTTCTGTGTCTTCAAGCAGTATTAAGTTGGTCCGAGTGTTTCTTGTAATTTTCTTTGTACTCGTGCCAAGGTCAGGTACATGAACTATTCCTGCAAATTATTGGGCATGCATCATGTTGCTAATAGATTCTTTACCTTAGCTGCTTATCGGATTACAAGGATAGTCATCTATTTTCTCTCCAAGTAAGGAATGACGAGGACCAAGAAGTTACACAGTGAATGGTTTGCACGAACCCCATGGGAAATCATAAACAGACAGCTAGTGCAACAGGCATGTGACCGGAGACACGCTAGTCGATGTTTCGCTCATCCGTCACCATCATCAGGATAAGCCGCTAGTGATGTTTATCGGCAATTACTGTCAGTAGCCGGCTCTGATATTCATCCCTCTGATTTAGAACTAACGAGCTGGACTGGATTGATGTCCGCCGCCTCGTGACTCTTGCTCCGGTCGACTCTCGACAAACCGCTGGATTTAATCATCTCACAAACGTTTATCGATTTTGTATTTGTCGCAATAACAACCCAAATCCCGTAGCTGCAGCATTTTAGTATTTATCCTTCCTCCAAAAAAGGTCAAAACCTCTTTGACCTAATGCTTAAATCCGACGAAAACGTTAACAATTAATGACCATTTGATATATACCAGAAATGTCTATATATAAGTATAAAACATCTGATCATCTGGCAGTATAAATCATATTTACAGTTAGAAGAAATGAGTACAAGAAATGTAAACATTTTCAGCGCATTGTGGAACCATATTACTCCTGTAGGTACTCCGTCTTTTACTAATAAATACATCCGATGCGTGGGAGCAGAGACATCGTAACAACCCCTTGTGCAATATGAAAAGAATTGAAGAGAAACAGTTGATAAATTTTTTTTAATACTTCCTGAAAACATTGAACATCTTCAGAATTAAAAATAATCTTAAGTAAAATTGTGTATTTTTTTTTTTTTATTTCTTAAAAATTTCTTATTGACACAGATCCTACAGCAATTCCACTCTTTATTTATGGAAATAACATATTGTTTTAATCATTCCCTCCCCAAGAAAGTCTATCACTGTGCAGAAATCAACAAACTATAGTTCTACACTGACTTAAAGTTACTACATCGAATTCCAACATTTGCCCAAACATGCCATCATTCTAGACTCGGTAGGGATCCTGCATCACCATTTGTTCAGTTAACCTAATGGAGGATAAATACGGAAGATCATCAGAGATAGAAGATCATTAGACTCTCGGATTTACCGTTCTGTGTGGTTTTTTTTTCTGTTTTTTTTTCAGTTACAAATTTTTGGACTCTGGAAGACCGATGAATCTTCTACTAGGAGTGATGAGTAAGCTGTGTGGTAGCAACCCATTTGAAATGGGCAGCATATCATTAATAAAAATGATTTCCCTCTCTGGAGCAAGAATTATGTTAACTACAACTTATTTTTTAAAAACAAATTTGCCACCAAAAATAATTTAATGAAATTATATGAATTATAAACCGTATGCTTTGATAATCTATGGTTACCACTACTCCGTGTGTTCCAATACATTTTTCCTTATATAAAATATAGCAGAATATTATATGCACGCCTATCCAGTGAATCTGTTCCAATTACTTTCCAGTCATACCCGATGTAATGTATACAGTCCTATGTAAATGCTATATTCAACTGACTCCCCACAATTATTCAAATATTATCTACGACACTCCAGAAAATTTAATAACAAAAGTTTTTGTAACATATCTGTATCCACATAGTGTTTATTACTTATGTCCAATGAACCGACGATAGTCGCAGACCTCGTATCATAGCTTAATTAATATCACATTTACACTGATAGGAAACATCTGTTCCTATCATGAAGCTTTCTTTCAAAACGTGAGAAGCTTTATTTAGACTACAAACAGATAATCTGTGAGTACATCAGATGTGCCGGTAAGAATGTCTAAGCGATCCACTCTTTCAAAATTCCTTGGGACTCTTCGGCGACCCGAGAGTCTTCCAGAAACTAGCCAACCACACTTGCTTATTACTCTGTTGATGCGGAGTAAATATGGCCAACAATTAATAACCCATCTTCGTCATCCTTATTTCCTTCCGAACATTCCAACCTCCGGCAGTAGGGAAGGCTTTTTTCTACTGACTTCTTGATTGAGGCCTACCAATTGATTGAAGACAATTTAAATTATTTACTTCAATTTGAGAAAGTTCAACTTTGTCGTATATTAAACCCACCCCCCACTCATATATATATATATATATGTATAGGTGTGTACGTATGTGAGTGTGTAGTCACTTCTTGATTTGGTCATCGGGTTGACGCCATAAGGGAGATTTTCTTCCTTTAAGGAGGCAAGGAGCGAGCTAAAAGCACTTGAAGAAGATAAGTCTTACAGAGTTCTACTCGCAGAAATGAGTACTAGAAAGACAAAGGACCCTTAAATGGAAGGAGGAAGAGTTTTTCTATTTTATCAACTATCATAAAAAAATATAAAAAGGAATGGGGTTGACTCTGTGCCTTGGGGGACACCCTAAACGGGAGCCTCCAGAGATAAGAGCGTACTCTGGTTTACTTTAGTAGAATCTTTCCTTATCCCTGCTGGTTTATGTTCGGACGACGAACCCTCTCTCTTCTTTCTAGGGTCATTCTTATCAGATCGACACAATCATTTTGGCATATCTTAATAGCCATGTGAATTGACCTCTTCTCGTGTGATCGGCTATTTTTGTGTTGTCAGAACATTTAGAGTTTATGTGTATTTTCATCTAGTCATAAAATATATGCACTCTCCTTTGTAAAGGACACTGCCCTAAAACAAAGAACCAATAAGGAAAACAAGTAAAAAAATAAATATTTTCATCTAGAGTCTCAATATTTTTAAAATTAATTTCTTTAATCACAAACATTATCTGAAAAAGAGAAATTCTAAAAACACTGCCCATAAAAGAAATATTTGGAGTCGGGAATGACAATGGCCGTAGAAACAACCGATTAGCTTTTCTGTTTGGAGACACAGTGACATATTTTTTATATCCTATAATCTATATTTTGAATTTGGGGAAAGCTATTTTTACCTCGTGGAACACCGTCAGCTGTCATACAAACGCCAGCTGACAGGTGTTCCACGAGGTAAAAATAGCTTTCCCCTGTTTTTAGGCCAGAATTATTGATTTCGAGTATCTTTAAATATAAAACTTCAATATTTATTTATTAAATTTTAACGTCCATTTATTATTAACTACGAATTTTAGGACGGATTATCTATAGGTTACCAGCCTTTTCTAGCCAGGATAAGGCTGATGCCTTTTCTTTTTTCTACTGAAAAGCCACCACCCCTAGTGGGTATTGAACCCACGACCCTTGGTACGGCAATGGTTGTAATTTCGGGAAGTCCTCTCGTCATGTGTACTGGCTTGAGTAAGGCGTAATACTCCTAAGCCAGTACACATGATGAGAGGACTTCCCGATAAGGAAAGCGCCTGACGAGGTGCGAACAGAGGCACGAAACCTGTCGGGCAAAATAGAGAAAATAAAGTAGTTCAACAAAAACGAATGTGTTCTGCTTCATCGACCCTCTCAAAAAAAGATAAAAGAACAAGTGAAAAATATGTATTGGGTCATATTCAGAACAATTAATATATATATATATATATATATATATATATATATATATATATTAACACACACACACACACGAATCCACAACTCACTCACATGCATATTGTACGAATTTGATGAACCAATTCAAGATGAAATGTCGATATTTCTCGTCAGCACTTCCATATTTTACTGTTAAATTTACTTTAACAACTGATAATTACAAGTACTAAAATATCATTATGGGATATGCATGAGATAATATGTTTTTGTTAACAGCGCATTTTGGCATGAAAATAAATCATAATAAGTAGTTATTTTCTGTAAAAAATAATTTGTATTCCGCAACTGATTTACGGCCAGTTTATTCTGAAAACCTCCATCCTTATGTGGAGGATTTAGAAGATCCTTTAGGGCGTGGCTGAATCTATTTATCCTCTGAGAACTTAAAGCAGAGGGTCGGTCCAAGGGGTGATCCCACGAAGCAACACATGATGTTGGGGATGTTTTTACAGGAATAACAGAAGATTACAAAGCTTGTTAAGGGAACTCATTACAGCGTATACACGAAGTTTAAGTGGAGGCCTCCTCCGCGGGAGGGGTTGGCGGTGTTGTGTTTTTGATTTAAATTACAAGCTTCTCTTGTACTCACACACATGCTGAATACGTTGCCTTAGTTCGAAGGTTATCGCAAGGTGAGCTTACGCTGATAAGCAGCCTATGGGAAGTCTTGTAGCCTATAGGCTACACCACGGGTGTAGCCTATATACCACGGGTGTAGCTTATATACCACGGGTGTGTGCATATATGCACACACCCGTGGTATGTAGCTTACATGAATCGATCCATATATCTTAGGAGAATTCTAGGATCTGGCTTGTATCTCAAGCGAGTTCTATAATCTGGCTTTGATGCCATCATTGTATCTTAAGCGAGATCTATGATCTGGCTTTGATGCCATCATTGTATCTTAAGCGAGCTCTGTGATCTTGCTTTGATGCCATCATTGTATCTTAAGCGAGTTCTATGATCTGGCTTTGATTTCATCATTCTATCTTAAACGAGTTCTAGGATCTGGCTAGGATGAACTCATTGTTCTTTCTGATATAAGATATAGTTTTTAGGTTGGATGAACCCAATCTCGAATCTGGGATGACGTGACGTCCAAAGTACGTTTGTCCGCTTTGAACCTGTTTAGCTGACCTAACAGGTTTAATGCAGAGAAGAAAATTGACAAACATATTGTGAACATAATGTTTCAATATGTGTATCAATATTCTTACATAATTTTATATTAATAATATATATATATATATATATATATATATATATATATATATTTGTTTCCGTAATTATGTAATTGATTACAAAGTAATGTAGTTACAATGCAATTAGATTACTTTGTAATTTAATTACATCGTTGCAAGTTAAGGTTTGATATATGAGGAAATACTTTTTTAAAGATATTAATGATGGTATAAGGAAAGATTTTAAAGTTTGTATTAGGAAGGATATATGGGGAAATATATTAAGTAAGAATATTAAAGGTAGTATTAGGGAGCATAAAGAAGGTGGTATTAGGTAGGATATAGAAGGTTTTGTTAGGAAGGGTATTGACGGATGCATTAGGAAGAGTATTGAAGGTGGTATTAGGAAGGATATTAAAGGTGGTATTAGTGAGGATATAGAAGGAGGTATTGGGAAGGATATGGAAGGTGGTATTAAGAAGGATATGGAAGGTGGTATTAAGAAGGATATAGAGGGTGGTAGTAGGAAGTATATTTAAGGTGGTATTAGGAAGGGTATTGAAGGAAGTATTGGGACGGATATAGTGGGTGGTATTAGGAAGGGTATAGAAGATAGCATTAGGAAGGAAATAGGCGGTGGCATTAGGAAGAATATAGAAGGTGGTATTAGGAAATATTTAGAGGGATTTATAAGAAAGGGTATTAAAGGTGGTTTTAGGAAGGATATTGACGGTGGTATAAGAAAGAATTTTGAACGTATTATTATAAATTCTATAGAAGGTAGTATTAGAAAAGGATATTGAAGGTGATATTAGGAAGTATATAGAATATGAGATATCCTTCTTAATACGACTTCCAATATCCTTCCTTATACCACCCTCTATATCCATCGTAATACCCCTTTCAATATCCTTCCTTATACCACCCTCTATATCCATCGTAATACCCCTTTCAATATACTTTCTTATACCACCATCAATATTCGTCCAAACATGAACTTCTATATCATTTTTATTTATTTATTTATTTGTGAGCACCCGCAAAGAAGGCGATTCGATCATATGTAATTATAAAAATATACCCTTCGTAATACTACCATCTATATCCTTCGTAATACAACCTTCAATGCCCTTCTTAATTCTACCTTCATTACCCCTCCTAATGGCAGGTTCTATATACTTCCTAATACTACCATCTATATCCTTCGTAATACAACCTTCAATGCCCTTCTTAATTCTACCTTCATTACCCCTCCTAATGGCAGGTTCTATATACTTCCTAATACTACCATCTATATCCTTCGTAATACAACCTTCAATGCCCTTCTTAATTCTACCTTCATTACCCCTCCTAATGGCAGGTTCTATATACTTCCTAATACTACCATCTATATCCTTCGTAATACAACCTTCAATGCCCTTCTTAATTCTACCTTCATTACCCCTCCTAATGGCAGGTTCTATATACTTCCTAATACTACCATCTATATCCTTCGTAATACAACCTTCAATGCCCTTCTTAATTCTACCTTCATTACCCCTCCTAATGGCAGGTTCTATATACTTCCTAATACTACCATCTATATCCTTCTTAATACAACCTTCAATGCCCTTCTTAATTCTACCTTCATTACCCCTCCTAATGGCAGGTTCTATATACTTCCTAATACTACCATCTATATCCTTCGTAATACAACCTTCAATGCCCTTCTTAATTCTACCTTCATTACCCCTCCTAATGGCAGGTTCTATATACTTCCTAATACTACCATCTATATCCTTCCTACTACCATCTTCTATATACTACTTCTATATCCTTACTAATAAGACCTTAAATACCCTTCCTAATACCACCTTCAATAACCTTCATAAACTACCTCCTATATCCTTCCTAATAGAACTTTCTATATCCTATCTAATACAATCACTTATATCCTTCCTTATACCATCTTCAATGTGATAAGTAAAATATTTTCTTCTATATCAAACCTTAACTAGCAACTATGTAATTAAATTACAAAGTATCTAAGTATATTGTAACAGATTACATCAAATGTTCTGAGTAATTATTATTATGATACTACGTAATTAAATACAATTTAATGAGATTACATTTTAGTTAGATTAATAATTGGATTTTAATTATGCCCATCTCTGCATTCCAGACGCATCCTACGTAGAGGAGTCTGAGGGCACTGTCGTCTGCTGCCCTCAGAAGTCTGGATTCCGGGGTTGGAGTCAAACACATTTCCGCGTCTGAAGTCATATCAAAGCGATTATTTTTAGCAAAAGAAAATACTTTCAGGATAATTGTGAGACGTGCATTCCATAGGATGAAACAGAATTTAATATTTAGCACGATTGATAAATATTTAAAAGCTATTGGTGGGACTTTTAATGGAAGCTGTATGATTGGGAGAGAATTGAAAGGCATTTCTTTTAAAAAGGTTTCGGAGAGGGATTGTAAGTGTATTGGCCGTGGAAGGCTTGAAAAATTAAGTAGGACAAAGTTGCTGCCGGCGAATGACTTTGGTATAATGGTCGGTGCTTTGTGTAGGCGGTAAGTTGTCGATAAAACGGGGCTTTAATATTCTAGCAGGGGACTTCCTAGTGGTGCTTCGCTCCTTACTCCATAGGCAGCGCTCTAAGTCCCATCGTTTTTTATGCTTTTTTCCTATTACACTCTTCGTAGGCTTTAAACAATCTACTAAATACGTCGGGGAACGAACAAACTTTTGGAAGCTTCTCAATAGTATGTTTACTACAGATTGTGTTTTGTTTTTAATGTTTTTGTTATTTTGAATTGTATCTATATTTATTTATTTTTTGGGGGGACGACTCAGTGATAGAACATTCGACTCATATTCTTGAGGTCCTGAGTTCATAAACACCTTATTTTTTAGTTAAATCCGTAAAGGAATACCGGTTCTATGACCACTCAACTTTAATATATAATATTAATATAATGGGTGTCTGGAAAGGCTGAAGCACGCGTATTCATTGGATGGCATTTTGTAGATAAGTGATTACAATGTTTAAAGTACCGGCTACTATCTTTCAAAAATTGTTAATTTCATGTTGAACATTCAGCTGATTTTAACAAGTTATTTTCTTATGTCTTCTATTTTAAAACGACGAAATTTAGTTAAGATTTATTCTCTTTGACAATAGAAAAAAAATCACATATCAGGACCTTGGAAGAGAAAGGCGGAATCACGAAATGTTGGGAAATCGAAATCAAAGTTCTGAAAGTGCTTCTGAATGTTTACTCTATCGAATGCAGATTCATAAACCTGATTGAAAAAGTATGCGATTGAAATTCAATGTTTTAATTTTAATTTATACAAGTGATTTATGGTTCAGAAAATGCTAGGAGGGGAGTTTCAGACTCGGGATTCGCCCTTCATATCGGACATTGAATTTTTCATAGATGATGGCGCTAGTCACTTTATTTATTTATTTATTTCACAACGGCAAGGTGATTTGCTCACATAAAAATAATTAATAAAAAGTGTATAAAAGGGTAAAAAAAGAAATTCAGTATATTCCATTTTCTGAAAAAAAATAATATTAATAAAAAATAATATACAAAATAAAAAATTAAAATTAAAAAAAAAAGAATAATAATATTAATATAAAATAAAACAAATAATTAAATCAAACCAAATAATTGATTTCAAGATTTACTATAAGAAAATAAACAATGAAAAAATGGCCATAATAATAAATAATAAAATAATTTTTTTTTTGTTTTTTTAATGCAAGAAGAAAATCATTATTATGTCTAAATTGTAGGATATTTAATATAAAGACATTATTTTCATTTATGAAGCCGCTCCTAGTACAACCTCACACTCACACACACTCACAAACATACACACACACACACACACACACACACACACACACACACACACACACACACACACACACACACACACACACACACACACACACACACACACACACAAACATACACACACACACACACACACACACACACACACACACACACACACACACACACACAACATACACACACACACACACACACACACACACATACAAAACATTCATTTACACTCGCTTAATTGACGCATACACGGTAAGTTGTGCTATTGAGTTTAACTTGATACAGTACAAAAGGCGAACCAGAGAAACGAGGCTTTTCAGATTAGTATATGATTTTCCAGATTCGCCCTTTCTCTTCTTAGGTCTTGATATATGCTCTTTAATTTTTTAAAAAAATTTCCATATATACTTAGTAGGTTTTACATGACAAAAAGCTCTATCTAAAATACATAACAGCTAAATAGGGACCAATACAATTTATTTTAAAATACTGGAAGTAGATAAAAGGTCCATAATTCTATAAGACCTCGTGGAAAAGTAAGAAGTTTTAAACCTCAGTAATTTTAAATTCGCTTAAGAGTGATTTATTGATAATATTTCTGTATGAAACATTGGTAGGACTGTATTTGGCTAATGGAGCGAGTCGAGGGGGGATATTGATGGCTTTGGAGTGTTGGCCACCCTGATCCGTTCCAACCTTTTTATTACCTCCACCTGACAGGCTAAGTCTAGTCCCAACTTCAGTTTATAAATACTTCTAAAAACTTTGCTAATATTCGACGGGGAACACTTTAATAGCTCTTCCTCGAGGACTTATTCTGGCTTTATATAAACGTTTGCTATGAATAAATAGTTTATCTGGGCATGTAAATGATTTGTCTCAGATTTATTATGCGTGTCAAGATACGGCAGGGCCGCCACATGGGGGGGGGGGGGACAGCCGGGTACAGTTGTCCCGGGCCCGCGCGCCGTGGGGGCACGGGCCGGGCCTCGCTAATTGGAAAAAATGTATAGGTTATGAGCTTGTAAAAATAATGAGGTTTAGAAATATAGCCTATATTTATTGGGATGGGATATATATTTTTTTTTAATGTACGTAAACGACAAAACAAGTGCAGTCCCAGAATAGTATATTTCATTAGGAGTCGTAATAAAACTAGAAGTACCGAAAGTGACCTTTACTGCACCGATTGTCGGCTTTTATTCTCATTTCGCTCAAAACTCAAGATGAAAATAATTTTAAAATGTCCAAAGTCCTATAGCAAAGTACTAGAATTTTCAGTCTGGCTCTTTGAAGTGGGGGCCCGGCTTTGAGAAGGGGGCCGTGATCTGGTCCCGGGCCAGGCTCTGAGATGTGGCGGCCCTGAGATACGGTATAACCTGTTCTAGGAAGTCCTAAAATTTGAAGTAACCAGTGTCCTATGGATCAAGTAATCATCAGTGAGGTATAAATCGACGAGTGCTGGGTGCTAAGGTATATTCTGAAGTAACCTAGACGCGGTTATTTCAAAATATCCGTCTGAATTGCGTCTGGATGCGTCAATAGTGTCCAATGAATTTTGAGTCCTCTGCTGTGAAATGTTCCTGGCTGATTTAAAGGACCAGGTTTCGTGAGCCCTATTACGCTGGAACAGCAACATTGCAACCCCAACTTCTAACATACTCAGTAATTTGTTGCTAATTTGTTGCTAATTTGTTACACTATTTTCAAATTTGTCGCTCCAGCCGTTTCCGAGAAAACGTGGCTGTGCTAGCGTAATATTACGCCAGCACAGCCACCCCCGTAACTTTTGATCTAATTGTCTGACGAAATTCAGATTGGTACGAGAATTTGTTGCTAATTTGTTGCTCTAGAATGACACCAATCACGAATTTGTCGCTCCAGCCGTTTCCGAGAAAACGTGGCTGTGCTAGCGTAATATTACGCCAGCACAGCCACCCCTGTAACTTTTGATCTAATTGTCTGACGAAATTCAGATTGGTACGAGAATTTGTTGCTAATTTGTTGCTCTAGAATGACACCAATCACGAATTTGTCGCTCCAGCCGTTTCCGAGAAAACGTGGCTGTGCTAGCGTAATATTACGCCAGCACAGCCACCCCTGTAACTTTTGATCTAATTGTCTGACGAAATTCAGATTGGTACGAGAATTTGTTGCTAATTTGTTGCTCTAGAATGACACCAATCACGAATTTGTCGCTCCAGCCGTTTCCGAGAAAACGTGGCTGTGCTAGCGTAATATTACGCCAGCACAGCCACCCCTGTAACTTTTGATCTAATTGTCTGACGAAATTCAGATTGGTACGAGAATTTGTTGCTAATTTGTTGCTCTAGAATGACACCAATCACGAATTTGTCGCTCCAGCCGTTTCCGAGAAAACGTGGCTGTGCTAGCGTAATATTACGCCAGCACAGCCACCCCTGTAACTTTTGATCTAATTGTCTAACGAAATTCAGATTGGTACGAGAATTTGTTGCTAATTTGTTGCTCTAGAATGACACCAATCACGAATTTGTCGCTCCAGCCGTTTCCGAGAAAACGTGGCTGTGCTAGCGTAATATTACGCCAGCACAGCCACCCTCGTAACTTTTGATCTAATTGTCTGACGAAATTCAGATTGGTACGAGAATTTGTTGCTAATTTGTTGCTCTAGAATGACACCAATCACGAATTTGTCGCTCCAGCCGTTTCCGAGAAAACGTGGCTGTGCTAGCGTAATATTACGCCAGCACAGCCACCCCTGTAACTTTTGATCTAATTGTCTGACGAAATTCAGATTGGTACGAGAATTTGTTGCTAATTTGTTGCTCTAGAATGACACCAATCACGAATTTGTCGCTCCAGCCGTTTCCAAGAAAACGTGGCTGTGCTAGCGTAATATTACGCCAGCACAGCCACCCCTGTAACTTTTCATCTAATTGTCTGACGAAATTCAGATTGGTACGAGAATTTGTTGCTAATTTGTTGCTCTAGAATGACACTAATCACGAATTTGTCGCTCCAGCCGTTACCGAGAAAACGTGGCTGTGCTGTTGCCTGAAACAGTAAATAAAATACAAATTTATTTTGATTTTATTAATTCAGGTACCTAATACTGGGTCCAGGAGGCGGCCATTAAGGATCCCCAACTATACATTAACCTCAAAAATTATTATTTTTACCTAGATCACGCACGCATTTGAACACACTTTTACAGGTATTTATATTTAGAAAACAAATGCTTTACCTTGAATTGATACTGATTGCTACGCTTATGAAACTCACAGGGATTCTCGTGAGCCCATACGTTTTTGTTGTGGTAATTAAAAATTCTATCCCTCATAAATAAGATGTACATAGTCCAGTACAAATGTTTTCAAATGCTAGGTAAAAATAATAATTTTGAGGTTAATGTATGGTTGGGGTTCCTTAATGGCCGCTTCCTGTACCCAGTATTAGTTACCTGAATTAATAAATTCAAAATAAATGTGTATTTTATTTATTTACTGTTTTAGAATTTAGGATATCTTTCTTTTGGTAAGATATACATACTTACATTCAATCATTTTTACGTTTACTCCCAACTAGTCTTATAGTAAATTTACTCAGCTTTCGATTGGTTTCACTCCCTTTCTAGTAGAACCACCTGGGACGGAGCTACAACGATTATTTTTCCAAAAACCACATTTGTCTCGAAAAAACAATAAAACGACGATTTCTCCCTTATAGGTGAGAATTCGGGAAATCGTTATAGAACATTTTTTGTTCCCCCAAGGGTCCTCTATCACCCCTCACAATTTGACTAGACATTTACGGGAACCCTGTATATATATATATATATATATATATATATATATATATATATATATATATATATATATACAGGGTGTTCAAAACTCGATTGACACCCCCCTTTTTTCCACAATTTTTGATATTTAAAAGCGAAACTTGGTGGGTATTAACGTGGTCGAATGTACATTCATTGGACCCAATGCACGACCCCTCAACTTTCTCCAGGTCTTCTCCAGCAACCCTAACTCTGGAATCTTCAATGGAAGGGGGTTATTTTTATGACGGATTATTGTAGAGAATTGAATTTTAGGTCGATTTTATATCGGTCATTTTTTCGCTAAAGCGCACCAATGAGTAACAAATTGCCAAAAACCGTTAAAACCCTTGTTTTTTGTCACTTTTCTGCCAATAACGCAGAAAGTATGTCCGTAATGGAAAAAGTAATTGGTATAATCGTTGTAGAGGATTAAATTTTCTTTCCAAAAAGTACCTTTAAATGCCTAAAACGTAAATAGGAATGGGGCAAAACACACTTTTGTTTTTGAAGTTTTCAGAAAAGTTTATGATCAACGTGGTCTACGCTTCCGTAAAACTTAATAAACGTTTTCTAAACTTTTTGCTCCACCTAAAAATCAAATTCAATTACTTTATAAAGGCATTAAAATAATAAATTTTAAGCAATAGAACTGACCTAATGATTAGAATTTCGTAGCAATTATTTTTGTGTTGGACGATTTATTTATTTTTTACGGCGTCTTGACATCTAGGCCATTAGTGCCGACATCCAGGGTGCAGCGAGGAATTTCCTAAATAATAAAAGTTGAGGGGTCGTGCATTGGGTCCAATGAATGTACATTCCACCACGTTAAGACCCACCAAGTTTCGCAAATATCAAAAATTGTGGAAAAAAGGGGGGGTGTCAATCGAGTTTTGAACACCCTGTATATATATATATATATATATATATATATATATATATATATATATATATATATATATAAATTTGAACCACCATTATTTTCGATCTCTAGGGGATGTGAAACGCAAAATTTTCTAGTCGGCACATCATCACATCACCTGTGTGACTAGGTGTCGTCAGTGTGTTTTGCAAGGAAGCCTTTTGTAAAAACGTTCATAATTTTCGATCTATTTGTTCTGTAATTAACTTTTATGCAAGAATTAATATCAAGAATAATTTTCATTTAATTTTGATGATATCACAAAAAAACACAAATTACTCTTTTTTATTTGCTGTTTTAGCGCGGTTCCTCCCTCCCCCATAGGGAGGAACCCCGCTTATAAGGTTGATACAATGAAACAATCCGGAAGTGCCGAGTAGAAAATTTTGCGTTTCAGAACCCCTAGAAACCGAAAATAACGGTGGTTCAAATTTGTATATATATATATATATATATATATATATATATATATATATGTATACATTTATTTATATATATATATATATATGTATATATTTATTTATTTATATATATATATATATATATATATATATATATATATATATATATTTGTCTGTTCGCTCTCTAAATAGAAGACGAATGGTCCGATTTTGATGAAATTTGGTACAAAAATCTGTCGTCCAATTTGAAAGGTCAAGTTCGTTAACCAGCAAAATCCGCCCACTGGAAGATGGCGTTTGGGGCGAAATTCGCGCAGAAAAAATCGTAACGCTTACGTTTTTGAGTTCATAAGCTTGTAAGTACTCGTTTTATAGGCTTCTTGGGCTAGAAAAACGAATGAAACCATTTTCAAGGCGATAGCTTTAACCGTTGTCGAGAAAATTGGAAAAATAGTTTTTGAATACCGTTTTTGGTTTGTGTACTTAGAATAACGGGATTCAGTTGAAACATTATGTGCATGTTCTACTTTCATTAAAACAAATATGTTGAAAGTTATGTTACGTTTGGAGTTAAGGAAGGGTTAGAATAAAATATTTTATGAACAGATATGAAAAGTTTTGGAAACTTCGTATACTTTCATTAATATCTCGAACACGGTTGGGAAATCGTGGTAAGTGGATTGAAACTATTTGAAAGCTTACTAAATTCTCTACAAAAATGATTCTAAAACTATTTTTGATTAGGTTATGTCAATCGGAGAAATAAATGCTTAAAACTTCAAATACGTCTGTTTTGTTCTTATGAACGGGTTTTTGTCGTTCTTTTTGTAATTTTTGTCTCTTTCCCTTGGTTTTTTATTGCTTTTTATTTCTTTAATTTCTTATGTTGTATTTGTAAGGAAAATGTATGTGTGTGTAAAACAGGATAGGTAAAATGAGACCAATTTTCTGTTGTCAGAAATAATGAAAAGTTTTGGGAACTTCGTATAATTTCTTAATATCTCGAAAACGGTTGAAAATCTTGGGAAGCGAAAGGTTACCATTCGAAAGCTTACTAAATGGTCTACAAGAAAGGTTCTAAAGAAAGTTTTGAATAAGCGAAGTAATGTCAGCTTTGGATTTGTCGATTTCCTTCAAATGTCTTGAAACTGTCGAGGCTCCTACTCTGAGTTCTTTGGCATATTCCCTAGTGTTTTTAATTGCTTATAGTAGTCAAATGTATTTGTCAATAAAACAGGATACGTATAATTAGAATCAATATTTTGTTTGTTAGAATTCGATGATGCCGTATGAATATCTAGATTACAGTACTGGTGTTGATTTCGTTCTTTAGAATTATTCTTGGTATTCCCTATTTTCATCTGTTACCCATAGTTTTTTATTGTTAGTAGGTTTTTCTTATTGATTATAGAATATAAATCTATTTGGCTATAAAACAGGATACGTAAAATTAGTGACAATATTTCGGAGATTTCTGAGCGAAATACTTTTAAGATTTTCTACCACCACGAACGGCTTTTTTCCTCTATTTTTATCCACTAGATAGGCTTTATTTTGCATATTATTCTATATAAGTTTTATTCAGCAGGGGATTCTGATGAAATGTCGTGTTTTTGCTGTGGATTTTAAATACGATGTATCTAAGATTGGATAACATTAGCGAGTCTACATAGTTAAGAACCGACGACGGAGGATTACTTCTTGCTATGATTTAGTCTACATATGTATATTAAGTCCTAAATCCAAAAAATAAACTTCACAACGGTTAGATACTATGAGCGTATATGGCGGTTCAATGCCCGTAGAACACAATGGGGCCGCAGGAAATTTACCTGCTAAGAGTTAATCCTCAAGAGCTGTAAATATACCCCAGGTATCTGCCGACACAAATACAAAGGCTAGGCGGAGAGCACCCCAAAAACACAGATCCAAAAATAGGTTATATACTAAATATTCATAAAGACTACTTAGTTGTAAACCGATTCATCAATTAGCAATCAATAATTTTCAACAAAGGTTATATACTAAATATTGATAAAAAGTATTTAATTAGAAAAAAATCAATATTCCACAAGACTTGTTTTTGGTCCATTTGTGTCTACTCCGTAGACTTAATTAGGTATATTATTCTATTGTAGTTGGGCAACTAAACTTTGTTTTATTTTGTTAAATAAAGTTTTTTTTTTGACTTGTTATTCGTCAAGACTTTTATTTGTCCTTGTGTATTTACTAGATACGTTTTATTCGGCATATTATTCTATATAGGCTATATTAGGCAGGGTATTCTACTCAATCTTGTGTACTTCTTCTTGATCCTTCTGTACATGGGCGTATATAAAAACAATTTCGGGGGGGGGGGCTGAGACCATTTCCAGGGTATGGAATACTAAATATTTAGAGCTTGGAATAGTTTTAGGCAACTAAAACGCTATTGCACGTAAAATAAAATATGTTTTATGAACTAAGTGATCTTATTTAATTTATTTTTAAGGGTTTTACGAGAAGTTTTTATCATCAATTCAAAATTTCGGGAGGGGCTGCAGCCCCCTCAGCCCCCCCCTCATATACGCCCATGCTTCTGTATCCTTTAGAAAGGCTTTATTAGGCATATTTTGCATTGATTTATAGAGCTTTGCTTTAGAATGAGAGCCAGATTCTGTAATTTCCGCTTCTGTGTAAAAGTTAGCTACTGTCGGTGTCCCTGACGCCTTAATATCACTTTTATTCGAGATATTCGAGAGGATTTTGACAATTTTCACGAGATATATAAAAAAAATAAGTTTATTTCTTTTCTAAGCTTATCAAATGGCACTAGGGACATGAACGGAACCGCGCTAAGATGCTGCAGTTCCTGCGAGTCGGACTTTTTTTTTTTTATTCTAGAATTTAAATTACATTATGAAATTGAGAGATAATCTCCGTTTTGAGTATTCCTTTGGAAATTTGATTAAATAAAACAACATTTGTGTGATTCGGCAGTCTGGAGGATTTATTTTCGAAGAGTAGTGATTTTCGAAAGGTTGTCTCTAACCAGAAGTTTATATTATTATTGTTTGAATTGATACTACGGTTTGAATGAGATAATTGTGGACATTTAATGTACATTAGCCTTTAACAACATTTATGGGCCTTTATTTCTTTTTTTTATTTATTTAATTTATAGAGTTCTGCAACAGAGGCGAAAAACTCTTTAAATGTCAGTCGTCAACTTCAAATGTGATATATATGTATATAAGAACATATGAAGAAATAGACTTGAAAAAGAAAGAAGAAAAAAACAAACAAACAAAAAAAAAATAAAATAATCAAAACAGACAAAATTTAGTAAATTAAATTTTTGTGTATAATAAAGAGTTTTTTAAATGTTTGAGTAATGCATTGATGTGTGGGCTACCTTCTGTCAGTAAGTCGTAAGGTATGGTCAGGTTATTGCGTTGTCTGCAGTTGGTAAGTATATGTTTAACGGTCAGAGTCTCGTTACAATATCTACAAGTTGGTCTGTCCTTTCTGTCTAGTAGGTAGGTGTGGGCAGTAAGGTGTGTCCAATACGAAGCCTGGATAGGATGACTTCGTCCCGGCGGGACAACTGTTCATTTGTTCAGGCTTTCGTTGTATTTTTGTATATGGGCCTTTAAGAACATGAAAAAGTCCAACTCGCAGGAACTGCGTCATCTTAGCGCGGTTACGTACATCTTGAAGAAATGGAATAGATTAGCATCACAAATCACAGGAAACTGACAGCCACTGCCATCATGATTACCACAGCCACTCCAAACTTATTACCAATACCTTTCACCGTTTGTTAGCTTATTTTACTACAATACTAATTTTACTGATAAATGCAATTTAAAACTAGAAACAACCAATTAAAAAGTGAGATAAAGAAAGAGAAAACCCATTTCAAAACAACAAAACAAACACTTTTTAAGTTTTAAGCGCTTATATCTCTCATTGACGTTGTCCCATCGAATATTGCTTCAGAACATTTTTTGTAGAGAATTTAGTAAGCATTCGAATGGTCACTTTCCACTTACCACGATTTCCCAACCGGTATCGAGATATTTACGAAAAATGTATGGAGATCCGAAAATTTTTCACGTCTATTAATAAAATATTTTTTTTCCGACTCGCAGGAACTGCATCATCTTAGCGCGGTTCCGTTCTTATCCGAAGTGCGATTAGGAAAGGAATAGTAGCTGCTATCGCTAGGTTTTGATCTTTCGTTAAAAATATAAAATAAAATCTCAAAGAGAAGGAAGCTTAAAGCGCCACATATGGAAACTGACAGTTTTCTAAGTGGATGGGACTCTCCCGTCATCGCGACGCTTACTCTAGGAAAACTCTATTACCAATATGATTCTTATTTTCTCAGCTTTAATGAAATACTCATTCAACCGTTAAATAAACTTAAAAAACAAAAGTGAGGTAAACAGTGACAAAAACCCGTTTAAAATAACAAAACTAACACTTTCGTAGTTTTAAGCACTTACTTCTCCGACTGACATTGCCCCATCGAAATTTCCTTCAGAATCTTTTTTTTAGAGAATTTAGTAAGCTTTTGAATGGTTACATCGTACTTCCCACGATTTCTTAACAGTTTGGAAGATATTAAGGGGGGGAAATGGTGCTAATACCTACCGATAGCTGCTATATTCCTTCACTAATCGCACTTGAGATAAGAACGGAACCGCGCTAAGATGAAGCAGTTCCTGCGGGTCGGACTTTTTTTTTGTCAGACAAATTAATGCATTATGTTTATATTATAATATAAATATTATGTTTATAAGAAGAGCAAATCACTTTAATTGCGGTGTAAAATATTGTTGCTAGATAAATCTAAGTATTATATAAGGAAAAAATGGTGCTAATGACTCAGATTTCGATGCACCATAAAAGAAAAAAAAAATTAAGGACAATATACGAAGATTCCAAACCATTTCATGTCTGTTAATAAAATATTTTATTCTAATCCCAATAACGCTACACTTATACACAAATAAATTTTTTTTAAGTACCTATTTAATACGTATAAAATAAAGTTATAATGAGCGATCCGCTGTGGCATATAACAAGTACTACCACCGTGTGGAGTGCAACTAGTATAAACCGGTACGTCAGTACCACTGTGGTATGTTAAGAGCGGCTGTTCTGATACTGGCAAAAGTTAGAAATCCTACATTCCTAAAGTTGTTTGGAGGCTTATCTTTATGACTCTAGAAAGGGACTCACAGATGACGAGGATACACTGGGCGATACCTGTACTGGGAATGCCCTCCACCCTAAGCCTCCTAGCTCCTCACCTTCGAATTGAAACAAAACATTGTTTCTATATATACGTATCCTGTTTTATTGACTAATACATTTGACTACTATAAGCAATCACAAAAATAACGAGCAGTGAAAAAAAACTGAAGGAAACACACAAAAAGATTCGTTCAAATGAACGAAATTACCTATGTTTTAAGCACTTATTTCTCCAAATATAACCGTCCCATCGCAAATGTCTTCAAAACATTTTTTGTAGAAAATTTAGTAACCTTTCGAATGGTAACCATTCGCTTCCCAAGATTTTCAACCGTTTTCGAGATATTAATGAAAGTATACGAAGTTCCCAAAATTTTCATTATTTCTAGCAACAGAAAATTGGTCTCATTTTTCCTATCCTGTTTTACAAACAAATACATTTTCCTAACATAAGAAATTACAAAAATAAAAAACGAAGGGAAATAGACAAAAATTACAAAAAGAACGACAAAAACCCGTTCATAAGAACAAAACAGACGTATTTGAAGTTTTAAGCACTTATTTCTCCGATTGACATAACCTAATCAAAAATAGTTTTAGAATCATTTTTATAGAGAATTTAGTAAGCTTTCAAATAGTTTCTATCCACTTACCACGATTTCCCAACCGTGTTCGAGATATTAATGAAATTATACGAAGTTCCCAAAACTTTTCATGTCTGTTCATAAAATATTTTATTCTAACCCTTCCTTAACTCCAAACGTAACATAACTTTCAACATATTAGTTTTAATGAAAGTAGAACATGCAGATAATGTTTCAACTGAATCCCGTGATTCTAAGTACCCAAACCAAAAAGTCCGACTCGCAGGAACTGCAGCATCTTAGCGCGGTTCCGTTCATGTCCCTAGTGCCATTTGATAAGCTTAGAAAAAAAATAAACTTATTTTTTTTATATATCTTGTGAAAATTGTCAAAATCCTCTCGAACATCTCGAATAAAAGTGATATTAAGGCGTCAGGGACACCGACAGTAGCTAACTTTTACACAGAAGCGGAAATTACAGAATCTGGCTCTCATTCTAAAGCAAAGCTCTATAAATCAATACAAAATATGCCTAATAAAGCCTTTCTAGAGGATACAGAAGCATGGGCGTATATGAGGGGGGGGCTGAGGGGACTGCAGCCCTTCCCGAAATTTTGAATTGATGATAAAAACTTCTCGTAAAACCCTTAAAAATAAATTAAATAAGATCACTTAGTTCATAAAACATATTTTATTTTACGTGTAATAGCGTTTTAGTTGCCTAAAACTATTCCAAGCTCTAAATATTTAGTATTCCATACCCTGGAAATGGTCTCAGCCCCCCCTCCCCCCGAAATTGTTTTTATATACGCCCATGTACAGAAGGATCAAGAAGAAGTACACAAGATTGAGTAGAATACCCAGCCTAATATAGCCTATATAGAATAATATGTTGAATAAAACCTATCTAGTAAATACACAAGGACAAATAAAAGTCTTGACGAATAACAAATCAAGAAAAAAAACTTTATTTAACAAAACAAGTTTAGTTGCCCAACTACAATAGAATAATATACCTAATTAAGTCTATGGAGTAGACACAAAAGGATCAAAAACAAGTCTTGTGGAATATTGTTTTTTTTTTTTCTAATTAAATACTTTTTATCAATATTTAGTATATAACCTTTGTTGAAAACTATTGATTGCTAATTGATGAATCGGTTTACAACTAAGTAGTCTTTATCAATATTTAGTATATAACCTTATGTTTGGATCTGAGTTTTTGGGGTGCTCTCCGCCTAGGCTTTGTATTTGTGTCGGCAGATACCTGGGGTATATTTACAGCTCTTGAGGATTAACTCTTAGAAGGTAAATTTCCTGCGGCCCCCTGGTTTCTACGGGCATTGAACTTTAGGAGGATTGGATTTAGGACTTAATATACGTATGTAGACTAAATCATAGCAAGAAGTAATCCTCCGTCGTCGGTTCTTAATTAAGTAGACTCGCTAATGTTATCCAATCTTAGATACATCGTATTTAAAATCCACAGCAAAAACACGACATTTCATCACAATCCCCTGCTGAATAAAACTTATATAGAATAATATGCAAAATAAAGCCTATCTAGTGGATAAAAATAGAGGAAAAAAGCCGTTCGTGGTGGTAGAAAATCTTAAACGTATTTCGCTCAGAAATCTCCGAAATATTGTCACTAATTTTACGTATCCTGTTTTATAGCCAAATAGATTAATATTCTATAATCAATAAGAAAAATCTACTAACAATAAAAAACTATGGGTAACAGATGAAAATAGGGAATACCAAGAATAATTCTAAAGAACGAAATCAACACCAGTACTGTCACATCTAGATATTCATACGGCATCTTCGAATTCTAACAAACAAAATATTGATTCTAATTATACGTATCCTGTTTCATTGACAAATACATTTGACTACTATAAGCAATTAAAAACACTAGGGAATATGCCAAAGAACAGTTTCAAGACATTTGAAGGAAATCGACAAATCCAAAACTGACATTTCATACGGTATTTCTCCGATTGACATCGCCTAATCAAAACTTTCATTAGAACCTTTTTTGTAGAACATTTAATAAGCTTTCTAATGGTATTCTTCCGTTTCCCAAATTCTCAACCTTTTTCGAGATATTAAGGAAAGTATACAAAGTTACCAAAACTTTTTTATGCCTGTTAATAAAATATTTTATTCTAACCCTTCCTTAACTCCAAACGCAACCAAAATTTCAACATATTAGTTTTAATGAAAGTAGAACATGCAGATAATGTTTCAACTAAATCCCGTTATTCTAAGTACCCAAACCAAAAACGGTATTCAAAAACTTATTTTCCAATTTTCTCGACAACGGTTAAAGCTATCGCCTTGAAAATGGTTTCATTCGTTTTTCTAGCCCAAGAAGCCTATAAAACGAGTACTTACAAGCTTATGAACTCAAAAACGTAAGCGTTACGATTTTTTCTGCGCGAATTTCGCCCCAAACGCCATCTTCCAGTGGGCGGATTTTGCTGGTTAACGAACTTGACCTTTCAAATTGGACGACAGATTTTTGTACCAAATTTCATCAAAATCGGACCATTCGTCTTCTATTTAGAGAGCGAACAGACAAATATATATATATATATATATATATATATATATATATATATATATATATAAATAAATATATACATATATATATATATACAAATTTGAACCACCGTTATTTTCGGTTTCTAGGGGTTCTGAAACGCGAAATTTTCTAGTCGGCACTTCCGGATTGTTTCATTGTATCAACCTTATAAGCGGGGTTCCTCCCTATGGGGGAGGGAGGAAACGCGCTAAAACGGTATTCAAAAACTATTTTTCCAATTTTCTCGAAAACGGTTAAAGCTATCGCCTTGAAAATGGTTTCATTCGTTTTCCTAGCCCAAGAAGCCTATAAAAAGAGTACTTACAAGCTTATGAACTCAAAAACGTAAGCGTTACGATTTTTTCAGCGCGAATTTCGCCCCAAACGCCATTTTCCAGTGGGCGGATTTTGCTGGTTAACGAACTTGACCTTTCAAATTGGACGACTGATTTTTGTACCAAATTTCATCAAAATCGGACCATCAGGGAAGCCAGAAATGAGCGAACAGACAATATATATATATATATATATATATATATATACATATATAAATAAATATATACATATATATATATAGAAATTTGAACCACCGTTATTTTCGGTCTTTAGGGGTTCTGAAACGCGAAATTTTCTTGTCTGCACTTCCGGATTGTTTCATTGTATCAACCTTATAAGCGGGGTTCCTCCCTATGGGGGAGGGAGGAACCGCGCTAAAACAACCACTTTTTAAGTTTTAAGCGCTTATATCTCTCATTGACGTTGTCCCATCGAATATTGCTTCAGAACGTTTTTTGTAGAGAATTTAGTAAGCATTCGAATGGTCACTTTCCACTTACCACGATTTCCCAACCGGTATCGAGATATTTACGAAAAATGTATGGAGATCCGAAAATTTTTCACGTCTATTAATAAAATATTTTTTTTCGCATACTTCCTTAACTCCAAATGTAACCAAAATTTAATCATCTTAGTTGGGATTAATTTCCAAGATGTAGAAAATATTTCAATTGAATCCCGCGATTCTAAGTACTCACAAAAAAATAATGACCTACAAAAACATTGATTCCACTTTTCTCAGAAACGGTTATATATATCACCTTAAAAATGGGTTCATTCGTTTTCTTATGTTAACAAACCTATAAAACAAGTACCTGCAAGCATATAAACTCAAAAACGTAAGCGTTACGATTTTTTTTGCGCGAATTTCGCCCCAAACACTATCTTCAAGTAGGCGGATTCTGCTGGTTAACGAACTTGACCTTTCAAATTAGAAGACAGATCTTTGTGCCAAATTTCATCAAAATCGGACCATTTTTGAGCCGTCAGGAGCGCGAACAGACAAGCATATATATATATATACATATATATATATATATATATATATATATATATATATATATATATACAAATTTTAGCCACCTATATTTTCGTGATCTATAGGGTCTGAAACGTGAAAGTTTCTAGTCGGCACTTCCGGATTGTGTCATGAGGTCAACCTCATAAGCGGGTTCTCCCTATGGAGATAGGGAGTACCGTGCTAAAAAGAGTATTTTATAAAGGGAGCCTGCTAGAGTTGTTGTTACCAGGTATGTAAACATAACATCACGTGGACGAGTTAAGAGAGTTAAGAATGAGGGAGGAAGCGGTGAATTTCCTGTAGCTACTAGGTACTGTCAGATTCCTGTGAAGGCTGATTCTTATAATCTCCCGTTCCCATGACTAAATTTTGAATTTAAAAATTTACAATCCATTTCATCGCTTTGGTACCTTCATAAAGAGGAGTTCTCTTCACATTGAGGTTGCATTCGCAGAAAAAAAACATTATTTGTTTATTTCCTGGGCCTTTTACTGACTTAGGGTGTTCTCAACACTCTACTTACGTAACAAAAATTTAAAATATAATGTCTTCTTTCGACCGCCGTTTGACATTTTATATGAAGAGAATCAAGAAATAATGAAGAGGCGTTTTAAGTAAATGTGTGAAAATGATGGAGAAGATGAGTGTATTGATTCGGACGATGAGGAAAGAGATAGGTATTTTTGAAAAATCTACTATATATTTGTCAAATACCACTCACTCACTCATTCACTTACTGACCTATCATCCCCTAGCCCAAACCACACGACAGAAAATTTTGAAATTTTGCAGGACACTCCCTATAGAACGTAGGTGCTCGCTAAGAAAGAATTTTTTGATATTCGAATTTTTAAGTATTTTTAGAGGGGTTTAAAGTTTGAGTTGGTTAGAGCAGGCAAGCCTAGGTAGCATGCGTTGCTAGGACGATAACAGAACAGCTGTTACTATACTCTATCTATTTCATAGTATTATTTTTAATTGAGGTTAATTTCAACTATCATGGCAGACCTTGAATTACTAAAACTGAGAAATAAAATGTGAATTTTTCCCTCAAAGAGTTTCCGCCCTTGACACAAAAATTTGAAATTTTACACGGGCCATCCGTTTAAAGTATAAACACTCGCTAAGAAAGGTTTTTTATTTTTATATTCAAACGTTTAAGTACTTTTAGGGGGGTTTGAATTATTAAGAAGAAAATGGTTCGAATTTGATAACATTTGGTACAAAAATCTTTCTTCTTATTTAAAAGTTTATGTTCATTAACCACCAATCACGAATTTGTGCTGGCGTAATATTACGCTAGCACAGCCACGTTTAATCGGAAACGGCTGGAGCGACAAATTCGTGATTGGTATCATTCTAGAGCAACAAATTAGCAACAAATTCTGGTACCAATCTGAATTTCGTCAGACAATTAGATCAAAAGTTACGGGGGTGGCTGTGCTAGCGTAATATTACGCTAGCACAGCCACGTTTTCTCGGAAACGGCTGGAGCGACAAATTCGTGATTGGTGTCATTCTAGAGCAACAAATTAGCAACAAATTCTGGTACCAATCTGAATTTCGTCAGACAATTAGATCAAAAGTTACGGGGGTGGCTGTGCTGGCGTAATATTACGCTAGCACAGCCACGTTTTCTCGGAAACGGCTGGAGCGACAAATTCGTGATTGGTGTCATTCTAGAGCAACAAATTAGCAACAAATTCTCGTACCAATCTGAATTTCGTCAGACAATTAGATCAAAAGTTACAGGGGTGGCTGTGCTGGCGTAATATTACGCTAGCACAGCCACGTTTTCTCGGAAACGGCTGGAGCGACAAATTCGTGATTGGTGTCATTCTAGAGCAACAAATTAGCAACAAATTCTCGTACCAATCTGAATTTCGTCAGACAATTAGATGAAAAGTTACAGGGGTGGCTGTGCTGGCGTAATATTACGGTAGCACAGCCACGTTTTCTCGGAAACGGCTGGAGCGACAAATTCGTGATTGGTGTCATTCTAGAGCAAGAAATTAGCAACAAATTCTCGTACCAATCTGAATTTCGTCAGACAATTAGATGAAAAGTTACAGGGGTGGCTGTGCTGGCGTAATATTACGCTAGCACAGCCACGTTTTCTCGGAAACGGCTGGAGCGACAAATTCGTGATTGGTGTCATTCTAGAGCAACAAATTAGCAACAAATTCTCGTACCAATCTGAATTTCGTCAGACAATTAGATCAAAAGTTACGGGGGTGGCTGTGCTGGCGTAATATTACGCTAGCACAGCCACGTTTTCTCGGAAACGGCTGGAGCGACAAATTCGTGATTGGTGTCATTCTAGAGCAACAAATTAGCAACAAATTCTCGTACCAATCTGAATTTCGTCAGACAATTAGATCAAAAGTTACAGGGGTGGCTGTGCTGGCGTAATATTACGGTAGCACAGCCACGTTTTCTCGGAAACGGCTGGAGCGACAAATTTGAAAATAGTGTAACAAATTAGCAACAAATTAGCAACAAATTACTGAGTATGTTAGAAGTTGGGGTTGCAATGTTGCTGTTCCAGCGTAATAGGGCTGGTTTCGTGAGTCATAGAATATTCAGGAGTGTTAGCGGCGCGAACGAAGCCAAATTATTACTGTTCTGGTGGGCTGATTCATCGGTTTTTATAAAGTGAAGAGAGCTGAGGCTGAAATGAAATGAAGGTTCTCCTGAAGAGGCGTCAGGTGGTGCGAAACATTTAGTGTGCATAGTCCAAATAAAGAAATTGAAGTTTTTATAATATATAACCTTCGGCCAATTTTAATTATTTATAAGTGATTCGCAACTAGGGCCATTATTCTCCTTCATGGTGGTGCCTGTATGGTGTGATGTACCAGCATTAAGACGAATATTTGATTCAATTACTTCCATAACCAGAAGTTTGGAAATTTCTGTTTTATGCCTGGAAGCCACTGGTTAATCAGCAGATGTCTTTAAATTCGGCCAATTTTAAAACACGTAGTTGAGAACAAGGGTCACAATCGTGTAATATATATATATATATATATATATATATATATATATATATATATATATATATATATATAGAGAGAGAGAGAGAGGGAAACGGGTTTGGCTCAGAGGCACTCGACTCATGATCTGTAGAATTCGAGTTGGAAATTCGGACACGTCGGGGTCATAGACAATTAGTTGATAGGCTCACAAAGGAGGGTTGTGCTGACCACTCTAACTCTCCAGTAGGACGCAGGTATATGACGTATAACACAATGATGGAATCCCGTAGTGCTGGCGCGAAATGTCGCCGTTTCATTACTCATGGATCACGGAAAATCTCAAACTTCGAATTTGTGTATTTTTATATACAGGTATTAACATAATGAATATATATTAACAATGTCTTCCCTCTCTCTCTCTCTCTCTCTCTCTCTCTCTCTCTATATATATATATATATATATATATATATATATATATATATATATGTATAATAAATTTGTGGGTTGGTATAAATGCGCGTATATATTTTTCCTGAAGTACTTCTTGATTCATAATACTTTAATACGGAATGTGCTAAAATAAAACTTACAACCGTTGTCTTGTCGAAGTTTTCAGAGAACCTTCAAGATTGACCAATATGACCAAATTGACCAATCCTCATTGTGATTATTTCATATTATAAATTATAATTTATTTATAATTGTTTTAAGATCTATAGATATTTATCAATAGATCATACAGCAGTTTGTACCTGAATTCTCAATCCTCCTCAGCTGCTGGAGAAGACAAATCTAACTGCGTTTTCTATTTCCATCAACTGTCATGTACGCAAGTTTCAATCCATTAATCCATGATGATAGCATGTTAGAGTAAACAATTTCTGATATATAACATAATACCTCAGCACACACAAAAAAAAGGCTTTTAATCTTCTGTATTGTAGAGTATAAAACGAAGGTATAAACTACAAAGATAAAATATTTGCATACAAATAAGCTAATTAATATTTAAAATCCATTAACTCAGGAATAAAGCGCAATGATTAATTTATGAGCGACGTAATACCGATGAAAAACAGTAATTGCTGTGACTGCCAACGCACTCCCCGTCCTCGCTATTTAGTATTTTCATTTTCATCTACCTCTTTAATTTATTTTATACAATTTACTGTAAAATGGTGGGGTCTGATGAACATTGTATAGACAGCAACCAGAATATTTGATGGACAACGCATGAGAATTGTTAGGAGTAATATGCCATGTACGCAATGTTGGGCATGAATAAAAACTAAAACTAAAGTTTAAACTACATTCAATTTTTGTAATAAACTAAATCAAATCTAAAAAAAAAATGCAACCAAAAGAAAAACTAAGAGTCCGTCACGCAGGAGCTGCATAACTAAGCACCTTCCTCAGAATTGGGTAGTGTCGAGTGCATTCCTGAATAATTTGTTTAAAATAACCTACATAGATAAATAAAATAAAAACATAAAGAACACCTGTTTCAATTCAATTTTACAACACATCTTCCTTATTAGATACCCAGCACGTATACCGCGTTTCGTTACTATACAGCAGAAATTACGACCGGTATGACCAAATTAGTAATTTGGGTCCGGAGTAAACCCCCCCCTCCTAATGAATTAGTTGACCAGAAAGAATATCGAGTTTCGTTGAAATTCAACACAAATTATGGCTGGTATCGGCAAATAACTATTTTGGCTCCGGAGTAAACCCCCTCTCAATCGTTTGATGGGGGAATACTATATACCAAGTTTCGTGGGGAAGAAACAAAAACTCTGGCCAGTATCGTGTTAACGGACACATATATAACTATATATATATATATATATATATATATATATATATATATATATATATATAGATATAGACATATATATATATATATATATATATATATATATATATATATATATATTTATATATATATATATAAATTTCATCTTGGGTCATTTTCGGTGTCTACTAGGTAGGATCGATAAAGATTCGAAGAAAGATTCTTCATTGTGCGGTCTATGAAGTTTGGTTTAGCAATAAGTTTCATCAGCTTTTTATCATCAGTTACCAGCTGAATATTTTGACGATTTCTAATATTTTCCATCGTTTTACCAAAAACAGCATTGTTGAGCAACTTGTAAAAATCTTTCTCAAAGTCGTTGGAGGCTCCTTTTTAGCACTTTCCTCCGAAGGAAAGTAGCTATTGAGGTTGGACTCATGACGGAATTTTTGAAAAATTTCTTCAAATCTTTATCGATCCTACCTAGTAGACACCGAAAATGACCCCCGTTAAAATTTATATATATCTATATATATATATATATATATATATATAGATATGCGTATATATATATATATATATATATATATATATATATATATATATATATCTATATATATAGATATATATAAATTTTAACGGGGGTCATTTTCGGTGTCTACTAGGTAGGATCGATAAAGATTCGAAGAAATTTTTCAAAAATTCCGTCATGAGTGCAACCTCAATAGCTACTTTCCTTCGGAGGAAAGTGCTAAAACTGAAACTAAATTAATTAATGGATATTAGTTTGAATTATAACTAAAACGAAAGCATTGGGAATTTATTAGAAACTGAATTAAAGCTTTAGTTTAGTTTTGTTTTACAAAAATAACGTGGATTCATGTAAATCAAGCATTTTTAGATAATTAAGTAAATTATTGAAACTAAGGGTGGGTTTACACTTGCTAGTTATTGCAGGATATTTATATCAGAGAGAAATTGCGACTATTGAAACCCCATGTAAAATGTATGTCTGCAATAAATTGCTCATGGTAGAATTTATTGCCGACATACATTTTACATGGGGTTTCAATAGGCCCAATTTCTCTCTGATATAAATATCCTGCAATAACTAGCAAGTGTAAACCCACCCTTATAGAACATCTAAGCTTGTGGACCTGCCATTATTCACAGATTTTCAATAAAAATAGAATTATCATGGAAAGTCATGTTTATAAAGGCCTAAATGTTTCACCTCTTCCTAGCCTTCAGGATTCTATACATGTTCCTCACCTCTCCCTCTTTGGTTTCCTTCAGGAACCAAAAACCTCATTACACGGCTAATTCAAAATGATTGAACGATTGTGGATCTTCCCCTGCATTTTCCACCTGAGACGTGAGCTTTATACAATCCATAGAGTAAAAAAAAAAAAAAAAAAAAAGAAAAGAAATCCAGCATCCAGAATACGATTAGTCATTTATATGAAAATTTAAGGCTAAGATTAATACAATAATTATTTATGATACAATTAATAAAATAATTAAAACAATCTCTCTAAGAAATTAAAAGATGTAAGTAGAATTATAACATTTTAGTGCTTTATTTTTCTTAACAACTGTTATCCCGATTTTTGAAATACTCCTGTTTTATTACATTATCTGTTTTTCTAATTTTTACAATATTTCAAGATTTGTGAATTAATAAGAACACGTACATTTTATTAAATAATTATCTTGAACAGTGTTATTACCCTCGTCATGTGCATGTTTTATGTTTTGCTTTATCCTCTTTTAAGCTCATAGCAATCTGTGCGATTCATTTTATACATGTTATAATTTGTATAATTTTTTTTATACTGTCTTTTATTCTAATAACACAGTTTTTACGACTCAATGTGATATTTCCAACATTTTTGGACACTTATTTTGTATAGAATATTAATTATTTTCTTTGTGCATTGTCAGCGGAAAACTTGGCTTTAGGAGCCGATTTTTGAAGCAGATTGACATAAATTAAATGCTAAATATGAACATCAGAAGAAACGTCTTCAACAGAAGCCAACTCAAACTGAAGCACTATCTTCAAACCATACCTTGTTGGACACCCTGAGCAAAGGTCTGTTCGATTGGGAGCATACTCGTTCTGCCGATATAGGAAGAGGTGTTATAAATACATAGGCGAAGTATTCCATTACCCCTGGGATACTCGATACGGCTGACGGGTGCCGATACTGAACATGACAGCTCCATACCCTCCCTGATTGAGACTGATGGAGTACGAGAGACCGTCCTATAGTGGCATATTTTCCACAAGACTAGCTACTGTCTTGGAAAATCCTACGGTAGGTTTGCTGGAGATTTCTTCATAAATATATCCTCATTCTAGCAGCTCAGGATCCAAACAAGGACTGGAGCCGCTTCCAGCTCCAGGGCGGCTCCCGGGCTGATCTATAGCCCTCATTTAGCCTCCAGCTCCAGCAGTTTCTCACCAATATATCCTTCTATAGGACGACGTCTAAATAACGCAGCCACATTCTTACGTCTACTTCTAGCGTTATAACAAGCGTGCATCAAGTTTTAGCGCCTCTACGCCCAGCGGTATAACGCGTCCACTAGCAGTATCTTGGGAAGAGTAAGAAAGTCGTAGTAAAGAAAGAAATTCGACTTATAGAAACTGCGACATCCTGTTCCATATCGTCCCTACCATTTCGAACTATCGAATATGAAAAATCTCGTTTATCGGATTCGATAATTTGCTCTGGCATTGCGGACGATACGGCTTGTCGCAACTCTAACCCCTTTAGAATAGCCAGAAATGCCTTAAAGTTTCGAATAAGACCATTGTTAGCCCTAATGTTGATACGCCGTTAAACACACACACAAAAAAAAAAAAAATAAAAAAAAAAGTAAAAAAAAGACCGTTGATGAAGATATTACTTCATCAATGTATCGCTAGTTTTCTCCGATTTTCGTATTGGATAGTTTGACATGGTATATAACTATTTAGATAGAACTTTTTATTATTTTTCACTCAAATTGCTTTATATTTTTGCTGGAATCATTATATTATATTTCTAAATCTTTTTTTAACTGAAAAAGACATTTCCAGGAGTGGAGGGCGTAGGATTTAATTACTATTTTTTTAAGGCATTTAGTGACAAGATGCTTACTGAGAATAAAATATTTAAGGGAAGCCTTGAAATTATATGACTCTCTACCTCAGAGCTCCCAAAGGGCTCTAATAAATTGGCAATTATTAAAATTACTGGGGAGTTTTACACTTATTGAAATAATATTCTCAACAACGTATTTATGAAACATAAACATTTTTTAGAGAGCATTACAAGGAAAAATATTTCGGCTGGAATTAGGAAATCAATTGACATAACATTAATTATTTGTGTGAAAAAATGAAGCAAAATTGTTAAGCTAACTTTTCTACTTACTAAGATTTCGTACCCATTTTTGAGATTTTTATTGGTTTAAATTTTATCGACTCCTAGCGAGTTAACTCGTTCTCAAAACGTTGCTGTCCACAGCCTCCTAGAAACGTAATTTACTTCTCATTTATCATTCGTTTTGTACTTCAAACCAGATAACAATGTTTTTCTATAGCACTGCTTACTTTTAAACTTTATATATATATATATATATATATATATATATATATATATACATATATACATAGACTAGAATAGAATTTATTTGGCACAAGTACATTGACATTGCCAAGGATCTGGCCATTTTGTGTTAATGGTTTTAATATTTAATAATAATAATAATAATGCTAATAGTAATACAATGCCTAAAATAAAGAATAAAATAAAGCCTTAATAATATAATCTAAAAAATATGGATATACCTATGTAGAATAAATGTGAAAGTAAATAAAATAATTATAGAACACTCTTTAAGAATAAAAATATATTATTTAACTTTACAGTACTGTCAATATTTAGCACATTTTTTAACGATAATTCGTCCCTGGAATTATCGCTAGAAAATGTGCTAAGTATTTTCCAAAATTTATGAATGTAAATATTGTTGCCTTTGAATTTCATGCGTTTGGTAGTGCAGCATCAGGTGCTTCAAACTATTGTAAATGTATCTATTGCACAACTGACATATTTCGTCTATTCTATTCTATATATATATATATATATATATATATATATATATATATATATATATATATATATACACACATACAGAGTGTCCCAGTTTTAAACCAACAGACGTTGTATATGGATGGTGAATTGAAAAACTATGTCAAAAAGTCCTTTGACGATTTTCTCGACTATATGGCGATCTTATTAAATTATATTTAAGATGACACCAATCTTAGCTTGAACATTTTACTAGATAATCGTGTTTGAATTACCCATCGGATGGACATTTGGTGGATATTATTTTTTTTCAGAAATTTAATTTTTTTTTTAGACAATTCTTCCGTTAAGGAATAAGTGAGAATTTGCCAAAAAAAAAAAAAAAAAAAAAAAAGAAAAAAAAGAAAAAAGTGAACCGAGTTATTTTTTCCAGCTTTTGCGTTCCACACACAGACGGTTCGTCAGATCAAAACATGTCTAATTCTATTTGGAACAAAATGACCATCCGATGGGTTATTGAAACACGATTATCTCGTAAAATATTCAAGCTAAGACGCTGGTCTCATTTGAAAGATAATTTAATAAGCTTGGTACAATTGATGTGTTATTTTTTTACCTCGCTTTGTTTAAGCGAGAAATCGCGATTTGTCCAAAAAAACACGTTTTTTTTGTGTTTTTATGGAAAACGAGAAAATCGCCAAAGGACTTTTTGACTTAGATTTTCGATTCCTCATCGATATACAAAGTCTGTCGGCTTAAGACTGGGACACCCTGTACATATATATATATATATATATATATATATACATATAAATATAAGGAATCAATACTAAAATAACGTTAACCATTAGCGGCAGAACATTATAACTTTAAGATATGGGGCAATCTTATAAACGCGATAGAAACAAATTTACATTGCTCTCGTGAGCTTTCGTGTAATATAATCTTTAGCTTTTAAAATATTTTAAGAATTTTTGATTTATATTTCAGAGAAGTTGTAATTATAATAAATATAGTTTGTGCTGTTAGGATAAAGTGGTTAAGTAGACACTGTAAATGGCCAAACATTTTGGAGGCCTCAAGTGAAAGCTGTGTTTAGGAGGAGATAGTTGGGTTAAGGGGGATCCGTTATCTATAGGGTCAACAGAGGGGCTATAGATAGGGTTGCTAAGACAACGCGACCAAGGAGGTTCGAGAAGCCTTTATGATGCCATTGCCAGGGAGATAGGAGCTATGACGGACAGCAGTAGTGGCCGACCGCTAATGAGCTACAAGTTATGCCCGTTAAAGCCCCCCAACTCGAAGCTACTGCTTATCTCTACTAAAGCCCTCGCTAGTAGAACCCTTGTCTAGGGAGGTTAAAGCTTCCTGTTTGTAAATAGCTCCATTATTAGACTAGCTGCATGCTCTACACGCTATCTGTGTGGGAGTGCCTAGCTGAGAGTTAGGGGCGAGGCGGGCTTGTATAAAGCACTATCTGCTATTACTAGTCATTGAAATGTAAAAGCCCAAATATATTTGACGCTGGAACATTCCGTTTACAACAAAACGCTGAAAATTACACAAAAAAATCGAGTTACAAGTTCTAAGAAACTGAATTTTGAGATGAAAATGCACTAAAAAAACGGTCTTCACTTGTTAAAAATGAAACATACAAAAACACTTAGGAAATACATTGCAAAAGCACTTATAAAATGTAGACGATCATGATAATAAAACAGCAATTACAAACCTTGCCATTAAAAGTAATGTATTTGACAGCATAAATTTTAGGGCTATTGACAAACGAGGACGTTTTTATGATATATAATAAAATAATCATGCCTATCATAAAAACGTCCGTCTCAGAGGAACTGCTTCATCTTCCCACATTTCCGTACTTATCCCTAGTTTCAATTGCAAAACTTAGAATGGAAACAGTTAAAGCTTATTTTCATCTTTCGTGAGAACCATGATTGTAGGAAATTTATGAATAGAATAGATGTTTCACATTTACTGTGATTCTCAACTGGCTTTGAGATATGTAAGAATATATCAGAGATAAACAAGAAAAATCTATTTTTGTTCCATTTTTCTCCATGGCAGTTATAGATATAGCTTTGTAAATGGTTTCATTAGATTCCCCAAGTCCAATGTCTTATAAAACTTGTACTTCGAACCCAAGTAACGAAAAAACGTAAGCGTTACGATTTTTTCATGTGAATTTGTTCCGGTTTGCTTTATTAGAAAATATTAATTTAAAAAAAAAAACATCAGTCCCGTAACATGCCACGAGGGCCCTGAGGGACAGATATTATAGAGGTATCTGATTTATGGTCATAGGGCACCTTAGGGAGATAGTGTCAGTACTATGCTCCGGCCGCCAGATTTCACCTTTGCTGCTTCCGACTGCTAGGGTTATTAGGACCAAGGTACCCATTAATAAATTAAATAAAGGCTGGCTTGGCCTAGGGACGGTCAGGGAGGCCGAATCCAACCCATGAACGAAGACACTAGAAGAAAAAATCTTTAGTGCTTGCTCGGATTTGATCTGAGGTCCTCCAACTTATTAGTCCAGTGCTCTACCACTGAGCTAACCTCGCCCCCAGATATTAAGATAATATGTATAATTGATCTAACTAGCATGTCCATGCCGAAATTCGTCTATGCTTTTTTTCTCAACTTCGGGTAAGTGTAAAATTAAATTAGTTCCTGGGCGATTTGAAAGGACACAGAGTACCAAAGTAAAATCAGAGCTGCAAGGTGGAATAAAAGGGGAGAGGGTGATGGGGAGGGAGAGAACTGCCAGCTATAACATTTTATTTGGCTGTAGAAGAGTTTCGAAAGACGGCCCCGATGAAAAATGGTGTTTCTAAGCTGGAAAGCTGAAGAAAGTTCCCTTCAACTTTTCTTTCTACCTCCTAAGCCACGTCTCCCTTCTTTTCATTTTTCTTCTTACTTCAAGCGGTAAACGTTTAGGAATAAATTAGTCCAACAAGGAATAACATCGGATGAAAAACTTCAGCAGTAAAAACTATAAGCCGAACGAAATGCCGAAGTTTATCGAAAATAAACCTATATACTCAATTGTTTTCCAGAATAACTTTGTTCAAAGGAAGATTTGTGCCAGTTTATAAAGTTATTAAATCTCATAAAACATTAAAAGAATAAATTTATTTTACAAATGAATATGTCAACGTTCGGATTTGTACTGAATGCTTCCTGTAAGGCTATCTGGTGTCATATCACAGCATTATAGGTTAATTTCGTAGCATGACGTCCAAGATAGACATCTCCTGGCTGCCTTCGGTAACCTGTTGTTTAGCAAGGCATTAGTGCGTAAGATGGGAGAATCTTAATTTATATCCTAGCATATTTATTTTTTTAACCTTTAAGTACTGAGGTATGGTCCCTGGGACCTTTTGTTTACTGAAATTTGAAAGAAATTATATATTCATTGAATGTGTGCAATCAAAAGGGAACTACTAGGGGGGATTTCTAGAAATGGCTACCATAAGGTCCCAGGGACCGTACGTCAGTACATAAAGGTTAAATATAAAGATTTTTATCATCCGTGGTCTTTTTGTGGTCAATGAAGGATAATGGTCAAAATGTACTTTTTGTAATATGAAATAGCTATATATATTTTGTAATGCAGTGAAATCCTATAATTAGAGGTGGGAGTTAATCATGATCCAGTTATGTATAGGTATTAGTATTTGAATATTTTTCCTTTTTCAAAACATAGTTTTCTGTTAACTTCCTAGGTAATTGTGATCCTTGTGGATGGATGTTTTTTTAAGATGTTTTTAAAAGAGATGTGAATGTTAAGCACCCAACCGCAGGTCATGTTAACTTAAGCACATAATTCAGTCTCGTGGATCTTGTCATGTTTGGCGTGGACATTTCTCCTTCAGTTGACCCTACAGTTCTTAAGTATGATATCGAAGAGCTTATGATCAGACCACGGCCTCTTGTGCTATTTCGAAGCCTGGTTGTATCTCTCAATGTTTCCTCGATAGAGCAAAAGCTTTGGGAACGTAATTGCATTTCAAAGGTTTAAATGGTAAAGGGTCAATGGAGGGTATAACTCCATCCCACGCTAAACATTCAGCCTTCTCTTTTCCGCTTTATTGGGGGGCTGTGATTCGGAAAAAGGTACTCATTCATTCGACCTGTTTGATATTGGGATTAAACGGAATAAATTCTCTGAAATTAATCTGATAAATATTGTAATTCCTGAGCTTATTTTGTATTCCAAGTTCGAGAGTAAGATAATATTATTTCGTAATTAGGATATGCGAGGAATCGCAGAGTAATCCTTTGACTAGAAAGTTAGGCTAGAAGGATTGGGTTGCCTAATAGGCGAGCGCGATAGGTTGGGAGGATAGCAGGCAATGTAGACTGAGAATTCGCAGGGTGGAATGGCACGCAGGGAGGATAGGCAGATAAGAAGATAGGATTGGTTCGGATGATGTGCAGGCAGAGTTTAGTGGAATGTTAGGAAGACAGAATATGCTGGGAGGATATGCGGTAAAAAAAGCTCGAGAGTTCTGGACGTACGAGAGGTTGTTAGAAGAAGCTGACAAGTAAGTCTGGGTGGATAGCAGGGCAGACATTGTGGGTTAGACGGATATGTTGGGAGGATATGCAGCATTGTTCTTATTTACTTATTTGTATGACATAATATTTCTGGTGGAGTTGAGGACAATTACGTTTAGAAGACAAAATGCCCGGTGCATTGGACTAGGTCTTCAAATGGCATTGTGGACCATGAGGTAATGCAGAAAGAAAAAACGTTGCCTTGCAGGAAAGATGCAATTAGTAATATCAAGGAAAAAGTTTCAATTGAAGAACAGAGAGTGCAAGAATGTCTGGTAAATCGCAGAAGATTTTTTACGTGGATATAAAGGATTTGTGGTACATTTCAGGGAAGAAGAACCCATGGGAAATTGCAGAAGAATAATCCATTAGAAAATAAAAGAAAAAAAAAACAGGGATCATGGCACAACCAGTAGGAATGACATAACTACATTATGGACAAATAATGTATAAAAGTTGTACAATAAATCAATGCTACCAGAAAATGACAAGTCGCCTATAATGCTTATAACGAATGAAATTAATATACCAAAGTATGAGATTACCAAAAAAGAGAAAAAACACACCGAACCATTGACAAAATGAAGGCGGTTGTAAACCGAGACATCATCCTGTTGGAAATGTTTACGAGCGGCCTCATTTCACAGAGTGCGTTGCTGTAAAATTCTCGACATTAGCAAGCCATCTTTACGACATCCTGTTCGTTTTAATCAACTCCAGAGCGGGAAAATGAATTATACCGCCTTTACGTCGCAAGGAAACAGATACTAGATGTATAACACAGACACCATAACACCTTTAAATCTTTACTATCTTCTAATCAAGGATGAAACATGGAGAATAGATATATGATAGTTTTCCACCGAATGGAAAATGAGGTACCGAACACATAGAGTTCTGAAGGAACGTGATAGGTCGGTAATTTAGACATTCAGGATTCAACATTCCGTAGGAACGTTATATATCGGTAAATTAGTGCGTTAGAGTTGAATGTATTGTAGGAACGTCGCTGCCAGGTGATTTAGACCAGGGTGCTTACATTCAAGCTGCTTGCTATCTATCTCAATATTGTTAGACTGGAATCGGTCGACTATCAGAGGCTGCAAACATTTGTGACACAGGATTTTTTTTTTTTTTTTTTTTTTTTTTTTTTTTTTTTTTTTTTTTTTTTTTTTTTTTTTTTTTTTTTTTTTTTTTTTTCTTCCGGCGTATCAAGAAATCTTGGCTATTAGCGCCGTTTGTTTTTAGTGAAGATAAGTGTAGGTCTGCTCCAAAATGTAATGAAAAAAAAAGATAATTATTCAAGATTGCGAGTTTATTGGTTGGTACAAAACAAACGAATTCTAATGTCTAACCGTAACTAAAGAGTGACTTTTATGCTGAGGCAAGGACCACATGCCCTTTCAATAAGATGGTATGTGACCACCGAGTGCTAATCGCAATCATTGTAACATATCGCACTAGTATTTCAAAAGTGACTTACTAGTATCACAAAGATTGGCGTTTTTCAGTTATGACTATGAAAAACATGGTAAATATATCTTTATCAACCATCAAAACTGAATGTACCTAGCTTCAGAGATTGTGCAACAGAGGGCACTTGTGTCACACTTCCTGTCTTAATGCTATTTCCCCTTGATTGGAAGAATGACACATTTTCAGTTGGGTTTTATTTTGAGTTGTGTCACTTTAGAAATACTATTTATTTAATTATTAACTGAATTTTAATAATTAATTAACTTCCTAATTCTAAATCGAATACATTTTTAGATATGATTTGATTATATTTTGTTTCCTACCTACTAAAAAAAATCCTTGAATTGTTCTATATTGGAAATATTTTCTCTAGGTCGATTCAAAAAGCACACAGGGTCATTCCATATCAAGTGATCCAAAAACAAGGAAAAACTTTCCCTCATATTTTTGATTTTTTTTTAAATTTGGCTCATCAATAGTACCCCATACGACAATTCAGAATCCAAATTTTTAGAAATTTATCTTTATTAGTTTTCGAGTTATGAAAGTTTAAGTTTTTTAAAAAAGCACATTTTAGGACAAACACTTGATCATAAAATGTACCGTAACTCCCAAACTAAATGAGCTAGAGAGGTGTGATAAAAAGCATTCGTTAGTACATTAAATGCTGATTAAAATGATATGTATCATGACTTATTTATGAAAATTGAAATTTTAAGGTAATTTTTAAAACTTTAAAATTAAAATTTCTCTTAAAACTTATGTTTAAAAATTTTCAAAAAATTTTTAATTTTTCTTTGATATTTTATCTCAGTTTTGTGTAAATTTCAAGTTGGGATCTCAATGGGATCATATTTATTTTAATTAATAACTTAATCAGGGGCGAGGTTAGCTCAGTGGTGGAGCACGCGACTAATGAACTGGAGGACCAGGTTCAAAACCCGAGCGCGCACTAAAGATTTTTTCTTCTAGTGCCGTCGTTCGAGGGTTGGATTTGGGGTCCCAGATCGTCCCTAGGCCAACCCAGCCTTTAATTAATTTATCAATGGGTACCTTGGTGCTAATGACTCTAGCAGTCGAAGCAGCAAGGGAGAAATCAGGCGGCCGGAGCATAGTATTGACCACACTATCTCCCTAGTGTGCCGTATGGTCAAGAACCAGATACCTCTACAGTATCTGGCCCTCTGGGCCCTCGTGGCCTGTTACGGGACTGATTTTTTTTTTTTTAAATAACTTAATCATTTATTTATTTATTTATTAAAAGTTTCGCAGTTTTTAGCGATATACTCTATAACAATAAACGATGATTACATGATTACAAAATAAATGATGATTACATAAATGATAATAACAGTGATTACAATAAATGATGATTTAACAATAAATGGAGATATGATGATTTGACAATAAATGATGATGACATGATTACAGAATTCATACACATACACACACATATATACATATGCGTATATTACTGCACTATATCTATATTGTTTATATTTACATTATACATACATTATACATTATTATTATCTATAGACTTATAGCGTACATTATTATATCTATATAATTATTTTATTCATTAATATTATTATTATTACATTTATTCCTTATTATTATGTATATACTTATATTACACATTATTATTATTACATTATTCCTTATCATTATCCATATACTAATATTGCACATTATTACTACATTGCTTGTTTTTATTGTTATTGTTTTTCGCTACACAGTAATTTACCAATTAAAATGTATTTAATGCTGCAATTTTTTCATAGCAAACAGTTTAGTTTGTGTCTGTATTGTTTATGTTCAGATTTAGTTAATGCTTGAAATAGATTGGTGTAATATTATTCTCAAAGATAGATATATCTGGTTTTCAGATTACCTGTACAAATAATGTTAGCCAGATACGTAAATAGAGGATCTTATTATGTGACGTATCGTCACAGTTTGTTAAATATATTTATATTTTTTAAATATGTATATATCTTGTCTATATACTGGCTTTTATCTGAGAGTAGTTCAGTCATGTTGTCCGGTAAGTCATAGTTTTCTCTCAACCGACATTCAGTCAGTATGTGTTTTATTGTCAGTGTAGTGTTACATACTTCACATGTCGGTCTGTCCTGTCTCGTCATGAGGGGTACGTGCGTCAGCCGTGAATGGCCTATTCTTAGGCGGCATAAGACAACTTCTTCTCTGCTATTCTGCCTTATGCTGGATGACCATTTACCGACTGTTTGTTTAATTTCTCTTAGTTTGTTGTCTATTGTCATGTGCCAGGATCTCTGCCACTTCTCTATAACTATTTTCTTGGCTTCATTCTGCATATCTCTGTACGTTATGTGGTTTATGTCCTGTTGTTGTTGTTTTGTTGCAGTCTTGGCAATTTTGTCGACTGTTGTATTTTGTTCAATGTCTTCGTGTCCTGGGAGCCAGTATATTGTGATCAGTTTCTTCGTGTCGTAAATCCGTTGTAGTATTTGTATGTTAAGTGGGTTAGGATTGTCGGTGTTCTGTAGTCCTGTTATTGCGCTGAGAGAATCAGTACATATCGTTATCCTGTCTTGTGTTACGTCCTGTATGTTCTCTAAGGCGAGTAGAATGGCATGCAGTTCAGCTGAATAGCTACTTGTAAGGTCTGGCAGTTTAATGCTGACGGTCTTTTTATCAATGACAGCTGCTGCGGCCGTGCCTAGTGAAGTCTTAGATCCGTCCGTGTAGATGAATAACGTATCTGTATTTTTTTGTAGATGTGCTTTGAAGTTGTGTTTGTAAGTATGTGTAGATAAGGGGTTTTTCTTTTTAAATTTTCTCAGTTCCAAGTCAAATCTTAGGTTGTGTATAGTCCAAGGTTGGTAAGTCGGTGAGGGTCTAACGTAAAGTTCTTTGTATATTCGTACCATGGGAGTAGGATTCATATCTAACTAGCAATGGGCGTTGCCTAGATGGTTGTGTTTGGTATTTCCGCACTGTTAGTTCGTCAGTCCGTCTAGGGGTGCATGCGCTGTTCATAGATGCAGATTTTAATGTGAATTTTAAACAGTTTAGCATACGTCTGAACTCCAGAGGAACATTCCACATGGAGACTGTTGGCCGGGCTTGATCTAAAAGCTCCAGTTGCAATCCGTAAGCCTAAATTTTGTATCGGGTCTAGTATTTTAAGTGTACTGGGCTTGGCAGAAGAGTACGCAACACTTCCGTAGTCCAGAAGGGACCTGGTATATGCACGGTATAGTGTCAGCATTACACTTCTGTCTGCACCCCACTTGGTATTGCATAGAATCCTTAAGAGATGTAAAGATTTTTTACATCTATCAACGAGACTCTTTAAGTGGGGAACCCAGGTTAGTCTAGAGTCAAATATGAGTCCTAAAAATTTAATTTGGTTAGTCAGTTTAATTGGGGAATTTTTGAGAGTTAATTGGATTTGTGGGATCTGTCTCTTTTTGGTAAAAATGATACTTTGAGTTTTTAGGGTGGAAAGGTTGAGTCCGTTAGTATCACTCCAATTCTCGAGTTTATCTACTGTCTCTTGTATTAATGTAGTGGCATATTCAATATCTTTTGTTCGAATGTAGATAAGCAAATCATCCACATACAGACGATATCTTACTGGTGGTGTAATACGCTCGCGGACGGTGTCCATAGCTATTTTAAAAAGCGTTGTACTTATCACACAGCCTTGAGGCACTCCGTTGTCTTGTTGGAAGATGTTGGAAGCAGTGGTTCAAACTTTTACACGAAATGTTCTATTCGAAAGGAAATTTAATACAAAATTGAGGAAATTTCCTTGAATATTCCATTCGGATAATTTTGATAGAATAGGTCGGCGCCAAACTGTATCATAAGCTTTTTCTATATCGAAAGAGACGGCTATTATGGATTCCTTATTAATGAACGAGTCTAATATTTCACTTTCTAAAGTAACTATATGGTCTATAGTCGAGTGATTCGATCTGAAGCCACATTGATACTCTGAAAGGAGTTGATTCTGTTCCAGGAACCATAGTAGCCTCTTATTCAATATTCTCTCGAAAATCTTAAATATACAGCTTGTCAGAGCTATTGGTCTATAATTATCAGCTGATGATGCGTCTTTATTGGGTTTCTGGATGGGAATAATTAATGCTTCATTCCATACTGACGGGTAGATGCCTGTTTCAAAAGCATTGTTATATAATTTTAACAAAAAGGATTTTCCAGCATTGGGGAGGTTTTTCAGCATCTTATAGCAAATCCCATCACTACCAGGAGAAGTGCACTTCACTTGGGAAAGTACTTGGCTTAGTTCATTCAGGGTCAGAGGTTCGTTTAGAGGGTGTTGGAATTTTGGGGTTATGAGAAAAGGGGTACTTTCTAAATTAGTTTTGAATTGAAGCGAGCCTAATGTGAGCTTTTCGTTGCTCGATATAGAGCTAAATTGTTTGCCAAAAATATTACTAATTGTTTCGGGGGCAGTAATTATATTATTGTCGTGCTTTAGGGCCGAAATTGGGGGTTTATATTTTTTATGATTAATTTTATTAACCATGGACCACATTTTGCTTGGAGGGGTATTACTGTTAATTGAGTTCAGAAAATTTTCCCAGCATTCCCTCTTACTTTGTTTAATGACATATTGTGACTTGGCTTTTTTGCGTTTGTAATCAATAAGAAATTCCTGGCAAGGATTAGCGTTAAATAACCGGAGTGCCTTTTTTCTTTCAGTCACTGCCTGCTTACATTTATCGTTCCACCATGGAACTGGGTGTTTTTTGTATGTGCTTGGGGTCTTGTTCATTGATGCATCTGCTCACAATTTTATAATTAGTGAGAAATTTTCGAAGTTCTGGATTTCGTTTAAGTGATCCAGGAAGGAATTTTGAAATTTATTCCAGTCGGCATTTTTTACATTATATCGTGGGGTTGATTCAAAAACAGTTGGGGTTTGGGCTGGACTTATTATTATTGGGAAATGATCACTACCATGTGGATCTGGGCTCAATTCCCAAGTAAATCGTGTGAATAATGTAGAGAGTACGTGGGCATAAATGTGTTGGTAAGTGCGTATTGAGTGGGATCAGGTCGTTATTTTCGAGAAGTTTTTCTATAATTTTGCCTCTTGCATTGGTAGTTTGTGCTCCCCAAATTAAACTTTCCGCGTTCATATCTCCTATCAGGAGTAGAGGGGGTGGGAGTTGCCTAACAATGTCCTGGAGCGCATTACTATCAATTGGTTCTCCTGGTGGGAGATAAAGGGAACAGACAGTGACTTTGAACGGCATGTAAACAGTAACAGCAACTGCTTGGACTGTAGTCAATAGCCTAACAGGTTCACTATAGATACAGTCCTTCACATAGATACAGACACCACCTCAAGCCTTACCCCCCAAGAGATAGTCCTTAGAATAGGATTTATATCCGTATATGGAGATTTGCTTACCTGGAGCGGTGTGTGTTTCCTGTAATGCAATTATATTGAAAGACTTTGCATTGTCTTGCAACATGAGCTTTAAATCAGCATAGTGCCTTTGGGTGCCGTTAATATTCCACTGGAGTACTGACATAGCAGAATAAAAGAAAAGAGGATATATATACCTTTGAGTGTGAAGTCCAGTTGTGAAATATACCAGAAATAATATGTGATTTAGATATGTTACGTTTTCTTCTGTGTTCTGCCAGGTTTCTTGACCGGGGGAAGTTTTTCTGTACCTTCAAGTTGCTCTTGATCAGCTTGGACGTTGCCTGCGTTTTCCGCCTTTCCTGGTGATACTGGTCTTTTTTCCAGTGTCTTGAGGGTGGAGTTAATTTTTTTGAGGGTGCTACTATTTTCCATTCTTTCGGGCGTTTGTTGATGTGTTGCAGTCATATTATGTTTGGCTGAGGAGGTCGTTGTTTGTTCAGGGGTTTGTATGAGAATTTCTAATTTACTAATTAATTCAGATAGTCTCGAAATTAAAATATTTCCGGTGGTCGTGTTGGCTATCTGTGCATAAGAATTCTTTTGTCTAGCTTCTAGTCTTCTCCTTGCTTCGCTGTAAGATAGTCGTTCCAATGTCATCTTCTTGACAATCGAGGATTCTTTCTTCAGTACTTCACACTTTTTGTCCCATGCGAAGTGATCTAGCCCACAATTAGGGCACTTGATTTCTTCGCAGGGGCCTTCGTGTTTAATCTTCGAGCATTTACCGCAGATATCGTTTTTGCTCCAACAGAACGAGACTGTATGTCCCAGCTGATGAAATTTGTAACAGCGGATAGGTCGTGGGATATATGGTCTTACAGGAATGGACATGTACCCTAGGCGAATTTTTTCAGGTAAATATGCAGCTACAAATGTAGCTACAAAGACTGTTCTGCCTGATTTCGGAGTAATGCGTCTTAGGTGTTCGATTTTTTGATCGCTGAGCTCTTCTTTTATTTCATCGTCTGACATCCACTCAATGTCAGCGCAGCGGAATGTTCCTTTCGACATATTCAATGTTTTATGGGGCGTAACTAAAATTCTATAAGCCTCAAAGTTTGTTAGTTTTAATATTTTAATAGATGTGTTCTCGCTTGGTGAGTTGATGGTTAGTGAACCGTCTTTTCTGCATTTGTTAACTAGTATATCTTTTCCGATAGATGATATCCATCTATTAATTACGAAGGGACTAATGTTATTAAAATTTCTCTCATTATCAATTATTTTTATGGTCATGAATTGTGGAATATTTTTGTTTTCATTTGTTTTTGTTAAATTGAACCAGCTTTTGGGAGGTTCTTTCTTATTTCCGTTGTCACAAATATTGTTGTTACTTCTTGTTCTTGAATATGTAGCCATTTTTAAGTAAAATTATTTTCTTTCTCGACTAGTTTTTTGGTATTAGAAATCTACTCACGAGAAATAATGAATGTGAACTTGTTGAATTGGCTTCGGTTTCCAAGCAACATCATACCTTTCAGCAGAGAGACCACACGCCGAGGGCGGGCGTATGTTTACCTGCAATGAGTAATCCGTCTGTGGAAGCCGACTCCTACCTGCAGCACCGGTATAAACCACTCGAGGGTCGGAGAGCACTTAAGAGGTCTTTACACTACCGAGGCCGACACTCAACTGATAACTTAATCAAATGTAGCTTGGTATCTCGTTGGTACTTAAAAAATATAAAAAAAAAATAGAAAATGAAATGAAATCCATCTAATAGAGACTCAAGACGAAAAAAACAAAGAAAAAAAGTCCCATGGCATACATCTTGTTTTGGCTTAGTGTTCGAGAAAAACGCAAAAAACTAAAAGAAATTATGATAAATACGTTTATTAAAAGGGAGATCAATTTTTTTTTAAAGTACATACATCAAACCCACCCTCTCCCCTCATCCTTTCACCCCACCTCCTTTAACCCCCCCCCCCCCGAAAATATAGGAGTGAATATGCCTCTAATTTTTTGTGTATTAATGAAATTTTAGGTCCACATTTGTTTACCCCTCGACTTAACGCAGAGTCTTTCGACGCATTCCTCTATAATAAACTGTCGTCGTTCTTGGAGGTAGTCCTTTTGTCACAGAGATTCCAAGTCGACGGTTGTCCAGCTCACTACGGGAGGGCCGTCCGAAATTGGTTGGGCAATAACTATCCATGGCGTTGGATTGGACCTGGTTGGCCGGTATCTTGGCCGGCTCGATCTTCAGACCTCACATCTTCAGATATGGATTTCTTCGCATGGGGACACATTAAAGATTTGGTCTACCGGGAGCCCATTGGCTCAAGGGAGTACCTGATACATCTCATCAGATGGGCCTGGGAACTGATTACAGCAGAGCATTGCACAAATGCCATCCAATCTGTCAATGTGCGTTGTGATGCCTGTATTGCTGCAAGGGGACAAATCTTTGAACAGTTTGTAAATTGATTATTTAGAATTATTAGAAAAAGAAATGGTTATTTTATAATTATGTATGCGTGCCGAGTTAAATTTAAAATGTTTAAAGAATTGAACATTAATTTTTATTAAGAATTTAAAGTTTTTTTTTGTGTGTGTTTTAGCACTTTTCTCAGAAGGAAAGTAGATATTTTAAATTATGTTGAACTTACCGCTTTACATGGTGTCAGTTAATTTTTTCGAGCAAGAAATTTTGTTGTTGTTTTTTTTGGGGGGGGGATAGGTGTGTGGGTAGAGGGAGTGGAAGATGAAACTTACTTTTAATGATTTTTATATAGGAATTATGAAATAGTACCTTTTCACAATTGTGGTTTAGTTTTTCTCGGAAAGGAAGCAAATCGAGGTATATGCCAAAGGATTTGTTTTCTTTTTTTTTTTTCATCCTCCATCGATTCCCAAAGTTAGGCCGTTTTGGGGGGGGGGCACCCTGTGTATGTTAGATGGATCTCATTTCTTTTTCTGAAAATTTAAATTTTTTTAAGTACCAACATAAATTTAATAATTAAAATAAATATGATCCCATTGAGATCCCAGCTTGAAATTTACACAGAACTGAGATAAAATATCAAAGAAAAATTACAATTTTTTTTAATATTCTTAAACATACGTTTTAAGAGAAATTTAAATTTTAAAGTTTTAAAAATTACCTTAAAATTTCAATTTTCATAAATAAGTCATGGTATATATAATTTTAATCAGAATTTAATGCACCTCTCTAGCTCATTTCGTTTGGGAGTTATGGTACATTTTGTGATCAAGTGTCGGTCCTAAAATGTGCTTTTGTAAAAAACTTAAACATTCATAACTCGAAAACTAATAAAGATAAATTTCTAAAAATTTGGATTTTGAATTGTCATACGGGGTATTATTGATGAGCCAAATTAAAAAAAAAATCAAAAAATATGAGGGAAAGTTTTTCCTTGTTTTTGGATCACTTGATATGGAATGACCCCACACGATCGACCGTTAGAGTGCCCCTCATTTAGACTGTTAATATTCCTCGTTTGGTCGAAGCCAAGTAATTCAGATACTAATGAAAAGTTAATTGTTATTGGAACGCATTACAGTACTATGACATTCTATTTAACGACTTCTGGAAATGTTTTTTTTTTCTCAAATTATTTGAAAAAGAGGAAATAATTTATTGAGATAACAAATCTGATTCTTCCTCATTTATAGGTTTACAGGAGTGGTCTAATCCGCTTCCTCACTGAGAGGTAAAAAGGTAAAGGCGAAACCCCTAGATTTTCCAGGCTTCATTTCCTCTCCGAGCTCCTGGATCAAGGGAACATTTTATGGGGAAAGTTTCTTTGAAAGTTCCTAAGGTTTCGGAATGTCAACTCCTGTTGCTCCAATTTCTTAAACGGTCCAAGCAATATTGCGGGTTATTTAACTAACTGCTTTCTACAAAATCGTTTACAGAGTAAATTTGAGGTTTTGATAATAAATTCATTTAAGTAATAGGTGACTGCCATCGAATCATGATCATCTGATGGATATTCATTAATGGGGATACCCAAAGTATTATGACTAGGGAACGGATGTCCATGTAAAATAAAATTGAAAATATGTACATATATATTTAACTATTTATGTAATAAAAAATTGAAAATATGTAGTAAAAAAAAATTTAAAACACTATAAAATATTGAAAAAAAAAATAAATAATTGGTACGAACTTTAGTATAAACGGAAAAACAAAATGATTAAAACTCTATAACATATTGACAAATGAAGCATAAATACAAATTAGGGACTCATTTTAAATGCGTCAAAAAGAAGTTGACAATTTCTACAGATGGACTTTAATTTGGAAAATTGTTAACAACAAGATGCATTATTAAATTATCAAACGTAAAATGACGACGTTTTGATCTCTTAAGGGGAGTACTCAGTGGTGGGGTCACCGATGAGGCCCTTTTTTGTTTCTGGTGATTTTTTATCGAAAAATAGTCGACTTTGGTTCCGAGCGTTTCGTCCAATGCGCCTTAGGAGATAAGAAATCAAACTAAATAGGTTGAAAATTGATTTTTTTATACAATATAGTTTGAAAAATGATATCAACATCCTTTCACTTATTCATTTCTATTTGACAATAATTTGTTATACTTTTTTTTAAAACGCATCTGCTTCTAGACCATTAACGCCGAGGAAGCGTGGCTGCCAGCCACCTTTGCTTCTTGCAATTAGTAGACCAAGACTCACTGGGTTAAGTATTATTTTCTTTCTCGGTTTCCCCTTTATTTTTTTTTTTCAAATACAAAATATCAAATATCAAAATGTAAAGCAAAAATAAGGATTTTTGACGAAACATGTAAAATAAAAACCTGTTTAAAATCACTTAAAACATGCAGAATTACATCAACAATTACGATTTAAGAAGATCACCTTCTTTAAACATAATTGATTATTTGTATAAACTTTATGCATTATTGTAATATTGTATTTTCATATATTCAGATATATTTTAATATTATTTTTTCTTATAAATAGATGTATAATGAATTGCTAACTGATGTGTAAATAAATTTCCATTTGTTCATTTGGATAAAAATGTGTAAAATATAATTATATATATATGTATATATATATATATATATATATATATATATATATATATATATATGTAATATTTTGTTCTGAGCAAGGCGCCTTCGTTACGGTCGCTCATAAATAAATAAATAGATCACCTTCAATCGATCAGGTAGGGAAAGCATTGAAGTTAGGTTTCTTCTATAGTGAAATGGTTTAATAATTTAAAAAGAGTTGTCATTTATTAGTTATTTTATGTAACAGGGAGCGCAACGACCTTGTCTTCTCCTCTCGTATCTATCAAGAGTTGTCGTTTCATTTTGCGCGATTCAAAAATCTGTACATCTAATAAAATTCTAAGTTATCGCTGTCCGTACATAGAATGTATATAGGAAAAAATACTATTGGGAGCATTTATCAACGCAATAGTACCCAAAACAATGGTTTTTAAAATTTTTGTCTGTTTATCTGTTTGTCTGTGCGCGCTAATCTCAGAAACGGCTTATCCGATTTAGTTGCGGTTTTCACTAATATATTTTGGTGAGCTTCTCTTAACATTTAGTGTATGTTTCATGTCAATCGGTTCATAAATAAAAAAAGTTATGCCAATGGTATGCCAAGAATCATGTGAACATTTCAGGAACTATCGTTAACACGATACACACCAGGGTTTTTTCTTTTCTTGTCACGAAAATTGGTATGTAGTATTCCCCTAGCAAATGATTGAACGAGTTCGTTAACCAGCAAAATTGCTTCATTTGGAGGAGGGTTTACTCCGGACCCAAAGTAGTTATTCGTCCATACCGCCCGCAATTATTGGTGTATTGCAAGGAAACTCGGTATTCGTATTGGACATATTAATAGAAAAATATGTTGTAAAAATAAACTAAATTGGTTCATTAGGAGGGGGGGGGGTTCTCTGGACCCAAATTACTAACTTGCCACTACCAGCTGTAATCTATACATCCCCCAAAAAACATAAATGTGAAATAGAGGCCAAGTTCCTGCCCCCACAAAGAAACACTCCCTTCCTCAAAAATATCCCCTACTAAACCCCCCCCAAAACGCCTTACCATTCTACACTCCAAAAAAGTAGTATGAGGTGATGTATTAATTCAACCGAAAATATTTGCCAATACAAGAGATGATACAAGAAAGAAATGTCCAAGTTCTTTACTTGGAAGACCTCATAGTTACTTACTAAGAACAGTAAAGACACTTCAACTGACCTTTAAAAACAACAATAAAAATACTTATATCCAGTTACTAAAATATCACTTTCCTCAACCAGGTATAATCTTAAACTTGGCAATGTTTAGTTTTTCTCTAAAGATAATTTCGGCACAAAAAAAAACATTGCCCCATGTTTTAAAAAACATTTTTTGATGTTTTTAACATTAAAAAATGTTTTTTAATACATCAAATATAGGTTATCCTTACCAAGACGATTCATTTGATACCCCATATGATGGGTTTCAGAAGGAATGATGGCATTTCGATGGAACAAAAAGTAGAAAACGTCATAGGTAATATGACACTCCCGTAACGGACCTACCTGCGTGCCAAGTTTGGTCAAAATAGGCCAAACGGTGTGAATTTGTATAAGGAAAAAATATACAGACAGACAGCTGAAAGAGCTTTTTTAATCTAGCCTAGTGCATTCCCCGGACCAAGGCCTACCTGTGTGCCACGTTTGGTCAATATCGGTCAAATGGTATGAATTTGTGTAAGGAAGAAACATGCAGACAGACAGCTGATAGACGATTTTGACTAGCCTATGACACTACCCAGATAAAGACCGACATGTGTGTCAAATTTTGTCACAATCGGTCAAACGGTGTGTATTTGAATTAGGAACAAACAGACAGACAGCTGATAAACAATTTAACCTAGCCTATGATTCTCCCCGTATCAAGACCCCAAGTTTGGTCAAAATCGGTCAAACGGTACGGATTTGTAAGAGGATATAACATACAGACAGACAGCTGGTATAAGATTTTTACCGAGCCTGTATGCGTCTAATTGTTTCTTAAAACATCAAATATAGGTTCTTCATACCGAGACAATTCATTTGATACAAACACAACTTTTCGCGATTTTTTGATTTTTTTCTTTAATAACGTCTTCGTACCTATTTTCATGCAAAATTTCAAGTCTCTAGCTTCAAGGGAAGTGCCTAATAATTTTGATGAGTGAGTGAGTGAGTGAGTCCTATAAATCCCGATTTTCGATCGCAGAAACTATTCGATGTAGAATTATGAAAATTTCCAGTTTTACTCACATCTAGTAGTATAATACCTGTGTAAAATTTCATAACTTTATCTTTACATGGTTGAAAGTTATGAGAGGGTAAAAATTGGCTCTAAGACCGCCTGTAATATACACACAGTATGCTTAGGCCGGAACTTGGCCTGGCGCACTACAGTGCGCCTAGATATAATAAAATTCTAACGGATCGCGGTGCACATGGAAAATATATGGGAGAACATACTATTGGGGGCCTTTATCAACGCAATCGTACCCAAAACAATGATTTTTAGAATTTTTGTCTGTATGTCTGCTTTCTGTCAGACACTATACACACTAGGGTTTAACAATCCCTAAGGGGTCAGCTTAGTGGCTCTGTCACGTTTTAGCAATCCTAGCAGCCTGTATGCTTGATCCCCATGGCTATACGTCTAATATAGTGTATAGAGAGGCATTACTGTAAAGTAGATTTTTTTTTTTACCCATATTACGGTGTTTATAATCCAAAATAAACCAAAAGATGTATCCGAAAATCCTGCTTTTAGTCACTAGCCACGAAGACGAAGTCGCGGGCACACCTAGTGTTTAATATAACTTAAAAAAAAACAGAAAAGAGTGGGTCTCATATCTTGCCATTATATGCTGCCATGTAACTATGAGAAGGGTTAGAAATATTATGTACCAATCTATGATATCTTCATAAATCATTATTAGCAGTTATTAGCCAAGGGGCTAAAGAATCGGAAAATAATTATAGAAATACAAGAGATATCTTCCGGGAAAGAATTGGAAGCAATTAAATTCCTCTTTTCGGAATGGGAGGTATAAGGCAAGGTAGGAGGAGGGGTGGGGGTAGGAGGAGGGGTGGGGGAAGCAATAAATATGAAGAGGGCTGGAGGAATCCACCACATCCACCACATCTAATGACTGATAAGGCAATTAGAAGTTTTTCCTAGGCCTGGATGCCATCGTTTATTAGGCCGAGGATCGTGGTCCATATATCTAGGCTTCTATCGCAGTAGGCCTGTTTCAGGGATATTCTTATAGACAGGTACAGATAGATATCTTTTATGGGTTCTATATATATATATATATATATATATATATATATATATATAGTATTGTTGTTGTAGCCAATAGGTCATAAATACACTCCTTTCACTTCATGTTTTTTATTATTTTCACCCTAACCGGTTTCGAGCTATTCTGCTCCTCCTCAATGGGTATTTCCTACAATTATTTGTACATTTTATAGCTATAATTTGATTTAACAAGTACATATTTACAGCATTATGTGTATACGTATTTCGATGGTCTTATCCCATCACGTATGTTGAGAAAATTACTCGCTGCACCAGGATGTCGGCGCGAATGGCTGAGATGTCGGCGCGAATGGCTGAGATGTCGATGCGCGAAGAGGCAGGAGACCAAATTTAAAAAAAAAACAACACTTTCCTTGCTACTCATTTATTCTGTTCTACACGTTTTTCAATTCGAAAATTTCAAGATAGTTTCTTTCCCCACTCCGAACGGGAGTATTCCATATAATAAGATGGTGACCCTATTTTTCAATATATTTATATATGTCAGAAGATCAAATTTTGAAAAAAACGCTCACTTTCTTTCCTTTATTCTGCTCTACATGTTTCTCGTCAGCGGGTCATTCCATGTCAAATCAACACACTTTTTGACCTCACCCTTTCCGATTTTAATGAAAATTCGTACACCCAAAGTAGGTGTTGGGACAAATAAAAATACCAAATTTCAAATTTTTATCTAAAACGGTTTTCAAAATACGGCCACGTAAAGTTTTCAAAAAGCGTCAAAATCTCGCTTTTTCACAATATTTAAATAGACATAACTCCTCTCCTGTGTACGTTACAAACATGGAGAAGGTGTCATTGTTTAGCTCTTTCTATGCCCTTTCAAATGACATGCAACACATGATAGGTTATGAGAACATAATGTTTTTCAAAATCAAAAATAAAATTTTGAATCTAAATATTTTCAAAAACTCATCTTCAAAATTTTTGAAAAAATTATATATAATAGGTCATATTATTACTAATTTGTATAGAAAATTTGGTCATGGGATGGAAATGGGTTCTAAGTCAAAATAATTTAAAACCGGAGGCGGCTTTGGACTAATTTTACGTATTTTTATATATAAAAGCTTTTTAATACATAATTGTATAATTTAATCCAAACTTAACTGCTGCATATATTTCATAGACACCTCAACTTCATTATCTTATTTACAAAACTTATTTAAAAAAATATTATACCCTAATAATTTGTTGTAATAAGTTTAATTTAGAATATTTGTCTAAAAGGACCCCACCCTTTCCTAATAGAAAATAGCTTTCGGTCAAATTGAACGAAACTATGGAACTAACTCGTTGGATAGAGAAAGTCTTTCTGAACAAAAGTCCCCATAGGGAATGGGTCTCTGAAGTTTTCCATTTTTTATTTTTGCAAAATCTCGAGACCTCTGGTTGAAAGGTCTCCCAAGCCATTTGGCCAGTAAAAAAAAAAATACTTATCAATTATTTTTCGAAGACCTTTCGGACGACACCACATTCAACACTTCTACCCCCCCCCCCCCCCTCCACCCATGGGAATGGATGGGAAGCTTTTTTTTGTAATAATCGTCTATCCATTTACATTTGAAGATCTTTTCGAAGGGAATACACTGAAACCTTGCCTCACACCCCCACCCCAAACCCCAACCCCAACCTTACCCCCACCCTTTTTTTCGCAAAAAAGTGTTCCGTTAGCAGACTTTAACATTAGTGGCCCTGAAAAGGGCCGCTTTTTGTCTCTTGGACTACTGTCAACTGTTTTGACTTATCGTTTGCTATCGATCACCTACATCATGATTCAGCACTTAAGAAGTCCGATATTTGATGTTTTGATGATGACGAGCATATCCCAAGGGGTGGGGTGGGTTAAGGGTGTGAGGCAAGGTTTCAGTGTATTGCCTTCGAAAAGATCTTCAAATGAAAATGGATAGACGAAAATTGCAAAAATCTGATAATTCCACTCCCATGGGTGGAGGGGGGGGTAGAAGTGTTGAATGTGGTGTCGTTCGAAAGGTCTTCGAAAAATAATTCATACGTATTTTCTTTTACTGGCATTAAAAATGGATACACAAAAGTTTTAACTTTCGGGTTTTGTGCCCATTGAGACTTTTGTTCAGAAAGACTTTCTCTATCCAATGAGCATAGTTTTTTTTTTTTACATAAATCTTGGCCATTAGCGCCGACGTCCAGGGTTTGACCGAAAGCCATTTTCCATTAGGAAAGGGCGGGGTCCTTTAATGATATATTGTACTCAAAATATTTTAATTGACTAAGAACTTAAATACAACATAAATATCAACAATTTACATATTTATAAATGTTAAACTATTAAAGTGGTTGAATATTTTACAGTGAAACTGACATATGGTCTACAAGTGTTGAAAATTTCATTTTCGGTTACCACGTAATTTTTTCCTTTTGGAGTTATGGGATTGACAGTACATAATACATTAGTAAATAGTACATAAGTATAGTCTATGACTCTAACTAGTGCCTTGGTTATATAATGGACAAAAACAAAGACGAAGATGAAGTAAAAGTTTCCTTCCTTCATCCCACATCACCTTCTCCATCATTCAGCTACTGAAGAAGACTAGATATATTACGGCTCCCATTTACTAATTTATTATCTACTGTGAATCCCATAACTCCAAAAGAGAGAAATTACGTGGTAACCGAATATGAAATTTTAAGAAGCGATGAAACGTTATCCCAGTACCTCCAACATTTGCAGACCTTGTGCAAGTTTCACTGTAAAATATTCAACCACTTTAATAGTTTAACATATATAAATATGTAAATTGTTGATATTTATGCTTTATTTAAGTTCCTAGTCAATTAAAATATTTTGAGTACAATATATCATTAAATTTTAGACAAATATTGTAAATTAAACAACAAATTATTAAGGTATAATCTTTTTTAAAATAAGTTTTGTAATTAAGATAATGAAGTTGAAGTGTCTATAAAATATATGCAACAGTAAAGTTTGGATTAAATTATACAATTATGTATTAAAAAGCTTTTATATAGAAAAATACGTAAAAATAGTCCAAAGCTGCCTTCGGTTTTAAATTATTTTGACTTAGAACCCATTTCTATCCCATGACCAAATTTGCTATACAAATTAGTAATAATATGACCTATTATATATCATGTGTTGCATGTCATTTGAAAGGGCATATAAAGAGCTAAACAATGACACCTTCTCCATGTTTGTAACGTAAACAGGAGAGGGGTTATGTCTATTGTTCTAGTGGCTAGCGTCTTAGATTCATAAGTGGGAGATGGTGGGTTCGATTCCCCCGGCGCAGGAATTTCCTCATCACACGGCTCGTTGGGACAATTCCTGGCTGCACCCTGGATGTCGGCGCTATTGAATCAGGTTTGTCGATGCGCGTCTGTGTAAAACCAACGCACTGACAATGTTACATGATCATATCATCACTTCAAACAGAGTGTTCATACAGGTTCTTTAAACATATAAATATGTAAATATCTTAATATTAGGATTCAAAAAATAAATAATCAAACAATTAACACCTACATTCGAAAGGTTCAAAATTATTTGCCCTCTAATAAAACAAGCAGAACGAATATTTGAACGAACTAAAGATAAAAATAGACAGCCTGTCCCTGTAGAATACCCTACTGGACGAAGGCAAACACACCCCGGCAAATCGGGCTCTACAAATCCGTCGGCATGATTAGAGCTCTGATTAAATAGCCAGGAAGGCCGACTCATTACTCCTCAATCCAGGATTAATAAGCAAACGAAAGCTTTTTAATTGAGCTGTAGATACAATTGAAGCTTCCATCGGCCATTGATTGATCGCATTGACGGCTCACTCAATTACTTTTAGGTATTTAATTTGAATTACTAAATCAAGTTCAATTTTCTATTCAGATTGCTTAATGTCCCTTTGAATTGGTTTAAAATAAATCAGAAATGAAGCCACTAACTATTTCAAAATGGATTGAATGCCGCTATTTTAATATTCAGCTTGATTATCTGCTGGTTAATTAACTTGTTATTTTCTGAAAAAAAAGAAAAAGGAATTTTTGTATATGATTTTATTAAATTTATACAAATTATGTGGTACCCCGAGCATAAACACATATAAGTTTATATATATTAGTTGTTTGCAAGTGTTGTGATCATTTCTACAGTTAAAAAAATATTTTTTTGAGAAACATTAGTGCAAAGCTATAGATCTCAATTTGAGTCAATATTCAGGTCTAGAAAACAAAGCGAATAAATTCGCTTGCTCAATAAATTGAACATATTTATTATCTAACATGATATAGCAAGCTTATTAGTAAAGGGAGTTCCAAGGAAACTCCGGGAGCAAGTTTTGCCAAGATATAACAGATAAAAATGTGAGCTCACGCACGAACAGAATACCTCGAAACAATGTGAACTGTATTATCATTGCCTCCTTAAGCTTGCCAAATGGTATTCCAATGAACAGTGAGGAATGTGAGTGTTTCTTGTTGTAATCTCACGTTCCAATCTGATCATCTTTGAAGACCCCTGAGGTCCATACAAGTACTAGTTTGAAAGAGTTAAATCACCGTATGAGCGAACCACTTAAAAATTAACTAATAAATAAAACTCTGTAGATTGTAATATTTCTGTAAATAAATAAATAAAAAAAAATAAAAAAAAAATAAATAAATAAAACTAAATAGAGGTATTTGAATTTTTTCTCTGATTCTGATTGAGGAGCACCAGTCTTTCTCTGATTGATCTCTGTCCCTAACACTTTGGCGGCTAAACCGTAAGGTCGTTTTCCTACGCTGATTTTTTTTTCTCCAAAAAATCTTTATTCAATGCTTTTAATGTAACAAGACAAACTCTACCGCTTTGAAACATTTTCAGCACTAAAAAAATGCCTGACGAACACCCTTCGACAGCTTCCATTTGAAAGGGAATTGCTTCCAGACGGTTGTTCGAGAAGCGTTTTTTACTAGTGAAAAATATAAAAAAAACCGGTGAAATTCGCAGCGGAACATAGGTACTTAAAAATAAATAAATATTTTTACATATAATATTTTTAACCTTAATGTACTGGGGGTAGGGGGATTATGGGGTACAGTGTGTATGTGCATGTGAGAAACAATATCTCAAATATAATATAGATTTTTAGACGTGTGATGTGAAACGTCCTTGTTACCAAAAACAAACAAGAGGATAGTAATGTATGAATAATTTTTTTTTTTTTTTTTTTTTTTTTTTTTTCTTTTTTTTTTTGCAATATACCTGAAACCAGTCTAAAGGATGTATTACACAGGCAATAAAATATGTTACCTGTGAATTACCCTTTCACAACTGAAGGATACACTAAGAAAAGCATTTCCCCAGCTAGGGATTTTCCAGGATTCTATCTCCACAAAAACATAAAAATAACAATTAATTTGCATAGAAAAAAATTGTTAATTTTCATTTGTATAGAAATTTATCTGGTGTACTAATCACACTGAGAAAACATGAAGAATGTAGTTTGTGGATGTCTGAACAAAGGGAATTAATTAATTATAATATTCAAATGAATAGTATACACGTAATAATTATTTAAAAAAGATACGAACGTAACAGAATAATCGTGATTTGTTAGAAAAAGTCGGTTGTCCGTTAAAAAATAGAAAATTCCAGTGGCGGGCCGGTTAGGTTTGAAGGAAACCTCTTCATTTATTTATTATTTATTATTTGATAAGTTGTAGCGGCCAGGTGATTCAACTTTTAAAAAATATTAAATGGACCTGTATAAAATAATATAAAAATATCAAATTTGTTTCATGTCAACTTTAATGGAATACATAACATCTTCTCTGCATCTTATCTTTTCTCTCTTATTTTTTTTTTTCATGTTGCTGCGTTGTTGTCAATTTAGTCGTAGAGGTCATGTTATAATTTGTCAAATAAGTTAGTCTTCTTCAGGTAGTTAAATATTTGTCCTATATATTGGCTCTTATCACCTAGTAGTTCTGTCATGTTGTACGTAGTTTTGTCTAAGTATACATTCTGTCAGTAGGTGTATTATGGTCAGTGTTGAGTTACAATGTTCACATTTCGGTCTGTCCTGTCTCGTCATGAAGTGTTAGTTTGTCAGCCGCGAGGAAACCTCTTTGTAATTGCTAGGAACAAGTAAGGAGTTGTTTTAGTGTGGTGAGACGAACACAGACTGAAATGAAGAGGCACTATCAGGCGTCGAAGACCCTTCGACACCCGCCATCAGGGTGATAAGGCGAAAACGACACCTCGACCGTATTGGTACTGGAGGGGAGGAAATCAGCCAACGGATGATGAGATCGTGCAGAAGTAGTGATGAAGAAAAGTCTCCAATGGGAGAGAACTCTGAGCAGCATCGATAGTACCTTGGTAAGGATAAACATAAAGGGCATGGGAGCAGATTATTTGGATTCCAGGTCGTCACGGTCAGCACTAATTCCAGGTATCAACAACAACACTAATATCCGCAACTTAAAAATACTATGAAATACAAAAAATATTTTGTTGCAACCAATGATCACTGTCGATTATGTTTCCTAAAAACAAATAAATTGTCCTACTCCTTCTCTGTATAATTTCCCTTTAATTTCTCATTTTAAGTTTGTAGGAATAAGTTTGTCTTTGGTTCTTCACAATGTTCCATCCCCAGAATCTTCCCTAGTACTTGACAGATATCCTTCCAAGAGCCTCTAAGATCGATATAGGATAATCGAGTCCTACTCCAAAGAAGGGATTGGAGGACTCCTTCTCCAAGTAAAGTAGCTCCAATTTACTTTTTTTTTTGTTTTCATCCTTTAAATCAGCCGTGAAGTAATTGGCAAGCATCCAAGCCCTAAATTGTTCCCAATCTAAACATCTCTATCTGGAGCTTAATGAATCAACCCCTCCCACTTCCAGCCAGTTTTTTCCCTAGTTCTGCCAAGGATCCCCCAATATTTTTGAAACTTAAATTAAAAAGGAGAGGAAAACTAAAAGGATCTTGAAGGGGGATTTCTCTGGTTGTTATTTAATCGGAAATCCATTATAAATATTTTAGCATGATTTGTTTTAACCCTTCCTTCCTTCCAATATCAGGGACGAAAATCTTAACTAATGGAAGCATCTCTTTTCCAGAATTTTAGCTTATTTGCAATTATTATCAAGAATTTTTTTTTGTTTAATTTTCAAGAAATCACGAATAATAAATAACTACTTTTCCTTCACACGCCTCTCTTTCCGAAATAATAAGCAGTTTAAAACTAAATATCACGAAATAGTAAGACCTCAATCAACGAAAACTACTGAAAATCTGTACGTGTGGATTCACTACAGGAAGCATACGAACTACAACCTGCCTCAGAACATGACCAAAACTCGGCCTCCAAAATAATCAAACTTCTAACTTCTGTTGGGCTTTACCGAGGCATTCTTATCTATGGCGTAAATTATAAAGAGTAATAATTATCTCATTATCATCAATTATATTCACTCTCCTTTACTAACAAGCTGTCAATCTGGTCGGAGGCTAAATCGAATTTAATCTTCATTTTCTAATCAATAACCAATCTTCGTATCGACAATTTTATTTTACTTGACGTGTGTCAATACTGTACAAAAATAATAAATTACTAAATGTATCTAATAGCTAAAGGATTCCTTAAAAGTCTTTCTCTCCTTGGAAATTATTTACAGCAAAAATACGATCATTGCAAGAATATTTTCGTACACTCCCCAAAACAATAACAAATACATAACCAAGGCGTGGGTACTAGTAGCATGAAGACATTCCACATAGTAATATTATCGGCTTAACACGTTGACTGCCAGGACCGAAACATAGTCGAAGTAAGGGTTTCTCGCCGTGTCCCAGCCCGAGTATGCCTCCGAGTTGGACGATCTTTTACCTTTCACTTCTCCCACTTCGGTAACCGAGCAAAAGCTTACAAACTTCAACTGGCAATCTGTTTGCCTTGCCGGATTTCAAGTGTCACCTTGGTTCGGGCAGATTAGAATTCAATTTTCTTTTCATTTTTGATACGTTTTTTTGGACCTGTAACTTAAGCAGTTAGGCGCACCAAGCCTAAATGTGCCAAATATTGTTTTTAACTATTTTTCCTACTTTGTATATTCAATTTTGAGTTGTTGCCTAGAAAAACATTAAAATGGCACATTGGACCGCACTTCGAAGTTTGGGCGGTTGCGAAAGTGTTTACAAAACAATGAAAGCTATAGACATAAACACACTGACCTCAGAAGTATGTAAGCATTACATGCGTAAGGTCTCTCAAAAATAGAAATTACACTGGCCATATTACACTGGCAAAAATAAAATAAAATAATATCTCAATATCCTCAGTATTTATTTTCATCTAAATAATAGTTCCTGTGTCTCTTAGTTCTCGTTATAAGGGCAATGAAAGACTACTTTTCATTTAGAAAAGGAGCTATGTGCCCCAGATGTAGGAGATTATCTAGCATTATTCCTGTGCATTTACTGGAAAATAGAAGTCAGTTACATTTATTATACCTATATAAAGAAGAATGCTTTTATGTATTTATTCAGCTAATATCAACTATTATTACCTGTTTTACGTGTAATGAAAGACTTAGAGATTTTGTGGCATTCATCTTTCTGTTTTCTAGACAAGAAAGACAAATACCCCAATCTATTCTACGTCAGAAGGATGGTGTTTTTAGCCTCTTCATCCGAGATTATAATTAGATTAGATGTTTTTAGAGATTTTTTGCCCTTAAATGACCCGCCATTGGCAAAATACATGCAATAGGATTTCTTATTCTAGGCTTAACTATTGGCGAGTTAACCATTCTCATAGCTTCGAGAAAATTATTATCATTACAGCGCCCCGACATGTAGCAAGTCAGCAGTCTAACCTTTGCATGTTACTTACAAGGGAACATTTTTATGAAACTTTGTATATTTATTAAAGACGTAAAAATAATCTATACGTATTTGTTTATATCGCCCCCCCCCCCCCCGTCACAAGTTTAAGGGGCGAAATCACCTTTCCAAAGTACCCCTCGAATATTCTAACAAAGTGAGTATATAGTGGTGGGGTCACCGATTTGGTCCATTTTTCTGGTGATTCTACATAGAGTTGTGTCTCATGCGCCTTAGGACCTGAGAAATAAAATGAAATAGGTTGAAATGATGATATCGACATGATTTTTTCACCAATTCATTTGTTTTATAGAGTAGATTAAAGGAAAAAGACAATCGTTTAACAATAATGTATATTTCATCAAATAAATTCATATTACGTTTGAAGTAAACTACTTTTACACCAAAAATAATAGCAGATTTAAAATCAACAACTCCCCCAAACTCTAATATCATCGAAAACAAAAAGTAATACCTTTTTCCTCCAATACCGAGGCACCAATAACGGTGATTACTTGTCTCTTCCGGAGAAGAAAAAAGTATAATTTTTGGTTTTCGATGATATTTACCTCATTAGAGTTTCTTGGGGTGCTGATTTTAATCAGCTATTATTTTTGGGATTTTCGTATATTTTCTAAAATATCTCGAAAACGGTTTGGAAATCGTTGTAAGGGAAGGTCCATTCGAAAGCGTACTAAATTTCCTAAAAAAAAAGTTTCAGATGTAATTTTCGACGGGGCGATCTCAATCCGAGAAATATGTGCTTAAAACTTGAAAATTGTTAGTTTTTTTCCTTTTTTACGGGGTTTAGTCGATATTAATCTAACATTTGGTTATTGTTATTCAATTGAATTTAATCGCAAAATTAGTATTCTGATAAAATAAAGTATGAATATGAGACACGTATTGGTAATTGTTGTTTCCCATGGTTAAGAAGGTAGGGGGAGTCATTTCCGCTTAGAATACTATCAGTTTCCTGTTGTGGTGCCTTAAATGTTCCCTTCTCTTTGAGGTGTAATTTAGTGTCTTTCACGAAAGATAAATAAAATCAAAACTTACCAATAACTGCTTCTACTCCTTTGCTAATGACACTAAGGATATGAATGGAACCGCTCAAAGATGACGCAGTGCCTGCGATTCGGACAAAGCTCGAGTACTAACCTAGTATTCAGGGAATCATTTCTTTTCACAGCCTTTAGTTCTTCACATTAGGAGGTGAATACATGACTGGAATGTTTCCTAATCTTATAATTAATTGTAAGTCATTTTTTAAAACTTTCAGTAAGCAATCATCTTTTTTTGATATAGTTGGGCTCCACTTTCGTAGCAACTGAAGTAATGGAAAGGAACGTATCCAACGATTTCAACAACAAAATCTTGAGAAACGACAAATGCAATTGATGTACTAAAGTGCCTTCTACACATCACTTCCGTACAAGAACATTGCCGCTAGAAGGAGGAGTTGTGTGGTGAACTCTTGAATCCATGGAACAATGAGTACATAAGAACCAAAGCCTTTTCAAAACGAATTCCGTACTTTGAACCATACTATATCTAATCCTACCTGCATTAGGACCGCAGTAATCCTTCTCTCAAAAGTTTAATATTATCCATCCGCCCGTCAAATTCCTGAAGTTCTCTTCCTATCCATGTCCCATTCTCACAATCAAGACGACAGAATATAGTGGGCTTTAGATCCGCTACGGAATGGAATACAAATTTACGTTAAGTGTTAGCATTATCAATTTACTTCCTTTAAAAACAGTGAGGTACCTGGTTTTCCAAAGTTTATTACACTCCAGCCATCGTTTGGTTCAGGAGCTTGTTAAACATAATGTTCTCACCGTGCATTATAATTAGGATTATCTCATTACAAAATATAGAATACAATAGAGAAATTTTAATTGAGAAAATAAATAAAACGTCGAAAATACGAAAGTAACTCTTGAGTACAGCCTAAATTATTATAATCCATTATTTTTTTATCTTTGAATAAATAAAGAGAATTATGTAGTCAGTAATTCTGTGTAGTTACGATGTTTTAAATATTTCTGTTGAACCCCCCCCCAACAAGATTTTACTTAAATACTGAACACTTGTTACTCCATGAATAACAAAACAAGAAATTAACTCATACATAAAATGAAATATGGAAAAGAAAATGGTGTAGGGGAGGGGCTATTAACTAAAAGTATTTTGTAACTGTTGAAACCCTCTCGGAAAGGAGTGGCATTGTAGCAACGGGGGATTCGAGAGGAACTTTGGCGTGAAAATGAAATGTTCAATTCATTAGTTTTTATCCCAAGTTGGAGGGGGGGCCTCCCTCTCCATTTATTTAGTGCTATATAAATAATTGATTGGGGGAATGGGGGAGGGGGTGTGACAGAGGTACCTGGCCTCCATCCAACACACAGCGACCTTCTCTCTTTTTCTCCGCTTGTTTTCAGTTTTTTTCTCTATAACTCGCAGGAGAGGCGCGTTGTTTGGCCGGCCAACGGATAGCCTTTGTCGGGGTAGTTTGTTATTCCCGCTTTGTCTCCCGAATCGATCCAGATTTAAAATTCCCGACCATAAGCAGAAGGCTAGGAAGACTAGGCACAGGGCTTGGCCGGGGATCCTTGAGTTATAGCGCTGGCTAAAGGGCGTAGGGCATGGATATTTTATTAAAATAGCCAGCCTTTGTAGGGCAGCCACGCCCTCCATACATCCATCCAGGGATATACCAGCTATCAGGCTTCTGCAAGCCGTGCTTCAATATTCTACTACTTACATCTTAAAGTCTAACATATAAACTAACAGAAACAAGAGCAATGGCGGTCTTGCATGACCAAAACCAATTGTAGTATTTAGCTATTGTAAAAACGGTGGATGTCGGCACTAATGGCCCAGAAGGGTTCGCCTTAAAAAAAAAAAAAAAAAAAAAAAAAAAAAAAAAAAAAAAAAAATGATAGAGGTTTCTGCTAAAATTCAGGAACATAACTATGCTTTAGGTCTTCCCGACAAAGTTATGTAGTGTACTGTATAATATATAGTCTTCATTTTCGTACATGGCCAACACGCATGACCATCGCCACTGCGCATGCGTGAACGCCAACGGACACTTTTTTTGTAACTTTTTTTTCCAGTTTAGTCACCGCTAGCGCATATTTATGCTAAAATGAAATACAACAACTAAATTATTTACTCATATAACTGTTTAACTAATACAAAAACGTGCAACAATATAACTGAAGAAATGAATGACCATCAAGTGTAGGGCTAATATACTGGACAGACGAGGAAAAAAGGCCATAATGTTTGTTATATTGCATCGAACCTCAGTATTCGCCGTGATCATATAAAGAGAAAATCTGGTTGTAAAAATAAACTAAATCGGTTCATTAGCAGTTGGGGTTTAGTCAATATTACGTTGAGATATAACCCGCCAAACCGACTTCTACCAGCTTGGTCATTGTTTCTTCTAATAGGAGCACAGAACAAGTTCGCTGCATCGATACAGCGTGTGGCGTCTCGCTGATCACTGATAATTAATTACAAGCGATGTAGGTGTAGATCTAGATTACTACTAGAATTACTAGTTTTAAGCGAAATTATTCATGCGACTTTTCAACATTTTCTCCGAGGAGCTAAAAACTGATGTTTTTTTTTTTTTTCAAAAGGCTGTAGCGCCCATTCTAAAGGTCAAATCTTCGAAATTGAATAGTGCATTTTGTAGGAAATGTTGTCTACTTTACTTTTTTTAGGAGTGGTTTTATCGTAAAAACGGATAGTTTCTGAGACATAAGCAAACATCTGAATAAAGTACGAACCTTATGAGTTTTTTTTTTGCAGTTTTTGACCACAAGCCACACTCGGATCAGGCGAAAACTTAAAATTCGGATCCAGCACCCCGAAAACATAAAGAATTTTTGCAAAAAAAATCTATATTTTTGTCTACGAAAAAACCTATACTTACTGGACTATTCAGTCAGATGTCCATTACAAATATGAAAGAGCAGATCGTGGCTCCGCCAGCTGGACAGGCGTGACTGCAGGAGAGGCGGGACTGCAGATTGCGGTTGGTACAGAATGCACCAGCCCGTTATATACCATCTACATTCAGGCAGGACATCTTCCCCCAAACCATAGGCGAGTGCAATTGGCACTTTCATATGTGAACTCATTACGGGCGAATATCAAGCATTTCCTTTAAGAAATTATAATAGACATTGAAGAATATCATACCTACCGACAGAGAAGTACAATTATTAGAACGTTGGAAGTGAGAGCAAATTCATATGGTGGCTTCTGTGGTAATCTAGTGGAGACTCAGCTTTCAGTCGTAGCTCCATGGGTTCTCCCAGACATAAACATAGACCTCTCACTGACACGGTTCAGTAAATCTAGTACTACGCCCATTATATACAAGGGAATGAATAATGAAATTGTTGGTAAATTCCCAGATCACCTAATCATATACAGCGATGACTCGAAAAAGAATACAGGTATGGGATGTGGAATCTTTATTGACGGCGAAAGAAACCTTGCTGTCCTCTTAAATCCACATACGAACAAATATAGAGCGGAACTACGATCTATACTCTTACCTCTTGAGCATTACGGAGCTCTCGACACAAAAATATTGGTATGTACAGACCCCTGTATTTGTATGTATAGTCCCCTGCTTGCGATCCAAAATAAATTCACAAGAGACTCACATCTACAAGAAAGTCCTTAATGTATTGGGTGTCTTGCACTCTAGAGGGACTAGGCAGGCTGCAGCAATGGCAGCTGATCCTGCTTCTCCTCTTCATTTAACAGATGTAATGAGCTACATAAAGCACTTCATAAATAATAAATGGCTAGAGGATTTTAATAACAAAGAGATATTTATTTAAAATGTTGAGGGCTCTGTAGTGGTCAAGAGCCCTACAAGAAACACGAAAAGACGTTAAGACGTAGTTTGGATATCAGCTCGTGGGTGAGGGAGAGGGGGAGGGTGAAGGGCGAGTGATAGAGAGAGAGAGAGAGAGAGAGAGAGAGAGAGAGAGAGAGAGAGGAGAGAGACAGAGAGAGAGTGGATGAGTGAGATATGGAAAGAGAGAGGGGGAGTGATAGAGAGAGGGAGAAAGTGAGAGAGAGAAAGAGAGAGGGGGAGTGAGATAGTAAGGAGGGAGGGGCGGAAAGGTTATGGGATTCCCATCCTGAGACGGAAATGTAGAAAGCGAGGGAGCAGGGAGAGGTTTAGGTTTATCAAAGAGGCTGGATAAGGGCTGGAGACGAGGGTTATGAGGTTCTACAGCTCCTGGAATCTGTGGAATTTCCAATAGTCCCTCTATAGCTGCACCTGGAGAACTCCTTCATATGAACGGCCTCTGTCTCCCACACCACCATTAGGATCTCTATATTCAAATGCTATGCCCCTTCCAGCAACAAAGTGCTTCCTTCTACAGCCGCAGCATTCCAGAAAACCACCGGCTTCAATCCGCATTACAGAGATTTATTCCTACTTCTAAAACGAGCGATGAATGCGGTGTGTAGATGAAAGACAACAAAAGAGCATAAATTGTGGTAAATGTGGTTTAGAACCATAGGCATTACTCTCCTATATCAAAGTAATTTTAAAACAATATCTACATGTTCAGCTTCTTTAATACATCTTTATTACATATTAGAAACATCTTTATTACATATTAGAGCAGGAACTGCGTAAATAAGCACATTCCTTAGAAAGTTAGTAGTGAACACTACATTGCTGAATAAAAAAAAAAATGAACAGTTTTGTTATTTTATATTTGTAGTGAACAACTGACTCTAATAATAATTTTCTTATAAAAATGGTCCAACATAAGTCCGAACTTTTATCTGGCCAATTTTCTTCACAGTATATGTTCACCAGTGGTTGGGGGACACGTCTACACAGTTTCGTAACAAGGAAGTAAAACTAACGACCGGTATGTGTAAAATTCAAATTATTAGTTGTTTTCTGGAGTAAACCCCGATTCCTGTTGGAGTGATTTGGCTTATTTTCACATTTAGATACCCATGAGGTATGCCAAGCAACAAACATTTCGACCGTAATCTTTCTGGTTTATGTACTCATTAAATATAAATAATAATAAATCTGGAGGCCCGGTTGCCGTTAGTGATAACTTATCACTGATAATGCGTAAGAACTTAACACTTCGTGCCGAAGGTTGTGGGTTCGATTCCCACTATGGGGTAGTGGATTTTCGTTCGAAAAAAGAAAAGGCATCAGCACTATCCTTGCTAGAAAAGGGTAGTAACCTATAGATAACCCGTCCGAATATTCTTAGTTAATTATAATGGACGTTAACAAATTTAAATCGTGGGACCGATTGGGATGTCCTCCTGGCACAAATAGTAAAATTTCTGAATTTTCCTAAAAATATTTTTTTTCTTATTATTTTGGGCCAATTCAACAGTAATTGTGAAGCCGTTCACTGATATAATCGGAATACGTCGTATGGCGAATTATTTTATTATGAAAATGTGAAAAAAAGTAGTTCGTTTCTTACGCAGATTTTTTCCGAAATGCCAGAAAACATTTGATCTGAGAATCATAGTAATGGGAGGTTGAGTAGGGGATTATTATTTTGTATTTTTGAGGACTAACAGAGCTCCAACACGGACAAAATGTTTATTGATAATGATAATTGGCTCACATTTACCGAATTTTGAAGGGATTAGAAAAGTTCCCAAACTTTTTTTTATTTTCATTATTTTGATAATGAGCGATTATTATACATCCATAGAGAGTAAATATGTTCTGGTTTGGGTGTATAGCTCTCTGAGAGAAGTTAGGGCTCTGAACCTGAACATATTGTCCTTTGCGATTCCGCAAAATCAGTGAATTTACTATTTATTTTTTTGGCATTGAGCTGATTCATCTATTTGCAACATTTTCATTTATATTTACTCTCTTAGATGTCTACAAAAGTTTTAAGGCCAAAAAATGGCAGCTGTCCTATTAGGACGGTTGCGTCTGATTACGAAACATCGGGGATTGCTCCTGATCTAGGGTTAAGCTGGTTCTAATAAATGCCAATCTAGGGTTAAGCGGGCTCTAATAAATGCCAATCTAGGGTTAAGCGGGCTCTAATAAATGCCAATCTAGGGTTAGCGGGCTCTAATAAATGCCAATCTAGGGTTAAGCGGGCTCAAATAAATGCCAATCTAGGGTTAGCGGGCTCTAATAAATGCCAATCTAGGGTTAAGCGGGCTCTAATAAATGCCAATCTAGAGTTAAGCGGGCTCTAATAAATGCCAATGTAGGGTTAAACGGGCTCTAATAAATACCAATTTATAAATTTCTGTGACGTATTGAGTTATCTTGGAAAAAAATGAGAACTACAGCTGAGTGGGCCATGCTTGTAGTTTTGTATGGGGAGGAAGGCTTCAGAGAAAACCTAAAACATCAAATTTACATATTCTCATTGAATCATTTTAGCATTTTTTTCTGGTGCCCCTAGCGAATTTTCTCCTAACACAAGATAAAGTACTTTCTTTAATATCCTGGGGTAATGTTATTTACTGTTTCGCTCAGTTCCTTATTCTCTCTTAACAACATATACACAACACACCCCATTCTCAAACAAATATTAGATCATATACACCGGTTACAGGAAAACAACATACAGATTAAAATGATATGGAAACCCGGACATGAAAATATTTCTGAAAGCACTAACGTAGACGAACTAGCAAAATTAGCGACACGAAGAGATACAAATGACATAGATCTCTTGACATTACAAGACATTAAAAGACTAGCTCTTGCTGAAAAAATTAATTATTTAGAATCATCAATAGGTAATAAATCTCCCCAATTAGTTAAAGATAAATCTGGAAATAAAAATAAATCTAAAATTCCTTCTAACCAAAAATTATCAAACACATTGGAAATATCAATAATTCCTGACCCTAAACAGAATATTACTCAATCAAGCCAACTACCCCTTCCAAAAATAGGAGATAAAAGGACTAGACCTCCTTCCCAGAATTCTACTCCTTCGACATGTGGCTCTCCAACATCCTCTCTTGTGGATGACGGGGATCTGAATCCCAAAATTCGTAATAGATACAAAAACAAAACAACAAAAAAATGAATTTGATCCGTATTTTATATAATTATTCATTAAATTTTGTACACTTGCCCTTAATATGGACACACAAATGCACAGTATTTTTTTTTCATTGTTGTTCTTTCATAAAAATCTATTTTTCAATGAAAATCAAATTTCATCACCATTCAAATCTTATTTCATTAACACAAATAGTTTAAAAATATCCTCCGATAATTATTTACTTATATATACAAATGAAGATTTTTGTTTAAATATTATTTTGTTCTACCAACTTTTCAAACTCCAATACTTTGTTAGTTTAAATATTCTACATCTTAATTGTGATCTTCATATTTTCCCACTGTTTCCACATGTTAAACTTGTATTAATTTATTCTAAGCACACACCATGACCATTCTGCAATGGAACATTAATGGTTTACATTTTCACAAAGCAGATCTATTATCAATATTAAGGGAAAAATATTGCCCTTTAATCTGTCTGCAGGAGACGCATCTGAAGGAAACTAGCAATTTCACCCTTAATGGTTATAGTCACTTCCGGAAAGATTATTGTCATGGACTTATTGCTAGTGGTGGTGTTAGTGTTCTTGTCAGTCATGATATGCCTTGCACTGAGGTTCCATTGGTATCGGATTTGCAAGCTGTTGCTGTCAAAATATACTCTCACCAGTCATTTACATTATGCTCCATTTATTTACCTCCAGGACAACCTTTTGATGAGAACCAATTAGTAAATCTTGTTGCTCAACTTCCATCTCCTCTTTTCTTACTTGGAGACTTTAATAGTCATAGTGGTGTTTGCTTCTCAGATACAACAGATACCAGAGGGCGTATAGTTGAGTCTTTTCTTAACTCCTCTCAATTAGGTGTCTTGAATGATTCTTCGCCGACCCATCTTTGCAGCTCCACAGGAACTCTATCTTCCATCGACCTTTCTTTAGTTAGCCCTTCCCTTCTCCCTAGATGCACTTGGTTCACCATGGACGACCTTTATGGGTCGGACCATTTTCCGATTCTAATAAATTTTCTGGAAAGAAATCCTCTCCAGTCACGTTTACCTCGCTGGAAGACGGAAGAAGCCGATTGGGATAAATATAAAACAAATACCGATCTTACTTGTGTAAACATAAATAGCCGCTGTATAAACATTTTGACAAACGAAATTAATAGCGTAATATTATCCTCAGCTGAGATGGCAATTCCAAAAACAAAACCTCGTAGTAATAGAGTCCTAGTTCCATGGTGGAACGAAGATTGTGCTTCTGCTGTTAAGAAAAGGAAAAAATGCCTTAAAAAATTTAAGAAACATCCGTGTTCTATGCATTTAGAAGAGTACATTAACAGCAGAAAACAAGCGCGATTTACAATTAGGACACAAAAGAGGGATTGCTGGAGGAATTTTGTCTCTAATATTAATATACACACACCCCCCTCAGATATTTGGAATACAGTCAGAAAAATAATAGGCCGTTACAAAAGTAGCAAACATCATTTTAATATTATTAAAACTCCAAACGAAATTCTAACAGATCCTCTCCAAATAGCGAACCATCTCGGCCAATTTTATGAAACCATTTCCTCCGATTCAAATTACAGTCCACAGTTCCTTCAGATCAAGCAAGCAAAAGAATCCCAACCAATATATATACACATAGATCCTCTTGACCCTTTAAATCTCCCCTTTTCGTTCATAGAACTTGAAGAAGCCCTCAAAACTCGCAAAGATACCTCTCCCGGTCCGGATAATATTTGCATCGGAATGATAAAACATCTAACAGTGGAAAATAAAATCATTATATTAAAATATTATAATAAAATTTTTCAGACCGGTATAATTCCCGAGCTTTGGACCAAATCAATTTCAATTCCGATCCCCAAAAAAAAACCAACCCCCTTTCCATGCATCTAGTTACCGAGTAATTTCATTGACAAGTTCCCTTTGCAAACTATTTGAAAAAGTAATAGTCAATCGCCTGCACTGGTATTTGGAAAGTAAAGGTTTGCAGGCTAAGTGGCAGAGTGGTTTTCGACGAGGTAGAAGCACGCGGGACAACTTGGTAAAGCTCGAGGTAGAAATTAGAGAGGCTTTTAGGAAAAAGAGAAAACTACTAGCTGTTTTTGTGGACATTAAAAATGCGTTTGACACCGTTTGGAGAAGGTATATCTTAGACTGTTTAAATGAAATCGGAATACGAGGTTATATTCTAACATTTATCCAGAATTTTTTAACAAACCGATCATATAAAATTTGGAACGGAACAGTAATGTCGGAAGAATTTATTCAAGCAAACGGTGTACCGCAGGGAAGCGTCATGAGTCCTCTTCTCTTCTCCGTCGCCATCAATCGTGTCCTGCAGATTATACAACCTCCGGTAGAAGGTATGCTCTATGCAGATGATCTCGTTTTATATTCATCTGATCGAAGCACAGAACAACTTCAGAATAAAATGCAGTCTGCTTTAAATGTAATGAATGAATGGTTCAATGAGCATGGGTTTCAGATCTCCTCTACAAAGACTGTATCCGTCCTATTTACCCCTCGTAAAGTCAACGATCCACCTTCACTCTACATAAATAACATTTTGATTAAGAATAATCAAAATGCAGAATTTTTGGGCCTAATCTTTGACCGCAATCTAAATTGGTGCTCACATCTAAAAACTCTAAAAGATAAATGTTTGCAGTCAATGAATATACTTAAAATGTTAGCAAATACATCTTGGGGAGGCGATCGAACGAGTATGCTCATGCTCTATCGAAGCCTTATCAGATCCAAGTTAGACTATGGATGCATGGCCTATGGCTCTGCCTCTCCGAAAACTCTACAAATGATAGACACCATTCACCATTCTGGCATTAGAATTGCTACCGGAGCTTTCCGTTCCAGCCCCGTGCTGAGTCTTTACGCGGAATCTGGAGAACATCCCCTTGAAACACGTAGAAACCAGCTTTCTCTTAATTATTATATATCTATAAAAGCCAATCCTTCCCACCCGCTTAATGAATGTTTTTCGAACCTCAATAATATACAAAACTACAGAAATAGAAGAAAACCTTTCACTATCAGAATTCAGGATCTCCTTCAAAGCCTAAATCTCTTAGAAAACCCTCCAATCCTACCGGAAATACCTTATAATGAAGCACCCTGGACTCTGCCTCCTGTTACAATGAATCTTTCTTTAACTAAGTTCATTAAGAAGCAAACGATTCAACAAATCTTCTTACATGAATATAATAAGATTCGTAGCGAAATGCCTTCCTCTTCTGTAGTTTTTACCGACGGTTCTAAAAGCGATGATGGTGTTGGTGCAGCATTTTTGTCCGACAGTGGTTCAGGAATGTTCTCTTTACCCCCTGAAGCATCCATCTTCACCGCGGAATTAGTTGCCATATCCAAAGCCCTCAATACCGTAACCCCTCAAAAATCTAAATTAACTGTTTTTTCTGACTCTCTTTCTGCTCTTCTAGCATTACAAAATTCCTATTCTAAGCACCCAGTAATTGTAGATATATTCACTTCTCTTGTGTCCCTCATTAAAAATAACTGCGAAGTCACATTCTGCTGGATTCCCAGCCACTCCGGTATAAAGGAAAACGAGGAAGTTGATTGTTTAGCGAAAAGAGCCATTAGAGAAGGGACTCGTGTTCGAACTATCACATTCAATGATTTTGTCTTATCCGTAAAACGGAAGACATGGGAACCATGGGAAAAGAAATGGTTTACAATCACTGATAATAAATTGAGGCAACTTAAATCTAGTGTCCAATCGTGGAGGTCATCGGTGCGCCGGACGAGAAGGGAGGAAATTGTTATAACCCGTCTTCGTATAGGCCACACGAAAGTTACTCACTCATATCTAATGTCAAGGGAAGATCCACCGATGTGTGAAGTTTGTGGCACAATCATAACAGTCAAGCATATTCTTCTAGACTGCCAATCATACGCCATGGAAAGAGAATTAAATCAACTAGGGACAACAATTGATGAAATTATAGGCAATGATTCAACAAATTTAACAAAATTGATAAAATTCTTAAAATCAACTGGTTTATTCGATAATTTATAGCTTTAGTAATTTTGATTTCAATATAAAATTAGTTTGAATGAGGAGCGATTCGGGGTGGAGATGTGGTGGCGTCCGGGGGCTTTGCATCGGCCTCTAGACCAGAACGGTCCCAGCCATGGTGGGATGTGGTGGGTACTAAGGAAGCCATGCTATGTAAACCCAGCACATCCCACGACTCATGCCTGTAAGAGTCTCATCATAGACTCCAAGAGAGAGCTAGTGCTGGGTCCTCGGGCTGTCCTCTGCTCCTCTGCTTCGGATGGTTCTTCTCACCTCACCTTTATTTATTTTCATTTTCTAATTATTTATTTACTTATATTTTTTCTAAACAACAAGTAAAGAAAATTATATATAGAATACTCAATTGACTCCAGCAAAAATACTAACTTTCATAAATAATTTAGTTTTGTAAATGCGAAACAGCAATATTTACAATGTCTCTTCGGTGAGGTGTAGCTTCTCTCCCTATCTGTGGCCTGGGTTCCACCGGGTTCGGTCCTGCCGTGGCATCGCTGTACTCTCTGGACTGTCACAGTCCCGGGCTCTGGAGATTGTGGACGCTCTCCCGGGGGAGGGGGCGAGCACAACTCCCTGTAGAGCCTTGCATGATTAAGTTTCCCCTCATGAAGCATTTTTACAAGGAGAGCAGTGCAGCGGTGTCGCGGTGGTTCTGGGCTCGGACGGTGTCCGTTCCGCGATGTGGGTGGAAGGCTTTTAGATTTTTTTTTTTTTAAATTATTTTTCCCTTCCTGATTTCAATTCTTCATTTTCCATGTAATCAACTTTAAAGAGTATATTTACATTGATTTAAGAAACTCCTTCCTCTGTTGGGTGCCCATGACCTCCCGCGGTTGAATACACCCTTCCAAACAATAAAAAAAAAAAAAAAAAAAAAGACTTCCATACACTAAAACTTTAAACAACTGGGAGTTGTTTGACAGTTGAAGCTTGGTCATCAAGCTCACGGGATGTGAGACGAGAAGAAGTCGTCTTATGTCGTTTAAGAATCGGACATACTTTACTCACACACTCGTTTTTAATGACTAATACTGAAAAACCTACTTGCAGACAGTGTAACTTACCTCTAACAGTTAAACATACAGTTGAAGCTTGGTCATCAAGCTCACGGGATGTGAGACGAGAAGAAGTCGTCTTATGTCGTTTAAGAATCGGACATACTTTACTCACACACTCGTTTTTAATGACTAAAACTGAAAAACCTACTTGCAGACAGTGTAACTTACCTCTAACAGTTAAACATACAGTTGAAGCTTGGTCATCAAGCTCACGGGATGTGAGACGAGAAGAAGTCGTCTTATGTCGTTTAAGAATCGGACATACTTTACTCACACACTCGTTTTTAATGACTAAAACTGAAAAACCTACTTGCAGACAGTGTAACTTACCTCTAACAGTTAAACATACAGTTGAAGCTTGGCCATCAAGCTCACGGGATGTGAGACGAGAAGAAGTGGTCTTATGTCGTTTAAGAATCGGACATACTTTACTCACACACTCGTTTTTAATGACTAAAACTGAAAAACCTACTTGCAGACAGTGTAACTTACCTCTAACAGTTAAACATACAGTTGAAGCTTGGTCATCAAGCTCACGGGATGTGAGACGAGAAGAAGTCGTCTTATGTCGTTTAAGAATCGGACATACTTTACTCACACACTCGTTTTTAATGACTAAAACTGAAAAACCTACTTGCAGACAGTGTAACTTACCTCTAACAGTTAAACATACAGTTGAAGCTTGGTCATCAAGCTCACGGGATGTGAGACGAGAAGAAGTGGTCTTATGTCGTTTAAGAATCGGACATACTTTACTCACACACTCGTTTTTAATGACTAATACTGAAAAACCTACTTGCAGACAGTGTAACTTACCTCTAACAGTTAAACATACAGTTGAAGCTTGGTCATCAAGCTCACGGGATGTGAGACGAGAAGAAGTGGTCTTATGTCGTTTAAGAATCGGACATACTTTACTCACACACTCGTTTTTAATGACTAATACTGCAAAACCTACTTGCAGACAGTGTAACTTACCTCTAACAGTTAAACATACAGTTGAAGCTTGGTCATCAAGCTCACGGGATGTGAGACGAGAAGAAGTGGTCTTATGTCGTTTAAGAATCGGACATACTTTACTCACACACTCGTTTTTAATGACTAATACTGCAAAACCTACTTGCAGACAGTGTAACTTACCTCTAACAGTTAAACATACAGTTGAAGCTTGGTCATCAAGCTCACGGGATGTGAGACGAGAAGAAGTGGTCTTATGTCGTTTAAGAATCGGACATACTTTACTCACACACTCGTTTTTAATGACTAATACTGAAGAACCTACTTGCAGACAGTGTAACTTACCTCTAACAGTTAAACATACAGTTGAAGCTTGGTCATCAAGCTCACGGGATGTGAGACGAGAAGAAGTGGTCTTATGTCGTTTAAGAATCGGACATACTTTACTCACACACTCGTTTTTAATGACTAATACTGAAGAACCTACTTGCAGACAGTGTAACTTACCTCTAACAGTTAAACACATATTGACAGAATGTAGGAGACGTGATTACTTACAAATACCTCTCGACATCACTGAACTTTTGAAAGAGGGTAGCCAATCGATAAACACTATTTTTCAACATCTAAAACACACACAGCTATACAGCAAGATTTAATTTTAGACTCTAAAGTTACTTCCGATATCTGGTAGCATTGGAGAAAAGATAATTTTCATTATTATTATTTGTTAATTTAAATTTATTTTATTTTAAAATTCGATTTTCACTTAATCGTGATTTATATGCATGAGTGTATGAATACGTATGTATGTATGTGTATAACATGAATACACATAGTTTATATAAAGCAATGTATATGCATGTGTTGTGCACTTGCATATACATCTGTAATGTATATAGTAATGTTTTAATACACACACACACATATATATATATATATATATATATATATATATATATATATATATATATATTATAGTGTACATACATATAACTGTTCTATTAATTTGTAAAATACTTTTATTGTAAATTAATGTTTTTACTTTATATGAAATATCAATAAGAAATTGTAACAACAGTTTAATTATAAGAATACATTTGTAATTATCGAGCGAATCATCTGCGTTATGAGAGTCTTGATAATAAATAAAAACAACCAATACGGTTTTTAATATCCTGGGTCTTCCGAGTAATCCTGATAAATAGATTTTCGTGGTTAACGAGCCACTCTATTCGTTTGTTAAAAAAAAATAAACCAAGTTTCTTGGAGACAGATCAGCAACTGTAGTCTCTATCTTGTTAACCCACACACTCACATTCATATATATGTAAATATATATAAATCGTAACCCATGGAATTTTCGATACTTAGCACATGTCTTATGAAGGGGTCTTACGAAGATTTGAAGAAATTCATTAAAATCTCTTTCACAGCTAATTTTCTTTGGAATGTGCTAACGCAACATTAGGATAAATTTTGGCTTTAATAGATTGATTTATACGTAGCGCTAAATTTTAATTTCCATTCCACTTAAGTGCTAAATGATCTATCAATTTTTGCCTCACGATATTTAAGAGGATTTGTTTGAAGGTTGATTTTGGAAGGGGGACTTCGATAATAGCTTTTCCAAGTAAGTTCCTCTCATATTCAGGATTAGTCCAAGTTCCGTTAAGTCTTAAAGTCCCAACAGGGAACTTTATTTTCCTCTTTAATCCTTTCCGGGGAGTTTTAATCCCCTGCATCTTCAGAAATATAAGGTGTTATTTCTAGAAGCTTGACAATATTAAAAAAATCAAGGAAGGAATTACTTATTAAAATTAGCATAGAATTAGAAGGTTCTTATAATAAAATTATAATAAAAGTGTAACTATTAAGAAAAAAAGGTAGAAGAATAAGGACTGTATCTAAGGTAGGGCAGAGGGTGGGTTTCACAAGTTCCCATTTCATCTCCTTTAACTTCCTAGGAGCGAATGGTATGAAGTGCCCATTTATGGCTGGGTGGGCACGGATAGAGACCTGAATTATATTCCGTCCCACGAGTAAGTAAAATAGGGTTGTCACTTGTCCGTCAGTCATTTATGAGCAGTCTCACAAATTATTCGATTTTTATAAAAACAGCCATAAAAAGACTTCGTCACATTTAAAAATACATTACCATTCTGAATCCGTTAACCATTCTGATTCCGCCGTGCATTGTAGATCTGCGATAAAACACATTGCGCTTTTTATTTTTCGTTAATTGAAATCCTAGTTATCGGATTTTAGCGCGGTTCCTCCCCGCAAAAACTCGTTATAAGGTAGACCTTATAACGCAATCCGGAAATGCCAAATTCACGTTTCTGAACCCATAGATGACGAATATATATATATATATATATATATATATATATATATATATATATAAATTTATTTATTTAATGCTGGACCGAATCCGAGGTGTTTTGCGAATAATTTAGTCTACATTTCAACGCCAGCATTGAACAAAATAAATAAAATTATAATAGAGTATCGTAACATTAAGAGAATTCGAATCATTTGAGTAAAAGTACCAAATAAATTGAAATAACAAAATAAAAATAAAATAAATAAAAAATAAATCCATAAAGTGAAATTAGAAAAATTGAAAGAGTAAACATTTTTATAATTTCGCTAAAATTTGTGATATATATGTGTAGTTTTTAAGTGTTTAAATATCTGACTCAAATATTGGCTAACATCGGTGATTTGTACTCATGTACCCGTAGGTGAGTGTGTAATTGTACTCTTCTTCGATAGTGTGCAAGTATTTGTCTTGAAGTTAGCAGTTCGTTACTCTTTCTACATATTGGGGCGTCTTGTTTAGTCGTTAAGTGTCCCTTAGTAAGTAGAGAATGGCCAATACTTAGTCGAGTTAAAACTAATTCTTCTCTGCGGTTCCCTTTTCTGCTGGATGGCCATTCTGCTACCGCTTGTTTAATATCTCCATTTCTGGAGCTAATTTTTACGGCTTTTTATCCTCGATTAGTCAAAGAATGAAACCTTATTCGCTTTTTCCAAACATTTTTTTTTTTAATGCTGAAATTATCGTTTTTCTTGCTCCTGTATGATTATTCCTATTTCTTGTAACATTATTTTGAGCTTGTTAAACTAAATTTGGTTAATCGGTGCTGTTCATCCTTAAAGTAGGCATGAAGACGAACTAATTGATATCAATAGCTGCCCATACAAAAAAATTACATGGGCGGAAACCTGTTCCACAGGAAAACAAATTTGAAGCAAGGATTGAGAAAAGGGCTTATCCTAGATTAAGATGGCGGTAATTGATCAAGGACCGGGAAGGATCAGAGAATATAATACTATAAGTTCTATTCCACTTATTTCTGACCCTTATTTACGTATATTTATTTATTTTTTATATATATGCCACAGATCAAAAGAATAGTACTCCATTTTCTATGTACTACTACATGTAGTACATAAAAAAATAGAGTAATATTCTTTTGACCTGTGGCATATATACATAAAAGATAAATAAATATACTATAAGTCCATTTGCCCATTCATTTAGAAGTTATTGTGATTTATACTTGTAACATGTAAGGGGTCCCTGGCCTAGTGTTGCTCCTAGCCTTGACAATATCAGTATCTACTGGATGCACAGTCTCCAAGATCCCCTGGTAGCTAGAGAGTATAACTGGTATTCCTCGGCCTAGTGTTTCTCCTAGCCTTGACAATATCAGTATCCACTGAATGCAGAGTCTCCAAGATCCCCTGGTAGCTAGAGAGTATAACTGGTATTCTCTGGCCGTGTTTCTCCTAGCCTTGACAATATCAGTATCCACTGAATGCAGAGTCTGGAAGATCACCTGGGAGGTAGAGTGTATAACTGATATTCCCTGGCCTAGTGTTTCTCCTAGCCTTGACAATATCAGTATCTACTGAATGCAGAGTCTCCAAGATCCCCTGGTAGCTAGAGAGTATAACTGGTATTCTCTGGCCGTGTTTCTCCTAGCCTTGACAATATCAGTATCCACTGAATGCAGAGTCTGGAAGATCACCTGGGAGGTAGAGTGTATAACTGATATTCCCTGGCCTAGTGTTTCTCCTAGCCTTGACAATATCAGTATCTACTGAATGCAGAGTCTCCAAGATCCCCTGGTAGCTAGAGAGTATAACTGGTATTCCTTGGCCTAGTGTTGCTCGTAGCCTTGAGAATATCAGTATCTACTGAATGCAGAGTCTCGAAGATCACGTGGGAGGTAGAGAGTATAACTGGTATTCCCTGGCCTAGTGTTTCTCCTAGCCTTGACAATATCAGTATCTACTGAATGCAGAGTCTCCAAGATCCCCTGGTAGCTAGAGAGTATAACTGGTATTCTCTGGCCGTGTTTCTCCTAGCCTTGACAATATCAGTATCCACTGAATGCAGAGTCTGGAAGATCACCTGGGAGGTAGAGTGTATAACTGATATTCCCTGGCCTAGTGTTTCTCCTAGCCTTGACAATATCAGTATCTACTGAATGCAGAGTCTCCAAGATCCCCTGGTAGCTAGAGAGTATAACTGGTATTCCTTGGCCTAGTGTTGCTCGTAGCCTTGAGAATATCAGTATCTACTGAATGCAGAGTCTCGAAGATCACGTGGGAGGTAGAGAGTATAACTGGTATTCCCTGGCCTAGTGTTTCTCCTAGCCTTGACAATATCAGTATCTACTGAATGCAGAGTCTCCAAGATCCCCTGGTAGCTAGAGAGTATAACTGGTATTCTCTGGCCGTGTTTCTCCTAGCCTTGACAATATCAGTATCCACTGAATGCAGAGTCTCCAAGATCCCCTGGTAGCTAGAGAGTATAACTGGTATTCCCTGGCCTAGTGTTTCTCCTAGCCTTGACAATATCAGTATCTACTGAATGCAGAGTCTCCAAGATCCCCTGGTAGCTAGAGAGTATAACTGGTATTCTCTGGCCGTGTTTCTCCTAGCCTTGACAATATCAGTATCCACTGAATGCAGAGTCTCCAAGATCCCCTGGTAGCTAGAGTGTATAACTGATATTCCCTGGCCTAGTGTTTCTCCTAGCCTTGACAATATCAGTATCTACTGAATGCAGAGTCTCCAAGATCCCCTGGTAGCTAGAGAGTATAACTGGTATTCCCTGGCCTAGTGTTTCTCCTAGCCTTGACAATATCAGTATCTACTGAATGCAGAGTCTCCAAGATCCCCTGGTAGCTAGAGAGTATAACTGGTATTCCTTGGCCTAGTGTTGCTCGTAGCCTTGAGAATATCAGTATCTACTGAATGCAGAGTCTCGAAGATCACCTGGGAGGTAGAGAGTATAACTGGTATTCCCTGGCCTAGTGTTTCTCCTAGCCTTGACAATATCAGTATCTACTGAATGCAGAGTCTCCAAGATCCCCTGGTAGCTAGAGAGTATAACTGGTATTCCTTGGCCTAGTGTTGCTCGTAGCCTTGAGAATATCAGTATCTACTGAATGCAGAGTCTCGAAGATCACCTGGGAGGTAGAGAGTATAACTGGTATTCCCTGGCCTAGTGTTTCTCCTAGCCTTGACAATATCAGTATCCACTGAATGCAGAGTCTCCAAGATCCCCTGGTAGCTAGAGAGTATAACTGATATTTCGTGGCCTAGTGTTGCCCCTAGCCTTGACAATATTAGTATCTACTGAATGCAGAGTCTCCAAGATCCCCTGGTAGCTAGAGAGTATAACTGGTATTCCCTGGCCTAGTGTTGCTCCTAGCCTTGACAATATCAGTATCTACTGAATGCAGAGTCTCCAAGATCCCCTGGTAGCTAGAGAGTATAACTGATATTTCTTGGCCTAGTGTTGCTCCTAGCCTTGACAATATCAGTATCTACTGAATGCAGAGTCTCCAAGATCCCCTGGTAGCTAGAGAGTATAACTGGTATTCCTTGGCCTAGTGTTTCTCCTAGCCTTGACAATATCAGTATCTATTGAATGCAGAGTCTCCAAGATCCCCTGGGCCTTAGTGAGTGTACTTGATTCAAGTTGAAGCCAGACTTTGCTATTGTACTCCCAACTCATCTATCAGCTACAACATCGATTAGGGACTTCCTTTAAGGATGTTGAACTTGCTCTGATAGCTCTTGTATTTCGCAAAGTCAAAAGGCTCCTTAATTATGTATTATGGAGGAACTTTGGCAGCTATTCATTCATATGCTTATACAAAACTTGTTTTTGGAATCTTGAGTTTAAATACACTTAGAAGGAGAAACACTTATGAGGCCAATCTCAAAGCTACATATTTACCCTTTTAAATTAATGTAAAATTGCTTGTTTAATGAGTTATTTCAAGTGAATTTCTCTATTAAAGTCCTCACGAAGAAATGCCGAGGAGTGCGATTAAACTAATTTAGAAATATATATGAATAGCCTATTAAACTTTATTTTAACCAGCTGATTAAATGTAAAGAGCATTCTTTTCTGGTGGTATTTAGGTTAAACCGGACAGTTATTGGCACCCTTAAGACTACATTTGTGTGGTGAAATTTAAAAGAAATACTTTTTATGAAGGCATTAAACTGAAACTTTCTTTAGCTCCTCTTTATCTATCCTTAGAAAGACTCAAGTGGAGTTTTGGTTCAAAAGTTCTATTAATTTTATCATATGACAATATTTATGGCAAAAAGTGCAAAAACTAGTTATTGACACCCTTTGGATGGGTTATTGACACCACAGTTATTGACACCCCCTGTACTCTTAAAATTATTTTTCTTACGTTATAATAGGTCATTATAAGGAAATAATATCATAAACTTTCATTTAATATAAAAAGCAATTAAAATATTTAACTTCTTTTTTTAACATTATGAATGTAACTAGTAAAAAAAAAAATAAAAAAAAAGTAGATAAAAAATTCTGGTAGGTCTTATGTAATATGAAATAAAATAATTAATTTTCATTTCATGATTTTTTTTTTTTTTTTTTTTTTTTTTTACGTCGCATCTACATCTAGGTCATTAGCGCCGAAGATATCATTTCATGATATCTTTATTTTATTTTATTTATTTCATTTATATCTTCATCAAACTCCAGGATGTAACCGCAGGACAAACAAATTCACCAGACTCTTCACTTTCAGGGATATGTTCATATCTTTTTAAACATGATGAACAATCAAAATAAAATTCCCTTTACAATACTACCATATTTGAAAGAAGTTTGTAGGTTTTTTTTTTTTTTTTTTTTGTTTATTCAATATTCCTTTTAGGAATTTTACTATTGTTCTTCTGCTCCAATCTTTTTGCTTCCTTTTTTTCTGAAATTTTTCTTTTTTTCTTCTATATTGGCTTCCAGCATTAGTTTTCATCGAGCATTAGTTTCATGACGTATACTTATGACGAATGATATGTGATGTGACAAATGAATAATTTGAATGTTTCATTTCCGAGATTCTGGCCAGTATAGCATTTCAGCCAAGGGCGACTTTCGTGGCCAGATGGACCAACTTATTCCCTTCGGATATCCAGGAGGAGTTGTTGTTAATCTACTATATATTTGTCAAATACCACTCACTCACTGACCTATCATCGCCCAGCCCAAACCACGCAACAGAAAGATTTGAAATTTTGCATAGACACTCCCTATATAACGTAGGCACTCGCTAAGAAAGGATTTTTTGATATTCGAATTTTTAAGTATTTTTAGAGGGGATTAAAGTTTGAGTTGGTTAGAGAAGGCAAGCCTAGGCAGCCTGCGTTGCTAGGACGACAAAGAAAAGCTGTTACCGTACATTATCTATTTCATAGTATTATTTTTAATTGAGGTTAATTTCCACTATGATGGCAGTCCTTGAATTACTAGAAATAAACTGTGATTTTGTCCCTTATAGAGTTTACGCCCTGGTCCATCCGAGGTAATAATATCCCGAACCACTTGACACAAAAATTTGAAATTTTGCACGGACAATACATTACATTATAAAACATTATTTATTTTCCTCTCCAACGGAAACAAGCACGGTTACCGCCACATGGTGTTTCCTGGGTAACTTTAAAGTCCGTGCAATAATAAGCTGTACAAAATTATGTAGTAGCGTTAATTTTGATCATACCTTATTTACTCATACTGTTGTAATAATCAATAATAATAATAATAATAAAAAGGCAATTAATACATGGGCAATATCATCACTGATTTACAGCTTCGGAATCATTAAATGGTCGGAGACATCGTTACAAGAACTGGATCGTCTCATACGAACAGAGATGACTAAGGCACGTATGCACCACCCCATATCGTCAATTGAAAGGCTGTATTTACCCAGGAATAAAGGAGGACGAGGTCTCGCAAATATTCAAGACTTATGTCGCTCCCAGGAAATTAACCTGAGGAGCTACATAATGGCAAGCGAGAATCGCCTTTTTAAGGAAATGGTCAAACTGGACGAAAATTATACAGCCTTAAATTTGAAAATAACCAACTGGCCGGAAATTACGACAGAATCGGATCGCCTTGGCACGTGGCTAAAGAAAGCATTACACGGGCGATACCATAGTCGGTTATTTGATCCGGAGGTGGTGCTCTCATGGTCGGTAGCGTGGTTGACTTCTGGAAGGCTATTTCCCGAAACAGAGGGGTTTGTAATAGCCATCCAGGATCAAGTAATAGCATCAAGATCCTATCGACGTCACGTTTTGAAGGATTTCAACATCTCTGTCAAATGTAGACTTTGTAACAAAACGTATGAGTCGATCCAGCACATTACGGGGGCCGTGAGATTCTTGTGGGATCCGATTATTTTCAGCGGCATAATAACGTGGCCAAAATATATCATCAAGCACTCGCAGAAAAATATGGTATGTTGGATGGCGTGATCCCTTATTACCGTCCCAAATAGAATTTTGGAGAAAGGTACAATTAAAATGTATTGGGACGAAGCAATGTTAACGGAGCTTACTGTACATCACAATAAACCGGACATTCTTATCATTGACAAGGGAAGTAAGACAGCCGATATTATTGATTTCGCAATCCCCAATGATGAGAATGTCCGGAAATCATATGTCGAGAAACTGCGCAAGTATCAGGAGTTGGCCATAGAGCTGAAAGACTTGTATAAGTTGGATTCCGCAAGGATTACAGCCGTCATAATCTCGACCAACGGGCTCATTCCAAAAACGACGATTGCCGCAAATACCTATTTGAAACTGCCGGAGGATCTAATTAAAAATGCCCAACAAGCGGTACTGCTTGATACCGCCAGAACGGTTAGGAAATTTTTAAATGAACGCCCGTAAAAAAAAAAAAAAAACAACAAAAAAATCAATAAAGAACAATTCTTTCGGTTGGCAACAGCCCCCGAAAGAATTTATCCCAGGAGACTGAGGAGAAAATTCCCAATAAAAAAAGTTTTATATCTTATTTAACTCAATATAAAAAATACTTATCGGCCGTGGTGAAGCACGGGTATTCAGCAAGTAATAAATATATGACAGGCATAGTTTCAGGTGTAGTATGACTTTCAGTACCTTCTTCAAGTCCTGTGGTATCTTCATTTGGTTTTAAAATGACGTTCTCTAGCCACTTTCTAACATTAGCTTCAGAAACACATGCGCTGGCCCCAGTAACGGCTTCGGAAATCCTCTCTCTATAGAGGGGTGCTGTTGTAAGAAAGCCTTGTACCAGCCACCACCAGGAAAATTACCTTTAAAGGGAGTGCTCATAGTTTTAAATTCAATAAATTATTTTAGGGATTGCAAAATGTCATTTTTCTTCCTCATGAATCCCTTTTTCGCATATTTTTCCATCCAAACAACTAGAGTTAGTTCGTCTTCATCCGAAAGAATTGACCGTGTTCCAAACAATGATTTTAAAAATTTATCGCTTAATCTGAAGTGCAGATTTGCACGAGGAGCTTCAAATCCTTTGGATGGCGATTTAATGTAGGAGCCATCCTTTATGGCCTTCAAGGCAATCTATAAATCCTTCTGGCTATAACTGGGCTTCATAGAAATACTAACACCTGTTATAGACTCAAAAGAAACTTATTATTATTAGGAACTGACAGTGTCAATAACTAGTCATTGAACACAAAATCTAGTAATTGACACCCCATGTAGGCTAGTGGGAACTACTAGTTACACTGGAATTACAGTTAAAAAAACATCGCAGATTTATCAGGAATATTAAATTATTTAAATTAAAACAAAACCATCAATATTGAAAAAAAAAATCATAATTTAGTTATTGACATGGGGTGTCAATAACAAAATACTTTCGAAAAAAAATGAACAGTTATTGTCACCCCTTTATAATAATATTTAAATTAATTATTTTAATTTAAACCACTCAAGACGCTTCAATTAACAAACAATATAAAGTACTTGCCTTGCAATAAATATAGGATGAGAAATCCTTAAGGAAATGAGAAGGTTGTAGCCATTAACTGGCTATCAACTGAAGTTTTGGAGGTATTAATTTTGAAATCTTCCCTGAGTTTAGTTTCTTAAACATTTATGTCATACATCACTTAGAAGACTCATCAAATATTAGTTTCCTGTATTTCTTACAATAAAATTAGGACTAGTTCACTTATTTCTTTAAGTTAAAGTTTGGGGTGTCAACAACAGTTCTGTGTGTGTCAATAACTGTCCGGTTTGCAATTATTTTAGCACTTATTTAGTATTGCGTAGGCGTATCTGTGGAACAATTCTCTTGCGGCCTTTGGGCTATAAATTGTCAACATTATATCTTAGGCGAACTCTAGTTTTTAGCAGGAAAAGCGAAATTTGTTAATAGCTAGAAGGTATTTTATTTACCATATCTGTGTTTCTTCTTCTGTCTAGTTATTAAAGAAATTTATTAAAATGGATTAAAACAACAATTAGCAATTCAGATAAATAAACTGTTGTTAAAAGTAAGAGAACCTGTAGGAGATTACAGATGATAATAAATATTTTAAGGAGCCTTTAGAGTCCGAGAGGTATTTTCCTTTGCTGAATTTCTCTCATGTCGGCTGCTTCTGACATTTTGCCCTTGGGCTGCTTCAGGAATACTTCAAGTGTTTTAGAATGGGATTGTTTTATTGAAAATATTTTTTATAAACTATAACTTTTTCTTTTTTAGGGCGAGTTGTGAGGCACGGATATTTTTAACAAAATATCATGTGAATCAAAATGAATATAGAATTTTCATTTATTTTTACTATTTATTACATTAGACTTACAATTATAAATGATGAGTAATATGAAAGAGAAACTCAAACAGTTTTATCTAAAATCTTACTTATAAGTTTTCGATGTGAGCATCATTCGTCACACTTCACGTGTCAAGTCTTGTTTTAGCGGTGTTATTCAGAAATGATTCCGTCACTTGTACCAAGTCACTTTCTTCACTTATTCTTCGATCTAGAAAGTCCTTCCGGCCTCTTCAAACTCCATTATACCATCTAAGAGTCCAAGAGCTAGTAACGCACGTTTCATGACGTTTTTTATGCATCTTGAAATTTTGCTATATTAAATCTCCTGGGACATAAGATTATGTGTTGGCGTGACTTACCTTTGGACAAATCCCTTACCTTACCTTTGGATACTCTATACCCCAAGTGCCAGCTGATTTTTAAAAAAGAGGCACACCTACTGGAAGGTAAAAATAATTCTTATTTGAAATTTCAAGTTGAGAATACATGTTTGAAACAGTGCTCTTGCCTATATAAGACGTTACTACGTTCCTTACCTCTTTTAATTTGCTTATTTGTTTAAAAGTGTATTGTATAATGAATGAGGGATAAGACAGGTGGGAGAAATAAATAGAATAGTATACAACAACCATATATTTCTATAATAATTAAAGGTAGAACTAGATTTAACAATAATAGTGGTAAGAAACTCAATTGAGTGACATTAGTTTCTTCTTCATTTTTTTTTCAAATAGAGATTTTCCTTACATATGCACATTAGACTTCTTAATATTTAACTACACATATGTTTTTTTTAATTTTTTATTAAAATTTTGTTGATAAACTACAGTACATTAAGTATAAAGGAGCAGGTTGGAGTCGAGCCCCAGGCAGACCAGCGTGAGCAGGGTTCAGTATATACAAAGCCAGCCGCCCAGTTTCTGAAACAGGAAGAGACAGTAGTAAAGAATGAATGAGGTGTTCCTCAAGGTTTAATGCTTCTATTTATTCCCTTTATGGCATTTTTAATTTTTTAAATCTATGGAAAAACAAATATTAGTTAGCTGGTTACTATAGAACTGGCAATACAACCCAAAGCCCTGGGGGGACTTTAGCGAGAACGATTAAAAGTAAATTTGCAGATTAGATATGTCTTGTAGAGATTTATATGAGAAAAATAATTTATTCATATAGTAATGATAAAAATTATAAAACCATAAAAGTGAATAATTTGTAAACAGCGGTGATTTATATGTCAAATACAATCAATATATAAAATGGAAAATATGGCGACCTTAATAATTCAGCTATGATGAAGAGAATATATCATGAAAAGAATATAGTTACAAGCATGAGATCTACAAAAGAAATCCACCAAAAACATAAACTTTGAGGCGACAGGTGTTGACGTGGAAACCCATTTTTTTGTAAAGGTTGTTAATATCAGTGTGAATCTGTTAAATACCTCATTTTTAAAATTTTGAATGTTTGGAATGTAGAATCAGCTGACTGAATTTGGGAATTGAAAATTAAGTAGTTAAATTACATCTTTGGCAGTTCTTGTGATTGTTTTTTCTTTGAAATGACGAGCAGTTTTATAGTAATTATATTAATATATAATATTAAAATATATGCAACTGAAAAACAAACGAAAGTGTTTATACAGGGTGTCCCCAAAATAAACGTCAAAACGTCGGGAATTGATGCAAAATGAAAATAGAAAGAAAAAAAGGCATATTTCTCGTTTTTGCTTTGTTTCCGAGAAAAACGAAAAAAACTGTAAACAAATATTGGGAAAAAGCAGTCTTCAGGTCTATATAAAAATCATTCAAAATTTACGTTTTATTTTCCCCCCCTCTACCTACCCACCTCTTCCCCCCAAAAAACAACAAAACATTTTCAAGGTCAAAAAAACTGACGCTATGTAAAGCTACATATTCAATATCATTTATTAAAACGCAAAACAAAAAAAAAACTTTGATTGGAAGCGTGGATTGGCGTCGAAGTGTGTCAGGATTCTCTCACCCTGATCGAGATCTGCTCCCAGCGCGGCTTGGACACGGTCTCCCCCTCGACTCAGGGAAAATGAACCTCCTTCACGAAGCCTCAAAAACGCATTAGTGGAAACACTTCTGTGAGGTAGTTGACGGTCAGGAAAGCTCAAGCAGTACTCCGCGCAGCCTCGCTTGCATTACCTTCACAGAAACTGTAGACATGGAGCATGACTGCATATTCAGCTGAAGTGAATCTTGGTATATTAAAGTTTCGCTAAGACACTTGAATGACTTATAGAAAACTAATGACTGACAGCAGGGAGCTGGACGGACGTCTGGGCAAAGGATTAAATTGATAATCCCCAAGCATCTTATGCAGTATCTTTACCAATCCGAGATTACGTCTTAGACTAGCAATTAAAATTCAAAATCATTGACATACTCGATTCTATATTTTTTTGGCGGGGGAGGGATTTATGAATGTGGTGGGGGATAAAACATATAATTTTAACCATTTTAATATAGGCCTTATGAAAGACTGGATTTTTATAGTTTCTAGTTTTTTGCGTTTTTATCGAAAACGAAGCAAAATCGAGAAATATGCCAAAGGACTTTTTTTCTTTCTTTTTTCATCCTGCATCATGCGGAATAGCGTCAGTTTTTTTGACCTTGAAAATGTTTTGTTGTTTTTTGGGGGGAAGAGGTGGGTAGGTAGAGGGGGGGGGGAAATAAAACGTAAATTTTGAATGATTTTTATATAGACCTGAAGACTGCTTTTTCCCAATATTTGTTTACAGTTTTTTTCGTTTTTCTCGGAAACAAAGCAAAAACGAGAAATATGCCTTTTTTTCTTTCTTTTTTCATTTTGCTTCAATTCCCGAAGTTTTGACGTTTATTTTGGGGACACCCTGTATAAACACTTTCGTTTGTTTTTCAGTTGCATATATTTTAATATTATATATTAAAATAATTACTATAAAACTGCTCGTCATTTCAAAGAAAAAACAATCACAAGAACTGCCAAAGATGTAATTTAACTACTTAATTTTCAATTCCCAAATTCAGTCAGCTGATTCTACATTCCAAACATTCAAAATTTTAAAAATGAGGTATTTAACAGATTCACACTCTCGCTATCAGAATATGTATAGTATATTCTCGCTATCAGAATATGGATAGTATACTCTCGCTATCAGAACATGTATAGTATACTCTCGCTATCAGAATATGGATAGTATACTCTCGCTATCAGAATATGTATAGTATATTCTCGCTATCAGAATATGGATAGTATACTCTCGCTATCAGAACATGTATAGTATACTCTCGCTATCAGAATATGGATAGTATACTCTCGCTATTAGAACATGTATAGTATACTCTCGCTATCAGAACATGTATAGTATACTCTCGCTATCAGAATATGTATATTATACTCTCGCTATCAGAACATGTATAGTATACTCTCGCTATCAGAATATGTATAGTATACTCTCGCTATCAGAATATGTATATTATACTCTCGCTACCAGAATATGTATAGTATACTCTCGCTATCAGAACATGTATAGTATACTCTCGCTATCAGAATATGTATAGTATACTCTCGCTATCGGAATATGTATAGTATATTCTCGCTATCAGAATATGGATAGTATACTCTCGCTATCAGAACATGTATAGTATACTCTCGCTATCAGAATATGTATAGTATACTCTCGCTATCAGAATATGTATAGTATACTCTCGCTATCAGAATATGTATAGTATACTCTCGCTATCAGAATATGTATAGTATACTCTCGCTATCAGAATATGTATATTATACTCTCGCTATCAGAACATGTATAGTATACTCTCGCTATCAGAATATGTATAGTATACTCTCGCTATCAGAATATGTATATTATACTCTCGCTACCAGAATATGTATAGTATACTCTCGCTATCAGAACATGTATAGTATACTCTCGCTATCAGAATATGTATAGTATACTCTCGCTATCGGAATATGTATAGTATATTCTCGCTATCAGAATATGGATAGTATACTCTCGCTATCAGAACATGTATAGTATACTCTCGCTATCAGAATATGTATAGTATACTCTCGCTATCAGAATATGTATAGTATACTCTCGCTATCAGAATATGTATAGTATACTCTCGCTATCAGAATATGTATAGTATATTCTCGCTATCAGAACATGTATAGTATACTCTCGCTATTAGAATATGTATAGTATACAGAGATCTGATATATTTATGTGCTACTAGGCTGGGGCTTCAGCATACAAGAAGATGATAATAGCTTTAGATAAGTGAATCATCTATCGGAACCTTTGGTTTAACTTTGCATCATCAGATGAATTGACCTGCCATAATGGAGGGTCTAATGGAAATAAATAGTCCTTTTGTTTAGAAAAAACTAACTATCCAATTTTGGTTAATAACGAAGATCTAAAAATTAAGCCCCTCACAATATACATCAATTGTCATGTATACATACACAGAGTTTTAAAAAATTATTCTGAGTCTAGTTGTTCCTATCAGAGGAAATATAAGAAGTGTGCTGTTCTACCAAATGACCGGATCTGACCCTCGATAGAACTAGGAAAATCGACCGTCTTGTTGAGCAGATGGGTTGTAGGTATTGAAGCGTGGATGGGTGAGAGACTTGTTCGGGATCGGGTGAGTGTCATGTCAGCTTTAGGTTTACACAGTTACCACTCAGCTAATCTGCTCCAATATCTTAGAATAACATTTAGATAATTACTAAGCATCTCCCAAAGGCCGGAGATACTTTGGGTGGAATAATTTGACTTGTCTGTTATCTAGAGAGGGAGGAAATAATTATTGGGTATATTCTTATTAATTCTTCATTTATTGGAGGAAAGTATTATTGGGTGTATTCTTAGCCTTCAGTTCAAAATTAAAACTGGTAAGATGGTCTTTAATATTTTGCAATACCCTTCTAATGAGTCTACAAAGAGACAGTGTTACGAGAATAATGCCTGCCCAAATTATATTTTGTGTTTGTTTTAGTAATTTCTTCATGTTTCTTACTGTATTATTTGTCTATGTCTCGAGCATGGCAGAGAAAGAGTGGCTGTATAAAACAGGTTTTGAAAAATCGCGCTCGAAGATCTTGAGGAAGGCAAATATTTAAAAATGGAAGCAATAATAAAATTATGAAAGAACAGACAGGGTGTCCCCAAAATAAACGGCAAAAATTCGTTTTGCAGGTCAATTCATCTGATGATGCAAAGTTAAACCAAAGGTTCCGATAGATGATTCACTTATCTAAAGCTATTATCATCTTCTTGTATGCTGAAGCCCCAGCCTAGTAGCACATAAATATATCAGATCTCTGTATACTATACATATTCTGATAGCGAGAGTATACTATACATGTTCTGATAGCGAGAATATACTATACATATTCTGATAGCGAGAGTATACTATACATATTCTGATAGCGAGAGTATACTATACATGTTCTGATAGCGAGAGTATACTATACATGTTCTGATAGCGAGAATATACTATACATATTCTGATAGCGAGAGTATACTATACATATTCTGATAGCGAGAGTATACTATACATATTCTGATAGCGAGAGTATACTATACATATTCTGATAGCGAGTGTATAATATACATATTCTGATAGCGAGAGTATACTATACATGTTCTGATAGCGAGAGTATACTATACATGTTCTGATAGCGAGAGTATACTATACATATTCTGATAGCGAGAGTATACTATACATGTTCTGAATGCTCTTGCATGTTCATGTAATTAGATGGATAATCAGATGGATATCAATAGATGCCTTGAATGTTAAGTTTTTTTTCTATACACGTCAATTCGATTGATAAGAACTACACTGGTCTAAAAAATTTAACTCTTTGTGTGTCTGTCAATTGAATACTAAATTTTTATAATACTTTGGAGTTACCAAATATGAAAACACGAATATATTTTTTTAAGAAGCTCTTATTTTGAAGGTATACATAATATATTATTATTTTTTACTTTTGTATAAAATTGGGAATTTTAAACTACCAACAAAATATTTAGACCTGTTTAATTAAGAATTCTTCTTATTTTCGTTTGTTTACTGTAATTGGTTTCAGGGATATTGATTCTCAAATTCCAGCAGTAGTCCGCTAACATTCACGCATTCCATCGACCCTGGTATGGATCTCTTTATCATTTTCGAGATATCTTGGTTGAATCGTTCACCACGTTCGTAACTTACATCACCGCAGTTAGAAGGAAAATCAAGATGAGAATGAAGAAAATGAATTTTACGGGGCATATTGCAACCCAACTGTTTACGATTTTGAAGGAGATTGATCTAAACATAATTTTCATTTGTCTTATTGCCCGAAAAACCATGAATGACTGCTCTAAAAGATTCCAATGCTTCTTTTCAAAACCCCCCTTATCATTCATTAGGGATTATCATCTATCTATCGTGGTATATTCATTAATCTATTGCACACCCCATTAGCGCCGACATCCAGGGTGCAGCGAGGAATTTTACCAGCGAGGAATTTTACCAGCGAGCCATGGGATGATGAAATTCCGGCCGGAGGTTGGGAATCGAACCCACCATCTCCCACTTATGAATCCAAGGCGCTAGCCATTAGACCATGGGAGACCCCCACACCCCGTATTATATTAAATATGGCATAAAGGAACTATAAGAGCTAACAATGAATTTTAATTTGTATATTTATCTTCAGTGAGTGAAATACTACTAATATCGAATATTTCCATGTAAAAAGCAAATTTGATGTAGATCAGAGTTTCTAGAGTCGATTAGCTTATTTTTGACGAAGTAACCCCCCCCCCCCCCTCAGCTGATAAGACATCGCTTTCTTTCTTAATCCGGAAAAAGAATCAGACATTGTGTTTATACATAGAATCCTTAAATATTAAGTTGTTTCATTTATATTTGTCGATTTGATTGATAATAAATATATGAAACTCCTTACTAAATATGTTCAGTATGTCTATTTGTATGGAATATAGATCAATTACACTAGTATATCGGATTGAGCGACATCCCTCAAACGGGTATAAAACCAGAAAGTAAACTGGCGGAGGCTGGAATAGGTTAGCCATTGCTGGAGTGGTTCAGAGAAGCTATTGGAGTGTTTGCTCCTGGCAACTTCCTTCAAGTCATCTCCAGTTGGGGACTTTAGTATCAAGAATCTACAGGCTTATCTCTCTCTTAGCTCTTATCTCCAGCCTTTTATCTTTAGCCTAGTCCTCGAGCAGAACTATCTACCATCCTAGCTGATCATAACATACAGGCACTTAATATTGCTTTTAAAAGTACCACGCTTTCAGAAAGAACAATGAAAAAAATAACAATCTAAATATAGTTCATAAATTGTTCAGCACCAAATTGCTAATGAAAAAATAGGAATATTATGTATCGGAAATGGTGCCGAACATAAAGTGCCTTAAAGAGAGTCTAAATAATTGAAAATATTGAAAGAAAAAAATTGACTGATTTATTTACGAATAAAACAAAGAATCTCCTTGTGGAGCAAATAATTGTTAGTCGCAATGAAATTAACCCTCCAATGCCCTTGACTATTCTATTTATTTTTCTAAATTTATTTTAGCTTAAATGGATTAATATGAAGTCAATTGAAGTAACTTTTAAGAAATTTTTGATAGAAAACTGTCAATATGTGAAATAACATATGGTCCCCTAGAGGGGACCTTGGGCACTGGGTGTACAAGTATCAAAATCTGGTGTCTTTTAAAAATTCACTACATTTCATGAACAAATCTTTATTTTACTGCAAGTAAATAATAATAAAATGCATAAGTACTAGAGAACTGCACGGATACGTAAAAAGTAATCGGATAAATAACACAGGTCTACAACCAAAAATTTGATTTGATGATTTTGGCTAATCTCTGTGTTTCTCGGTGTGCTGAGGCCGAGAATGAAGTCCGTTTTTCTCTATCACGTACAGATTTTTTTCAAATTCATAGAACATAATATACCTGCTATACACATAAATTTGGTAAGAAGTAGGTTTTTTTTTTTCCAAACGATTTCTCTTTTTATAAACAGACATCTTTCACTAGGTGGTGTAGGCAATGACTCCCTCAGTAGATGTTGTAGGCCTGAGGGTGTCTAGGCACGGCACGACCTGTTCAGACAGGAACGTACTTGTTTGGTCTCAGATGTCACCGTCTGAAGCTAAACGAGATTGAACCTGTTGTATCAGGAACTTGGAGCTAAATATCTGTTCATTCTCTCAGTTCAGTAGTATCAACTGAAGTGAACACATTCACTGAGGTCTCTTAGTTGTGTCAAAGTGATTAAGAACGTATTTTAAGGTTTGAAAGTGCATTTAGACAAAATGTCTCATCGTCGTTGTGTTACCAGTCCAGACTACTTCTGTTTTATCTGTGGTGAGTACACAGTTAAGAAATACCAACGAAATATAACAGGTTTTGTCAAAAATGTATATTATGCATATTTTGGCTTGAGAATAGGAGATCAAGATAAAGTGTGAGCTCCTCACAAAGTATGCCTTAGCTGCGTAGAAAAACTTCGCTTATGGTACAAAGGAGAGTTAAAATCTTTCGGATTTGCTATCCCAATGATATGGAGGGAGCAAAAAGACCACGTTAATGACTGTTACTTTTGTAATTGTCATGCTCAAGGCTATAATTCCAAAAATCATAAGCTCATTAACTACCCTAATGTGGAATCTGCTAGTCGTCCGGTACCACACGGTCCTGGATTGACAGTTCCTCAGCCCCCTCGTGACTTGGGCAGTATAGACAGGGAAGCTAATAGAGAAGACTGTATGTCGGAGAGCGATGAAGTACACAGTGAGTTCAAAGCAAGCAGTTCAGAAGATGAACCTCAGCTTATTTCTCAACAGGAGTTGAACGAATTAGTGAGAGATCTTGGACTGCCAAAAGATGCAGCTCAGTTACTTGGCTCCCGTCTTAAAAACAAAAATTTATTTTAGCCAGGCACTTCTTTTTCATGGTATCGACACCGTGAAGCAGTTTTTGTTCCTTACTTTGCTCTGGATGAGAATCTTATTTATTGCAAAGACATTCTTGGTCTGATGGGTCAATTTGGTATACAATATGACCCGATTCATTGGCGTCTATTCATAGACTCATCAAAGCGAAGTCTAAAGGCTGTTTTGTTGCACAATGGCAATACTTATGCTTCAGTTCCAGTTGGCCATTCGGTACATTTAAAAGAAACATACGAAAATTTGTCATTAGTTCTCGAACGAATTCATTATAATGAGCATAACTGGTTGATATGTGGAGACTTGAAAGTACTTACTATGCTCTTAGGTCAGCAATCAGGGTACACCGAGTTCCCTTGTTTTTTATGTTTATGGGATAGCCGAGACAGAAATTCCCATTGGAACAACAAAGACTGGCCATCATGAGGAGCTCTGTCGCCAGGCCAAAAAAATGTAATTAGGAGAAGTTTGGTTCCTTCTGACAAAATCCTGCTACCTCCTCTACACATAAAGCTAGGGCTGATAAAACAATTCGTAATGTCTCTCAATAAAGAAGGTGAATGTTTTAAGTACTTATGCTCCAAGTTCCCACGATTAAGTGATGCAAAGCTAAAAGAGGGGATCTTTGTAGGCCCAGATATTCGGAAACTTTTCACAGATCCACATTTCACTCAGACCATGAATGAGAAGTAGAAGGAAGCTTGGAATTCTTTTAAAGATGTTGTTGAGAAGTTCCTTGGTAACGTGAAGGATCCCAACTACAGAAGTATCGTGGAACGCATGTTAAAGGCATTTCAATTACAAGGTTGCAACATGAGTTTGAAGGTTCACTTCTTACATTCGCATGTGGACTATTTTCCGGAAAACTTAGGGGAAGTAAGTGAAGAACAAGGGGAAAGGTTCCATCAGGACATCCAGGAAATGGAACGTAGGTATCAGGGCAAATGGAACGTAAACATGATGGCTGACTATTGTTGGATGCTGCAGCGTGAATCATCTGAAGAGTCCTACAGCCGGAAACGAACACGGAGAAATTTTCAAGAGAAAAAAATACGTTTTCATAAAAATAATAACTAAATATGCCACAGTTAATTCTGAAACTGTTATTTCTACACATTTATGTATTTTGTACAGTAAACAACATTGAAATAACTAAGAGATCATGGAAATAAATGAAAACTCTTGTTCGCCAATTCTGTTTTCTTTTAATGGTAGTACCTCTGCCCTTACTTGAGATTGAACAATTTCCTTACGTGATAGAGAGGGACTGACCTCATGTTCGGCTTCAGCACGCCAAGGAGCATAGAGATTGACCAAAATCATCAAATCAAATTTCAGAAAGATTATTTTTGTAGACCTGTGTAATCGCCGAGTATAAAATGGACGATGCGAGTATATACTCGGCATCGTTTAGACTTGGCATCACCGATTACTTTCCATTTGGATTATTCGTGAGTACTGCATCGTAAATAATCGTCGACTTCTCGACATGTTGATACAGGAGACAAGATATCAACAAACGTCCGTCTCTCAGGAACTGCGTCATCTTAGCGCGGTTCCGTTCATATGTCTAGTGCTATTAGTAAAGGAATAGTAGCAGTTATTGGTGGGGTTCTTTCCTGAAAAATCTATATATATATATATATATATATATATATATATATATATATATATATATATATATATATAAAAGACGCTGATATTAGCAACAGAAAAAAGCCGCGCGTAAATGTGAGTGACAAAATAAAAAAAAAACTTTAATAAGAAGTGTTTATATATTCGGCAGGACAAGATTAACGGTTATTTCTGCCTTTATTTATGTTTTTTTTTCTTATATCAGTTTAGATAAATGTTTATTACTTATGTCATCTTTATTACTTATTCCTCTTGATTTTATTAAAGACTGTCTTACATTGTTTTTGTTTACGTTGCAATTATTCAGCCACTCTAGTTTTGTTCCGTTGTTAAGTTATACAGTGGACTTTGTTTTGAATTTGTCTAATATCTTCAGAATAAGGAAATATGTCGTTTCGCAATTCTATCGCCAATTATCAATGTTCAACATCAGAATAATTTCCTCGTCATTATACCTGGCGATGCGAACCAGTACCAAACATTGTTATACTCGGCGATGCCGATGCTAAACCTTCAATACTCGGCGATGCCGATGCCAAATATTATTTTACTCGGCGATGCCAATGCGAAACGATGCGAGTACTGATGTTCGTAATGAGTACGAGTACACATAGAGTAATCGAGTTACTCGTCCCACGAGTATACGTACTCGTAATTACGCGTTGCTATACTTACTCGTACAGTTCTCTAGTAAGTACACGATTTGCTATCTATGATAAAGATTGGTTTTAGAAAAATTATTTATTCTGCGAAAATCGAAATAACAGTGCGAATTAAGCTTGCAGCACTCACTCATGAGTCTTGAATGTTTTTTACTATTCTTACAATGTGATTTTCTTGAATAGTTTCGGTGTAGCCAGTGTTCAGTATATTTAATTCTTGAAAGAGGTCTGTGTTACTAAAAAAAAAAAATGTACGCATAAAGGCTGTAACGCCCCAATCCTTGGGTAACCGGGAAGACAACTCAAGAACATGCATTGCAAGAACAAGAAGAGGCATTGTAGCCGCCCTAATAAGGCTCAAAAGTTGCAGGTAGCCTTGTCGAGGTTCACAAGACCAAATTTTATGAACAAACCTTATGGGCTTGCCATGGGAGATGCTGCTTACAGCTATTGCATTCACAGTAGGGGACCATGCTTTCATTTATATATTCCTGGGATGATCTAACAGCATCAAAATTTTGTTAAAAAAAAAATTCGAAATCAAAAAATCCAATTGAAGATAAGTTACTGCAATTTCTGAATAATCTTTCTCTAGAATTTCCTTTCCCTGCTCTACCTTTAGTCACTCGAGATTTAGTGGACATATATTTTTTTTTTTGTGACCGTGATTTCTTTGTTGACAGCGATTTTTTTCTTCTTTATTCATATCGTTAAAAACATCTAATTATTATAATTGTTTTGATACATTGACGTTATCGCATGTTTTCGTGATGTATTGTCAATTATTTCAAATAATATTTGAAAGTAGGTACTTTATCAGCAGCAATAAACAAATCAGGATTGATGAAGTCCCAGTGCCCAAGGTCCCCTAGAGGTGACCACAGAATTCAAAGAATACTTATGAACAGAGATTTAAACAAATTCTCTCAAACTTTAATTTATTTAATGCAAAAAATGTTCAGTAAATGGTTTATAGAGAAAGAAGTATAAAACCTAACCGTTTTTTAGCCATAACAATGTAAAATGCAATGTAGATTCTAACCGGTTGTTATTCTGATTGTTGCAGTAACTTCAAATCCAATTAGCGTTGTTATCTGTAACACTGGAGTGTTATAAACTTTCAGTAATGTAAATCAATTCCTTCTTTAACCAAAGAAGTAAAAATCCTAGACCCCAACTTCTTGGAAAACTTTTATACTAATGTGAAAAAGTGGTCCCCTGTCGGGGACCTTGGGAACTGGAGGGTTAAAATAAAAGCTTTTGTGAAAAAAAAAGGATAACAATAGAGAAAGTTGAAATTTGGGAAATAGTGGCGGCTGAGAGTTTTGAAAATGTTTGTGGTCTGGCTTATCTGGTAACTGGGCAGTTGATTCTGCGTCCTCGCTGCTAGCCGCTGATGCCAAATTGAATGGCTTGACGGGGCGTAGAAAAGGCACCTCCAAAGGGGGTATGCAGCAGTTGTTGAGGAATTTGCTCGTAAGGGCCTCAGAGCAGAACTGACGTAGGGTGGGCAGCTCTCAAATTGCGTTAATCTGGCGAAAATGCCCGCATGGTTCTGCCTTTAGCTCGAAGATTGCACCAGGAGGTGGCGATCTTTGCAGGCTTGACGTTGAGTCAGTGGTCCTATCGCAAAGATATAGTGATCCGTAGAGGATTTGGGATGGACTGAGAAACTCCTCTGGAGCTATTTCTCGCTCGCCACACAATTTCCCTTTAGCTAGGCGCTACAATTCTTAATTTCAAATATAAAATAATAGGACATAAATAATAATAATAAATGATTTAGCCTACATGGCCTCTAACATAAATCCGAAAAAGTTATTTTATTATCGAAAACTAAAAATAAAAAAATAACTATTAAAAAAACTGTTATTTAAAACTTTTATGAGTAAAAGTTATTTAAAAACTCCTAAAATTCAACACATGGGAGTAAAAGTTAATGAAATACTGTTTTTTTCCCCATGTGAAATAAACGTTTTCTGTATTTTAATTAAGAATTTTAGGGTTTCTTTGGTTTACAATACCCGGAATACTGGAAAGAAAGAAAATACACACTTCCATACCTATATTTTCTAGTAATTAGCCTATTTAACCATAAAGTATATATTAAATGATTATACATACAATCTAAATTCCACAAACATACTGGATATATTATTATTGAATTAATTCTTCAAAATAAGTGAAATATTAAAAATTTATTTTTGTTTATTTACTGAAATGTATTTGTTGATACAAAACCAAAAATAATCATTCGCACCTCTAATTTATTCCTTTTAACTTTTCCTAATAAGTATTTTAATATCAATTACTTTTCTCATTCCCACCGTTCCTTAAATTTGTTGGTTTACGAAAACCGTGTTATTCAAGGAGGTATGTGCAGTTGGCTCTTAACCCTTTCTCCTTCATTGACTGCTTCAGCAGTCGAGAGCGGCTTGACCCGGTGTATCGTTGACTTTCTTACTAGTTCGAGGAAAGACGGGACTCACGTCCTGTTGACTTGCCCAGCTGTCGAGAGCTCCTCATATTTCTCACCGTCTTTCTCTACTACTTTCTCGACTTTAGATCTATCTTTTTTCCCAAATTTTACTTATTTTATTCTTTATATAAACCGGATTTTAGAAATTATCTATCTAATTACCCGTTTTTAAAGTAACATGAACTTCAAAAATTACAATATTCATAATATTTACCATTCGTAATTTTAAGAGTATTTAGGTCAAGTTAAGCCTATTGACCAATATGTTATAAATAAATAATTTTATAGCCGGTGGCCGGTGGCCGTGAGTGTTAAGGCGTGAGCACTTAACACTATGTACAGGAGGTCGTGGGTTCGATTTCCCCCCTTCCCCTTAGAAAAAAGAAAATGCATCGACCCAATCCTGGCTAGAAAAAGGGTGGTAACCAATAGATAACCCGACAAAAAATTCTTAGTTAGTAATAATGGACGTTAAAATTTAAATAAATAAATGTTATAGGGGTTTCCCGTGGTCTAATGGCTAGCGCCTTGGATTCATAAGCGGGAGATGGTGGGTTCGATTCCCAACCTCCGGCAGGAATTTTATCATCCCACGGCTCGCCGGTAAAATTCCTCGCTGCACCCTGGATGTCGGCGCTAATGACCTAGATGTAGATGCACCGTAAAAAAAAAAAAAAAAAAATAAAATAAAAAAAAAAATAAATGTTATAGCTTAGGATAATTACTATTACGGGCATACATAATTTCTCTGAGAATCCCTTAAGCGTCACGAAGAAATAAGAAAATTTGCAGGAAAGGTTTTTGATAAGGTACTGTAAGAAATGAGAAAGGGAAGGGAAAAAGAAGGTGATTAATGAATACTAAACGGGGTAATACAACAAATAAAAGTTTTTTACTTTTATAAGACATTTTAATTTATAACCAAAATTATTTTCGATCAATCATTAATAGTACGCCTTAAAACCTTTTTAATTCGGCTTCGCCCTATAGACAGATAACCCGATAATGCGGGAATCATGGCTCGATCGATTAGTTTGGGTTTAAAATTTCACTTTTCATTGTAAAAATATATCAAAACTACTTGCCATTCAAATTTATTCACATTTAACACAATAATTTATTTTTGCGACACTATTTTTTGTATTGCTAATCTGCTTCTAGACCATTAAAGCCGGGCTACCTATGAGTTTTCACCCTTTATAAAACCCCCATGGTGTATCAAGGATTTTGTTTTTAATCCTTTAGAGCACACCTCTAAAAAAGTCACCCTGCCACAGATGGGACTCGAACCCAGATCTCCCACTCGAGAAGTCGAGAATCCCACGTGCCATCAACTAGACCACGGGGAGACCCGTAACATATGTAGTTCAATCGGGAGAGTTACCAGCTTTTACAGTGTCTATACATTAACCCATTCGAAACGACGATTTTCGTTAATACGGTCTACAGGAGCTAATGTTTTCCATATGTAAGTTTTTCTGTAAAATATTCAACCACTTTAACTGTTTATAAATATGTAAATTGTTGATATTTATGTTTTATTTAAGTTCCTAGACAATTAAAATATTTTCAGTACAATATATCATTACATTTTAGACAAATATTCTAAATTAAACTAATTACAACAAATTATTAAGGTATAATATTTTTTTCACTTCATTACCTTAATTACAAAGCTTATATGTAATTAAGGTAATGAAGTTGATGTGTGTATAAAATATCTGCAACAGTAAAGTTTGGATTAAATTTTACAATTAAGTATTTAAAAGCTTTTGGTATAAAAATACGTAAAATAAGCCCAAAGCCACCTTCGGTTTTAAATTATTTTGACTAAGAACCCATTTCCATCCCGTAACCAAATTCGCTATACAAATTAGTAATAATATGACCTATTCGGCGCTAATGGCCAAGATGTAGATGCGCCGTAAAAAAAAAAAAAAAAAAAAAAAAAAAAAAAAAAAAAAAAAATGACCTATTATATATAATTTTTTCAAACTTTTTAAAGATGCGTTTTTAAAAATATTTAGATAAAAAATTTTATTTTTGATTTTGAAAAAAATTATGTTCTCATAACCTATCATTTGTTGCTTGTCGTTTGAAAGGGCATATAAAGAGCTAAACATTGACACCTTCTCCATTTTTTGTAACGTAAACAGGAGAGGGGTCATGTCTTTTTAAATGTTTTGAAAAAGCGAGATTTTGACAGCTTTTTGAAAAACTTTACATGGCCGTATTTTGAAAGCCGTTTTAGATAAAAATTAGAAATTTGGTATTTTTATTTGTCCCAACGCCTACTTTGGGTGTACCAATTTTCATTAATACCTGAAAGGGTGAGGTAAAAAAGTGTGTTGATTTGACATGAGTTTCCTTGTTTTGTATTGACTTATAGAGGCTTTCTAAACCCTTAAAGGACTAGCCTAGCCATACGGTAGGAATCAACAAACCTTTCTCTATTATCTGTCGTGATACTTGTAACTGGAAGTGGCCCTAGCACCCTTCCACCTGTTAGTTGAGGATTAACACTTAAGGATCGAGGATTAACAGCTGAGGATGTTAGTTGAGGAGGGAAAATATTGTTTTTATTCAAGAAAAACTTTTCACGAAGTTTCAAAACAACCAATGAATTTTTTTATTTCTTTACAAATGTCACTAGGGATAACAAAGGAATCGCGCTAAGATGACGCAGTTCCATGTCAGTTTTGGGGGGGTTTCCGATCTCGCATTGGAGAATCATCTGGCCAACGGTAGACCATTATTTTTGTGACTCTGTACTTCAACTTGACATTGAAAATAGGTTCAAATTTGGCCGTAATTTCATCGCTAAGGGGAAGAAAAAACAAAAACACACATTTTTAGACAAAACCAAAAATATGGGCTAAAGTGGTACCTACTTTTGAAACTCCTGACTTTTGAGCTCGCGTTTAATGGTAAAAAAAAAAAAAAAAAAATAGGATTAACAAAGGATCTGAAAGTTCTCGACGAGAGCTACAACTTTTGTCTTTCACGATTTCTCTAATGGGTTAAAATATATTTTAATTGTGCCCTGCATATGTTTGTAAGAATTCTCCTCCGAAACGGCTTGACCGATATTTATGAGATTTTGTGTGCATATTCGTTTTTTTTTGGACAAAATGTCTTATTGTTATATTTTTGTAATTTGGCGTTAAAAAATACACACGCTTTAACAATTTTCAACCCTTGGTAGTCGATAAGTGATCTAGTGTGACTCGATCAGTTATTTCCGCCAGGCGTCCAGCGGTGTCACTTCACACCCAGTAAACAGCACGGAGTAAGGATGGCAACGAATCTGGTGTCCTGTCTTTCCCAGACAATAAGCTTTCTCTTACTCCCTACACATTTGAAGGAGAGATTTCAAAAATTATTTTTTTGAATAAAACTTCTTAAAAAATTTACCATAAATAATCAATGTGTATATAACCAATATTGACATTACTTCAACATGTATCATTCGCCAGAAGTAGAATAAGACAGTAAATATCTGCTGGTAACGAGGTGACTTCCTGCTTTTAGGACTCATGGCGGTATGGAAACAGTTAATAATTGGAGAATGGCCTGACTTTTTAATGAGTCCCATTGCTCCTCATTATTTAAACATGGCGGAGAGGCAGGTCGAGGGTTTGTCCTCCCTTGAATTTATTTAATTATATAACTTAAATAAGGAGTTTCTTTTTTGTCGTGCCACGATGCAATTACTCTCCAAGGTTGGGGACTTCTTAAGGAAAGCCCCCAAGTGGACTATACTTTCTGCGATTGTTCCACGAATCCAAAAGTTTGACGGCTCCAGGGGTGGAACGGGGTGGTCGGGGAACGGTAGGAGATGAAATGGAATTAAGTTCCATGTTTTCGCTGGACTGCTCAGCTTCCTGGTGCCACCTGCTGTAGAGCAGTTCACTTAGAATTGGCACTTTACTCTCTGCATGTGTGTGTAAATATCCTTGAATGTTTTCTTTAGACACATGGGCGATTCTACAGAAAAGTAGCACTTTTTGGTTTTAGCGCGGTTCCTCCCTCCCCCATAGGGAGGAACCCCGCTTATAGGGTTGATACAATGAAACAATCCGGAAGTGCCGACTAGAAAATTTCGCGTTTCAGAACCCCTAGAGACCGAAAATAACGGTGGTTCAAATTTGTATATATATATATATGTATATATTTATATATATATATATATATATATATATATATATATATATATATATATATATATTTGTCTGTTCGCTCTCTAGATAGAAGACGAATGGTCCGATTTTGATGAAATTTGGTACAAAAATCCTTCGTCCAATTTGAAAGGTCAAGTTCGTTAACCAGCAAAATCCGCCTACTGGAAGATGGCGTTTGGGGCGAAATTCGCGCAAAAAAAATCGTAACGCTTACGTTTTTGAGTTCATAAGCTTCTAAGTACTCGTTTTATATGATTCCTGGGCTAGGAAAACGAATGAAACCATTTTCAAGGCGATAGCTTTAACCGTTTTCGAGAAAATTGGAAACATATTTTTTGAATACCGTTTTTGGTTTGGGTACTTAGAATCATGGGATTCAGTTGAAACATTTTCTGCATGTTCTACTTTCATCAAAACTAATATGTTGAAATTTTGGTTACGTTTGGAGTTAAGGAAGGGTTAGAATAAAATATTTTATTAACAGACATAAAAAGTTTTAGTAACTTTGTTTACTTTCCTTAATATCTCGAAAAAGGTTGAGAATCTTGGTAAACGGAAGAATACCATTAGAAAGCTTATTAAATGCTCTAAAAAAAAGGTTCTAATGAAAGTTTTGATTAGGCGATGTCAATCGGAGAAATAAGAGCTTAAAACTTTAAAGTAATTGATTTCGCTTATTCGAACTGTTCTTTTTGTCTGTTTTTTATTCCTTGTTATTTTTTAATTGCTTATTGTTGGATAATGTATTTGAAAATAAAACAGGTTAAGAAAAATAAGAAAAACAATTTAATGTTAGAGATATGGATTTCCAAGATATATAGCTTTTCAACTGCCTAGCGTCCTTCCTAGGGAGGGTTCTTTGTCTTTGATTTTGGTACTTAGAATTATGGGATACAGTTGAAACATTTTCTGCATGTTGGAGTTTCATCAACACTAATATGTTGAAATTTTTGTTACGTTTAGAGTAAAGGAAGGGTTAGAATAAAATATTTTATTAACAGAAATAAAAAGTTTTGGTAACTTTGTATACTTTCCTTAATATTTGGAAAAGGTTGAGTATCTTGGGAAACGGAAGAATACCATTAAAAAGCTTACTAAATGCTCTACAAAAAAGGTTCTGCTGAAAGTTTTGATTAGACGATGTCAATCAGAGAAATAAGTGCTTAAAACTTTAAAGTAATTGATTTCCCTTATTCGAACTGTTCTTTTTGTCTGTTTTTATTCCTTGTTATTTTTTAACTGCTTATAGTTGGATAATGTATTTGATGACAAATCAGGTTAAGAAAACTAAGAAAAACAATTTAATCTTAGAGATATGGATTTCCAAGATAATATAGCTTTTCAAATGCCTAGCGGGGTCCTTCCTAGGGCGGGGACCCACCCAGGTAAGATCGTAAATAACACCTTTCTTGAGAGTAAAGACGGAACTGTCAACTTTGGTCCTCTTCTACCTCCCGGCACTTTCATTGCTGACGAAGGCTACCACTGACTAGCCAAAACGTCCTAAATATAGATTTTTTAACAAAAATCGTATTGAGGTTTATTTAGCCGAATCCCAACCATTCCATCTTTACTTATCACCTCGACGGCTAACTATCTAATCTTCATGCTTTCTAGAAATGTGGACCCAAAATAATAACATCTTCTATTTTAATCATTTTAAATGAGTCTAGAGATAAGAACGGAACCGCGCTAAGATGATGCAGTTCCTGCGAGTCGGACTTTTTTGACAATTATTCAGTCCGTATTGAAAATATTAATATTTTTCCTTTTTAGTAAGATGATACAAAACTATTTTGAATCATAACTAGCACTGGATGATCTGTAACCACCTTTGATCCGGAGCTTGGGCTTTGCAAAGTTCTAAATCTCACTCCCCTGGCCTGTCACACGACTCAGGTTTGTTACTGTCGTTGATTTTTTAGGCCTACAGTAACTTTCAGAAAGTTTTTTGTTAGAGTATGTTTTTTAATTATGCCCTCAAGAATGTAGCAGGAACAGAAAAAACTAAAAAATATTATCATAAAGGATGATAAAAGCTTCAGTAATGTCTGTCACTCACAATTTTATCACTCCCCTGTCACAATGAAAACACAAGATTTGTGAAGCGTAAACGTGGCTTTTTTTTTTTTTTTTTTTTTCAGTCCGCTAATTTAGAATCTCAAAGTACACAAAAACAAATGATTTCAGCTTGATTTTGATTTCTGGAAAGAGAGGATCTGCTTTGAAAGTTTTTTTCAAGTAGAATGACGAGTTGTAAAAATTGTAAAAATCACTCCCCTGTTCTTCATAAAAAATCAGTTGATTTTTAATCTTGTGATTTGATAACACTGTTTGATAAGTACCCCAAAACACTTTATTTAGATGTCATTAAAAGCTTTTCATTATAAACAGGGTGTGCTACAGATGATCTAAACCTCAGATTTATTACTCCCCTGTCAATTGTAGTACAACATTGAGGCACATGACGAAATTTATATTCAAAAGCAAGACTGTTTGGCAATTTATACCAAAACCTTTGGCCTAGTAGTATTACCTTCTGTTCTGTTAATTTATTGAATAAAAATAATTGACAGAAATGTGCTTTTTCTCAACAGGGAAGTGAGGATTTAATTTTTTTCACTTCCCTGTAATTACGAAAAATATTGTTTAATTATATTTTCCCAAGAAGTGTTTTTGTCAAAGCTTTCGCCATTTCCCCAGTTTAATATACCATGCCAAATCTTCAGAATGGCAGTTAGAAACATATCCTCCGAAGAAATATTGTTTTATTAATCTTATTCTCACTCCCCTGCGACCCAAAAACAAAATGGCAGCTTTTTGGCCACTTAGACCATGAAAAGTAATTGACCAATGCTTTGATAATATTAAGTTAGACATGCTTTATTATCTCTGAGGTAAAAATCAAACAAAGAAAATGAAAAAAAAAGAAAAAAGTTTTCACCAAAAGTGCTATTTTTCTGTACCCACATCTACATTTATTTCAACACGTGAAAATTATGTTTGCTCTGTGCTACCAGAGAGACAGCACATTATTATGTTTGCTCTGTCCTACCAGAGAGACAGCACATTATTTTTCAGGGTGATAATTCATTCATAAGTTCTCTAAATATCCACAAGCTCTTGCCCACAAAAGAAATTATGTTGTATTCGATATTGAAAATGAAGAGGAAAAAATACCTAGGAATAACTTTTACTCTTCGGATTTAAAACTCGTCCTCCCGCTTCCTTCAAGAACAATCCGTTATTGACAGTTGATAATACCGACAAGAACTCAATAGAAGATATTTTCAACTATAAATACTACTAAATTGAATAAACTACTTAACCGTAAAAAAACAACAACAAAAGGGCGGACACCCCAGCACTAATCGAGTCTAAACATCCCAATCAAAAGTTCTACAAAGCATAGCCAATGCTTCTTATGAATTGGTAACAAAATGAAAGAAATAAACGAAAATAATTTGTAATTCAATATTCATTGAAAATAAATCACGCCATTGAAACATTTCGAATTAATTTGTCTATTAAGGGGTAATACTACCTTGTAACATTTTTTTTGACACTTTCTTTTTCATGGGCTTAAATACTTTCTTAACTAATCAAAAATGATATCTTTGTTTTTCAAATCGAGCAATAAGCTAGCGCTTTCAGTTTTTACTCAGTCACCTTCAAGTTTAAACTGCGGATTTCTAATGATGTTCGCTAGTAAAGTACGCGCACGTACGTAGGCATTTTCCATGCATTGAATTATTACGATTTTATGGATTAGAAAATGAAACATTGTTCACCATTTTCGAAAAAAAATAATATTTCTTAAAAATTCTACGTACACTACCAGATTTAACCTTGTCCTTTCTATATAATTTTAGTTATTTGTTTTAGATTAAAAATTGCCGCCATTTTACATTAGAAGAAGCAAACGTTTTGTTTTTGGTTACTTTAACATCCCATTAATAAATTGGAAAAAAAAAATATTTCGTTTAGAACCTTCTGCTCAAATTCAGGAACATTCTATAGGTCGATCCCAGAAACCTATGTAATACGAAGACAAGGTATAGTTGGGATTCGGCTAGGAGAAAAACGTCAGACTTTCAGGAAGAAATCTGTATTTGGACGTTTCGGCTGCACATTGGCAGCCTTCTTCAGCTAAAAAATACAACTTATAAGTAAAAAAATAAATATACAACTTGTAAGTAAAAAACAGGCAGAAATGAGTGTAGTATATACATAAAGACAATAAATTTTAACCAATCTTATTTTTAAACAATGAAAATACGGTAGTTGGAAAGTAAACAGCATGTAGAAAGTAGTAAGAAAACAGTACAAAAAACTAATCAGTACAAAAAAGGAACATTTTTCATATAGTGAGAAAAAACAATCTATTCTATAAGTGAATACAATTTATAGTAATTAATATATAGATACGTACCGCATTCGGAAATCTGAAAAAAAAACGACAGATTTCCGAATGCGTCCACATTAACTTAAACCCCAATAACATAATTACAAAACCGGCAAACAAAACATCTCCCCTGCTTACTCCGCCGTCTTCCATAAATTGTCCTGACCTCCTTTTTATCTTTGTTCCCAGGCTCCAGACAATTTTTCTACTTGTGTGTCCCAAAACTCTTAACACCTTTACAACCCGCTTTTACAACCTAGCAATTGCACTCTTTAATCTTCACCGACTTACCGCTTCCTCACCCCTCCACCAGTCAAAACTATAAAACCCCCTGTGTAGTTGCTTTCCCTCATCTGAAGCCCTCGCCGATTACTACGAGGAGAACGACCGTCGGAGAACCGAGACTTCACCGAGGCTTGACGGTGATCCCCAAGACCTCCCCAGGACCCCGTTGCACTTCACCTACAGGCAACTGGAATCGGCGCTGAGGCGGACAAAGGGAAACAAATCCTCCGGGCTGGACGGTGTACCGTATGTGATGCTGAAGATGCTCCCTAGGAAAGCGAAGGCCTACCTACTGAACATCTTCAACGCAGCCTATCGCACTGGACACTTCCCCGAGGCATGGAAGCACGCCGTGGTGGTCCCTCTTCGAAAACCAAAGAAGCCAGGAGACAACCAAAGAAGACAGGCACTACCGGCCGATAAGCCTGCTGAGTCACATGAGCAAGATCTTCGAAAAGTTGATCCTTGCTCATGTGTTGAAGCACTGCGCGGAAGCGGATGTAATCCCCCCGGAACAGACTGGCTTTCGGCCCGGGCTCTCCTGCGATCACCACGTCGCCAAGCTCCAGAACACCGTGGCCGCAGAGCTCAACAAGAACAGAGCAACGGCCTTCATCTCCTTGGACTGCACGCAGGCGTTCGACTGCGTATCTCACCAGGTGCTTCTGCATCAGTTGCGGTGCTACGGATTCCCGGCACAGCTTGTCAAGATTCTTGAGAGCTACTTGTCGGGAAGAACGTTCGCCGTCAGGATTGGTGGTGATGTATCCAGCAGTCGACCGTCTACGTGTGGAGTCCCACAGGGATCGGTGCTGGGTCCAGTGCTGTTCACCATCTACACCGCCCACATCGTGAGGATGCAGTTCCCTCGAGTCGCCTTAGCTGCCTACGCTGACGACATTGGCGTCTACTCCTCCAGCTTCAACGCCGGAGTCGCTCTTATGAGGGCCCAGTCCGCCTGCGAAAAAATCGTAGACGCACTTGGAGCTGTAGGAATAGACGTCAACCCGACAAAGACAGATGCCGTGGTATGTTCCTTCCAGGGAAATAAAGGAAGCCGACCCCGAGGAGCCCTGCCCTCACACTTTGAGGTCAGGGGTCAGCGGATCAAGCTGTCCACTAAAATAAACTACCTGGGAGTGCACATACACCGGCACCTGTCCGTGACGCCGCATGTCAACAGCCGCTTGAAGGAAGCCCGGCAGAAGACGTTTCGCCTGAATCACCTTCTACGATCTGCCCAGCTGTCGCTTCGGCTAAAGCTGCAGATTTATAAGGCGATCATCAGGCCCTCCCTTCTGCACGGGGCACCCGCCCTGAGGTACATGTACCCCAGTGTTCTGAAGCGGCTGCAGCGTTTCCAGAATGGGGTCCTGCTACGGGCCGTGCAGCACACAAGCCTCCGGAGAACGAAGCCGGTCATCCTCCACGACGAACTGATGCTGCCCTCAGTACAAGAGTTCATACGGAGGCGTCATATCAAGTTCTATGACGGCCTCCAGTACTGTGTCAACCCCCTATTTAGGGACTTGACTCCACCACCTCTCCCCCAGAGGTGGCAGGGCAGCACCAGGAGAATCTTGGATCTTGGAGAGGAGGCTGCGTAATTGCAGCTGTATATTGTATATATTGTAAATAAATGTACATATTAGATTAAGTTAGTTGTAAGTTAGGTTAAGATACATCCTTGACTAGTCCCTCCCTAGACAACCCCGAACCCCCCTAGATTTAGTTCCTTAGACTAAGTAGGCTTAAGTCTCCCATTTGTAAATTGTTACAGTCCCTTCTAGTACGTAAGCGTAGCATAAGGTGTAGTTTTTAAGTCCAGCCACAGGTCCCAACCCGTTGGGCCTGGGGTTCTTTATGTACATAGAAATAAATTTGGAGGGTGGGAAAAAAAAAAAAAAAAAAAAAGAAAAAAAAAAAAAAAAAAAAAAAAAAAAAAAAAAAAAAAAAAAAAAAAAATTCCCTCATACATTCAACCATGGTTACCTAAGTTGTTCTCGAGGTCTTCCTCCCTCCCCCCTAGGCATTCTCTAGTGGTACGTATCTATATATTAATTTTTTTTTTTTTTTTTTTTTTTTTTTTTTTACGGCGCATCTACATCTAGGTCATTAGCGCCGACATCCAGGGTACAGTGAGGAATTTTACCAGCGAGCCCTGGGATGATAAAATTCCTGCCGGAGGTTGGGAATCGAACCCACCATCTCCCGCTTATGAATCCAAGGCGCTCGCCATTAGACCACGGGAGACCCCCTATATATTAATTACTATAAATTGTATTCACTTATAGAATAGATTGTTTTTTTCTAACTATATGAAAAATGTCCTCATATATTATACTTTGCAGGGCTAATGTCAAATTCCAAGGTTCAAAACGGCGCATTAACAATTTTATAGTGCCAACGGCAAGTAGTTAACTTCGGTGATCTATGGGGACCGGTGCATCCAACGTGGCTATGGCCGTTGGCAATAAAGCAATTGTTTTTATTTTCCCTTGGAATTTGACCTCTGGCATCCCAAAATTGTATATTCTATTTTACGGTAGATTTTCTATAATTGGCAAAAAATAATTAATAATCCATTTATCACTAGTTTGATTTTTACAAAATACATGTGTTTTCATTTGTAAGTTTGATAAGCGTATTTTATCACACATGCATAGATTTTGCATTTAAATTCCTGCTATTAGTCGATTTCTTTACGAATTTATCGTGACTAGCAAACGTAAAAATAAATCGGTGTTAATATTCAAATATTCTTCGTCTGTCCGCTGAAAGTTAGAATAATTCTTTACTTCCTATGGGGGATTTCTCACTACATAACTCCTCTTTCCTCCCAAGGCTTCTCGAACTCGAAGTTGAAATGAAATGAAATCCTTGAAGTATGTTCTACATTGAAGGGATATCTTCTGCCCTCCCATCATTCCAGAAAGATTCTATCAATACAGGTGGGGAAAAGTTAGGAGAGGCAAGTAAATTTCACTTTTTATAGACTAACACTGAAGTTGGAAGCAAAACTTGGTGGAAGTTTGGTTCTTGGAAGAGGTTATGCTCGGAAGGTGGAGGGAAATAACACAGACTTGAGGCTTATTTGCATTCCTGGCTGGTAACTTTTCTACACAATCCATCTTGGACAAACCTAGTTCCGAGGTCTAGGAATGGATGTTCCTCCAATTCCACACCTCTACGATTCAATTTCGGACTATCTTGGAATAATCTAGTAGAGGCTCTTGCAAAAACTCTATTCTAGAACAAACTTTATTTTCAATGAGTTTTCCCTTATTAGGTTTAAGGTCATGGCGCGATTCACGACTTCCTTTTCAAAATGTTACCTTACAAATAGGTACTTGAAAGAAATGTTACATAGTTTTTACTAGTGGTATTATAATGCATTCATTAATAGGATATTAAAATTTGTGTTGCCCCAACTACGGTATGTAATACAGAACTTCAGTGAACTCTGCTTCAAATTTATAATTTTATTTAATTCTTCTAAGATTTAGTTTTCGGTATATTATATCGTTATCTCTCGCATTAAGTTCTTAAAAGAAATATAATTATTTTTGGTTAACATCACTTAAACTATGAGAACAGTGAGCTCAGTTATCTATCTTATAGTATGGGCGTATATATGGAGGGGGAGCGGCTGAGGGGGCTGCAGCCCCCGAAATTTTGATTTGATCGGTAAAAATGTGTCATAAACCCCATAAAAACAAGATAAGATGACTTAGGTTATAAAAAATGTTTTATTTTGGATGTAATAGCTTTTTAGTTGGCTAAAAGTATTTCCTAAGTCCTAGACTGTTAGGGCGCGTTTACATCTGACACTTCTCGCAGGAAAAATATGTCAGGTGTCGGATAGATATTCTCTTGATGGTTTACATGCTGACAGAAATAGATAGACATTTATGTCATGGATATGTATAGGACAGTTCTGGATTTGTTCTAATTTGTGATAAATTCACCAAAAGCACAAATAATCTGTGTTTACATCTGTTGGTATAGAAGTGTCGACTATACAGCCAGTAGCCAAGATATTTATCTCTGAAATTAAATTCTTCTCGTAAAAATCTGTGTTTACACCTGGTGGTATAGAAGTGTCGACACTTATAGTTCGTGATAGAAATATATATCTCAGACATAAATTGCTCATGGTTTACACTAGTCGCAATTTCTGTCTGATATAAATTCCCTGCAATAACTAGCAAGTGTAAACCCACCCTTAGTATTCCATACCTCGAAAATGTTCCCAGCCCCCCGCCCCCCGAAATTTTCTCCTTTATACGTCCATGTATAGAATATTCCTGTGCAGTGAAGTAACAATTAAGTCAATTTTAGAGCCAATCAAACAACTCACTAATGACATATTCACTTTAAAAAACAAAAATTCCGCATGTAGTGTTTCATGCCTTGTTCATCTAGTATCAAACATGCGAAGACTTTGTTTTCTATTGCATTGACCGACTAGCTTTGTTGTATTTCCTCTTAACTCCTAAGATTTTTCACACAATTCTAGTAGCTACATGTATTGTTAGTATGCACTTATTGATTTGGTGAGCAGTTTCTTACACTTCAGGTTTCCATTATAAATTATGCGACGTTAGAAATAAAGCCTTGAGCATAGACAATATTGGATGAGCTTGAAAATATAAAGACTTCATTGTGTATAAGATGTTATGTTCTTTAAATGAATCTTCCCATCAGTTTTTAAAGAAAACCTAAACAGCAATAAAACTTCGACACAGCGTTGGCACAATAACAATAGCACATTGGGTTATTATTTCAGGATGCACTTAATGGAATTGAACTCTTAATTAATCATATTAAGCGCCTTTTAAAATACTTGATTATTTTTTTAAATATTTCAATGCGTATAAAAATTATTTAAAATTATACTGCTGATATAAAAAGGTCCTAAATTAATTTTAAAGTCCCGAAAAATTATAAAAAAATTTCTATTTTTTACCGTATTTTGCAAAGCAGCAAATACACATTAACTATTCTAAATAATGGGACATGATACTACATTTTGTTTCATAATATATAAATGGGTACATTTATTCATATGACAATGCTGAAACGGGTGAAACCGCAAAAAAAGAACTAGTTACTAGACATGCGCGCCGCGCCGGCGCCACAACGCCACGCCGGGTTTTAGCGGCGCCGCCGCCGCCGAGCCTATTCAGTCGGCGCGCCGATTGAGGGAGGAAATCGGCGATGGTACTGCATGGTGAACGGCCGGCGCCATTTTGAGCTTACCTTCTGATCGAAAAACGATTCTGTGTTGTGATCGTTGATTAGAAAATGACAAAGCTTGTATCGGAAAAGCATAAAATAAGAGAATTTTATGTAAACATACTCTTTAACATCTCAGAGCCGGGCCCAGAACCAGATTTTGATCACGGGCCCCCAATATTGATTGGTCCAATATAATTTGGAATAACAATGTTTACGCGGCGTTACTATCCCTAATGTTGATACGCCGTTAAACACACCCCAACAAAAAAAAACAAAAACAATGTTTACGAACATTAAAAAAAATATAGATCCCATTCCAACAAATATAGGCTGAACCCGCCTATATTTCTCAAATCAATTTGACACCTATAAAATGTTTTCCAATTAGCGAAGCTCCTACGGTGCCAGGGGATAACAGTCCCCCCCCCCCATGTGGCGGCCCTGCCTTTAACTCAACGAATAAATCCATCTTTTGGAAACCTCGTAATTGAAGAGAAAAACTAAAAAAAAAATTTCCGACTCGCAGGAACTGGGTCATCTTAGCGCGGTTCCGTTTATATCTGTGCTAATAGTAAAGGAATAAATACTGTTATTGGTAGGGTTTGATCATTCGTTAAAAATATAAAATAAAGTCTCAAACAGAAGGAAGTTTAAGGTGCCAAAACAGGAAACTGACAGTATCCTAAGACTCCCACACCAACACAACGTTCGCCATGCGAAAACATTACGAGTATATCATTATGTTTCTCATTTTCTTGCCTTCTTTTACTAATGGACTAATTTTTCTGACAATTACAATTTATCAGACAAGTGAGTTAAACAAACACAAAACCCCGTTCAAAAGAACAAAGCAAAGGCTTTCGAAGTTTCAAGCCCTTATTTCTCCGATTAACATCGACCCATCGAAAATTACTTTATAACCATTTATGTAGAGACATTAGTAACCTTTCGAATAGGAACCTTCCCCTTGCCACGACTTTCCAACCGATTTAAAGATATTTAATAAAAATTACGAAGATCCCAAAATTTTTCTTGTCTAGTCATAAAATATTTTTTTCGAATACTTTCTTCACTCCAAATGTAATCAACATCTTAGTTTAGATGAGTTTCAAACACATAGAACACATTTAAATGGAATCCAACGATTTCATGAAGCCAAACCGCAAAATGAGATTGTTCCACTTATCTCAATAACAGAGATTACAGATACCGCCTTAAAAATGGTTTCATTTGTTATCGTATGTTAAGGAACATATTACGCGAGTATTTGCAAGCATATAAACCCGAAAACGTAACCGTCGCGGTTTTTTCCTGCAAATTTCGTGCCAAAAACCCATGTTCCGGAGGGCGGATTCTGCTGGCTAACGAACTTGACGTTTCAAATTGGACGATTGTCGTACCAAAGTTCATCAAAATCGGGCCATTTTTGAGCTTGTGAAATAGCGGACAAATACACACACACAAACACACACACATATACATATATATATATATATATATATATATATATATATATATATATATATATATATATATATATACTGTTATAAAAATTTTAACATCTCCCTTGGGGGTTGAAAAAATACCCCACGCCGCCGCCACCGGCCATTTTAGTCCGGCGCGCCGCCGCCTGAAAATTCAGCCTCCGCGCGCATGTATGCTAGGTACTGCGCACCATAGTTGAATGCTGCTAACCGCAAAGAAAAGAACTAGCTACTGCGCACCAAAGTTGAATGCTGCTAACCGCAAGTTTCTGGCTTTTGCTGTTCGAGACATATTATTTTAATGCTACTTGAATTTTTTGAAAAAACAAAATATGGAATTCGCTATCGGCCTAATCCTTTTTCAATATTCACAATAACTGCGGTTCAAAAAGTGCGGTTCGCAGCATTTAAGGAAATTATTGGTCTAGTTTCACCACGTCGAGTATTGCCATTTATTTTCGATACACCCTGAATATACACATATATTTATAAGTGGATATAAATCATTACCTGTAACAAATTTGGATGGAGGGGCGTCCAAGAAGATCGGGCAACCCAGGCCCCCATTCATTCCAGAGTGAGTAGGCTGTGTCATTCTTATATACAGAGTCATTCAACAATTCAAAGGAAGAAACACAAAGGTATAATAGAAAAAGTAGGACAAGTCTGCGGAGGTTAGGCCATACCGTCCCCCCCCCCTATTGTCGCTCAAAATTACCCTCATATTTTACGCAATTACATTAATTTTAATCTTTTTTTTTTAAATATTTATATATCATACATAAATGAATTGAGAATAAATATTAATTAATAAAAATAACGCTCAACAATCCATAATAAATACATATCCTCTTAAAATATACAAGTTTAAAATACGTGTCTATATCAACGTTAATATATATTTATAATAATGTATATGTACAATATATATATTTATTTATATAATTCATATTTTCTTTTTGTTCACAGAAAACAGCTAGACATTTATAATTTGTTAATATTATAAATTACCATCCGAATCAGAGCGGGTGTTAGGAAAAGGGCCTTGTTTCCTATTCCAAGAGCCAACCATCACTATAGATTAAACGAGAAAGTTTCACAGAATTAAGAAGTTTTTGGGGTTATTTTCGGAAAAAAGATTTTCAAAAGTCATGGTAACATGGGAGGCAGGAATTAACGACATTTATATTATTAGTATTTTTTACAAAAAAAAAAATAATATATATATATATATATATATATATATATATATATATATATATATATTTCAATGCACGAATGGAATGTTAAATACATCTATTTTTTTATTTTATCTTTTTTTGTTTTTTTTCTTAAACATGACGTTAAGTCAATTAACGTATGGGTGTAATTTTTTTTTTTTTTTTTTTTTTTTTTTTTTTTTTTTTTTTGTGTTTTTTAAAATATTTTTTTTTGTTAAATATAATGGTTTTAGGATGTTTTGTGCAGTGTGACAGAGAGTGAGGTGATTGTTGGAGGAGAGGCTATGTGGAAGGTGTGAGTTGTCCGTTACGTTGTGATGACAAGGAAGACAACACAGACGACAAGGCAAGACAGGTGGGAGCTCCGATGATGGGCTTGCCCTCCGTGCTGCATCGCTGCTGGGAACTCTGAAAAACAAATAAAATAGTATTATTGTACAAATAAACTATTTTTAATAATCATAGGGGAACTGTAAAAAGGGTTATCGCAGGTAGAAATGTGGAAGGGAACCCAGAAAAGGGGACCCACCAGTGATCTATAGAGCTCGAAAGGCAAACTAAAGTCTGTAGCCGCTGGTAGTAGCTACTGGAAAAGGCTACATGTGGAGAGGCAAGTAGCCTGTGGATCCACTAGGTCTGTAACCGCAGGTAGTAGCTACTGGAAAAGGCTACATGTGAAGAGGTAAGTAGCCTGTGGATCCACTAGGTCTGTAACCGCAGGTAGTAGCTACTGGAAAAGGCTAAATTTGAAGAGGCAATTAGCCTGTGGATCCACTAGGTCTGTAACCGCAGGTAGTAGGTACTGGAAAAGGCTAGATGTGAAGAGGCAAGTAGCCTGTGGATCCACTAGGTCTGTAACCGCAGGTAGTAGCTACTGGAAAAGGCTAAATGTGAAGAGGCAAGTAGCCTGTGGATCCACTAGGTCTGTAACCGCAGGTAGTAGCTACTGGAAAGGCTAGATGTGAAGAGGCAAGCAGCCTGTTGATCCACTAGGTCTGTAGCCGCAGGTAGTAGCTACTGGAAAAGGCTAAATGTGAAGAGGCAAGTAGCCTGTGGATCCACTAGGTCTGTAACCGCAGGTAGTAGCTATCGGAAAGGCTAGATGTGAAGAGGCAAGTAGCCTGTGGATCCACTAGGTCTGTAACCGCAGGTAGTAGCTACTGGAAAGGCTAGATGTGAAGGGGTATGAGTGCTTGCCACCTGGAGCACTTCCCACATCCTCTCAACCCCTCCCCCTACATCCTCTTCGACCTCCTTACTAGAGCCTCTACTCACACACACCCAGGACCGAGTCTGAGAGCTTCCAAGATCCAGCAGAACCTGCTTATGTTCCAGCGGTAGAGAGCCTTCCTTCTTCCCTTTATTTTCCAGGGGGGGTGTATAACGGGTTCCAGTAATATATATCATATATTTGTATTTGATTTAACCCGACCCTTTCGCTTGCTACTCGATATCGGAGATATATATGTATCTCTCCTCCTCTCTCTGGATTTATTCCACCAGACCTTTTACTGGAAATTACGTGGGACGAAGGAGACACCACTTACTACCTAAAAGTGCCCGGAACTTCTTTAGAGCTTTTTAGTCAAACTCTTCTCATTTTTATAGAAATATAAAGTTAAATATGTTGTTCCATTAGGGCTTTTCTTAGTACTTTTTTTGGCGTGTCTAGACCCTTTACTTCCCTTCAATCTTTACAATGTTGTTGTAAACTTTGACCTTCCAACTCGTAGATGTGCATTTGCGAACCAGTAAAGGTACTGTCTCTTATATAGGACTTTGTTCGATTCAATAAATATATTAGTTATTCACTGAAGAGCTTGAAAATTCTAAAATAAATATTTTTACTTCTGTAGAACAGATAAAAGTAATAAAATATTATCTGTTTCGAAGAAGTGCAAATAAAAACGTATGACGTCAAAACAGTGAGCAAAAGTTTATTTGTGAAACGTGGCATAGAACAGAAGAACAAGTGGACGACAAGGGATTGTGAATGTATGAAAATATTCGTCCATGTATCATATTTATTAAAATTGTATTCCTTGACTAATTAGCAAGAAGGAAAAATTCTTTATTTAAAACCAAACAAAGAGGGCTAAAAAAAAAGAAAAAATTGAAATAAATTTTAATTTTATACAATTACTTTTTTAGATTTGGAAGTAAATTTGGAGTAAATTTGGTGAAATGAATCCCGAAAAATTGATAGCTGTATAGCTCCCATAAATGTGGTAGCTGAGTATCCACAGGGAATCTATCAAGATTGATTCCGCAAGGATACAGAGTTTGTTGGGATCCACATCTAGGCCAAAGTTTTTATAAAAAAGTTTGAAGGAAATATACATTGACAACAACATCTAAAACAAAATATTAAGTAAATACAAAGTCAAAATACCTGGTTAAAATGTTTTAAAATTATTATTTAAGGACATTCAATGTTTTAGGAAAATACTAGACTAAACCTATGTTACATCGCCCTCTAATGAAAAGTCTCGAAAAAATGCACTTTGCCAAACATGCGGTAAATAAATATAATAATAATAATAATAAAAAAGTTTGACATCAACAAATTATTTTCAAATATTTTTTTGCAAATTGTTTTTTTAATTATTAAGTTAGATTTATAATTATAAGTTAAAGCTTATAAGGGACTATGTGATTCAAACCCCTCTAAAAATAATTTAAAAAATTTAGATATCTAAAAAACCTTTCTTAGCGAGTGCTTACATTATGAAGGAAGTGTCCATGCAAAATTTCAAATAATTCTGTCAAGTGGTTTGTGCTAGGCGATGATAGGTCAGTGAGTGATTGGAATTTGACAAATATATAGTAGAAGTTAGAATTAAATAATAATAATAAATAATGTTGGTAAAAATCAGAAGTGGAGTCTGTAAAAAAATGAAGACTGAAAGACATGTCATTAAGTTGGTTTTGATGAAGCCAAATAACGAATTTTTGGACGAAGAACAAAGAGAGTGCCGGCTATCGTCATAGTAATTTATATGAAAATTTGAAGCGTGAATATATATATATAAATATATATATATATATATATAAAAATATATATATATATATATATATATATATATATATATACTAGCTGTGCCCGCGACTTCGTCTGCGTGGATAGTGGCTTAAGGCAGAGATTTCGGATATATCTTTCGGTTTATTTTCGACTATAAACTCCGTCGTATGGGTATTTGAAAAAAAATCTACTTCACAGTAATGCTTCTCTATACACAATATTAGACGTATAGCCATCGGGGATCAAGAATACAGGCTGCTAGGATTGCTAAAACGTGACTGAGCCACTAAGCCTGACTGGCAGCTGACATGCAGACAAAAAGACAACAATTCTAAACATTATTGTTTTGGGTACTATTGCGTTGATAAAAGCCTCAAATATTATTCCCCCTTATATCTTCCATGTACAGGCTGGTAGTGGCCAGTTTGGTCTATAGTAAAACCCCCCTCCTAATGAACTGATTTAGTTTACTTTTACAACATTTTTTTTATTAATATTTCCACAACGAATACCGAGTTTCGTTGCAATACAACTATAATTGCGGCCGGTATGGGTGAATAACTACTTTGGGTCCGGAGTAAACCCCCCATCCGGATGAACCAATTATACTGGTTAACGAACTCGTTCAATCATTTGCTAGGGGGATATTTTATACCAAGTTTCGTGAAGAAAAAATAAAAAACTCTGGTGTTTATGGTGTTAACGGTAGTTAATGAAATGTTCGACGTGATTATTTCCATTGGCATAACTTTTAGCACTTTCCTCCGAAGGAAAGTAGCTATTGAGGTTGGACTCATGACGGAATTTTTGAAAAATTTCTTCAAATCTTTATCGATCCTACCTAGTAGACACCGAAAATGACCCCCGTTAAAATTTATATATATATATATATATATATATATATATATATATATATATATATATCTATATATATATATATATATATATATATATATATATATATATATATATATATATATGTGTCTGTTAACACGATAGAGGCCAGAGTTTTTGTTTTTTCGTTACGAAACTTGGTATATAGCATTCAATTAGCAAACGATTGAACGAGTTCGTTAACCACCAAAGTCGGTCCACCGGAAGGGGGGGTTTACCCCGCTCCCAAAACACTAATTTGACTATATCAGCCGTAATAATTGTTACATTTCAACGAAACCTGGTATTCGTAGTGGTAATATAGAGAGAAAAGTGAGATATAAAAATGAACTAAAACGGTTCATTAGAAGGGGGGGTTTACTCCGGACCCACAATACCAATTCGCCACTACCAGCCGTGTTTTTTGGTACATTTCGACGAAACTCGGTATTCGTAGTGGTAATCCACAGGTAAATATGTGTTGTAAAAATAAACTAAATCGGTTCATTAGGAGGGGGGGTTTACTCCGGACCCACAATACCAATTCGCCACTACCAGCCGTGATGTTTGGTATATTTCGACGAAACTCGGTATTCGTAGTGGTAATCTACAGGTAAATATGTGTTGTAAAAATAAACTAAATCGGTTCATTAGAAGGGGGGGTTTACTCCGGACTCAAATAATGAACCCCCCCCCGAAAAGATACTGGTTTACCCCGGGGGTTTATACCGGTCGTAATTTCTGCTGTATTGTAACGAAACGCGGTATACGTCGTGGGTAACTCATGAGAAATAAGTGTTGTAAAAATGAGCTGAATCGGTCAATTGGAAATCGGTAATTTAATTTGTAATATATTTCAATAGAAAAACCCGCTTTGTAGGTTCACAAAGCCGCCGCAAGGAGCGCTTTCTACCACTAGAGTGACTGCATCCTGTTCCTGCGTTAGATCAAAATACGATAATATGAGGTTTTTTGTATTTATTACGTAGTGTAATAGGTACCATGTGTAAACATAGCTTCGGAAGCAAATTAATAATTGATCAGTTACTCATTACAAATTTAAAAGAGATGTGTTTTTATTTTATTTATGTAGGATATTTTAAGCAAATTATTCTGGAAAGCAGGCTACACTACCCAAATTCTGAGGAAAGTGCTTAGTTATGTAGCTCATGCGTGACGGATTTTTTTATTTATGAACCGATTGACATTAAATAAACACTAGATTTTAAGTAAAGCTGGCCGCAATACATAAGTGAAAACTTCAACTAAATCGGATAAGCTGTTTTTGAGATTAGTGCGCACAGATAAACAGACAAAAGTTCTAAAAATCATTGTTTTGGGTACTACTGCGTTGATAAAGGCCCCCAATAGTATTTGTTCCCGTATATCTTCCATGTACAGACTGCGATATGTTAGAATTTTATTATATTTATAGATATATGTACATAAAAAATGTGTCCACAAACATAATCCAGACATTTGAAGATATTTGGAACCTTCATGAAAGGTATATTAATAGACAATTCGTTTTCAATGTACCAAAATTCTGACAAGACCTCGGCTTTTTTTCCGTGAAAATATTATGCTACCGTAGATTAGATATACTTCAATGTATTTTCAATGAGGCAGCTCAGACAAGAGCAAACCGTCACCGGCGGACAGCCCAGAATATATCGCGGGGAGAATATTCTGACGTGCCGGTCCCGCACAGTGTGGCCAAACGACATTTCATGTTTCAAAAAAGGCTACAGCCTCTAAAACTGGACCGATTTCAATGCACTTTTTTTAAAATGAAAACTTATAAAATTTAAATCAACTTTCTATCGCCAGAGTTTTGTTTTCCCTGTTTATTAAATTACCTGTAAATAATTCTTGAACTTTTACAATTGAACTTAAAATAATATTTAATTTTTCACCTAACCTAATATCAGCACTGATATCGTTGAAATTAAACATTCAAATCCTGATTAAACTCGAAAAAAATTAAAAACTATTCTCAAATGATTCAAAAAACATATTATTTCAATTGATATAATTGTTGAATTAAGATAAATTTACAATTGAAGATGTCAGTCTGTTTTGTTTTCTAGTCTAATGAGGATTTGAATGTTTAATTTCAACGATATTAGTGCTAATATAAGTTAGACGAAAAATAAAATATTATCTTGTGTTCATTTGTAAAAGTGCGTGAATTCTTTACACGTAACTTAATAAACAGAAGAAACATAAAACAAAAATCTGGCTAGACGAATTTGTTTTAAATTTTATTAGCTTTCATTAAAAAAAAAAAATCATTGAAATCGATTAAGATTTGGAGGTTGTAGCCTTTTTTGAAAAACGAAATGTCGTTTGGCCCCACTGTGTCCCTGTACGTGGCTTGTTGATTTTCGTTCCTACCGTTCATACAAAAGTTTCTTTTTTTACTGCAAACTATTTTATGTTTATATTTTCATTTTATAAAAAACCGGCTGCTGGACGGTTGCCTGCCGGTGACGGTACGTATAGAGTGCTTCCAAGATTTTATAGTCCGAGAGCCAGCAACGTACTTTTTATGAAGTGTTTTATGCATCTTGAAATTTTGCTATAATGTACATCTTGGATAAATAAGAAGGTATATATGTGTTTCCTGGGCATACCTTGGAACACCAGGTACTGCGCATAGGGGAAAGGTACAAAAAATATATTTGCCAAAAATAGAGTTTTATTCAGAAGCCAACTATCTTTAATGTAAAATTAAGACAATTTTACAATGAATAATAAATACGGCAGACACTTTCAAGGGGTATAACACGTAAAAAAAAATAAAATTAATTGTTTTTATTCTAATATTAAATGAGAGTTTTATTGGCGCTGCCATTAACACCGGAACAGCTGTACGAGATCATGTGAGCAAGAACCAATGAGAGCACAGAAAACAACCAACACTGCGCGGTCGTTTCATGCACTCTTACGGTTACGCGCAGTGTATTGCAGTCTATCATAGGCAACATTTATTTTTATACTAGCTGACCCGGCGAACTTCGTACCGCCTAACAGTCAATTCTTTAATTTTTTTTTAATACTTATTCTGCTATTTGGGACACCCGGACAGCTAGTAACATAAAAAAAACTTAATAAGTCGACAATTACATTATGTCAAAAAATAAAAATTATAAAACACTTAAAATTCTTTTAATAGTCACTAAAATTACAATATCAGATTTCTTATTATGATACCTACTTATTATAGTTCATATTATTTTTACTTATTCTAAATTGAGTTTCATTTTTATTGTAGTACTTAATGGTACACGATATTTTTTGTTTCATTACCTGACGCATAAATAGACAGAGCAGATGGTTTTCCAACACGGGAACAGGCAACATACAATTGACCATGCGAGAAACATGGGTTCCTAGATTAATACCACAAACACTTAATGACTGCCCTGGGATTTGTTTATAGTCAAACTGAGTTCATAGGTCGAATAGCAACACAGCTACAGGCACTGTAATGAATTCACACCAGCTCGATTCAAACAAGCACCATTATTAGTCGAATGTCGCGCTTCGCGGGTTTGTGTTAACCAAATTCTTTCACGTTCATTGCGATCTTCACGTTCCTGGGCAGTACGATTAGATTGATAATTAATTTGATGCGTTGAATTTCGGGTTCTTCTGCCTAAATTTGTTCCCAGAACCTCTCCACTAACACATAAACTTTATGGTATGTTATTAAAGTTCTAATTGACCTTTAAGAATTATTACGAATCTTTTGTATGGGAATATAGAAAAGTGGGTCCTTTTTACTTCGTTAACGCAAATATAAATTAATTTAAATTGCATTATTAACATGTAACTCTATTGTCACCTAGTGATTACTTGTTCTTATTTTTTTAATTGTTTTTGCTTATACACAAATAACCTAATACGTTACCTGTTAAAAATATTATAATTGAGAACATATGCTTTTATTTAAAAATGAATTTGCGTTAACAAAAGTAAAAAGACCCGAAAAGTGTTGTTTTTAGACTTTTTCAGGCAACTTTTTAAATTTTTCTCTCCGTAAGAACCATCCTTGTAGTTCAAGGAATATTATAAAAAAAGAATTAGCTAAATCGGTTCAGTTGTTCTCGGGATTTGCGCTTACCAACACATTTAACGATTCATTTTTATATAATAGATATACAAATACGTTACCTGTTAAAAATATTATAATTGAGAACATATGTTTTTATTTTAAAATGAATTTGCGTTAAGGAAGTAAAAAATACCCCAAAAGTGTTGTTTTTAGACTTTTTCAGGCAACTTTTTAAATTTTTCTCTCCGTAAGAACCATCCTCGTAGTTCAAGGAATATTATAAAAAAAGAATTAGCGAAATCGGTTCAGTTGTTCTCGAGTTTTGCGCTTACCAACACGTTTAACGATTCATTTTTATATAATAGATATACAAATACGTTAACTGTTAAAAATATTGTAATTGAGAACATATGTTTTTACTTAAAAATGTTTGTTTGTTTAATTGTTTTTTAGGGCAAAGAACAACTTGGCTATCATTGCCCGTTATTTAAAAATGAATTTGCGTTAAGGAAGTAAAAAATACCCCAAAAGTGTTGTTTTTAGACTTTTTCAGGCAACTTTTTAAATTTTTCTCTCCGTAAGAACCATTCTCGTAGTTCAAGGAATATTATAAAAAAAGAATTAGCGAAATCGGTTCAGTTGTTCTCGAGATTTGCGCTTACCAACACATTTAGCGATTCATTTTTAGATTTCCTGATAATTAAACCCCACAAAAGTGTCTGCCCTTTTTCAATTAATTTCAAATATGTTTATTGAAGACGCTGTTTAAATCGCAGCGTGAATAAAGCATTTCATTCAATATTAAAAATAAAAACTAGGTACTTTGATTTTTTTTTTAAATTTACATTTTAACCCCCTTAAAAGTGCCTGCCTTATTTATTATTAATTTTAAAATTGCCTTAATTTGTAATTTTTTTCATTAATAATAGTTGGGTTCTGAATAAAAAACTATTTTTGGGCAACATTGTTTTGCACCTTTCCCCTATGCGCAGTACTTGGTGTTCCAAGGTATGTCCAGGAAAAACATATTTACCTTCTTCTCTACCCAAGAGGTACACTAAAGCAAAATTTCAGGGTGCATAAAACACTTCATGAAAAGTGCGTTGCTGGCCTTCTGACTATTAAGTCAGAGGGCCAGCAACATTAGGCCTTATCAACATTTATAGCTACTTTCAGATTCTATTTGTTCACAATGATTATAGAACTCCTCTATAGGCTTAAACATGCTCATATCTCTGTCGATTAATGTACTCCTATTGTTTACGTATGGGGGACACTTTGTTTTGCTTCTCGTTGTGTAACCACCATGTTAATTAAATTGTTAATTCCGTTGTTTTCTTATTTATTAGATAAACATCCTGTTTCACATTCTCTTAGCAAAACATTCGTAACATTCATGGATGAATGTGTAAACGTATCACCATGCAGAAATTTGTTTTCTCTCTTTATTTTTTTTAAAAATATTTATACGTGATACCTAATACTTAAATAAAAGTAAAAACTGAGATCATACCTCACCTTACAAAGGAAGAAACGAAATGAAAATCAATTTGTGTTATCATAGTACTGTTTCAGATAGACGCAAGAATGTTGGACTTATTATGTGAAGAAATATTGTCCTTAACTTTTCTGAATTTAATACAGGTTAGTCATTTAGTTGCATGAAGGAGAGAAAACCTTTTTTACCCGTTTCTAATGTAAGTACGCATTTGTCATTAAATGTCGATCTTTGGAGAGTGTAACGAACAGTTGACCTGTCAACACAGACAGAGTTGACCTGTCAACACAGACAGAGTTGACCTGTCAACACAGACAGAGTTGACCTGTCAACACAGTCAGAGTTGACCTGTCAACACAGACAGACAGAGTGCATTAAATGTAACAAATTATTCATTCCACGCGAGATACATGTTTTACTCACTCTCTCATGGATTAAAATTTTCTAAGACAATTATTTTCCTTAAATGGCTAAAATGAGGTGTCCTCTCTTAAAAGTTAATGTACACATAATTCTAATAATTCATTTAATTTCATTATTATTCTATGGACTGGATTTTATTTATTTTGTGGAGTTTTAACAACGGGGATTTGTATTCAACCGAAATAAATACTTTCTGTAGATAGTTGTACATACATTAACTGTATATTTTGGAAGTCAAATAGCGTGCTGTTTCTGGTTCCTCCTCGGTGGCGAGGTAATACACTCGCATGACTTCACTATGCTTGTGACCTGTGTGTGTACTGTGTATTACCTTTAGTCAATGTGTAATATTACTCGGGATGGGAGGGTCGTAAAGCCCCAAGCAACTCCACACATCAGTCGCCCAGTCGCATGACTTCACTATGTGTGTGACCTGTCTGTGTACTGTATATTACCTTTAGTCAATGTGTAATATTACTCGGGATGGGAGGGTCGTAAAGCCCTAAGCAACTCCACACATCAGTCGCTCACTGCCTCTCTAATAGCGTGCTGTTTCTGGTTCCTCCTCGGTGGCGAGGTAATACACTCGCATGACTTCACTATGTTTGTGACTGTCTGTGTACTGTATATTACCTTTAGTCAATGTGTAATATTACTCGGGATGGGAGGGTCGTAAAGCCCCAAGCAACTCCACACATCTGTCGCCCAATTGCATGACTTCACTATGCATGTGACCTGTCTGTGTACTGTATATTACCTTTAGTCAATGTGTAATATTACTCGAGATGGGAGGGTCGTAAAGCCCCAAGCAACTCCACACATCAGTCGCCCACTCTCATGACTTCACTATGCTTGTGACCTGTCTGTGTACTGTATATTACCTTTAGTCAATGTGTAATATTACTCGGGATGGGAGGGTCGTAAAGCCCCAAGCAACTCCACACATCTGTCGCCCACTTGCATGACTTCACTATGCATGTGACCTGTCTGTGTACTGTATATTACCTTTAGTCAATGTGTAATATTACTCGGGATGGGAGGGTCGTAAAGCCCCAAGCAACTCCACACATCAGTCGCTCACTGCCTCTCTAATAGCGTGCTGTTTCTGGTTCCTCCTCGGTGGCGAGGTAATACACTCGCATGACTTCACTATGCTTGTGACCTGTGTGTATACTGTGTATTACCTTTAGTCAATGTGTAATATTACTCGGGATGGGAGGGTCGTAAAGCCCCAAGCAACTCCACACATCAGTCGCCCAGTCGCATGACTTCACTATGTGTGTGACCTGTCTGTGTACTGTATATTACCTTTAGTCAATGTGTAATATTACTCGGGATGGGAGGGTCGTAAAGCCCTAAGCAACTCCACACATCAGTCGCTCACTGCCTCTCTAATAGAGTGCTGTTTCTGGTTCCTCCTCGGTGGCGAGGTAATACACTCGCATGACTTCACTATGCTTGTGACTGTCTGTGTACTGTATATTACCTTTAGTCAATGTGTAATATTACTCGGGATGGGAGGGTCGTAAAGCCCCAAGCAACTCCACACATCTGTCGCCCAATTGCATGACTTCACTATGCATGTGACCTGTCTGTGTACTGTATATTACCTTTAGTCAATGTGTAATATTACTCGGGATGGGAGGGTCGTAAAGCCCCAAGCAACTCCACACATCAGTCGCCCACTCTCATGACTTCACTATGCTTGTGACCTGTCTGTGTACTGTATATTACCTTTAGTCAATGTGTAATATTACTCGGGATGGGAGGGTCGTAAAGCCCCAAGCAACTCCACACATCTGTCGCCCACTTGCATGACTTGACTATGCATGTGACCTGTCTGTGTACTGTATATTACCTTTAGTCAATGTGTAATATTACTCGGGATGGGAGGGTCGTAAAGCCCCAAGCAACTCCACACATCTGTCGCCCAATTGCATGACTTCACTATGATTGTGACCTGTCTGTGTACTGTATATTACCTTTAGTCAATGTGTAATATTACTCGGGATGGGAGGGTCGTAAAGCCCCAAGCAACTCCACACATCAGTCGCCCACTTGCATGACTTCACTATGCTTGTGACCTGTCTGTGTACTGTATATTACCTTTAGTCAATGTGTAATATTACTCGGGATGGGAGGGTCGTAAAGCCCCAAGCAACTCCACACATCTGTCGCCCACTTGCATGACTTCACTATGCTTGTGACCTGTCTGTGTACTGTATATTACCTTTAGTCAATGTGTAATATTACTCGGGATGGGAGGGTCGTAAAGCCCCAAGCAACTCCACACATCTGTCGCCCACTTGCATGACTTCACTATGCTTGTGACCTGTCTGTGTACTGTATATTACCTTTAGTCAATGTGTAATATTACTCGGGATGGGAGGGTCGTAAAGCCCCAAGCAACTCCACACATCTGTCGCCCACTTGCATGACTTCACTATGCTTGTGACCTGTCTGTGTACTGTATATTACCTTTAGTCAATGTGTAATATTACTCGGGATGGGAGGGTCGTAAAGCCCCAAGCAACTCCACACATCTGTCGCCCACTTGCATGACTTCACTATGCTTGTGACCTGTCTGTGTACTGTATATTACCTTTAGTCAATGTGTAATATTACTCGGGATGGGAGGGTCGTAAAGCCCCAAGCAACTCCACACATCTGTCGCCCACTTGCATGACTTCACTATGCTTGTGACCTGTCTGTGTACTGTATATTACCTTTAGTCAATGTGTAATATTACTCGGGATGGGAGGGTCGTAAAGCCCCAAGCAACTCCGCACATATGTCGCCCACTTGCATGACTTCACTATGCATGTGACCTGTCTGTGTACTGTATATTACCTTTAGTCGATGTGTAATATTACTCGAGATGGGAGGGTCGTAAAGCCCCAAGCAACTCCACACATCAGTCGCCCACTCTCATGACTTCACTATGCTTGTGACCTGTCTGTGTACTGTATATTACCTTTAGTCAATGTGTAATATTACTCGGGATGGGAGGGTCGTAAAGCCCCAAGCAACTCCACACATCTGTCGCCCACTTGCATGACTTCACTATGCATGTGACCTGTCTGTGTACTGTATATTACCTTTAGTCAATGTGTAATATTACTCGGGATGGGAGGGTCGTAAAGCCCCAAGCAACTCCACACATCAGTCGCTCACTGCCTCTCTAATAGCGTGCTGTTTCTGGTTCCTCCTCGGTGGCGAGGTAATACACTCGCATGACTTCACTATGCTTGTGACCTGTGTGTATACTGTGTATTACCTTTAGTCAATGTGTAATATTACTCGGGATGGGAGGGTCGTAAAGCCCCAAGCAACTCCACACATCAGTCGCCCAGTCGCATGACTTCACTATGTGTGTGACCTGTCTGTGTACTGTATATTACCTTTAGTCAATGTGTAATATTACTCGGGATGGGAGGGTCGTAAAGCCCTAAGCAACTCCACACATCAGTCGCTCACTGCCTCTCTAATAGAGTGCTGTTTCTGGTTCCTCCTCGGTGGCGAGGTAATACACTCGCATGACTTCACTATGCTTGTGACTGTCTGTGTACTGTATATTACCTTTAGTCAATGTGTAATATTACTCGGGATGGGAGGGTCGTAAAGCCCCAAGCAACTCCACACATCTGTCGCCCAATTGCATGACTTCACTATGCATGTGACCTGTCTGTGTACTGTATATTACCTTTAGTCAATGTGTAATATTACTCGGGATGGGAGGGTCGTAAAGCCCCAAGCAACTCCACACATCAGTCGCCCACTCTCATGACTTCACTATGCTTGTGACCTGTCTGTGTACTGTATATTACCTTTAGTCAATGTGTAATATTACTCGGGATGGGAGGGTCGTAAAGCCCCAAGCAACTCCACACATCTGTCGCCCACTTGCATGACTTCACTATGCATGTGACCTGTCTGTGTACTGTATATTACCTTTAGTCAATGTGTAATATTACTCGGGATGGGAGGGTCGTAAAGCCCCAAGCAACTCCACACATCTGTCGCCCAATTGCATGACTTCACTATGATTGTGACCTGTCTGTGTACTGTATATTACCTTTAGTCAATGTGTAATATTACTCGGGATGGGAGGGTCGTAAAGCCCCAAGCAACTCCACACATCAGTCGCCCACTTGCATGACTTCACTATACTTGTGACCTGTCTGTGTACTGTATATTACCTTTAGTCAATGTGTAATATTACTCGGGATGGGAGGGTCGTAAAGCCCCAAGCAACTCCACACATCTGTCGCCCACTTGCATGACTTCACTATGCTTGTGACCTGTCTGTGTACTGTATATTACCTTTAGTCAATGTGTAATATTACTCGGGATGGGAGGGTCGTAAAGCCCCAAGCAACTCCACACATCTGTCGCCCACTTGCATGACTTCACTATGCTTGTGACCTGTCTGTGTACTGTATATTACCTTTAGTCAATGTGTAATATTACTCGGGATGGGAGGGTCGTAAAGCCCCAAGCAACTCCACACATCTGTCGCCCACTTGCATGACTTCACTATGCTTGTGACCTGTCTGTGTACTGTATATTACCTTTAGTCAATGTGTAATATTACTCGGGATGGGAGGGTCGTAAAGCCCCAAGCAACTCCACACATCTGTCGCCCACTTGCATGACTTCACTATGCTTGTGACCTGTCTGTGTACTGTATATTACCTTTAGTCAATGTGTAATATTACTCGGGATGGGAGGGTCGTAAAGCCCCAAGCAATTCCACACATCTGTCGCCCACTTGCATGACTTCACTATGCTTGTGACCTGTCTGTGTACTGTATATTACCTTTAGTCAATGTGTAATATTACTCGGGATGGGAGGGTCGTAAAGCCCCAAGCAACTCCGCACATCTGTCGCCCACTTGCATGACTTCACTATGCATGTGACCTGTCTGTGTACTGTATATTACCTTTAGTCGATGTGTAATATTACTCGAGATGGGAGGGTCGTAAAGCCCCAAGCAACTCCACACATCAGTCGCCCACTCTCATGACTTCGCTATGCTTGTGACCTGTCTGTGTACTGTATATTACCTTTAGTCAATGTGTAATATTACTCGAGATGGGAGGGTCGTAAAGCCCCAAGCAACTCCACACATCTGTCGCCCACTTGCATGACTTCACTATGCATGTGACCTGTCTGTGTACTGTATATTACCTTTAGTCAATGTGTAATATTACTCGGGATGGGAGGGTCGTAAAGCCCCAAGCAACTCCACACATCTGTCGCCCACTTGCATGACTTCACTATGCATGTGACCTGTCTGTGTACTGTATATTACCTTTAGTCAATGTGTAATATTACTCGAGATGGGAGGGTCGTAAAGCCCCAAGCAACTCCACACATCAGTCGCCCACTTGCATGACTTCACTATGCTTGTGACCTGTCTGTGTACTGTATATTACCTTTAGTCAATGTGTAATATTACTCGAGATGGGAGGGTCGTAAAGCCCCAAGCAACTCCACACATCTGTCGCCCACTCTCATGACTTCGCTATGCTTGTGACCTGTCTGTGTACTGTATATTACCTTTAGTCAATGTGTAATATTACTCGAGATGGGAGGGTCGTAAAGCCCCAAGCAACTCCACACATCTGTCGCCCACTTGCATGACTTCACTATGCTTGTGACCTGTCTGTGTACTGTATATTACCTTTAGTCAATGTGTAATATTACTCGAGATGGGAGGGTCGTAAAGCCCCAAGCAACTCCACACATCAGTCGCCCACTTGCATGACTTCACTATGCTTGTGACCTGTCTGTGTACTGTATATTACCTTTAGTCAATGTGTAATATTACTCGAGATGGGAGGGTCGTAAAGCCCCAAGCAACTCCACACATCAGTCGCCCACTTGCATGACTTCACTATGCTTGTGACCTGTCTGTGTACTGTATATTACCTTTAGTCAATGTGTAATATTACTCGAGATGGGAGGGTCGTAAAGCCCCAAGCAACTCCACACATCAGTCGCCCACTTGCATGACTTCACTATGCTTGTGACCTGTCTGTGTACTGTATATTACCTTTAGTCAATGTGTAATATTACTCGAGATGGGAGGGTCGTAAAGCCCCAAGCAACTCCACACATCTGTCGCCCACTTGCATGACTTCACTATGCTTGTGACCTGTCTGTGTACTGTATATTACCTTTAGTCAATGTGTAATATTACTCGAGATGGGAGGGTCGTAAAGCCCCAAGCAACTCCACACATCAGTCGCCCACTTGCATGACTTCACTATGCTTGTGACCTGTCTGTGTACTGTATATTACCTTTAGTCAATGTGTAATATTACTCGAGATGGGAGGGTCGTAAAGCCCCAAGCAACTCCACACATCAGTCGCCCACTTGCATGACTTCACTATGCTTGTGACCTGTCTGTGTACTGTATATTACCTTTAGTCAATGTGTAATATTACTCGGGATGGGAGGGTCGTAAAGCCCCAAGCAACTCCACACATCTGTCGCCCACTTGCATGACTTCACTATGCTTGTGACCTGTCTGTGTACTGTATATTACCTTTAGTCAATGTGTAATATTACTCGGGATGGGAGGGTCGTAAAGCCCCAAGCAACTCCACACATCAGTCGCCCACTTGCATGACTTCACTATGCTTGTGACCTGTCTGTGTACTGTATATTACCTTTAGTCAATGTGTAATATTACTCGAGATGGGAGGGTCGTAAAGCCCCAAGCAACTCCACACATCAGTCGCCCACTTGCATGACTTCACTATGCTTGTGACCTGTCTGTGTACTGTATATTACCTTTAGTCAATGTGTAATATTACTCGGGATGGGAGGGTCGTAAAGCCCCAAGCAACTCCACACATCTGTCGCCCACTTGCATGACTTCACTATGCATGTGACCTGTCTGTGTACTGTATATTACCTTTAGTCAATGTGTAATATTACTCGAGATGGGAGGGTCGTAAAGCCCCAAGCAACTCCACACATCTGTCGCCCGCTTGCATGACTTCACTATGCATGTGACCTGTCTGTGTACTGTATATTACCTTTAGTCAATGTGTAATATTACTCGAGATGGGAGGGTCGTAAAGCCCCAAGCAACTCCACACATCAGTCGCCCACTTGCATGACTTCACTATGCTTGTGACCTGTCTGTGTACTGTATATTACCTTTAGTCAATGTGTAATATTACTCGGGATGGGAGGGTCGTAAAGCCCTAAGCAACTCCACACATCAGTCGCTCACTCGCATGACTTCACTATGCTTGTGACCTGTCTGTGTACTGTATATTACCTTTAGTCAATGTGTAATATTACTCGGGATGGGAGGGTCGTAAAGCCCCAAGCAACTCCACACATCAGTCGCTCACTCGCATGACTTCACTATGCTTGTGACCTGTCTGTGTACTGTATATTACCTTTAGTCAATGTGTAATATTACTCGGGATGGGAGGGTCGTAAAGCCCCAAGCAACTCCACACATCTGTCGCCCACTTGCATGACTTCACTATGCTTGTGACCTGTCTGTGTACTGTATATTACCTTTAGTCAATGTGTAATATTACTCGGGATGGGAGGGTCGTAAAGCCCCAAGCAACTCCACACATCAGTCGCCCACTTGCATGACTTCACTATGATTGTGACCTGTCTGTGTACTGTATATTACCTTTAGTCAATGTGTAATATTACTCGGGATGGGAGGGTCGTAAAGCCCCAAGCAACTCCACACATCTGTCGCCCACTTGCATGACTTGACTATGCATGTGACCTGTCTGTGTACTGTATATTACCTTTAGTCAATGTGTAATATTACTCGGGATGGGAGGGTCGTAAAGCCCCAAGCAACTCCACACATCTGTCGCCCACTTGCATGACTTCACTATGATTGTGACCTGTCTGTGTACTGTATATTACCTTTAGTCAATGTGTGATATTACTCGGGATGGGAGGGTCGTAAAGCCCCAAGAAACTCCACACATCTGTCGCCCACTTGCATGACTTCACTATGCTTGTGACCTGTCTGTGTAATGTATATTACCTTTAGTCAATGTGTAATATTACTCGAGATGGGAGGGTCGTAAAGCCCCAAGCAACTCCACACATCTGTCGCCCACTTGCATGACTTCACTATGCTTGTGACCTGTCTGTGTACTGTATATTACCTTTAGTCAATGTGTAATATTACTCGGGATGGGAGGGTCGTAAAGCCCCAAGCAACTCCACACATCAGTCGCCCACTTGCATGACTTCACTATGCTTGTGACCTGTCTGTGTACTGTATATTACCTTTAGTCAATGTGTAATATTACTCGAGATGGGAGGGTCGTAAAGCCCCAAGCAACTCCACACATCTGTCGCCCACTTGCATGACTTCACTATGCTTGTGACCTGTCTGTGTACTGTATATTACCTTTAGTCAATGTGTAATATTACTCGGGATGGGAGGGTCGTAAAGCCCCAAGCAACTCCACACATCAGTCGCCCACTTGCATGACTTCACTATGCTTGTGACCTGTCTGTGTACTGTATATTACCTTTAGTCAATGTGTAATATTACTCGAGATGGGAGGGTCGTAAAGCCCCAAGCAACTCCACACATCTGTCGCCCACTTGCATGACTTCACTATGCTTGTGACCTGTCTGTGTACTGTATATTACCTTTAGTCAATGTGTAATATTACTCGGGATGGGAGGGTCGTAAAGCCCCAAGCAACTCCACACATCAGTCGCCCACTTGCATGACTTCACTATGCTTGTGACCTGTCTGTGTACTGTATATTACCTTTAGTCAATGTGTAATATTACTCGAGATGGGAGGGTCGTAAAGCCCCAAGCAACTCCACACATCTGTCGCCCACTTGCATGACTTCACTATGCTTGTGACCTGTCTGTGTACTGTATATTACCTTTAGTCAATGTGTAATATTACTCGAGATGGGAGGGTCGTAAAGCCCCAAGCAACTCCACACATCTGTCGCCCACTTGCATGACTTCACTATGCTTGTGACCTGTCTGTGTACTGTATATTACCTTTAGTCAATGTGTAATATTACTCGGGATGGGAGGGTCGTAAAGCCCCAAGCAACTCCACACATCAGTCGCCCACTTGCATGACTTCACTATGCTTGTGACCTGTCTGTGTACTGTATATTACCTTTAGTCAATGTGTAATATTACTCGGGATGGGAGGGTCGTAAAGCCCCAAGCAACTCCACACATCTGTCGCCCACTTGCATGACTTCACTATGCTTGTGACCTGTCTGTGTACTGTATATTACCTTTAGTCAATATGTAATATTACTCGGGATGGGAGGGTCGTAAAGCCCCAAGCAACTCCACACATCAGTCGCCCACTTGCATGACTTCACTATGCTTGTGACCTGTCTGTGTACTGTATATTACCTTTAGTCAATGTGTAATATTACTCGAGATGGGAGGGTCGTAAAGCCCCAAGCAACTCCACACATCAGTCGCCCACTTGCATGACTTCACTATGCTTGTGACCTGTCTGTGTACTGTATATTACCTTTAGTCAATGTGTAATATTACTCGGGATGGGAGGGTCGTAAAGCCCCAAGCAACTCCACACATCAGTCGCCCACTTGCATGACTTCACTATGCTTGTGACCTGTCTGTGTACTGTATATTACCTTTAGTCAATGTGTAATATTACTCGGGATGGGAGGGTCGTAAAGCCCCAAGCAACTCCACACATCAGTCGCCCACTTGCATGACTTCACTATGCTTGTGACCTGTCTGTGTACTGTATATTACCTTTAGTCAATGTGTAATATTACTCGGGATGGGAGGGTCGTAAAGCCCCAAGCAACTCCACACATCAGTCGCCCACTTGCATGACTTCACTATGCTTGTGACCTGTCTGTGTACTGTATATTACCTTTAGTCAATGTGTAATATTACTCGGGATGGGAGGGTCGTAAAGCCCCAAGCAACTCCACACATCTGTCGCCCACTTGCATGACTTCACTATGCTTGTGACCTGTCTGTGTACTGTATATTACCTTTAGTCAATGTGTAATATTACTCGAGATGGGAGGGTCGTAAAGCCCCAAGCAACTCCACACATCTGTCGCCCACTTGCATGACTTCACTATGCTTGTGACCTGTCTGTGTACTGTATATTACCTTTAGTCAATGTGTAATATTACTCGGGATGGGAGGGTCGTAAAGCCCCAAGCAACTCCACACATCAGTCGCCCACTTGCATGACTTCACTATGCTTGTGACCTGTCTGTGTACTGTATATTACCTTTAGTCAATGTGTAATATTACTCGGGATGGGAGGGTCGTAAAGCCCCAAGCAACTCCACACATCTGTCGCCCACTTGCATGACTTCACTATGCTTGTGACCTGTCTGTGTACTGTATATTACCTTTAGTCAATGTGTAATATTACTCGGGATGGGAGGGTCGTAAAGCCCCAAGCAACTCCACACATCAGTCGCTCACTGCCTCTCTAATAATTATTTTCGGCGGGTTTTCTCCTCTGTCTCCTGGGGACTTTCTTTTGGGGGCTGTTGCCAATCTTATTATTATTATTATTACATTTAATTTTTTTTCATGACTACTATTCGTTTACTAATTGAAAAAATTGTGTTAGTATAAGCTTCATTGACGTTTTTTTGTAATTCAATTTCAGCTTCTTTCTTGAATGTAAACATACATTTTGATTTTTAAAAGATTACATGATTTTCTAAAACAACTAATTGGCGGATAAATCGTCCGAATAGCTATGACCAAAATAAAAAAAAAAAATCAAATGTTAAATAATTATGAGAATGTTTTCCTAATAGCCCAAAGAAATTGAAGTAATTTTCCCCTGTCCTGTCATGTTTTCCTCATCCTAATACATACCTTCTCCTTTCAACAGATCGGCGACAGCAGCAACTTTGTGACAGTAGTAATTAATTACATTAGTAATTAAGTTGATTTTCAATTACATAAGTTCGATTAGATAGTTGGTCCAACTTAGTTACAGAGTTGTAAATTGAAGTAATGTTGGTGCAGAGAGTATCAAATAAAATGTAATTCCACTATCGCAATTACTGAAAATAATGGATACAGAAGTACTGTATCGATGTTGTTTCGGTGCGCCAATTACTTCCAGTATGTTCAAAGTTTTACCGTGCCAATAGATCCTATTATTCTTGTTTTGATGTTTCAGGTTATACATTTTCATGGCAATATTTTTTATTGGGGGCTGCATTGTGTAAAATATGCTCATGAAAAAGCGTTTACTTTAGCGAAACTGACTAAATATCGCTCCCATCTAAGTCTATTAGAAAAAGAATGATTTTTGGAAAATGAAGGTTGGGGGTTTACTATGGATCTAAATTATTCGCTTGGAACCAACGGCCATTGTTTTTTGTTTCGTTGCTAAGAAAGTCGCCACATCAAATGAACAGAATAATACTCTCAATTGAAATGTAAATGTACTCCTTGGATCATTGATTCTTAGCTTCAACACAACAAGCAATTTGATTAAATTCAACAGGAATGGGGTTATTATCAAAGCGCGTTAAAGTTATATATGTATCTTCTACGAGCTGGAAGTTCATGAATCGCCAATGATTTGCATGTCCAATTTATGCCAAAATAATATATTTTTAAGTTAAAGGTAAGGGTGGGGAAGGATCAATGGATCCTTGACGAACGTGGCAAGACTTGTTCCCCAAAACATTAATTTATTTTAGCGACGTTTCGAACCTGGTCAGGTTCATCATCAATGTATTTTTGCTTCTGTAATAGTTTGACATTTTTATAGAACGCAGGCAGAGCATTAATAATTTATATTAAAAAAGTCCGTCACGCAGGAGCTGCATAACTAAGCTCTTTCCTCAGAATTTTTGTAGTGTAGACTACATTACTGAATAATTTGCTGTAAATAACCTAGTACATAAATAAAATAAAAACGCGAATAGTTCTGCTCATTTACATTTCTTATGAAAACTGTTCAATCATTAATTTTGTAAATTTGCTTCCAGAGTTATGTTAATACATGATACTGTACTACTTACTAAATACACAAAAACTTCATTTTCCGTATTTTGATCTGACGCAGGAAAAGGATACAGTCCGCCTAGTGGGAGATAGCGCTCCTCGCGGCGGCTTTGGGAACCTACGTCTGGCGGGCTAATTCTAATGAAACAGAGTTTAAAGTAAACCCTCCTTTCCAATAGACCGATTTACCTCATTTTTACAGCACTTCTTTCTGATGAGACACCCACTACGTATACCGCGTTTCATTACAATACAGCAGAAATTACGACCGGTATGAGTATATTAGTACTTTAGGTCCGGAGTAAACCCCCCTTCAAATAACCCGATTTAGTTTATTTTTACAACCCATTTTTCTCTGTTGATTACCACCATGAAAACCGAGTTTCGTTGAAATGTTACAAAAATTACGGCTGGTAGTGGTAAATTGGTAATGTGGGTCCGGAGTAAACCCCCCTCCTAATGAACCGATTTAGTTTATTTTTACAACGTATTTCTCTCTTTAGATCAACATAACGAATACCGAGTTTCGTTGAAATATAACAAAAATTACGGCTGGCATGGTCAAATTAGTGTTTTGGGTCCGGGGTAAACCTCCCCTCCGGGTGGAACGATTTTGGTGGTTAACGAACTTGAACGTTTGCTAATTGAACGCTATATACCACGTTTCGTGAAGAAAAAACAAAAACTCTGGCCGCTATCGTGTTAACAGACACACACACACACAACATATATATATATATATATATATATATATATATATATATATATATATATAAATTTTAACGGGGGTCATTTTCGGTGTTTAATAGGTAGGATCGATAAAGATTTTTTTATAAAATTCCGTCATGAGTGCAACCTCAATAGCTACTTTCCTTCGGAGGAAAGTGCTGAAAGTAATATCAAGTATGTCTCGGCATTGGTATAATGTCTACGGGACATGATCTCCACGTACACATCAACAGGTATAACACCAATAAAGCCCTTTAGAGGGACTCGAACATTGGAAAGGGACCGGGTAGCAGGAGAAAATCCCCATTCAATAGGCTCAAACTGCATTTCTTAATGAACTCTAGTGGATAGAAGAGTGACTAGAGCTTACACAAGCTACCGCTAGATATCACAAATAGCGGTAGCTTTTAGTTCCGAGCCGAAGAAATGGCCTTGTCACGAAAGTGGCTATCAGGACACAGGGTATGAACGCCCGTTGACACAAAAGTCAGTCTCGAATCGGTTAAACACTTTTTCTAGTTTGTAAGAAAGAAAGAGCTGACTCCAGACTAAATTTCCCTAACTGACCCCATAATCTTTCTCCACAAGGCTAGTTATGAGCCTCACTGAGTTATGAAGCCTTGTACAAATCTGATATTTTGAACAACTCTAAATCGTACACATTTAACTCATTCTATTATGATGAATAAAGACAATAGAGTTATTTCTCACCATTTAGTACATGTACATTGATGCTCTTAGCCTGTGCGTTGGAAGGGTTGCACTGATACCTCCCTGAGTCCTTAGGATTAGCCCTCTGGATGAGCAGGAAGGATGTGGTAGTCTCGCCTTTCTCTGTAATCACTGACACCCCTCCTCTTGGAGAGTCGTAACTGATGATCTGAAACGTTAAAGAAAATTATTAGTTTCCTACATTAAAAGTATCTATAATTGTAAAGGAAGGGAATTGACTATAAATTTAGTATTTATTTTTATTACATGGTGAGTTAAAGGACTCAAGAATTTAGAGATAGAAATCATATGGATATTACGAGTAGCAATGGCTGCAGGATTGTATTGCGGAAGGTTAGGTTTGTTGCTAGCTTGGTCCTAGCAGAGTTGGGCAAATGTTAGCGGTCGCTAAAATCTAATACCTTCTCACTAAGCACTAAATTTGCGCGTGTTTACAAATACGCTGTTTACGCCTACTTTTATAACCTTCCTAACAGTGAACTTTAGTGCTTAATAACTTCTTTCCTAGTTGAATGCGAACTTTTTTTTTAGCGGATTCGTGTTTAGTGCATCAAAATACGTTATTGTACAAAATTTGAAAGAAATCGGTTTGTAGGACACTAAACTTCAGTTTTACCTAAAGTTATATGCGGTCCATGCCCCCGGCTCAGAGCAGACCGGAAGTGAATGTTGAGATGACAAAATCTTGTAACTATAGCTAAAGCTATTAGCTATCACGATATTTAAACATTTCATAAATAAATTAGCGATTAGCGCACTGCCGTCGCTATGCGCTAATCGTTAGCGCAGGCTCTTATCAGTACCGCTAAATTAGCGGGAAGGTATTAGATATTAGCGACCGCTAACGTTTGCCCAACTCTGGGTCCTAGTATCGATCTGTATAGCTGCTTTAGACTCCAGCCTTCTGATGTGTATGAACATATTCGGGCGTTTTTATTTACAACTTTTATAGCGTTTTACTCAATTATGAAGGCAATTTAAAAAAATAAAGTAAAAACTTTCTCTGGATAAAGTAAAATGTCCATTGAAGATGAGAAGAAACGGGCGAGATGATGATAAATGTATTTTGTCACTTCCTTTACAATATCACCCCTTCCACCTGTTTTTTGTATAAAAGTATAGGTGCGAATAAAACCTACATCCTAATCATCTTTAGATTCCACCGTCTATCTTCCCTTCAGTCGTCCCTCATCAAAAAGATGAGCGATATAGATTTTCTGCCTTCTCAATCTAATAATTTCTGCGTTAAAACTTCTATTAATTCAAAGTTAATAAAACTAAATTTTACACGAGAAAATGGTTCTATTGTCATCAGGGCTGTAAAAACAAGCAGGACAGAGTTAATACTAATATATACATTAGGGTGGGCCGAAAAAACTCATTTCTTTATTTTGAAGTTGTGATAGTGCGGAAAAGTTGCGAATTATATAGAGAAATAAAAGGAAACAAAAATTATCAAAATCGGTTGACATCTTCCGTTTTCGCATTGGCTTTGAAATTTTACAAAATATGAAAAATCTTCCTTTTTGCGACTATTTTTAAAACTTTTGAATTTGATGATTTCGTAAAATAATAGTTTTTAACGTCTTCGAATAGAGCCTAAAAACATTGTGTTTTAATTTGGTTTTGATCAGTTGATATCTTTCAGTCGTGCATAGGGCTCAAAATTTGCCAAAATATTGAAAATTCACATTTTTTAGAGTTATTTTTTGTATCTTTAATATAATTTTTTTTAACGTAATAGTTACAGCGTTTCTATTTTTTAACATAAAAACATTGTGTTTTATTATGGTGTAAATAAATTAACAAATAATACCAACCAAGGTGAGGAATAACCCGTCAAAGCTCCAAAAAATACTTTTACTTCATCATCACAACGTTTCGGACTATTCGTCCATCTTCAGGAGATCTAAAATAGTATGTTAATTACTAAATACTCCAGAAAACACGCTTTATAAATTATCATTAACCAAGATATTACATCATCATCTTCAAACAATTACTGAATTTTATTTCCTTAAAATTAAACTCACCATGTCCTGTCAATAATTAAAGTTACATTTAAACGTCATAAAATCAATAAAAATGATTCCTAAAAGGAACCAAGTCAAATTACAAATCAAGACAAATTAAATTTAAGGAGCTTAAATTTAAGGAAATAAAATTTAGTAATTGTTTGAAGATGATGTAATATCTTGGTTAATGGTAATTTATAAAGCTTGTTTTCTGCAGTATTTTGTATTAATATACTATTTTAGATCTTCTGAAGATGGACGAATAGTCCGAAAAGTTGTGATGATTAAATAAAAGTATTTTTTTTGAGCTTTGAAGGGTTATTCCTCACCTTGGTTCGTATTATTAATTAATACCCTTCACCTATTCATCAAAATAAATTAAATTTCGGCCTAGAATGACCCTAATGCTATAGAAAAACGACCTCAAAAAAGATAGTTAGGCCTATGACATGATGGGCAATAACAGTTATAACGCGCATGGTACATTTCCACTTTTGTATATTTAAAAAGCTTAAATATTTAAGTTTCAGAACAGTTTTTAACAATAAAGTTACGTTTATAAAATAGAAAAAACATAGTTCTGTATAAATTACTGTTGTCTTAGTAAAACCTGTACATTAATACTGTTCTCAATTTTGAAGTAAATGGTACTTTGAACGCGTTTTTGGTATTTCATAAATAATTAGTATTTAAATGTAAAAGGCGTAGTTTGTTTCCCATGAACTAATGAAGACTTAGAAGAAATGGGCGTTTATCGTATCGTGGTGGTTGACAAATGCAAATAGAACTCTCTGATCGTACGTAAGTACGAAATAAAGAAATGCGTTTTTTCGGCCCCCCCTAATATATATAAGTATATATATGCAATAAAGATTAAAAAACAGAAAAACATAGTAAATAGCTAGAAAAAGAATATGCTATAGTTAGCGCTTAAATTAGAGATACATGGATACAGATATAAAAATAACCAATGAGAAGACTAAGAACTATTCCACACGAATGCGGCATCATTTCTGACTGTTGATCAAGGTACGTTCAATCAAAGACAGGGTGGTGTCGTAAAGTCTGGTGACATAATGTTTTGTGTTAATGGAAGGGAGACCGGTATGAATGGCTTTATTGCAGGCGGTATAGAGTTTTAGGAAAGTGTATTTAATAAATGGAAGGGAGGCCGGTATGAATGGCTTTATTGCAGGCGGTATAGAGTTTTAGGAAAGTGTATTTAATAAATGGAAGGGAGGCCGGTATGAATGGCTTTATTGCAGGCGGTATAGAGTTTTAGGAAAGTGTATTTAATAAATGGAAGGGAGGCCGGTATGAATGGCTTTATTGCAGGCGGTATAGAGTTTTAGGAAAGTGTATTTAATAAATGGAAGGGAGGCCGGTATGAATGGCTTTATTGCAGGCGGTATAGAGTTTTAGGAAAGTGTATTTAATAAATGGAAGGGAGGCCGGTATGAATGGCTTTATTGCAGGCGGTATAGAGTTTTAGGAAAGTGTATTTAATAAATGGAAGGGAGGCCGGTATGAATGGCTTTATTGCAGGCGGTATAGAGTTTTAGGAAAGTGTATTTAATAAATGGAAGGGAGGCCGGTATGAATGGCTTTATTGCAGGCGGTATAGAGTTTTAGGAAAGTGTATTTAATAAATGGAAGGGAGGCCGGTTTGAATGGCTTTATTGCAGGCGGTATAGAGTTTTAGGAAAGTGTATTTAATAAATGGAAGGGAGGCCGGTATGAATGGCTTTATTGCAGGCGGTATAGAGTTTTAGGAAAGTGTATTTAATAAATGGAAGGGAGGCCGGTATGAATGGCTTTATTGCAGGCGGTATAGAGTTTTAGGAAAGTGTATTTAATAAATGGAAGGGAGGCCGGTATGAATGGCTTTATTGCAGGCGGTATAGAGTTTTAGGAAGGTGTATTTAATAAATGGAAGGGAGGCCGGTATGAATGGCTTTATTGCAGGCGGTATAGAGTTTTAGGAAAGTGTATTTAATAAATGGAAGGGAGGCCGGTATGAATGGCTTTATTGAAGGCGGTATAGAGTTTTAGGAAAGTGTATTTAATAAATGGAAGGGAGGCCGGTATGAATGGCTTTATTGCAGGCGGTATAGAGTTTTAGGAAAGTGTATTTAATAAATGGAAGGGAGGCCGGTATGAATGGCTTTATTGCAGGCGGTATAGAGTTTTAGGAAAGTGTATTTAATAAATGGAAGGGAGGCCGGTATGAATGGCTTTATTGCAGGCGGTATAGAGTTTTAGGAAAGTGTATTTAATAAATGGAAGGGAGGCCGGTATGAATGGCTTTATTGCAGGCGGTATAGAGTTTTAGGAAAGTGTATTTAATAAATGGAAAATGTTGGAGCAGGTAGATGAAATGACTTCTTTATCATTTTCATTTATTTCTCATTTACTAGGTTATTTTCCGGGTGGATAAATATTGAATCCGAAAGGATGCGATTATCAGCTACCTTCGCATCATCAATGGTCAACGATCTCCTCTCAATAAATACTTTTAATTCATATGAATAACCCAAAAATAAATGAGGGGAGAGACAGAAAGCAATAAAAATACTGTTTTTAATTTTTATATATAAACGTTTTACTTATATAAATAATAATTAAATTATATATATTTTATTCGATCTAATTTAGGTTAGGAGATCCGGTGTTCGTGGATTCGATTCCCACAAGGCATCACCCCTTGTCATCTTTAAAAAATCATTTATTTATTTATTTATTTATTTATGAGCGACCGTAACTAAGGCGACTCGCTCAGAACAAAAATTACATATAGAATATACATACGAAAATTACATCTAATTAAATACAACTAATTAAATACATCTAATTAAATACAATCTTATTTTACACATTTTTGGCCAAATATACAAATTGAAATTTATATACACATCTATTTATAAGAGAATACAATATTACAATATACTTGAATATATGAAAAATCAATATTATAATAATGCATGAAGTTTATACACATAATCAATTAAGTTGGTTGAAGGAGGTTTCACACTCCTGTTAGTTTTATATTGTCAAATGTAAGATTTTAGTATAGTACGGCTGTATAGTATAGTATGTGTGTATGTCCTGTTACAATTTGTTCATGTTTAATTATAATTATAATTTGTTTAGGAGGTTGGTCTTGTTGAGGTAGTTCAGTATGTTATCTATATATTTGCTTCCATCGCCGAGTAATTCAGTCATATTGTAAGGTAAGTCATAGTTTTGTCGCTGTAAGCATTCACTAAGTATGTGCTTTATAGTCAGCGGTGTGTTACACTGTGTACATGTCGGTCTGTCCTGTCTTGTCATGAGATAAGAGTGTGTCAGTCGGGAATGGCCAATTCTTAAGCGGCATAATATCACTTCGTCTCTTCTATTATCCCTTTTGCTTGAAGGCCATTCACCTACCGTCTGTTTTATTTCGCGAAGTTTGTTTTCTGTCGTCATGTGCCAAGATTTCTGCCACTTTTCTGTAATTAACCTTCTTACTTCGATTTGCAGGTCTTGTAATGTAACTTTGTCTATGTCCTGTCGGTTTTGTCTTGTAGCTGTCCGAGCCAGTACGTCAGCTTGACTGCTTTTTCCTATGTCCTCATGTCCTGGGAGCCAATATATTGTGATTTCTTTATTCGTCCGGTGTATCTGTTCTAGTATGTTCATAATGATGGGATTGTCGTTGTACATGTTTTGTAGTCCATGTATTGAGCTGAGTGAGTCCGTAAATAGTGTTATCTTTTGTTTTTGTATGTCGTGTGCATTTCCCAGAGCAAGGTGAATGGCGTGCAGCTCAGCAGAATAAATACTTGTACTTTTTGGTAGTTTAAGCTGTAAGGTATTTATATCCATTACAGCTGCTGCGCCTGTGCCTTCAGCTGTCTTGGATCCGTCCGTGTAAATAAACATTGTGTCTTTATTTTTGTCAAGATATGACTTGAATATGTGTTTGTATGAATGTGTAGATGTCGGGTCGGATTTTTTGTATTTAGTCAGTCCTAGGTCTAGTTTCAAATTGTTTAGAGTCCATGGTGTGAACGTTACGGGAGGTCTGGGTAAGAGTTGTGTTTGTAGTAGGTCAGTGTCTTGTGCATAAATCATACATCTTACCAGCAGTGGGCGTTGCCTCAATGGTTGCATTTGGTATTTTCGTAACAGATCTTCGTCAATAGATTGCGGGACGCACTTACTATTTAAATATTTAGTTTTAAGGCAATATTTCAAACAATTCTGCATACGTCTGTATTCCAATGGTAATTCCCCACATTCTACATGTAGGCTATTAGAGGGGCTGGATCTGAAGGCTCCCGTTGCAATGCGTAAACCATTATTTTGTATAGAGTCTAGGATTTTAAGATTGCTGGGCTTGGCAGATGTGTACGCTACACTTCCATAATCCAGAAGAGACCTGGTATATGCCCGATAAAGTGTCAGCATTACACTTCTGTCTGCTCCCCACTTCGTGTTGCATAATATCATTAAAAGATGTAAAGATTTTTTACATTTATCAACGAGATTTTTTAGGTGGGGAACCCAGGTAAGTTTTGAGTCAAAAAGAAGTCCTAAAAATTTTATGTAGTTTGTGAAGTGTATAGGCGTATTATTTAAGTTCAATGTAATTTGTGGTATACGTCGCTTTTTTGTAAAAATTATGCTTTGTGTCTTTAGTGCAGAGAAATGTAGTCCGTAAGTAGCGCTCCAATTCTGTAGCCTATTTATCGTCCTTTGGATGGACTCTGCGGCAGTTTCTAGGTCTTTAGTTCGAATATAGATAAGCAAATCATCCACATACAGGCAATATTTGACTGGGTCAGCAATATGCTCACGGACGGTGTCCATAGCTATTTTGAATAGCGTCGTGCCTATTACACTGCCTTGGGGCACTCCGTTTTCCTGAGTGAATACATTCGAAAAAGCTGTTCCCACTTTAACTCGGAAGGTTCTATTCGAAAGAAAATTTAATACAAAGTTGAAAAAATTTCCTCGAATATTCCATTCGTCTAGTTTAGTTAGAATAGCTCGGCGCCAAACTGTATCGTAAGCCTTTTCGATATCAAAAGAGACGGCTAATACAGATTCCTTAGAGATAAATGAATCCAAAATTTCTTTTTCCAAAGTAACAATGTGATCTATAGCCGAGTGATTAGGTCTGAAGCCACATTGGTACTCTGATAGAAGCTTATTTTTATCAAGGAACCATAGAAGCCGCTTATTTAATATTCTCTCAAAAACCTTAAAAGTACAGCTTGTCAGAGCTATTGGTCTGTAACTATCAGCTGATGTCGCATCTTTATTCGGTTTTTTGATTGGTATAATAATTGCTTGGTTCCACGATGATGGGTAGAGACCAGTCTCATAAGCATTATTATATAACTTTAGCAGTAGCGACATCCCACTTGGGGGAAGATTTTTCAGCATCCTATAACAGATTCCATCCTCCCCAGGTGAAGTGTCTTTTACTTGGGTCAGTACTAGTCTCAATTCTTGCATTGTTATTGGCTCGTTTAAAGGGTGAATGAATTTTGGTGTTTGTAGTAACGGGATAGTTTCTAAATTATTTTTTTGTCTACGCGAATCTGGTGATAATCTTTCATCACTTGACACATAGGAGAAGTGATGGCCTAGGAGATTACTAATAGTTTCAGGGCAGGTAATTAAGAGGTTGTTTTCCTTTAGGGCCGAAATGGGAGGGTTGTACTTTTTGTGTTTGATTTTATTGATCATATTCCAGATTGTTTTTGGAGGAGTATTTCTGTTAATAGAGGATAAGAATTCGACCCAGCATTTTTTTTTTTGCTTTGTTTTATAATATATTGGGCTTTAGCTTTTTTCCGCTTGTATTCTATCAGAAATTCCTGACTAGGATTTGCATTAAATAATCGGAGTGCCCTTTTTCTTTCAGTTACTGCCGTTTTACATTCATCGTTCCACCAAGGGACTGGTCGGTTTTTATATGTACCTTGTGTCTTTTTCATTGATGCATCTGCTGCTAATTTAATTGCTGATAAAAAGTTTTCGTATGTTTTAATATCTTTAAGATTTTCTAAAAAGCAATTTTGAAACTTGCTCCAATCCGCATTTTTTACATCATACCGCGGAGTGGAGGTAAAGTTGATTGGAGGTGTATCGGGAGTAAGTACTATTGGGAAATGATCACTTCCGAATTGATCATGATTTACTTCCCAATTGAAACGTGTAAATATTGATGAAGAGCTGGCAGATACATCAATGTTAGTGTAAGTTCCAGTACGGGGACATAAATGTGTCGGTTCGTGCGTGTTAAATGGGATGAGGTCATTTTTTTCAAGAAGAGTTTGAATTATTTTCCCCCTTGTATTGGTAGCTTTAGCTCCCCATGATGTACTTTCAGAGTTCAGATCACCTACCCGGAGTAAGGGAGTAGGGAGTTGTGTGATAATGTCTTGGAGTGTGTGTATGTCAATAGGTTCACTTGGTGGAAGATAGAGACAACAGACAGTAACTTTGAAAGGCATGTAAACTGTGACTGCGACAGCTTGGACTGTAGTCAGTAACCTTACTGGTTCACTGTAGATGCAGTCCCTCACATAAATACAGACACCGCCACAAGCCTTACCTCCCAGCAAATAGTCTTTATAATAAGAATTATACCCGTGTATGGAGACTTGCTTACCTGGAGCGGTGTGTGTCTCTTGTAATGCGATAACGTTGAAGGTACGGGCCTCGTCTTGCATCAGAAGCTTCAGGTCAGCAAAATGTCTCTGGACACCATTAATATTCCATTGGAGCACAGACATAGCAGCTTAGGGATGGAGATATGTATTCTATTGGGTCGACTGTGCAGTTGTGAAGTGTTGATGAGTGATGAAATTTGACCGTGAGAAGGTTATTTCTTATTTTTGGTTCTCCCCCGTGTCTTAGTTGGAGATGATGGAGTCTCCTCAGCAGTTTTTGTATCTTCTTTTAAATTCGCAGTTGTTGGGCTGTTTCTCGGCTTTTCAGTTTTCGCTGGGTTTTTTAAAGAGGATGATCCATTTTTTCCCTCGCGTATTGGCTGTTCGTCAGGACCTGATGAATCGTTAGATTGTTTATTAGATATTTTTTCCTTTAGTGCAGATAGGGTTTTTTCGATTTTCTGCATATGTTCTAACAACTTGTTTAGAGGTTCTTGGTAATGTTCCTTAGCCTTTTGAGCATAGGAGGATATTTTCTCTACCGAGAGTTTCTTCTTGGCTTCTGTGTAACTCAGACGGTCTACGACCATTTTAGTTTTTATTTCTATTTCTTTCATGTATATTGGACACGATTTAAAAAAGTGATCCTTACTACACAGAGAGCATTTCACGTTATTGCACAAGCCATCATGTTTTGGCTGGGTGCACCTGCCACATATTTTTTCACTTGTGCAAGTTTTTGACACATGGTTCAGCTTGAAGCATTGATAACATACCGCTGGAGGTGGTATATAGTGTCTCACCTTAACTGACAAGTATCCAATATAAAGCCTTTCTGGGATGTTTGGTGTTCTAAAAGTAGCTATAAAGAGTGGAGATTTGTCTAATTCGTTTTTTACTCGGATTCGTCTAATGCTAGTGACATGTTGGCCGCGAAGTTCCTGGAGAATCTCATCATTCGACACCTCAGCAATGTCACGGCAATAAAAGACTCCTCTTGAGTGATTAAGTCTACGGTGCGGCGTTATAGTTATCTTGTGTGGGCCAAAATGTTTTTGCTCTAGTAATTTTAAAGCAACATCTGGATTATTTATTTCTATCTGTAGCAGTCCTTGTTTTCTTAACTTGTTAACCTTAATATCCTTCGAGAAAGATGTCAACCATCTATTGATCAAGAAAGGATTTATAGAGTTAAAATCTTTACCATCTTCCACGATTTGTGCGATGAGATAGAAAGGTGTGGTAACGCGTAGAAAAACCGTCCCAAAAATCGATGCTATGTTTGTGGACGTTAAAATATAAATAAAATAATTTAGGTATCATCTTAAGAAATTTTGTAAACATTAAATGAAATCAATTCAGAATACTCTATGCTTTTATTGATTTGCAACAAAACAGTTTATAGTGCTTTAGTTTCTGCCGCAGTTCTGAAGAAGGTGGAGTTGCTAAAAGTGCTACGATTATTCATAACATTACCTATGTAAGTTACTTTGAAATGACCGAATATTTCCGTGAAAACATGCCCGAGAGCTGCTTACGCTGACAGCTAGTATCTGATGACACCTCCGGTTTGATGATATTGGAATGCTGGAGCGATTGTGCTGGATATGCAATGGAATGCAGAGGACTGGAGATCTTCCATGTTGCCAGGATGGCTGCGATTCCATCATCGCTCATTGGCTCATACCAAGTCTTGTCCAATCCATCACAAACCATATTCAAAGTCAGGTAAAATATTCGAAAATCCTAATCCTTTGAGGTGTTTAATCGAATGTTCAAGATTTTCGAAATTATATTCAAGAATTTATGACATATAAATGTTGAAAATTCTAGGAAAAATTGTACTTTCTTGGCAACTATGTGTGTAGCTTCAGTCTTCTACGTCTCTGCGAAGTGCAGTTTGATACCAAATATTAATTTGTAATTTTTCCCAAAAAAGGTACTTTCAGGATAAAGTAAAATGACCATTTAAGATGAGAAGAAAAGGCCAAGTCTAGAAGAAATGATATTTGTCACTTCCTTTACAAAATGGCATATATATATATATATATATATATATATATATATATATATATACACATATATATATATATACATATATATATATATATATATATATATATATATATATGTGTATATATATATGTGTGTATATTTATATATATATATATATATATATATATATATATATATATATATATATAGGGTGTTCGAAATTTGATGTCCACCCCATTTTACCCTACAGTTTTTGGAATTTCGAAACGAAACTTTCAGAGTCTTATCGAGACGGATTTTTGACATTTTACGGCTGAAGGATGCGTCAAATCGGAAAATTCACAGACTTAAACTCGTTTTAGAATATGATTTTCTACAAGAATCTGTCATAAAAAGTATGGCATTCTTTTGGAATGGTTCCAAAATTCCAAAGTTATGGTAGCTGGAGGAGGTTAGAGAGCCGACTATAACCTGAACTGTGGAAAAAAGGGGCCGGGCATCGAATTCCGAACACCCTGTGTATATATATATATATATATATATATATATATATATAATAGGAGCACCAAAAAACTCTCATAAATAAATCATTTTTAGTGGAGACTCACGGGTGACGCTGTTCACGGGTGAACCGCCTACAGTAAGGAACTAGAAGCACGGATGATGGAGCTGTAGACTGGAAAAGCATGCTATGACAATAAAATAAATCATTTGTGGTGAAGACCTGGAGTTTTTGGTGTTACTGTTTGATGAAGCACCACCACCGTCCAGCCAAATCGATGTATATATATATATATATATATATATATATATATATATGTATATATATATAAGTATGGATATATGTATTAAATATCAATCATGTATCGATTGAAGCACCCGTCTTCCCTTTAGTCAGCCATCAGCATTGAAGATGAACACATTTTCTTGAGAATTGCTTTTCAAAGGGATATCAATTTTGACATCTGAGCACAGGCTGTTCTTTTACATAGAATCCTAAACCTACTATGAATACGTTATTGGAATTCCTAAAATACTCTAGGCCTAGAATATCCTTTGTCATTCACTTGGAAGAGCCCTGGAAATAAGATTGATATCTTATCAATAGTAAGAATATTCTATGAGCATCCTTTTCGAACATTCTTGGTATAATTTCAACAGTATTTGACGTATGATGAATACTCTAAGAAATACTTCTGGCGTAGGCTAAATATGTTAATAGCAATGTTTGGAAGGTGAATGCGGATCCAGATTAAACATCCTTGAGAAACTATAAGAATAGTTAGAAATTTAGATTATATTCTTACAATGCTCTATATTTTCTGAATTCTTAAAAAAAGTTTGTACTCCCTCCTCGTTCTGAGAACAAAAAAAAGAACAAAAAGACAGTGGTCTTTGTTGATAGGTACAAATTTGTAACAATAGATTTCATTCATTCAATTTGTAATAATAGATTTCATTCATAATTCTGGTCTGAGAATAGCAACGGGTGCTTTTCGGACGAGTCCCGTAAATAGTGTAATAGTAGATACCGGTGAGCCGCATTTGCGGTATCTAAGGGATTATCTGGCCTTATCTTACTTCGTAAAGACAATTGCATCTCCATATCACCCTTTAAACCAAAATTTTAGGGACTTGTACTTTAATCAACACAACAATTTTGGTAGCAGCAACCAATTTATACATAGATCCATAAGATTACTGTCCAATGTGGATTTCAATCTAAGCAAACTTCATCAGCTGGCATTTCCAAATCTCGAACCTTGGACTCTTCACGCTCCTAAAATCGATCTCTCACTTACTAGATACATCAAAAGAGATACCGCTCCTATGATATTTCAGGCTGAATTCAATAGAATCAGATTGAGGTATCATGGAGCAACAGAGATATACACAGATGGCTCCAAAATTCATGATGGCGTAGGATGTGCGATGGTGGATAATGCCAGAATACAGATGCTATCTCTACCAAATCTTAGTTCCATTTATACAGCAGAGCTACTTGCATAAAGCAAAGCTGTAAATAGTTTAAATCAAAATACTAGTAACTCAGTGATATACACTGACTCTTTGTCTTCTCTCCTTTCGTTACAGAACTTTTATTCCCGCAATGCGATCATATCAGACCTAATTGAGGGAATAGATTTTCAATATAAACGAAACCAACATGTTACTCTCTGCTGGATTCCTAGCCACGATGGCATAAGCGGAAGCGATAAAGTGGATTTGGCAGCAAGACAAGCAGTAAACGAAGGCATTCCTTACTCGCACATCCTACGGTCTGATGCTGTGGCTCATCTAAAAAATCTGATTCACTCAATGTGGCAATACGAATGGCTTGGAAATAAAGATAACAAGTTATGAGAAATAAAATCGACTACCTCGGCATGGATATCCTCATCCGAAGGCAGCAGGCGGGATGAGGTGGTTCTGTCGAGAGAAAGAATTGGCCATACTAATCTCACCCATTCTTACTTATTCAAGCGGGAAGAAAGGCCTGAATATATAGAATGTGGTGAAGATCTAACAATTAAACATATTTTCACGGACTGTAGAGCCTACGAGGAGATTCGAAATCAACTGGACATTCATGATACTCTCTTTGATATACTTGGAGAGGACCATGAATTGTGTCAGAGAACATTGAGATTCCTTAGGGCTACAGATCTGATCACAAAAATATAAATGATAATTGAAATTGAAAGAGAACGTAGAACTAGAAAATAGTTGTGGATGGGTGTGTCCGTCTGTGAGTATGTGTGTGTGTGTTTGTGTGTGTGTGAGTGTGGGTGGGTGTTATTCAGAGTGTGTGCGTTTAAAATTACATTTTTAGGTATTTTTTAACCAGTTTTAATCCTTACGTTGTACCCTCTATTTAAAATTACTTAATAAATATATATTGATTTGATTAATTGTTTTTCTTTTTTTATTCTAACAGTACATTCTTTGGTCCATTTAAGTATATACAGGCACCAAAGACCCTAGTGGTTGATGTGCCTTAAAAGAAAAAAAAAATTGTAAGAAAACAGATAGCGCTCTTAAATGTTTCTATAAAGCATTTTTCTCTGGCAGTATTAAACTTATCAATATAGAAATACCTATTTATGTTTTGAAACTTATAGAGTAAGAACTCATCTAGATGTCCTTGGCGTTGGAAATTTATGCAGAAAACTTGAGCAAAACAAAAACTTGTAGTTTGACAGCCTGGTTAAAAATATTATCCGTTACCACATCGAACGGAATTTACAAATTAAAGATGTATTTACTTTGATCAATCTAGTATTATTTCAAGCAATTATCTCACAATTTCTCTAGTTCCATATTTTCTATCGATTCTATAGGACTCGTACGGAGACAAGTTAAATTGTAATCAGCCGACAGGACACTTAAGGTGTTTTCTATTCCTTTATTAGAAATCTGCAAGTTTGTCGTTTCAAATAACTCAAGTACTCAATATTTTGTCTTCACTTGAAATCTGGTTTTGGTCAAAGTTATTTAAAAATACTGAAAACATTTCAACGGCATGATTAGCCAATAGGGGAAAAATTACATTTGACTAACAGACAGACAGATAGATTTTTTTAACGAAACAATTCATGTATCTACGTTTTATGGACACTGAAATTTTATTTTATCAATATAAATATGTTTTTGTAAATATTAAGACACGTTATTGTCAGTTGTGATTATAATGGAGATCTAGTTGTTTTTTTTTTTAGCAAAAAATAAAAAGTGCCCACTAAAAGGGCTGACAAATTCTAATCTCGGTTTTTCATATTCAAAGCTCAAGCACACAACGGTGGTTTTGTAGAGGGTGCTATGAAAGGAACAGAGAAAAGCCCTGTTTTTCTAGAACCTCTGAATCTTGAAATTGCCTTTGAACCCCACCGCAACGACGCCATCTTGGAGAGCTCTCGTCTCGGTCCGTCCTTCTTGAATCAAAGCTCGACTCAAGAGGGCGTTACGGGTCGACGGACTGGCTTTCTATGGCTAATTCTAAGCCGTGTAGATCTTACTTTTAAGCAGGAGTATTATTTCCCGATAAAGCTCCCCGCTTCATTAAGAGAAAATGGAGCACTATAGATTCACTTTATGGTTGTAATTATAATAAAGATTCAACTTATGGTGCTCCACCGAATAATTAGAATTAGAATTGGCCAAACTCTCCCAACTGATGCTTATTTATTTAATAGTAAATCTAGAACCGAATCAACGGTATTTGGAGAGTATCTATAGATAAAAATCTTCATAGAATACAAAATTTAGAGTCCTACTTTTGTTATGTTAATTTCTAATGAATATCTGACTCCGTTATTAATTTTTATTTAATATTGTTAGGAAGTAAACCCCAAATTCTAATTCACAGATTTAGTTTTTTTTACATCACATGTGTCAATAATGATTTTAAAAGACATGAAAGTAATCGGATTTTTCTGTAACATAAATCTGCATAACTGTGGTAATGTCATGCAAATTATTAGAAGGCTGCTCTTAAGAAATTCATAGCTTTTTTTTTTTTTTTTTTTTTTTTTTTTGGAAATTTTTTGTATAATTTAAAACTAATGGGTTAAAAACTGATAAGTTATCAATCCACAGAAAATTGTACTATTCATTTAATAATTCTTGGTTTAGCTCCACGGAAGGCTGATATGTATGAAAGTGTTCTAAAGAGGAATATCTATAGATGAAAATCTTCATGGACTGTTAAATCAACAAAACCAACAAAAAACAAATTTATATCTGGACTTTGACATTTTTCTATAGGTTTCAACAGGTTTCTATAGGTTTCAATAGGTTTCTATAGGTTCCTATAGGTTTCTATAGGTTTCAATAGGTTTCTATAGGTTTCTGGTAACTAAATACCATCATTTATGAGTTGTTATAACGCTTATAAAATAAGAAGTACTAAAAACAATTGTTTGATTTACATACAGAAGCAGGTTTAGATTTCTCTTTGCTAAATATTCGGAATGCGGTTAGTAAATAGTAATAAATAGAAGGTGGCGATTATTTGGAAGTATAATGCAAAATTTTTTTCATCAATTAAATTATTTAAATCTGATAGTTCACCGGATCTAGAGAAATTTACTAATCGTACGAAAAAATTCTAATCCGTTAAAGATAAAACATTCTTATTGAATAATTTTATCAAAATGTATCTGTCGCTTTGCTTTTTATCACCATGAATATAATTATCCATTCGTTTATTAAAAACGTCTGTGGCGCAGTAGCTACATTACTTACCACATATACTCCCGTTATTTAATATTTGTAATGAATATATTATTAATTTTTATTCAATATTGTTCCGGAGTAAAGCACAAATTCTAATGTAATTATTTCATTTTTTTTTTTTTTTTTTTTTTTTTTTTTTTTTACAATACATTGGTAGGGCACATTATGTCAAAAATAATTTTCAAATAAATCAAAGAAATTGTTCTTTCTGTAACTTAAATGTGCAAATTTTAATAACTTTGTAAGATTTCCGTGTAAAATATTAGAAGGCTGCTCTTAAGAATTTCATCACTTTTGTTTAGATAAATTTTATTATATTATTATTTTATAGTAACTTAAAACTAATGGGCTATCTATAAACTGATAAGTGATCAATTCACAGCAAAATAATTGTATACTCTATTTATTAATTGTTGGAGTAGCTCCCGGGAAGTCTGATATGTAGGACGGTGATGTAAATAGGAGGAGGTTAAATACCGCAAAGAGATTTGGTTGAGAGGATTAGAATAAGTTAACCACCGTATAAAGGATGATTAATTTTCCTACACAGCTAAATAAGAAGAAAGAGCCTTTGCATGATTCATCCCGGGGAGAAAAGGAGCAGATGCTTCTTCTACAATCCGTGTCTTATATATTTAATGCTTACTTTTGTATTTATAGACAGTCCTTTCATACATCCCAACTCTCACTTTATCCTGCAGCTCTCTCTCTCTCTCTCTCGCTCTCTCTCTCTCTCTCTCTCTCTCTCTCTCTCTCTCTCTCTCTCTCTCTCTCTCTCTCTCTCTCTCTCTCTCTCTCTCTCTCTCTCTCTCTCTCTCTCTCTCTCTCTCTCTGTCTCTCTCCCCTCTCTCTCTCTTTCTCTCTTTCTGCTACTGATTTTCTTTACTTTTATATGTATTTATAAACATTTGTTTTTTTCTAAGAAATTAAGGAATACTTGGGACTCGCCTAAGAGAAAACGTCAGATTTTCGGAAATATTTATATTTAGTACTCTTTGGATGCCATCTTCGGCTAAAAAATAAATATACATAATTATAAACGAAAATAAACCCTTCAGAAAACAAAATCTAACATAATGACATTACATAACAGGTTCTAAAAGATAAAAAGGTGATTAAATACACACACACATATATATATATATATATATATATATATATATATATATATATATATATATAATATATATTTATTTTAATATAAACCTTTTTTTTTCTTTTCTTTTTAAGGTGCTTCGACTGATAGGGTCATTACCTCCAACGTGTAAACCTTGTTTTTAAATTTTTTAGCAACAATGTCCTCCGTATCCCATTGAATTGAGGGAACGACCCCTCGGCCAAGTAGATATTAATAATTCTTGGGATAGATGGATTACATAGTTATTTTGTTTATTTCATACTCGCAAAAAACACACTTTTTATTTGTTGAACATAGTAAGTACATGCTAGGCTCTTTTTAGAAAAAAAAAGATACAAGTTGTAATTTTAGCCGATTTATCCATTGCAAAACATACCAAAAATTACTTTGCACGTTACGTGGCATCACTCTAATCCACTATATCACTTATACAGCTTATTTTGGATAGAGAATCGCATTAGATTTAGTTTGACATAGCAGCCACACTGGTTGAAAAGAAAATGTGTTATCAGAAGGCCCCCGAGCTCTATTTTGGTGAAATAATCACCAATACAAGTTCACAAATAATTTGAAATTATCTCATATACACCTACTTCAAGAAATATGAACCAAGGAGAGTTTGCCTATTTGTAGAAATATGATGTATACGTATATGGGTTTATATGTATGTAAACATATAAACCCCTCTTACTAATATGTATATTTATTTGTTTGTATTTACATCCTATTACCATTAATAATGTGAAAAATATTATTTAAAATTGATAAACATCTAAGCCTGTAATTGTATATACTGACTGCCCTATCTGCCTCTGTGTAGCTTTTTTTTTATTCATAATGTATAGCGTATTGTATTCGAAAATTATGTTTTAATTTCCTAATTTGTTTACAGTTTTTCACTATTGCTTATTATTATGAAATTGGTTAAAGTGATGAATCGGCCTTGTCGCAGTCTTACCAATGTATAAATAAATAAATAAATAAATATATACCATATATATATAAAAATCTCTAAGATTAATGACAAGGTCAAATATTAAAATTGGTTGATTTTAACCGGAGTCCCGGTTGACCTGCAGTTTTCCGATCCGCTCCGTTAGAAGACAGAGATTGTTCGTAAAGTCAAGATCCTCTGGTCTATGTCTTGAGAATTCACGACTTATGCCTGAAGCTCATTAACAAAACACAAAATTGGATTGTGGAAAGCACACATCCATGTTATAAACCTGACTCAATTTTAATTTTATTCGACAGCCATGCAAAATTCATTTAATCATTTGATCTCTTTGTGAATATTTCCAAAAAATAAAATAAAAACCATGTTCGTTCTGTTCTATTATTTTTTCCTTATATTATATTGACTATTTAGTGGTTAATTAAAAAAATTCAAGAGCTTCTGTGATCATATCGATTCATCAAATATTGGAGAATGAGGTATTTTTATAATATAAAAAAGGAATTGAGGCTTATTGGAGATTTTGGGATTAAAAAGGAGTCTGTTTGAGAGGAATTATTTCCCTAATAACCCCCTCTTCTACCATGCGGAACGTAAATAATTATCGAGTCAAAGAGAAAATGATTGAAGTTAAAGGAAAGATCTCTCTGAGGAAACTCTTCAAAAGAACGAAAATAAAAAGAAAGATTTTAACTAAAATATAATAATAAAAAAAAAAACAGGAAAAAAAAGGGAAAGAAATAATGAAAATAAAAAAAGTAATTTCTGTAAGGGAGGTTTATTTAATTTAAAAAGTAAACAGAGGAAAGGATAATTGGCTGCTTATTTGTAGTTGGTGAGAGGGAGGTCGGTTGGGAGCGGGAGTTGGTTGATGGCAATTTCCTGGGTTTGTGGTGGCCGATTGGTGAGGGCATGATGGAGTGGTCACACAAACACACTAACTTAAGCCAAATAGCACCTAATTCAGGTATGTACCAGTGGGATTGCCTCTCCCATCAATTTCTCCTGGGCGCTTATTCTATTTTTATGTTATCAGACATTTTCAATGTATTTTACCATTTCCTATTCAAAAACCAACTATGTACACTAGGGGAAAAATTAGAAAGCAGAGATATATCCCTAATAATAATATTTAAATAATTATAATATTCCTGTTGATATATTCCTAAAAACTGCATTTAATGGAAATAGTAGATTTTTCAGGATCCAAATAGGTTTGGAGTGGGGATGACATCGAACTTATTCACTCCTGAAGCGGACAAAATACGTGTTTCATGAACAATATTCGCTAAATGATATTACAATTCTATATTATGTTACGTTGATGTTTTAACATTAAGCGAAGCTGATGACTAGTTTATGTAATAATGTAATGTAAAAGTGTTTTGGTGTCGGAATTTTCGTTTTAGCTTTTTTAGTGCGTCGAAAGGGAGAAACCCCACTTATAATTTCGATTCGATGTTTCAATCCGCAGGAACCGATATAAGAAATGTCCACGTTTCAGAAGCATATACAGTAAAACTTGGATAATTCGAACCCCTAGGGACTGACAAAAAAGCTCGAATTATCCAAAATTCGAATTACAAACGTTTTTGAAAATAAAGAGCTAAAAAATCGAACTTAATATTTTTACATTTTTTTTATTTAAAAAAACACATTTTATTTAAAAATGTCTATTGCTTTGAAAAAAAGTTATTTTAATGGGCAAGATTTTTTTTTAAGGTAAGTTGGTATAGTGTTGGGGGGATTGCGAAATCCTTGGCAATTTCAGATTTTTTCGTTATTACTTTTTTAACTTCTTTAATCGCAGCTATTTTCTCTGACAACGTTAAAGTTTTATAGCTTCTAGGCTTCGAAAGCTTAAATCAACAACTCACTGACGTGCACTGTACACAAGAAATTCAAGGAACAAACATTAAAACAGATCTAGGCGCTGACTGACTTACTGAACTGAATAAGAAATGAAGATGGGGGGGGGGGATGGTGTGAGGCAATTCTAGGATAAAACCACAGGATGGACCTGTAACAACCCCTGGAATGGAGGAAGCGCGACCCACCACTTTGCAGAACTCCTAGAGTCCAAGAACTAGACTATGAGACCGCCACGCTTCTTGTCCCCGAACCCCTACATCCGTATCTTACTGTCCTTCCTACCCGAGGAGAGAATATTTTCACAAGATTTAAGATCGACCGCCTCTCTGTCCACTTCCAAGTGGAGGCACTAGCTCGTAAAAAATTCGAATTATCCAAAATTTTATTCGAATTAAACACGATTTTTTTTACATTGTTTATGCCCTAAATTCTAGGGACCTAGAGACATATTCGAATTAAAGACGGTTTCAAATTATAATTCGAAACCGTCACAGGTCTACAAAAATAATCTTTCTGAAATTTGATTTGATGATTTTGGTCAATCTCTATGCTCCTTGGCGTGCTGAAGCCGAACATGAGGTCAGTCCCTCTCTATCACGTAAGGAAATTATTCAATCTCAAGTAAGGCAGAGGTACTACCATTAAAAGAAAACAGAATTGGCGAATAAGAGTTTTCATTTATTTCCATGATCTTTTAGTTATTTCAATGTTGTTTACTGTACAAAATACATAAATGTGTAGAAATAACAGCTTCAGAATTAACAGTGGCATATTTAGTTATTATTTTTATGAAAACGTATTTTTTTCTCTTGAAAATTTCTCCGTGTTCGTTTTCGGCTGTAGGACTCTTCAGATGATTCACGCTGCAGCATCCAACAATAGTCAGCCATCATGTTTACGTTCCATTTGCCCTGATACCTACGTTCCATTTCCTGGATGTCCTGATGGAACCTTTCCCCTTGTTCTTCACTTACTTCCCCTAAGTTTTCCGGAAAATAGTCCACATGCGAATGTAAGAAGTGAACCTTCAAGCTCATGTTGCAACCTTGTAATTGAAATGCCTTCAACATGCGTTCCACGATACTTCTGTAGTTGGGATCCTTCACGTTACCAAGGAACTTCTCAACAACATCTTTAAAAGAATTCCAAGCTTCCTTCTCCTTCTCATTAATGGTCTGAGTGAAATGTGGATCTGTGAAAATTTTCCGAATATCTGGGCCTACAAAGATCCACTCTTTTAGCTTTGCATCACTTAATCGTGGGAACTTGGAGCATAAGTACTTAAAACATTCACCTTCTTTATTGAGAGACTTTACGAATTGTTTTATCAGCCCTAGCTTTATGTGTAGAGGAGGTAGCAGGATTTTGTCAGAAGGAACCAAACTTCTCCTAATTACATTTGTTTGGCCTGGCGACAGAGCTCCTCGTGATGGCCAGTCTTTGTTGTTCCAATGGGAATTTCTGACTCGGCTATCCCATAAACATAAAAAACAAGGGAACTTGGTGTACCCTGATTGCTGACCTAAGAGCATAGTAAGTACTTTCAAGTCTCCACATATCAACCAGTTATGCTCATTATAATGAATTCGTTCGAGAACTAATGACAAATTTTCGTATGTTTCTTTTAAATGTACCGAATGGCCAACTGGAACTGAAGCATAAGTATTGCCATTGTGCAACAAAACAGCCTTTAGACTTCGCTTTGATGAGTCTATGAATAGACGCCAATGAATCGGGTCATATTGTATACCAAATTGACCCATCAGACCAAGAATGTCTTTGCAATAAATAAGATTCTCATCCAGAGCAAAGTAAGGAACAAAAACTGCTTCACGGTGTCGATACCATGAAAAAGAAGTGCCTGGCTGTAATAAATTTTTGTTTTTAAGACGGGAGCCAAGTAACTGAGCTGCATCTTTTGGAAGTCCAAGATCTCTCACTAAGTCGTTCAACTCCTGTTGAGAAATAAGCTGAGGTTCATCTTCTGAACTGCTTGCTTTGAACTCACTGTGTACTTCATCGCTCTCCGACATAAGTCTTCTCTATTAGCTTCCCTATCTATACTGCCCAAGTCACGAGGGCGCTGAGGAACTGTCAATCCAGGACCGTGTGGTACCGGACGACTAGCAGATTCCACATTAGGGTAGTTAATGAGCTTATAATTTTTGGAATTATAGCCTTGAACATGACAATTACAAAAGTAACAGTCATTAACGTGGTTTTTTGCTCCCTCCACATCATTGGGATAGCAAATCCGAAAGATTTTAACTCTCCTTTGTACCATAAGCGAAGTTTTTCTACGCAGATATGGCATACTTTGTGAGGAGCCCACACTTTATCTTGATCTCCTATTCTCAAGCCAAAATATGCAAAATATACATTTTTGACAAAACCTGTTATATTTCGTTGGTATTTCTTAACTGTGTACTCACCACAGATAAAACAGAAGTAGTCTGGACTGGTAACACAACGACGATGAGACATTTTGTCTAAATGCACTTTCAAACCTTAAAATACGTTCTTAATCACTTTGACACAACTAAGAGACCTCAGTGAATGTGTTCACTTCAGTTGATACTACTGAACTGAGAGAATGAACAGAAATTTAGCTCCAAGTTCCTAATACAAAAGGTTCAATCTCGTTTATCTTCAGACGGTGACATCTGAGACCAAACAAGTACGTTCCTGTCTGAACAGGTCGTGCCTAGACACCCTCAGGCCTACAACATCTACTGAGGGAGTCATTGCCTACACCACCTAGTGAAAGATGTCCGTTTATAAAAAGAGAAATCGTTTGGAAAAAAAAAAAAAACAAACCTACTTCTTACCAAATTTTTGTGTATAGCAGGTATATTATGTTCTATGGATTTGAAAAAAATCTGTACGTGATAGAGAAAAACGGACTTCATTCTCGGCCTCAACACACCGAGAAACACGGAGATTAGCCAAAATCATCAAATCAAATTTTTGGTTGTAGACCTGTGTTATCGAAGTTCGAATTATCCATGTTGCACTGTATAATGTGTATATTTATAAGTCTTTTCGCGCTCTAGCATCATCAACAATAGTATGATTTTGATGAAATTCGTGAAAAGTGAGGTTTCTCTAAAAAAGCTTTTAGACCGGTATATATCTGGAACACAAAAGACATGAAAATGAGGTTGGCAGTATTGAACTGAATTTTTGATCTATATAGCGATTCCCAGTGTTTCCTGTTACATCATTTACAGTATTTAATATCAAGTTTTGTTTTCTTTTTGGACAGCTTGTTTAGATTGTTTTATTAATGGACAAAAAAGTGATTGTCCTCTTAGGTAAAATCGTAAAAGAATAAATTTTTCAAACATTCTTTCATGTATGCAACCTCAATTGCTTCGTTCCTTGAGATTGTGCTAGAAAAAACGGTGAAATATTTCCAACGAAGTTTGAATTTCATTTGAAACAGGAAAGTTTCTAGAAATGTTTGCTGAGTAAGGTTCCTCCCCCCTCTGTATATAGTTCCCTCAGACCCCACAGAGATCCATACATTGTATTAGAGTGGGGTGACAAGACTTTCAAACTTTTTCAAAGCTGAGATTTTTTCTCCTGATACTTTTTCAACAGCTAATATACATATCTCATAGTTTTTTATTTATGACTTATGATAATTGTATCCGGTGACATATGATAATAGCCACACGTGAGGAGCTGTTGGAATTTATTGTTGTTCTAGTGGATAAAGGCGCATGTCTCACTTAATTAAGAAGTTCTTTGAAACGGTTAGGGAACTATTTCCACTAGAGCTAATGGTCATAGTTGAGAATTAACTGGAGTAGAGAGTTGGTAACTTGGTATAATGGTGGACACCAAGCTAAGCTCGCGGAGTGCTTTCACTAAGATATCTTATTTCGATGCTTGGGAGTTAGGCAGAGCTACGAAATACACATACAAAGATTAGAGGTTACCAGCTAGGCAGCATATGGCCGACGCATTTCCGTTTTTCGGAAGAAAAAATATCACTAGTAGAGAGAATCGAACCAACTTCATTTGACAAGGTGCTCTCACGTGCTTGTTCTCACAACAACTACAGCCTATATGTAAACTTTAAGGCGTAAGCTCTACCCTGTCTAGAAAAGTAAATACGTTAAAATAAAAATAAATATCATTGATAATTATAAACCTTATCGTAATTAGTTATAAAACTTAACATAAGCTTTCCTTCATGGGACTTGAGAGTCTGCCACGACTCAGAAGATTACTAGTGTTGAAGCAAGAACTAATGTTTCATTCAAGTTAAACGTAATTCAGGTTAAACCCCTGTAAATAAATAAATAAATAAATAAATATATATATATATATATATACATATATATATATATATATATATATATATATATATATATATATATACATATATATATATATACATTTATTTATTTTCATAAATATGGCAAAGGTCCAAATAATAGTACTCCAGATTCTTGCACTATGTATTGTAAACTGCTGCAGCTGAAGTGGGATGTCGGCTTCCACCTAGCTCATTTTGAGTCCAAAATATTTGTCGACAAGATTCTGCTATCTCGTCGTATAGAGAGTGGCTTGTCGGGAGAAGATGAGAGTTCTGACCTAGTTCTACCAGCTGGATGGTATAAAGATCGGCAACCGGTTATCTAATAATATTGATGATTTCTCTGGAGATCAGCTAATGGCTTCAGAAGTTTGTTCCCCGTCACAAGCTACGCATTTTTACTACATCATTGGAGGGTCATTGCTGTAATAGTCGACATTTGAAGATGTCAAACACTATCTTCACATAAATGGTGGAATTTGGAGTTTCGAAATTAGGGAAAAGGTTTTAGCTTGTATTAAACGGATTCAATAGGAAAGGTTTTAGCTTGTATTAAACGGATTCAATAGGAAAGGTTTTAGCTTGTATTAAACGGATTCAATAGGAAAGGTTTTAGCTTGTATTAAACGGATTCAATAGGAAAGGTTTTAGCTTGTATTAAACGGATTCAATAGGAAAGGTTTTAGATTGTATTAAACGGATTCAATAGGAAAGGTTTTAGCTTGTATTAAACGGATTCAATAGGAAAGAATGCAAAACTTTTACAACGGCAAATACTTGAAGTAAGTTTCATTTCATTTATTTATATATTATTTTTGTTTGTTTGGCGATTAGAGTTTTACGTGTCAATAATAATATTAGTATGCATTTTTTGGGCGCGGGGTTTGCTCACTATTTGGATTTCAATTTATTTCAAGTGATTTATATTCAACCGAATTCAAAGTAGTTATTTATATATTGCCTGGTGGTTCTGCAGGTTTGCGGTTGAAAACTAACCAACTGTGGAGTAAGTTATTTACACAGCTCCTGTGTCTTACTATATTTTATTTAATGAACCCGAAGGCCCTGAAAGTTAAGGCTTGAATACTCAATTCAAGGGTTCGATTCCTATTAGGGGCATTGAATTTTATTTTTAAAAAAGCTAAAGGTGTCAACATTATCTTGACTAGGGAAGGGTGGTAATTTGTAGGAAACCCGTCCCAAATATCTCTTTTATAAAGGAAGGAAGTTAAGATTAAAATAATATTATAATATGTTTTAGACAACGAATCGAAAACGACATTTTTTCCTACCACCTCTTCATCATTGGCCAGAGGTTTCGAGATCTCACTTAAAATATTAAGTTTCCTGATTAGAGACTCAGCCTGGACCAAAGACTCGATTATCTGGCGAAGTAACTCGCCATTAGGCGAACTAAATGTGTCCATTTTACACCGAAGTGGTTGCTTCATGTGCAAATAGAACCCCCTTCATACTTCCTCAAACCTTGTGAAATACTAATGAGGCGATTAAACGCGAGAGCAGGTCTGGTCTAATCTGGGTCTATTGCACAATATTACTTAATGCCTGCAGAAATATCCAAGCTGGTTAACCGTTGAGAGACCCTCGATTAACCGGTGAGCAACATAAGCTATGGGCCTGTGGATGGGGGCCCGACCAACCATATCTAGGTGTACAGAGGCACGGAATGAAGAAGAAGTGACTATAGAGACTCTTGACTAAAATAAAAACACATTCAGTAGGCTAAAAATGCATTTTTATGAACTCTAGCTAATTATCATAGTGACTATTTATATCGCAATAAGCTGTTATTCTGGTGGCTGTCAGTCCCGACACGAAGAAATGCCCTTGGAACAAAAGTCGTTATCAGTCCTATAAGAGCGCACAGACTGAAAACCAGGCATATAGAGAGTTAAGCCCGCTGTAGTATCTTAGGAGATTAACTACAGGAGCGGGTCTGGCCTAATCTGTGTTTATTGTACAATAGGGCTGAATTGTTCCACAAAAAAACTGAGACATGGACACACCAACTGCCCTGCTTTCAAAATAGTGGTAGAATCCCGCGGTAACAAAATAGTATCTCAAAAAATCAAGGTCCAATGCGTTGTCAGATCTGGATAAAACGATTCAGCGTTTTGGTGTCCAAATACACATGATGCTCATTGATCTAAAGTTGATGGAGGATAGGCCGTGGTCTTGGTAATACATTGCTAATACATAAAAAGGGCGTATATAAGGGGGGGGGCTGTGGGGGCTGCAGCCCCCCGAAATTTTGATTTGATCGGTAAACATTTCATGAAACCCTTAAACACAAATTAAATAAGATCATTTAGTTCATAAAACAAATTCTATTTTGGGTGTAATAACGTTTAAGTTGGCTAAAACTCTTCCAAGATCTAAATTGTTAGTATTCCATACACCGGAAATAGTCTCAGCCCCCCGAAATTTTCCCAGCTCCCTCCGAAATTATTTTCTATATACGCCCATGATACATACTCACATATACATAGCAAATATACACTATGAAGGCTCTGTTCTTCTCCTTTTTACGTGTCTAGTGAGAGAAAGCCCATGTAAAATACTCTGAATCATCTACAAGGTTCGAAAGAAGGATGGTCCTTTGGAGATGTTCTTAGAACGGAAGAATACAATGAAGGACCTGCTCCAGTATCTGAAGGAAGTAGGCCGATACTATCCATCTTCGATTCCAAGCGCGGTAGCACTGACATTGCTAGCATCATTACTTTCTTGTCTGGTCGCTCTCTCCCGTATCCATTTAGCACGCTTATCTCCGTTCTAATCGTCAAATCCATCAGAAGCTTCAGGGTTATGTCGCTCCTTCAACTATAAGTGGTTATAGAATATTTTTATTATGCAGTGCTTGGTTGTAGAATATAGATTCGATGATTTTATTTTCACAAGGTTTCCTATTAAATTTTTTATAATTTAAGCGCAAGAGTGTCAAGCCACTCATTGGCTCAAATATTCAGAATTAAATATGATAAAATACATATATCATTTGTATATCCAAGCAAATGGCTGGTAATTTTATTTATTTAACAGTATTATTTTTTGTTGAATATCACACGAACGTTTTAACACGTTGCCTACCAGGTCCGACGCATAGTCGGAGTAAGGGTGTCTCGCCGTGTCCAAGGCCCGACTATGCCTCGGAGTTTGACTAGCCCTTTGGTCAAGAACATCCAATCATTGTCAATGCTCTGACAACTAGAGGGTCGCTAGAATCTCGTCTGGTCAAGTAAAAAGTATTTTAAATTAAGAAGAAAAAAAAACATTTGATCATGAAGGGTAAAAGAGGATATTTTTAGAAGCATATATATATTGAAATTTCGGTAAAAATGCAGTTTCCAGCCCTCAAAACCGATTTCTTTCAAACTTTGCACAATAACGTATTTTGATGCACTAAACACGAATACGATAAAAAAAAAACGTCGGATTTAACTAGGAAAGAAGTTATTAAGCACTTAAGTTCACTGTTGTGCAGGTTATGAGAGCTAATGTAAACAACTAAATTTGTGATGACTTTAAGGCATAAATTACGACTTTAAGGCATACGTGCTGTGCGTTTCCGCTCGCTCCGCTACGCTCCGCTCGCTCAAAAAGATAACAAAACCCCAGTCAATCCAACTCGCTAAAATTAATAGACTATAATATTAAGCACTAAAGTTAGGAAGGTTATAAAACTAGGCATCAGCGTATTTGTAAACACGCGCATGCGCAGATATGTAACATTGGGAAACAGAGAACTCTCATTTGAAATGTTCAGAAACCATTTATTCAAAGATATTGTTAATTTTAAGGGCATCCTCACCCGTCGTCGCCTGTCGCTTAAGGGCATACGTGCTATGCGTTTCCGCTCGCTCCGCTCGCTCAAGAAAATAACAAAACCCCAGTCAATCCAACTCGCTAAAATTAATAGAATTCTATTAATTTTAGCGAGTTGGATTGACTGGGGTTTTGTTATTTTCTTGAGCGAGCGGAGCGAGCGGAAACGCATAGCACGTATGCCCTTAAAGTCTTCCTAGACATTCCTCTAATCCTCCAAGACATCTCTTTTAGCTTTTTTCTTCTTCTTCTTCTTCTTCTTCTTGAGACTGGATGTTCGGTGGATACAAATCCCCAATCGCACTGAAAAATGCCTTTAAACGCTCTTCATATTTATGAGCGCGTTTGAAGAGAAATTCGGCTAAATATCCATCTAAATGTTCTTCTGTTTAGCATCAAAATATTTCTTTGACAATTGACTTGTTGACAATTGAAGTTCGATAGGCGCGAATTAGAACGATAATTATAAAGGCATTAGCAAATTATTAAGGGATTTCTGATATATAATACTTTTCATGAACGAAACAAGAAATGTGAGGAGTGTTTAATTATTTAAAAAAATGATTGTAAATAAATAACTGCTGATGAATTTCGATAATTTATGGTAAATTTCAATTAAACTTCCTTATTACGAACTTTTCCATACCCGCGCATGCGTATGTTGACAAATTTAGTTGTTTACATTAGCTCTCATAACCTGCACAACAGTGAACTTAAGTGCTTAATAACTTCTTTCCTAGTTAAATCCGACGTTTTTTTTTTATCGTATTCGTGTTTAGTGCATCAAAATACGTTATTGTGCAAAGTTTGAAAGAAATCGGTTTTGAGGGCTGGAAACTGCATTTTTACCGAAATTTCTTTCTCTGACCTCCGCCAAATATTTTTCCGAGCCCTGCGTTATGAATGAATGATGGTTTTTCTTTAAGGAAATATTATGATTGCTCTATTTACCAGAAGGTCCCAACAAGAAATATTTATACTAAAATATAAAAAAATATTTTATACTATAAAATCTGATAAAAATGAATTAGAGAACACGGTTAAATTATATTAAGCAACTCAAATATTTACAATTATATTTACAAATACATATATGGATCCTTACGTAAAAGTATCCACAGTTCAAGAGTCGCGGAGATAATAGAGTAATAGCGTACTCACATTGTATGAAAATTCACTCGCGAATTGTCTGAGTTAATCACTCGCGAATTATCTAAAACATTCATGCGCGAATTGTTGGAGAATTATTGTGTCCGCTGCACTTCGGTGCTAGTCACAACACTCTTAATTGTTTGTTATTAATTTTTACATTATTGTAGTGAAACACACTCAAGGAGACTACATCACACTTTATTGTTTTTTCTGTCCACTGTAATAAGTTAATTAAAACAGCTGGCTGCTAGGTAGGGCTATTAAGTGAAGCAGCGAAGCTGTTACAGTATCTTGTGCCGCTACACTTGCAACCAGCACATGATTTTCTATACAATTCCTAAGACTACATATTTCTGTACATGTACACCCATTTGTTAAGAACCTCAAAAAGCAAAGAGACTGACTACTCATAGGTCGTTTTTATTATGATCCTTTAAGTAGAACAACAATAATAATAATATTTTTAATAAACAAAACCGCTCACTGACTGAATACTTTTTATTATTTTACGATGAGGTAATTGAAACTTTAAATGTATTGTAATAATACATCGTCCTAATGAACTAATTAGGCAAATGAGCTAATGTATTGATAATTCCTCTAAAATATACTCGGGCATGGAATACATTAAAAAGTAATTTATTCCTTTAATCAAAAGGCGAATGGATAATAATTTCACACATCACACATCAAAAGGGAAGCGCTCAACTGAAAGCACCGTTCTGAACAAGTGGAGCGTACCGAATTCGGCTCGCATTTTAAATACTTCGATAAAAAATGAAACGGGTGAATTTGGAGCAGCATTAAATAACCATCAAAGGGAGCTTTGTGTTACATATTCGATATTTATAATTTAAAATACATTTTTGCATACATTAGCCATTTGGTTATAAATTTGAGCCATAGAGATGTAAATCCCTCGAATCTATTTATCAACACTGGACCTCGTATTAGGATCCACACGGTTTGGTAACAGCACTGCACGCTGTAGACATGGTTTGGTAACAGCACTGCACGCTGTAGAACTTAAAACCTTGTGGATCTATTCGTGTAAATTGTTTTTTCCGTACGAACGCACAGTGGAACAGAATCCCAAAAAGCTGGCCAAAAGTCGAAAAAAACGTTTCTAGATAGAGAACTTAAATTGTTGGGTTGGCTAGAGTAATACCCCAAGGGTCAAAATCCGCTATTTTCCAAAGCAGGTATAAGGAGTCTGACCCTGATAGACTCCTTATACCTGCTTTAGAAAATTAATACAAAAGCGACCTTCAGTTCAGCAATATCAGGCGTGCACGCAGGACAGAAAACAACCTCAGGTTTGAACAGTTATAACATTTCTTAGAGTTGACGGAAAGAATAAAGAATATTTTTTTCTTTGCCATACGAGAAAGCCAAAAGGCACAATAAAACAAAACCAACTCGAGGGAGCTGCGGCATTTTGAGAGATTCTGTGTCTGAGGTGTGATTTGGAAAGGTTAAATATGGAAATCCTTAATATTTGCCCTACAATGGAATAAAATCAAATCTTCCAACAGCATCTTATTTTAATGAGGTTGATCCATCAAAATTTTTACATCAACGTTATTAAGAACTTTTGAATGATTACCTTGCTCTTGCTGAAGTTTATCAATTGTTTCCAAGATCTTTAAGAATGTCCGTGTCTGTTAATAAAGTATATTTTCTAATACATCCTGCTCTCCAAACGTAACCAAAATGTGTATGTCATAATTTGGATGAGTTTCGAACGTATGAAAATAAGACAACTCTAGGAGCCAGAAGCGTAATTATCCTTTTCTGGACTTTTCTAAAAAAATCGTTTGCAAATTTTGATTTATTTTTTCCCAAGAAAGATCGAAACATTCGCAGTTCCTGCGAGTCGGATATTGATGAACATTGTGCTGAAAACACAATAAAAATCACTCGTAAAATAAGGGTAGGGGATACCTACTTGGCTGGGAGAGTATTATGTTACATTTTTTTTTCTTCGATATTTAGCTCATTTGGAAGCGAATTAATAAAAATCGGAGGTATTTGTAGGACTTAATCAGCTGATTCTTGGTAGCTGTTGGTAGGTACTTGGAGGATAAAACATGCGATCAAGGAATTAGGGACAAGCCACTTCGGTCGTCACGATCAAGAGAAAAATATCCACGACTCGAGTAGGGCATTACACGGAGGTTGGTTATGGAAAGCAGGCTATAACTCTATAGACCATTGTTCTGGGGTTATGGATGGGTCCCAGCTATGGGGTCGTTAATAGTCCAGCACGATGACAACGCCTCTTCTCACGCCCATCAACGCATATAAGGAGCACCTCGATATTTAAAACCCCTTAATCGTTATTTTATATATATATATATATATATATATATATATATATATCTACTATATATTTGTCAAATACCACTCACTCACTCACTCACTCATCTATCAACGCCCAGCCCAAACCGCTCGACAGAAAATTTTGAAATTTTGCATGGACACTCCCTATATAACGTAGGCACTCGCTAAGAAAGGATTTTTTGATATTCGAATTTTTAAGCATTTTTAGGGGGGTTTAAAGTTTGAGTTGGTTAGAGAAGGCAATCCTAGGCAGCCTGCGTTGCTAGGACGATAAAGAACAGCTGTTACCTTACATTATCTATCTCATAGTTTTATTTATAATTGAGGTTAATTTCAACTATGATGGCAGACCTTGAATTACTAGAAATTAACTGTCCCTCATAGAGTTTTAATTGCGTTTCTTTTCTGCCTGTCCCCGTCAGATAGGCTTGCCATGTTTTTGGAGAGTTAAACCGAGACACATTAATATGGGATGGGCATACCAGGGGGGGGGGATAAAAAGAGTACAAATTATAAGCCAAATGGTTGGTGAGTTTTAAGCCTAGCAACTAACGGGAAGGGGGAATCCTAAACTGTTAGTCTACCCAAACCTTAAAAATAAGAACGAAACTTTTTTGCTACTTGATTTTCTTAAAAAAATCTCTCAGTCAAATAGTAGTGTCTGGCAGCTGGCAGCGCTGTGCAGGTAGTTCCAGCGTTTTACAGTTAGATTACTTCTCATTTCTTTGACACTGTTAGCAGTAGTAACAATGTTGATTGTAGAAAAGTAACCGATTTATAAAAGATTCTTATAAACATGAATTCATTACTTTTTGCATCTTACAGCCTTTTCCGGGACATTGATAAAACCGGGCGCGACACCGAAACAATTGCAAAATACCGGGACAGTCCCGGTCAAACCGTGATGTATGGCATATCCTTAGGTTTTCCAGGCGTGGTAATAATATCCGGAACCCTTGCACAGCCTACTCGCCTATAACCTTGGTAAATATATTGGGTGTTACCATATGACTTCTTGGAAACATAAACTTTTAAATTTTAACGCCCATTGAATAAAATATAGTATGACGGGAACCGTGCTGTAATAAACTGCACAGAATTGTATAGTAACGTAATTTTAATGAAACATTATTTAACGCAATAAAATAACTACTTATCTGCCGTGACGAAACACGGGTATTCAGCTAGTCTACTATATATTTGTCAAACCCCACTCACTCACTCACTCATCTATCATCCCCCAGCCCAAACCGCTCGACAGAAAATTTTGAAATTTTGCATGGACACTCCCTATCTAACGTAGGCACTCACTAAGAAAGGATTTTTTGATATTCGAATTTTTAAGTATTTTTAGGGGGGTTTAAAGTTTTAGTTGGTTAGAGTAGGCAAGCCAAGGCAGCATGCGTTGCTAGGACGATAACAGAACAGCTGTTACCGTACATTATCTATTTCATAGTATTATTTTTAATTGAGGTTAATTTAAACTATGATGGAAGTCCTTGAATTACTAGAAATAAACTGTGATTTTGTCCCTCATGGAGTTTACGCCCTGGTCCATCCGAGGTAATAATATCCCGAACCACTTGACACAAAAATTGGAAATTTTGCAAGGACAATCCGTTTATAATATAAACAGTCGCTAAGAAAGTTTTTTTTTTTTTATATTCAAATGTTTAAGTTCTTTTAGGGGGGGGGGGGGGGGTTGAATTATTAAGAAGTTCCTCATCGGCTCAAAAATGGTTCGATTTTGATAACATTTGGTACAAAAATCTTTCAAACTCCTCCCGCTTTTCAAACTCTACTCGGCCTTGACTAGGTCCACCTCCTGTTGACCGTCAAGCGTCTTTTTGTTCGATGCTACCTACCATGAGGTGTGAATAGCCGATTAGTGGTTGAATTGCCGTAAAAAGACAAAAAAACGCGTTCTCCCCGTACGATGCCGGCCTGGACAGGGTGTGTCTGCTAGAGACTTGAGGCCCCTGGACCTACTTGAAGGGTCTGGATGGCTCTACCAAATCGAGGAGAACCTCAGACCAAAGTTCACATCTTGAAGGACATCTTGAATACATCCATTTTCATGAAATAACAAGCGATTACTATATGCCCCATTAAGCAGGGAGGACTTGTAATATAACTAACAAATCTTTCCAACTTTTAACCGAAGTGGTTGACATGGCTTAAAATAAGAAAAATATGTGAAGTCTTGGAATTAGTATTCCAAATTCAGCTGTAATTTGTTAAGGGACAGTTATGATTATCTAGCCCAAAAATTCATCCCCTGCCTGCTGATCTTACTTTTTCGATACAGTTGTGGCCTTAATTACATACATATGCATGTATACATATACTAAAGTAAATATATGTAACAATAATACATCATTATGATAAATTGCATAGAGGAGAACACAGAAATTACTCACCCCTCCCCCTATTCCTCAGCAGTTCTGATAACCTTCAGGCTAGCTCTAATTTATTCCTCGAAGAAATGGTTTTTAAATTTAAAAATAATGTATTTAGAATTAAATTGCTCAAGCACGACTTTCTGCCTCACTCCTCCGGATTTCCTCTTTATTCCTCCCTCGTTTTTCTCTTTTATTTCTCAAGCTCATTTCCATTTATGCATGAATCTAGAATTTCCTTAGAAGGAGAATAATTTGGCTGAGATTGTTCGTAATTATTCTGACGAATAAGTCTTAATGACGAGTAACTTAATAATATTGGAGATTTGTAAGGGACGAATGTTCCGCTTAGTAATGTACAAGGGTGAATGTAGGATCGGGTCCATGAATCGCATGCAAGGGTTAGGTCAGTCCAGCGAACCTCTGCCCCTCTGGTCGAACCCACACACCCGTTAATGGGTGATATTTTTGTTGGTGCCATACGATCCAACGGCATATGGATCGTATGGGGAGGCAAATTCTGCTTATGTATCTGATTCCTGAACGTTTGGATACAGTGTGCCATATAATACACTTCGGCTGTCTGATTTTTCTCATTACATACATATAATGGAGGTGGCCTAGGTAAGGACTAGTAACGCGATACCGACCCCGCGAACTAAAATACAAAAATTTCAGCGCATTGGAGTTTTAAACTTCGACTCTCTAATACGAGCTTACTGGTAGATATACCAGAGTGCGCAAACAGTCAATATGACTTCAGAGAGTACCATACGAGAAAGCCAAAAGGCACAATAAAACAAAACCTACTCGAGGGAGCTGCGGCATTTTGAGAGATTCTGTGCCTGAGGTGTGATTTGGAAAGGTTAAATATGGAAATCCTTAATATTTCCCCTACAATGGAATAAAATCATACCTTCCAACAGCATCTTATTTTAATGAGGTTGATCCATCAAAATTTTTACATCAACGTTATTAAGAACTTTTGAATAATTACCTTGCTCTTGCTGAAGTTTATCAATTGTTTCCAAGATCTTTAAGAATGATCGTGTCTGTTAATAAAGTATATTTTCTAATACATCCTGCTCTCCAAACGTAACCAAAATGTGTATGTCATAATTTGGATGAGTTTCGAACGTATGAAAATAAGACCAGAAGCGTAATTATCCTTTTCTGGACTTTTCTAAAAAAATCGTTTGGAAATTTTGATTTATCTTTTCCCAAGAAAGATCGAAACATTCGCAGTTCCTGCGAGTCGGAGTTATATTGATGAACATTGTGCAATAAGAATCACTCATAAAAATAAGGTTGATTCTATTTGAGACCTACTTAGCTGGGAGAGTATTATTTTATATGTTTCTACGGTGCTTCGACATCTAGGTCATTTGGAAGCGTATTCATAATAATAAAAAACAACAACAAATAAGCTACGACATTTTTTCTTGAAGTATTTCTGAAAGAATTGACTATTGACGACTATTTATATTTGTTGAAACATTACACCTGCAGAGTATGCATGCTGCAATGAGCTGAGCCGTGTTTAGGCAGAGAAAAGACTTATTCACCCGATAAACCGTACTTAAATAAATTGAACATGAAAAGATAATACTATCGGTGTTTGAAATAAGTCCTCTATTTTCGGCCTCCACCAAATTGTTCCCTAAAAGCAGGAACTATAAGTCTGCCCTTAAATTGAGGCGAGCATTCAAAACGAAACCTTGATAATATCCTGATCGTTACTTTTCCCACGTTATTATGCAAATCCACCCCCTCCCCCTTTCCACCCCCCTTTCCACCCCCCCCTTTCCACCCCTTTCCACCCCCCCTTCCACCCCCCCTCCCTTCCACCCCTTTCCACCCCCTCCTCTTCCACCCTCCCCCTTTCCACCCCCTCCCCCTCCCACCATTGCCTATTTCGTGACCCCGGAGCTTACCCGAAGCAATTCTACGGCCTTCCGTTGTATATTCACTATTTATATAGCTATCGTTGGGACGTAAGAAGTCGTGTTTACAAGGACTGCGCCATCGTAACGAGTCCCTGAAAACATTAAAAACAAGACTGTTACACAGGGACGGAATAATACATTTTTTATTATTAGGTTATAACACTATCGCAGCAAACAGAATAAAGTTCACAGGAGCTACCTAAATCAAAACTAAGGTAGGATAAACGAAATGACTCTCCGGTAGGATCTGAGTGACCTATTAAAATGTGCGAACACTCAATTTTCAATTTTGTTTATCAAAGAAATATTTTTTTGGATATATTTATTTTGAATTTTTGTTGTTTTTTGGGGGGTTTATTGACTGCTAAGGTCATTAGTACCAGATAATAATTATTATTTAATTTTTTGACCAAACACAAAGGTACTTTGTTTTCGTTCTAATATCTTACTCTGGATGATCGATTTTTATTTATTGGACTTTGTAAATTGTATCCAGCTGATTGTCAACATACGAAGTATATACACTCTTGGTGTGGGCATTGCAGGCTGAGGTTTTCATGGGTGAAATTATGTTGTAATAGTAGTTTATAAAGTACTAGCTGTTACCCAGTGTGCTATGCTACACCTACTTTCTTTCAGAGGTGGGCAAAAAATATCTTCGGATAACGGATGACGAATATCCTAGGTTATTCGTTATTTGTCATCTATAATTTTCGGATATCCGTTATCCGTTATTCGAAATTATTACCATTTACGTAAAGTTATCTGTCATCTTTTATCTTAAGATTTCATTTGAAATAATTTTTCATCTTACGGATGAATTTTTATTCGATGGATAAATTTTCATCCGAAAGATGATTTTTATATTTGAAATAATTTTTCATCTTACGGATTAATTTTTATTCGATGGATAAATTTTCATCCGAATGATGATTTTTTTATTTGAAATAATTTTTCATCTTACGGATGAATTTTTATTCGATGGATAAATTTTCATCCGAAAGATGATTTTTATATTTGGAAGATGTGTAGAAAACCAATTTACTACTTAATCATAATGTATTTATTTATTATTTAAATATAATATAATATGTAATTATTTAAATTATTATTAAATATAATTATGTATTACATTTTTTTTTTTTTTTTACGGCACATCTACATCTAGGTCATTAGCGCCGACATCCAGGGTGTAGCGAGGAATTTCACCAGCGAGCCGTGGGATGATAAAATTCCTGCCGGAGGTTGGGAATCGAACCCACCATCTCCCGCTTATGAATCCAAGGCGCTTACATTATTATTTAAATATATAATTAAACTTTAAATTAAATTCAACATATATTTTAAAACTACTCTTTTCTCAAACATTTCATCAGAGAGTCGATTGCTTTTTGGAATATCCGTTATGGAAGCAAACGAGAACAGCCGTTCGACTGGTGCTGACGATGGAAGTGCCGTGTTGTACTTAAAAAACAATTTCTTGATGTTTAAATATTTATTTAAAGAGTGCAATGCCATGCCTGGGTCGGCGAGGTATTCCAAAACCTGTGAACAAAATATAAGAAATCCAGGGTTAGGCATGAGCAATTACTCTTATAATCCAATTACGGTTACGATTACAAATTTTTCGCATTTTTTCTCATAGCGAATACTTGAAATCGTAATCGTGAAATATCTGCAATATCAATTCTTACTTATAATTCTGCAGCAATTAACGGGAGTTGTGTCGGGTTATCATCTCTTTCTCCAAAGTCAAAAAAGCTGTCTTCTTTGACAGCTCGAGGAGCGTACGACTCACATTTTTCCTCATAGCGAATACTTGTAATCGTAATCGTGCAATATCTGCAATATCAATTCTTACTTCTAATTCTGCAGCAATTAACGGGAGTTGTGTCGGGTTATCATCTCTTTCTCCAAAGTCAAAAAACCTGTCTTCTTTGACAGCTCGAGGAGCGTACGACTCACATTTTTCCTCATAGCGAATACTTGTAATCGTAATCGTGCAATATCTGCAATATCAATTCTTACTTCTAATTCTGCAGCAATTAACGGGAGTTGTGTCGGGTTATCATCTCTTTCTCCAAAGTCAAAAAACCTGTCTTCTTTGACAGCTCGAGGAGCGTACGACTCACATTTTTCCTCATAGCGAATACTTGTAATCGTAATCGTGCAATATCTGCAATATCAATTCTTACTTCTAATTCTGCAGCAATTAACGGGAGTTGTGTCGGGTTATCATCTCTTTCTCCAAAGTCAAAAAACCTGTCTTCTTTGACAGCTCGAGGAGCGTACGACTCACATTTTTCCTCATAGCGAATACTTGTAATCGTAATCGTGCAATATCTGCAATATCAATTCTTACTTCTAATTCTGCAGCAATTAACGGGAGTTGTGTCGGGTTATCATCTCTTTCTCCAAAGTCAAAAAACCTGTCTTCTTTGACAGCTCGAGGAGCGTACGACTCACATTTTTTCTTCATTCTTTCTTCTCTCTTCATTTACAGCACATTTACTTAGTGCGATATTCGCGAGGTATTAAATGAAACCACCGTTGCTTAAATTTCGGCAAACACACTGCAGAAATAACTGCGAGATTGCATAGATCGGACGAAATGTCTAATACGTCGTTAAATCTACTTTTGATTGATACTGTCAATTAGACCTTCCAACACCGGGAAACAGAATGTCCATTGGCTCATCTTCATGTCTTCGAGTTTTTTAAATATGCACAGTATTGTTGGCAACAAAGTACCATAAAAAACATTGTTTTCTCCTTGCATAATATCTAAAACATCCGCCAACGGTTTTGTGCATTTTAAGTGTTCCTCGATATATTGAAAGTCGCTGTGTCTTACAGAAATTTTAAAATTAAGTTTTCTTGCTAATTGAGTAGATGAGTCTCTCGTCTGTAATTTGACGTAAAGAATCGTACAAAGAATTCCATCTAGTTTCCCCGGAGCGTTTCAGGGTGTGGCCCAATACACTCGTGATGATTTCCGATCCTTTCGGAGTTCCTGCAGCTTTCCATAGGGCGTTGCATTTTTTCATTGCACTCTTATGCGTCGCATGTAAATCAGGCTGTCTAGCAATTATTTTACCTACATCTGTAGATGCACACAAATTTAACCTATGTGATGCACATTTTACATGGCGCGGTAAATATTGTAATGTGGAATTGACGTCACTATTAAATTGAATGTCGTCATCATCGTCGTCGTCGCTTGAGCTTTCGTAACAATCTTCATGAACTTGAACAGGTGAGCTTTCTATTCCCAATTCTTTGAACGTTTTTACAAAATTTACAAAATTAGACCCTTGATCTGTGATCGTAGCAACTACTTTGCTAGCTAGCCCAAATTCTGAATGTAAATCATTAATGGTGCCAGCTATTTATTTATGTACGCCCTTCAGTCTTTTGCAGGCGAATGCTGATGACTCCCTTTTAAAATCTTCCGATATCCAGTGCACAGTCATTCCGAAAAATCGCCTTTCCCGGTTGGACCATACGTCTGCAGTCGTGCAAACATATTTGACCCCTGAGAGTTTTTCTTTTACTTCTCTATGATAGTTATCATATAAATCGTCTATAAGGCGTCCTAACAGCCGACGAGATGGAATTTTCATGTTGTTTTGCTGTAACACATTGAAGTTTTCAAACAACTTCGTAAAAAAATTGTTTTCCACAACCCTTAAAGGTACCATAGAGTGAACTACAAATTTAACAACGTCTATGTTAAATCCATCTTGAGTTAGTGTAATGGGCCTAATTTTTTTTTGCAGTTTCGGTGTCAAAGTAGTCCTTTTCCTTTTCCTTTTTGAACTCTCATTGGTGTACTCTTTATATTCAGCAAATTCTTTATCCGCATGTAGCCGTCTCAAGTGAGACACGAAATTCGAAGTAGACTTTATTTCCCCTTTAATTACTCTCTCACAAGAGGAACATTTGCCCGACACTTTTATCCCGTCTTGACTGACAACTTTAAAAAATTTCCCGTCTAAAATTGAAATATTCTCAAAGGAGTACTTATCCTTATTGTCATGACCGTCATCAGCCTCCAGATCCATATCATTATTGTCTTCCAGCAAAACTGACGAACAGTATAGTGTAGATGTTCCCTCTGCACCAGAATTTATCTCAAGGGAAGACATTCCAATGCTCCCGGTCGTATTTTCATCCACGTCCATTTCGAAAACGAAATGTGTATCTTTAATGATAAAAACGCGCACAAAAAACAAAAATTTAAATCGAGAAAAAAACGTGAAGAGGAATTGTTTGAACGAAGAACAATTCGAAACTATAGCACAAACGAGATATGCGATAATATTAATTCTATACATCTCCTGTGCGATAATATTAATTCTACACATTTCAAAAACAAACGGTTCTTGCCCAGTCATTGGGCAAAGTGCAACCGCACAGTTTGTTTTTGCCCGAATGGATAGAAAAAAGTGGTATTGTGGACGGATAACGAATAAAAGATAACGGATAATCAAATGACGAATAAAAGATAATTCACCCGTTTCTCGAATAACGGATAATTGGTCATCCGTGGTTTTATGATTAACTAATAGCGGATAAAAAATTATCTTTTATTCGTTACTTACATAAAAAGTTATTCGAATAAGCCCAACTCTGCTTTCTGTCTATGACTCTCCCCGCATCAAGATCTACTTGATACCCAGTTGTTTATACCCAGTTACGAAAATCGGTCAAACGATGTGAATTTTTTTTAGTTCATAATGATACCGGCAGAGGCCAGCACAACAGCACTTCATCTAACAGCCAACAGAGGCCAGTAGCAGAGCATGCGAGTGGATAGCTCTTTTCAAAGAATAACCAACGCTCCTTAGTTAGACAGTGACTGTTGAAATAAAATTGAAATAAACTGCATTACATGATTATATAATGATGTAAAGTCATCATTCTAATTATCTGGAACATCAACAAATAAATTTGTGACATTATTCAAAATGGCTGTCAATTCAAAATGGTCGTCACAATCTGAATGGTTCAGTGTAGCCAATTTTTCTTGAACAAAACTTTTGACCTTTTGACCAAATTTTGAAATTTGACTATTTTGACCTAGCCTAGGAGATTTCCCATATCAAGATCTACCTGTGTGCCAAGTTTGGACCAAATCGGTCAAACGGTGTAGATTTATTTAAGGAACAAACAAACAAAAAAACAGACAGACACGTGATTTTTATATATACAGATAGATTTTGGCTTCTGAAGAGGCACCTAAAGTTCTGTGAATCATAAACAGCAGAATTATTAAATGAATCGATATCGTAAATTGTTTAGATCATTCGCGTAGTATTATTTGGCTTTTATTTTCTGATTGATCAACATTTTTATTTCAAAAGAATTTTTATAATGTAGATAATTTCTAAAACTCAGACAAAACATACAAACCTCAATGATGACAGTAGGGGTAAACGTGGAAAGTAGGATCTATCTTGTTGGAGAGTTAGGATAGGCCACTGCGGGTTGGCCATGGAATCCAGGCTAATGGAAGGGGAGGGGTGTGTGGGGTGCATATATTGGATTCCTCAAATTCCTCTCTTCATGCCTCCGTCATCCCTATCGGCCCCTCTAGGAACTCTTCCTATCCCTTCAGGGAACGGTGCAGCATCCTGGTGAGGCTCACCTCGTCAAGTATCGGTGCATATTTATGCAAGAACAAACAGGAGTTGCATATTTCGTTCCATTACCCTAATATCCTTGTAACAGTTACAAGGATATTAGAAAAATGGAAAGAAAGATGCAACTCCTGTTTGTTCTTGCATAAGTATGAAGTGTTACATGACCAGGTGTAAGTTACTTATAAGGTTATGGCATAAGTACGGAGTGTTACATGACCAGGTGTAAGTTACTTATAAGGTTATGGCATATTTACAACCATAGTTTAGCGTTATTTTAAGATATGATTGATGGACATCTTGAGCTTGTTTGGCTCAAAATATTTATGTTGCCAGGCTGTTCGGGTCGGGGTAGGAAAAATAGGGGAATCGAACCCACGACCCTTGGCACGGAGTGTTAAGTGCTTACGCCTTAGCACTCACGGCCGCCGAGCCTCCGAATTAATGAACTAATTAATTCGTTCAGTGTGTGTGAGTGAAGAGAAAGTTTTTCTGTTAAGAAGATAGTGCTCGTACATTAATTTATTTCGTCATGAACCCTTTTTGTTATCGATTCCTTTATAACAACTTAAATCGAATACTTTCGCCAGCAAAACAGATAAATTAAGCGTGGAGAATTATTCCTGTCGTAATTTTGGATTTCCTACACAAGAAATCGTTATGCAATTCAGGAAAAAGAAGTTACTGGCATATTATAAAAATAAATCAATTTGATTAGCTTGTGCTAGGCATTACTTCGTACCAAAATTATTAATGGGCTCATGTTAGTCAAAGTTACTTTGTACAAGAAAAGTCGCTGAAAATGGAACGCTTATAATGAAAGAAATACAAAGTGAACAAAAAAAATCGGTCTGTTGGGAAAATCGTTTTTCTAAGCTAGACTAAAATTTGAAATTCAAATGTGCAACTGGAGCTTAACAATTTTTTTTCCTCAAGGAAACTACGTAACGTTTGAAAGAAATGGAAAATATGTATTATAAAATCAGTGTACTGGATACTATTCTAAAATAGTTTTCTTCTTTTTTTTAATGATTATTCAGCTGGTAAGAAAAAATTTAAAAGAACAAAATATTTTAGATTCATGCAATTTTGTCGATGGTCACTTTTAACTGTTTTATCACATAAAAAATCTGTCCTAGTAGAACAATAAATTAGTAACAATATTAAAAAAAAACAAAAATTGAGATAAAATAATAAGAAATAACATGATACAAAATGTGTGATTTGAAAACTTTTCCAGATCTTTGACATTCCTCTAATCAAAGATATTTATTTTTTGGTTGCATTTGGAGGTAAAGAAGTATTAGAAATAAACCTCGTTAATAGACATGGTATATTTTCAAAAATATCTCGAAAAGTTTGGTAAATCGTGGTAATGGGAGGGTGACCATTCGAAAGCTTCTTTATATTTAATAAAAAAAGATTCTGATGTAATTTTCAATGGGGCGGTGTCAATCGGAGAATAACTGCTTGAAAAATAAATTTTATATTATTTACGAACGATCAAAACTTACTAAAAACTGCTTCTATTCCTTTAATAATGGCACTAGTCTATATTAACGGAAAGATGATGCAGGTCCTGTGGGTAGAACATTTTTATAATAAAAACTAAATGTTTACCTACTTTGATTTTTCTGAATCCTTTTTAGTCTTGGAATTAATGGAAGATTGCACCAGCATCTCCACCAGTATTCACTCCTCCAGTATTGATTTCCACCAGTATTGACTTGGTTGCAATTGCGACCAAGTTCATCGGAATCACCTTAGTACCGATTATCTTAACATCATTAGTCGCTTTGAATGTTCAATCTCGAAAACGGTTGGGGAATCGTGGTAAGGTGAAGGTGACAATTCGAAAGCTTTCTTAATTCTTCACAAAAAAGATTCTGATGTAATTTTCGATGGGTCAATGTCAATCGGAGAAATAACTACTTGAATCTTCGAAATCGTTACTTTTGTTCTTTTGAACGGGAATTGGCTCCGTGTTACCTAACGTTTTAATTTATTTATTTTTTTTTAATTGCATTTAACAGTAATATAAGTATTTTAGTCAAACAAGGTTACAGTGTTTCCAAGAGCGAACGTTGTCACTGGGGATGAAGTAATTGCCGCATAGCATCCTGTAAGTTTCCTGTTGTGGCGTCTTAAACTTCCTTCTCTTCAAGATTATATTTTATATTTTTCACAAAAGATCAAAACCTATCAATAACTGCTATTATTCCTTTCCAAATGACACTAGGGACATGAACGGAACCGCGCTAAGATGACGCAGCTCCTGCGAGTCGCTAAGATGACGCAGCTCCTGCGAGTCGGACTTTTGTTTGATCGATTGGACCGACTTTTATTATTCTACATGACACTGACTATAGCCCGTTCAGATAGATGGAAAAGTTCAGTTCTGCACAACAAACTTTTTGAGGGATATTTCCCTTTCTGTAAGGCCATTTGCAAGGCTGAATGAACTGTAAACAGTACTCTAATATATCATTATATCTCAAGTATTTACATTACATTCAGATCCATTTATTACTGACTTTAAATTCAACGAAGTAAAAATAATAGCTGGTAAGAGACATAATTAATTTGGAGCCAGAATAATCCTCCATTCCTAATGGTCCGATTTTGCACATTATCACATGAAAATGTCATTTATCATGGAGTGACTTGAATGATGACGTGAAATGTTGACGTCATCGGTAGCGGATTGTTAATTGATTTTGGCATGAAATTCTGATTGGAATTGGTTTCTAATCATTGCTGAGTATTATTGATGTAAAATAGCAATGTAAATTATAGCCTTTAAGCCATATATGTATATGCAGTTTATTAAAATAACTGAGTGTTCTTTACTTTTCGAATCACATTTTTATAATCATAACTATTATTCGTTAGAAGATAAATCGCTTAAAGGTGTGTCTTTGTTTTTTACATCACATCTATTTTTTCAGTAGAGCATATATCAAGATTCAAGCAATATAACAAAATTTTTGACATTTAGGGGAATAATAATATTTGCAAAATACTAATAATTTGTAATCTTCAGAAAGGAAGATTTAGCTGGTTAGCGAACTCTAATATTTTGTTATGAAAATACCAAGTTTCCTGATGAAGTAGACAAAAAGTGTAGCCACAATTCAGATAAAAGCCTTGTAGTACGCACACCAAAAAAATATATATACACTGCCGGAGGAAAAAACCGGCGCACCTAGAATTTACTTATTATTTCTTTTCCAGGTTAATAAAATTGGCAAATTGTTAGCTCAAAAGTATATTTAGCTTGTAGGTCACTATAAGTGAAGACAAGAAACGAAAACAAAAAAAACTGCAAAATACAGCTAAGTAAAAAAAAAGAAAATGAACGCACTTCCAAAGTAAAACTAAAAACACCTCTAATTCTTGTTCTACAAAAAAAAATATTGTTTCTAGTACCTAGTGTTTCCTCCCCTGGCACGAATAACAGCCTCCAATCTTCCTGGTATACCACAAATTAAATTGGCTACCTGATCTTCAAGATTTCTTTTTTTTTTTTTTTTTTTTTTTTTTTTTTTTTATATTTATTTCATTATAAGGGCTCCGCAACTATGGCTATGAGCCCTAATACAGATTATAAAATATATACAATTTTTTTACACTTTCTTGACGTTGATACAATTTATGTTTATACTTAAATAAGATATCTACATAAATATACAAACATTATACATATATATATATATATATATATATATATATATATATATATATATACATATACAACATATAGCATATACACACATACATGCATATGACAGAAGATTCATATGAATAAAGATAATAAATAGGAATATAAACCACAATTCATTTGCAGTTACAATGCATTGCAATAAAAATATAAAACACAAACTAACTAAAATAAGGTACATTAGCTTAATTAAATCAGATCTATAGGTTATTAAAGTAAACTATTAAAATCGAAAGCACAAGGAGAAGAAGGGAGATTGGCTAGATTTTTTTGTATAAATTAGTGTTCTTTAAATAATGTAGTATACTGTTGATGTCAGGGCTACCTTCTGCGAGTAATGTGTGTAAGTCGTGTGGCATGAGTAAATTGTCTCGTCTTCTGCAGTCTGTCAGTATGTGTTTTATTGTCAGGGTAACATTACACAGTGAGCACACGGGTCTGTCCTCTCTTTCCATTAAGTATGAATGTGTTATAAGTGAGTGTCCAATTCTTAGCCTGGTCAGGACAACTTGGTCTTTTCTATTTAAAGACAAATCATTACCATGCCAGACTTTGATTGAGTTTTTAATTTCTCTTAATTTGTAGTCTGTCCGTAACCAGTGATTTAGCCAATCTTGTAATATGTGTGTATGTGCTATGTTACATAAGTCCTGTGTAGTTAATTGTCTGATCTTCAAGAATCTGGTTTCACTCAGGTACCGGGGAAATTCTCAGGTGTTTTAGCTTACCTGGAAGCAGAGATGGGCATAATTTTATTTATAAATAAAAATACGAATTTATTCGTACTTCATATATTTGTGAATACGAATATAAATAAATTCGTATTCATAAGTGTGAATACGAATTTATTTTTATTCATATATACTAAATATAAAAATACAAATACAATTTTATTCGCAAATTGTTCTGCGAATAAAAATAAATTCACAGAAAAAATTGTAAATAATCACAAAAAAATGTGAATATTTACAAAAAATCAAGTGATTACAAAAAAAATCACATTAAAATATACGAATAAAAATGTATTCACATTATAATTTGTGAATAAAAATTTATTCGCAATAAAATTCGCAAATAAATCAAAAATTTATTCGTATGAAGATGATGTTACGAGAGTTATTGAAGTGATTCTTTTTTTTTTTTTTTTTTTTTTTTTTTTTTTTTTTTTTTTTTTTTTTTTTTAAGGCGTTTAACGTCTAGGTTATTAGCGCCAAGATTTTTTGTTTACCCCGAGTCCGCCGCGGGACCACCAACCATCCTGCAGGGACACAGTTTGTCATCTGTACCTCCATCAAAAAAAAAAAAAAAAAAGAAATCACCTTCTATAACTTTCGCAATATCATCTTAATACGAATAAATTCCTAATTTATTTGCGAATTTTATTGTGAATAAATTTTTATTCACAAATTATAATGTGAATACATTTTTATTTACAAATTATAATGCGAATAAATTTTTATTCGCAAATTTAAATGTGATTTTTTTTGTAATCACTTGTTTTTGTAAATATTCACATTTTTTGTGATTATTTACAATTTTTTCTGTGAATTTATTTTTATTCGCAGAACAATTTGCGAATAAAATTTTATTTGTATTTTTATATTTAATATATGTGAATAAAAATTAATTCGTATTCACACTTATGAATACGAAATTATTTATATTCGTATTCACAAAAATATGAAGTACGAATAAATTCGTATTTTTATTTATAAATAAAATTATGCTCACCTCTGCCTGGAGGGTACTCTTGTCGACGGATGGACTTCCCAAGCTAGTCCTAGAGATAAAGCAACAACTTAAGCAACTATAACAACATCCAAAACCACTTCAAATCTTCAAAAATGATCTTTTGTAAAGAAAAAATGGTTTCCAGTGAAAAGAAACACAAAACAAAAATCAGCGCACGTTTTATTTTCACTTTGGAAGTGTGCTCATTTGCTTTTTTTTACTTACCTAACTGTATTTTTAAGATTTTTTTTTCTTTTTGTCTTCACTTATGGTGTCCTATAAGCTGTATATGTACAATGCTTTTTGAGTTAAAAATTTGGAAATTCTATCAACCTGGAAAAGAAATAACGACGAAATTCAAGGTGCGCAGCTTTTTTTTTACCAACAGTGTATATATATATATATATATATATATATATATATATATATATATATATATATATATTACATTTAACGTCATTTTCGTTTTGTAGCTGGATTCAGAAAATCATCAGAGAATAATTGAGAAGTATTGGAAGGAAGTAGTCTGCAATACGAATTACTAGAAGGAATAGAGATTTGATTATATTCTGAAGTAATGTTAGTAATAACTTTTACTATTGCTGAACATGCAAAGTAGTGCACTTACTAATGACGTCATTACTTGCAACCGCTACAGGAATAGCATGTAATTAGCCTTTCTTCTTCATTGTAATTACTGTTTGCCGAGGGTTGCTTGGCAAGTAACATCTATGGAGTCGTTCAATATACCGTGAAATATCGGTAAAACAATGCAAGAAGTATAACAAGTTTCGCTGTTTTAATGTTCTTAGTGTTTTATTTTTCAATTATTAAAGAGATTTTGTTCTTTTAAACGTACACTTTGAATAGTCCGTTTGTGCTGGGTTGGTAATAAATCATTATTATACGCATTTTGAATTCTAGAAAGTAATATTTATTTCAAATAAAATCTATTCAACTATTGAAAAAAAAAATGTTATTGGGGTAGTTTCGTTGCAACAAAAAACAATTATGAATATGTGGCGTTTATTTATGATAGATAAAAAAAATGAATTTTTTAACATTTTTCATATTCCCTAGTTACAAATCCAAAACACCATGTCAAATAAATTTCCCATGCTGTACAAAGGAATTCCAAAAAGTAAAATGAGAAACTTTCACAGTACTCTGAAATACACGATCCACTAAATAGACCAATGTCTTTATCGGATTTCATACACCACACCTAACTGCATCAGTAACAATATTGGAGGGGGAAATCCCAAGAAAATTTTTATGCACACAGAATTAACGTAAAAAGATCACCCAATCCAGACGTTCCCGTCCTCTGTTACACAAAACACAGTTTTTTAAGAGGAAATATCTACAATTTATCAAATTTCCCCAGGATAGGGATATTAATGCCTTTTATTCCTTTTTTTTAAAAAATAAATGTCATTATCCTTTGTTTCCCGATAAAGCATTTTCATCCTATTTGGATGATTAAATAATGAAATTAATTGCAATAAAATCAAAATTATGGGCATCGAGGGAGCAATAGAGATTTGTGTCCAGACTAAAGCCTTTCCCCTAATGAACTGATTTTTATGGATTCCGAGCCCCCATTGCGTAATGCTGCATATCCGGTACGTTTAAGCTAAAATTTCACAAACAACGGAGGAAAATCGCCAAAGAGCACATAATATTTCCCCTGTACCATCAAATTGCCACCATTAAAAGCAAATTTTTAAATACTAGGTGTTACCCGGCGTGCCATGCTTAAATAAATTAGAAACCAAGTAAGTAACATTAAAATCTATTAATGCAAATCTGTAACTATTTGGGTTCATAGTTGCAGATGAGGAAACCCGTGAATTCCGAACTGTGAGTCCTAAACGATTTTAACCTAGGCTATGACTCTCCGCAAATCAAGCTTACATGTGTGCCAAGTTTAATCAAAATCAGTCGGACTGTGTGGATTTGTATAAAGAACAATCATGCAGACAGACAGATGGTAGACGCTTTTGACCTAGCCCATCATAGTCAAAATCGGTCAAACGGTGTGGATTTGTATAAGGAACGAACACACATGCAGACAGCTAGTGGAAGTTTTTGACCTATCCCACGAAATTTTCCGGATCAAGACCTACCGGTGTGTTAAGTTTGGTCAAAATAGGTCAAACGATGTGGATTTGTATAAGAAACAAGCATACAAACAGATAAACAGACAAGTAGGCACGTGATTTTTACATATGAAGATGTAAAAAAACACAAAAAAAAAACGTTGAAACTTCCTCTTTTGATTGGTATAAAGATTGTCCATTATGGTATTGTACTTCAAGAAATACGAAGATTTAAATAAAGGTCCATCATATAGCATAGCTTCATTGGAAGACCGATACAAATTTGAGAAACAATTTAAATATTTCTTCAAGAATCGCCTAATAGAAGAAGGATTTATTTATTTATATTTAAAATCATAATAAATTCTTATGATTAAAAAAATATATATTTTCTACATTTAAGGTAATGGAGAAACTCGCAGGATGAGTTAAAAGTCATATTTTCTTCCTTAAGTAATGATTTTGTCATATGCAGTTAAACAAATATAAGGAAGAGGTAAGAAGAAGATGGAGAAAGTAAAGTTTGTATTTTGTAGAGTTTATTATAAAGTTTGTTTGGTGTTTTAGTTGGTGAGGTTGGTTTTCCAGGTTGTTGTATTTGTCTTTTTCAAGGTGAACGCTCTCGGTCAGTGAGTGGGTTGTGAATAGTCAAAGAATTAGTTTTAACTTCTCCCGTGATTACTAATGGCTCGATTTGGAGCAATCTTTATAGAATCCCACTATCTGTGGGGTTAGTCTAGTGTAGTTACTGAGTGTTCTTTATTCACCGGACATTATTAAAAGTCAAATTAATAATAACTTAAACCTATTCTTAAAATACAACTTTAACAATGGAGTATAACTTTAATAATGGAGTATAGTATGTTTTGTGGGAAGTTCTGTACTGATGTGGCAACTCTGGTAACACATCACACCTTGTCTTTATTTATTGACAAAGGCTGCGACTACATTGGACCAGTATTTCTCTTGATCCGACATCGGACATTGGTCTCGACCCGATCCGATCCGATCAAGACACAGCTCGTCAGTAATGAACTCGTAGTGAAATGAGTTATTAATTTAAGAAATACCGTCTAATAAGCTTAGAAACCTTCGATTATCGAGTACCAATCAATCTTCCGGAAGTATATCAGTCCCGCAAAAAAAAAACATCGTTGTGTAACAGTTAATTTTTAACTGTTATACTATCATAAGAGAAGCATTAGTATTCATATCTATTAATATAATAAAATTCTAACAAAAAAAAAACAAAACTATTGGGGGCCTGATTTGTAGAATGTTTTTCTGTTTGTCTGTGCACGTTAATCTCAGAAACGGATTATCCGATTTAGATACCGTTTTAACTAATATATTATGGTAAACTTCTCTTAACATTTAGTGGTTGTGTTCATGTCAATTGGTTCATAAATGTAAATATATATATATACAAATATTAAATTTCGGTATCTAGTAGATAGAATATATTTGAAATTTTAAAGAAATATTTCGATTTTTGAAAATTCTGTCATAAGTGCAAGTGTTGAGCAAAAATGAGAGAATATTTTTCCGGTTAGAGTTGAGCGCAAGGACATCATAAAACGAGAATGGAAACGGAGTGCTCTGAAAGCGCTCTGTTCTTTTAAAACATTTTTAAGGAAGGGCGTGTTTAGAATTAATTTCTTCAGAATTTTATTATGTGAAAATGTTTTAATATTGTAGTCATTCTTGTTGTTACCGGAAGAATTAAATTATTATGAAATTGCATACATGATTTGTCACATAGATCTATTGTTGATTAGCTAACTCGCCCATTCCTTAATGATAAGAATATATATCAAATAAAGAACAACAACAAAGACTCAAAAATTGTGACTAATATCTAGGTAAATACAAATAGAATCAGTAGGATCAGTATAAAAGAATTTGAAATATTTTATACTATTGAATCTAGTAAATGTTTACATACGTAAGATTTACACAAACCTGATGTTGATTTTTAGAATACTGCTTTCCTCTTAGTACTCCACGTAAGCGAGTTTTATTGATTTTCGAACCATTTTTGCGGAGAATTTAGTAATCTTTCGTATGCTTCCTGCCTATTCACCATGATTTTCTAACCGTTCTTGAGATATTTAAGAAAATATAGGGAAATCTGAAAAATGCTCATGACTTTTAATAAAATATTTTCTTCTCGAATACTTCCTTAACTCCAAACGTATCCGAAATATGAATATCTTAGTTATTATGAATGTCAAACTTGTAGAAAAGCCTCGACAAAATTCATCTTCTCTTATGTGTTTTATGCATGTTTAGCATACACGGTTACAAATATCGCCTAAAAAATTGATTCATTGGTTTTCCTGTGTTACTGCCTTAGTTCATTGGCTTAAACTTAAGTGCTACGATTTTTTCTAGTGAATTTTACTAAAAAAAATGTTTTGGTAGACGGATTCTACTGGATAAGTAACGTGACCTTTTAATTAAGAGATGGTGTTTTTTAATGATTGTGATTGTATATATATAAATACGAACGTTATTTTCGTGATTTGTAGGTCCTTAAATGTGCACTTTACCAGCACATACTTCCGGATCATAAGATGGATGCCATAAGCGGGTTTCCTTCCTATGGACATGTGAATAAAGCGAGGTTTGCTTATTTCTACTTGTTTGATACAGTGAACCCTCAAAGTACACAAATCCCTGAAACCCTCTAGTAGGAATATCCCCTTTGATGCTCCACTCTTCCCTTTGTAGTCTGAAGGAAGTGGTCCAAGAAGGCGGACGGTAATCAGCTTGCGACTTAAAGCTCGGACTTTGGAGTTAGAATAAGCCCCGAAGCTTATTTCAGGTATTTAGGCGGATTGGGCATAAAACCACTTAGAGTTGGTCTATATATCGAGGATATTATAGGAAGGCCTTCGACTCCGCTCTCTAATACCTTAGCTCTCTACCTTCTTGGGTTATTCCTCTTACTCAGAGCTACGTATAATAGGATCCTCAGAAGCTTTTCTATTATAATAAAATATAATAGAAAATAGTAGAATATTATATTTTGTATAATATTTAGAATATGTATGTTGGAAGGAGAACTTATAAAAATATTGACTACATTTTAATTTTATCCCTTCAGTGGTTGCACTGTGTTTCTCACACCAAGAGTTTAATTTATTCACTGTGCACTTTTTTGTCAGGCTAATTTGAATTGTATGATTTCTAGTATCCGTTTTTAAGGGAGTAACAATTCAAATATTTAAATGAAATTTTATTTGCTAAATGAATGTCAAACTTCAAATGAGAAGCAACATCAATATCATGAGGCTCTACGGATTTATAAACAAATTCCATAGGATTATCATGTACAGCCTCACGGGTACATAAAATAGTAGTAGGTATACCAGAATCAGATGTCAACATTTCGTTCAAGTTAGTAACGGTACCAATGTTACCAAAAGTATCAGCAAGTAAGTCCCGCCGGAAGCTGTGAGTATATTGACACTATAATTAAAGATTTAAAAAATATAAACAAATACGACAAAATATTAAAACGTTCTCAATTTCTTTTATTTCAACATGAAATAAGATTATAGTTATTTTATTTATGATTTATTGTTTTTTTTAGTACTTATTGTCTGTTGAAACTTTAGTATATTTTATCTTTTATGATACTGAAATGTCCCAACAAATTCCATAAGGACAGCACTTAAACAAAGAACTGTCTTTACCTTTCTTAGAGTTGTTAAGGTGAAGCTATTCATATATTCACCAAAAAATATGCTGTTCCACTTACTATCCTTTATTCAGAATTTTACGAAATAAATGTTTATATACTTGATAAAAATTATGTATAAATTCTGCAAGTTTCCTAACTTTATATGCTAACGAATTTAAATGTTATTAATAACTGTTTAAGAAACTTAAATGTGTATTTTATGGAATAAAACTATATTTCTAGGACTTTTGCTTTAATAGTCCATAAAATGCTATTTTAAAATACAATTTTATATTTAAATTAACTCGTAGGCTTCCACGGTCCGAGTCATTACACATATTATAGTCTTCTGGTATTGACCGTGTCACAAACTTCTTTGCCGACGTTTCGCTAGTCATACTGCCAGCTTCCTCAGGGCTTAGTCTGAGAATGAGGATGTTCTTCTAGTTCTTCTGTATAAATACCTCTCTTTGTATTCATCCGCGGACGAAGTCTGCTCTTCAATGTCCCTGATTGGTTGGTCCCGGTCTTGCTTGATTCTGGTTGGTGGGTTCCATCTGGGTCATTGATTGGTTGACTTTCGTTTTTTCTTTTTTCTCTAGGTTTAATTACCGGATGCCATAATTTGCTTGAGCCATCTTCTTTGTTGAAATTTTCCGGGCATCGTACAATTTTATATTTGTTTTTGGAGTACTATGCCTAGAAATATCTATTTCCAATTTTTAACCCCGTTTCTTATTATTGCCTCCAAGATAAAAAAAAGATTATTTCCAGACCAATTTCATTTTAATATTGATTTTTAAATAGGAGAAGATTGTAATTCAGACATTCTATCAATTGTTGGTAAATGAAATAAGTGCTAATATTTTCTCTTCCTTCGAGTGTGTCCTTTATGAGTGGAACCTTTTTTTAGTACGATGGTTAAGTAAGATGGTCAATTTGCATTTGCATTTGTTTTAATTTGCGTTTAAACGATCTCATTTGCATTTAGTTTTTTTGCTTTGTGTTTTCATTTGTAGTTAGTGGTTTTGTTTTTAAAGTATACTAACATTGTGGATTATTGTGTGGTTTATATAAACATAACCTAAGCCTTATGCTTTTGGAATGCGTCACTAATCATGGCAATTCAATCTATTCTCAACGCCAAAACAACAATAGCGATCACGTCCTCTACTCTTGTTGGAATCATGAGTTCAATTGACGGCTGAAGCATATTGCAGAGAGTGTAAAATCGTCTCTTCAGGTAAGAAGGTCAGGTTTTTAGTCTTTCTAAGTATATTTGATAATATTTCTTCTCTTTTAATGAATTTGTTTTCCGAATCATTACTTTTCTCCTTGGAAGAGTTTGTCTTGCCTCTAATTCATGGATTGTCTATTTGCCCGAATTGAATTTAGCTTAACAAGGCCATGATAAAATTCCGCTTTGGCTTGTTCTGCTAGTATATAAAATTCGTTTCCTAAATTTGTTGGCCCTTGGAAAAATAAAAGTAAATTTACTCAGACTTATTGTCCTTATGAAAATCGTCATGAATACTTGAGTAGCTGCATTTGCATGTTATGGATATCCAATGTGATGTACACAGCACCTTATCTTCCTAAATATAGAATTTCTAACATACCTCGAAATTCCCTTTGTCGCTGAATTAGCTAAAACCCGATTCTCCACTTTTCATTCCAAGCTATCCTTTCATCCCAATCCCCTTGCCCAATCCCTTTCCACAGATGCGATCCCTTCCAATCCTCCGAGACGCTTGAAAAGAAAGTGGCCTAGAGACCAGCTGTAATACTTAAATAAAATATTTATAATTCCTCAGGGAGTGTCAGCAATGGCTGCCTTCTCCCCTCTATTCTTCCTTGTGCTAGTTTATGAGATACATATTTACTTATTGTATTATATGTAAACATATGTATACAGATTGTAAATATTCAATAAATAAAAAAAAAAAAAAAAGAAGAAATATATAGAAGAATGCTCCTAATATAAATAGTTCGATGCACCAAAGTTACACACATCTCGCCTGAACATATCGGCGAAGAATATCCGTTTACGAATCATCGTAGGAACTGTATGAACAACAACCATTATCGCTAATCAGGTGTGCTATGGTACATTGGCTGGCATGCTGGATTCTCATAAGAGAGTTGCTTTTTTTCAGCATAAATATGCTTTAGCTGTGACGAAAAAGAAGACTGTATGTGTCACAAAAAAGTGTCCGCTGGGGTTCGCGCATGCACAATTTTTTTTCTAAGGAAATCTAATAAAATTTAGAACAAATCCGTCTAGTCACATTTTTGTTTCCCGTGTTCATTAAATTACGTGGAAAGATGTTTATAATCTCCTAGCTATTCGTCTTATAAATTAATTTAAAATGTGAATACTAATGCTTCGCTTATCGTAGTGTAACAGTTAAAAATTAACTGTTATACGACGATTTTTTTTTTTTTTTTTTTTTTTTTTTTTTTTTTTTTTTTTTTTTTTTTTTTTGCGGGACTTCCGGAAGATTGATTGGCGTATCAACTCCTCCTTTATACCTCCATCTCGGCAATAGAAGCTTATTAGATGGTATTTCTTTATACCACCAACATTTAACCTAATCGTAGGTTTCTATGCTTATTAGGTGGTATTTCTTAAATTAATAACTCACGTGAGATGAGAAAATTCCTGCCACTGGTGAGGGTCGAACCCACCATCTCCTGCGTGAATCTAAAGCGGTAGCCACTATACCACTGGGAGACCCTCCCACCTAATTTCTAAAACTCTATTTAACATTTAATTAACTTCTTATTAACAGTAAAACAAAAAAAAAAAATTAGTGCCACAATTGTATTTGGTACTAAATATTTTATATAACTGTTACCAGGAATTTTAAAGTTAATAATATTCAATTTTTCCATGTTATAATGCACAAACATACTACTATTTACGACAAAACATTATTTTTCAACAAATAATTGAACAAATGAAATTTATTTTATGACTAAATGGAAAGAATAAATAAACCAATGTACTGAATAAAAACAAAAACAGAACATTCTAACATAACAATTAAAATGAAATGGAGTCAAATTGTAATTGTGTAAGCTTTCATTATCATCCCTAGTTTGATTAGTATCCTGTTGGCCAGTAATGTTTCTGCTTACTACTTCCCGAACAGACTGATTTTTGGAATTGTGTTTTTCAGATTTTGTGAAATTGACAGGAGTTTTATTCTATTTATGTGGCCCACGAAGGTGACAGGGAAGAAGTATTCTCAAACTCCTGCCGGATGAACGCAACCGATTGCTTGCATCATTTCCTGCGGAGGTATAAGATTCGCTAGTTTCAAACTCAAGTATTTATGACTGATAGTCAATAAGCTGATATTAGTGATAGCTCCTGATAGCCAATAAGCTGATATTAGTGATAGCTCCTGATAGCCAATAAGCTGATATTAGTGATAGCTCCTGATAGCCAATAAGCTGATATTAGTGATAGCTCCTGATAGTCAATAAGCTGATATTAGTGATAGCTCCTGATAGTCAATAAGCTGATATTAGTGATAGCTCCTGATAGCACTGTTCTGCACGAAAATCCTTCTTCAAACCAAAACATGCTTTCTTACTGTTTTCAAATGTGCTGAACACGAATTTGAAGTCAGATTCTGTCTATCACGCACAGTTTATTGAGAAATTCTAGTTTTTTATCCAAAAATGTGAGTTTTTTGTAAATTTGACGAATTTTTTTTGGCATCAAAACATAGTGAAAAAAAATTCAAAAGCCCGATGATTTTGAGCGCAATGAAGTATATTTGAACGAAAAAAAATTGATGGGAATATTACAAGTGGTTGAAGAAATACTAAAAGTGTTTTTTCAGTTTTTGATCTTGAGGCAGGGATTTGGTCTCTACCTAGATCTTTAGGGGAATGACCTTCCTTTGTCCATAAAATTGGGGCTAATGAAAAACTTCGTAAAAGCGACGGACAAGGAAGGAGAAGGTTTCATGTACTTAAAACAAAAATTTCCGCATCTCAGCGATGCTAAGATAAAGGAGGGAATTTTCGTAGGACCCCAAATTCGACATCTACTCAAGGACCTCACTTTTGAAGCAAAGTTAAATACTACTGAGAAAAAGGCTTGGATTGCTTTTCGAGAGGTATGTGCTAAGTTTTTGGGAAACGAAAAATCTAGAGACTACCGAAAAATAGTCCAAGAACTGCTTACTTGATATAAAACATTGGGATGCAATATGTCCTTAAAAATAGATTTCCTGCATAGTCACCTAGACTTTTTCGCCCCAAATTTGGGTGCAGTTTCGGACGAACATGGAGAACGATTCCACCAAGACATATCCAGAATGGAAAAAAGATATACTGGCAAATGGAATGAGAAGATACGGGCGGATTACTGCTGGACACTGCAGCGGGAGACAGAGGAGGAAGAGTACAAAATAAAAAAAAATACTCATTGACGATGTGTGTATATTTTTTGAGTTGCGTCATGTGTAGTATTATACCTGATAGCATGCAGGATTCAATTAATTATATTTTACCGTTGAAAAAGAAAAAAAAATCTGTTATAATAAAGACAATAATTTTCAAATACAATTTTTCATTTTTTCCAAGTTTCTCCTCTTTTCTCTCAAAATCAGAGGGTGATAGAATTTTTCTGAGTTCAGATTCGGACTCAGCACACCTGAAAACATGAGAAACAGGCAAAATTGTTCAAGGGAGGGGAGAAAAGTTTTTTTTTTGCAGAACAGTGTAGTCAATAAGCTGATATTAGTGATAGCTCCTAAGATACTCTAATAGTAAAAAATAGGATGACGTAATAATCAGAAAAACTTTCTCTAGAGGCCAACAACAAATAACCAAGTTTGCCGGAAGAAGTGCAGCCACTCACCAAACAATAGTTTAAGAGCGGAAAATTCGTGGTAAGCTGTAAAATATTTGGACCCAATGAGTGAATTTAATTGGCATTACCACCAGGTCAGTCTACATCACTAATCTCGGGTGGAGAGTTGTGACAAATATGTTTACTTTAGTAGAATACAAGAGTTTGTTTGCAATGTATGAACAGCATTAAGAACCTTAAATCTCTGTAGCGCTGAAGACAGGCGATCAGCTGTCCAACTTATGCTACTGCAGTAGAATTAAAATTATCATAAGTCGCTTTCAGAGCAGAAATCTTAGGGAAAACAATAATAGATTCGTTTTCAACGAATCGAATTTCGTTTAGTGCCGTATATCATGCAGTGCTTTGTGGGTTTGTTGTACAAGTTTGGTTAATTTACCAAATACACAGAGCCATTTGCTCTTGACAACATCGGGTAAAATCTGAACGGTTTGTTGATAATCACTTGCACGAAATTGAGCGCCAGATATCTCAGAAGGGGAGATATTGGAAGATGGGCTGGACACCCATTTTTTAGACTAGTACAATAAAAATCTCTTTCTTATTAGTATACTGAATGGTAATCTGTGAACTTTTTTTTAAGGCAATTCAACCACTTGAGTCATTATTATTTATTTATATATGTATGATGGAAAATTCAATTACATAATTGTACAGGATAATATAATATTTGATCAAAATATTTAATCAAATCAAACTGTTTTAAGAAAGTTATTTTCATGAAAGGTAATGGGATTAGAATATAAAATTACTTAAATAGTAATTACGCACACTCACACTACCTCATCTTTTCATTTTAATTAAATAATTCCTATTTTTGTAAATACATCTATAGCTCTAAATAGTCTCAAAGCTTACTGGGACAATTCCTGATCATCCCCAAGTATATTACTAAATGGTCTGTCAATGTCTATTTGATTTAGAATGGTTTGGTAGGACCATGAAAATCCTTTTAATGGCCAGATCTCTACCACATACTGTATATACAGGCCTAACTTCTCGTAAACGGATTGTTTGAAATTATTTGAAGAAAGGTTACCGCTATGAACCGCCGCAGTGCAGAACTCTGAGGGTGATCCATGAAAACAATGTTTGCTGGTAGAACAGTAGAACAGAGTTAAGGTTTATGTAGCGGCTGCTTGTGCATGCTTAATTGGCTGTAATAAATCGTTTTGGTATTAAAATGGCTGGAAGTGGGTAGTGAATTAGGCCGAAGGGACATTTGCAGGAATTATAGTGGGCAATATTTCCCCTCTTTTTGTTCTCCTTTTTTATTGGGGCATGAGGAGTCCCGCCATTCAGCAAACTGCTAAATGCGTTCCATTCAATAGTCAAATTAAAAACTTTCCTTCGATTCGGCTTTGTACTGATTCAGTTAGTGTTCCACTTGTACACTTTCTGCTGATCAAACTTTTTCTTGGTCCCCGAGGGTAGTGGCGCCATCAGGGACAAGACAGTCGTTGTATAAGTCCAAGAGCGTGACATACACAGATATTTTGGAAGTTTTTAAGTGTCAGACCGAGTAATATCCGCAAATATTCCTGAAATTATATTAACAATCAACATAAAGGCAATACATATCTACCAAGTATTGGCCAATGTGTCTTTTAAGAAAGGACTCGAAACACAATCCTAACAAGCAGTTTGTTTCAGAGAAGAAGTGTAAAAAGAAGGTTGCTACATATAGAAAGGGATACAAGTTCTGAAATGGAATTATATCCGCTAACTTCCGCCAAATAAATACATAATAAAATTTTAAACAGAAATCAAAACATTATTTACTTATACTCCTTAAGTCCATTATCATATAAAAAAAGTCCGACTCGCAGGAACTGCATCATCTTAGCGCGGTTCCTCTTCATAGTTTTTTTTTTTTTTTTTTTTTTTTTTTTTTTTTTTTTTTTTTTTTTTTTTTTTTTTCTTTTTTTTACGGCGCATCTACATCTAGGTCATTAGAGCCGACATCCAGGGTGCAGCGAGGAATTCTACCAGCGAGCCGTGAGATGATAAAATTCCTGCCGGAGGTTGGGAATCGAACCCACCATCTCCCGCTTATGAATCCAAGGTACTAGCCATTCGACCACGGGAGACTCCGGTTCCTGTTCATATCCCTATTGTCATATGAAAAGCTTAGAGTTGAAACAGATCATATTTTCCTCGGCCTTTGTTCAAAGGGTTTTATGGCATTACCTGCTCGGGTCCGCCGGACTCTAGAATCCTCTTCTACCGATACTTCATTTCATACGTTTCAATGAATTGGAAAATATCAAAATGTTTCCCATATTCCTGTGTTCTTTTACTATAGTAATAATTCTACAAATAAAATCAATTAAAAAATAAAATAAAAAAAAACCAACAGCATGAAGGCAATTGAAAATATTCAAAAGACGTCATCGAATCTCTTTCTCTTGGCAAGCTATATTTCTATCAATGAATTGTTTTTCTTATTTTGCCTAATCCGTTTTATTGTAAAATACATTATCCAACTACAAGCAATTAAAAAATAACAAGGAATAAAAACAGACAAAAAGAACAGTTTGAATAAGCGAAATCAACTACTTTAAAGTTTTAAGCACTTATTTCTCCGATTGACATCGCCTAATCAAAACTTTCATTAGAACCTTTTTTGTAGAACATTTAGTAAGCTTTCTAATGGTGTTCTTCCGTTTCCCAAAATTCTCAACCTATCTCGAGATATTAAGGAAAGTATACAAAGTTACCAAAACATTTTACGTCTATTGATAAAATATTTTATTCTAACCCTTCCTTAACTCCAAACGCAACATAACTTTCTAAATATTAGTTTTAATGAAAGTAGAACATGCAGATAATGTTTCAACTGAATCCCGTGATTCTAAGTACCCAAACCAAAAACGGTATTCAAAAACTTTTTTTCCAATTTTCTCGAAAACGGTTAAAGCTATCGCCTTGAAAATGGTTTCATTCGTTTTCCTAGCCCAAGAAGCCTATAAAAAGAGTACTTACAAGCTTATGAACTCAAAAACGTAAGCGTTACGATTTTTTCTGCGCGAATTTCGCCCCAAACGCCATCTTCCAGTGGGCGGATTTTGCTGGTTAACGAACTTGACCTTTCAAATTGGACGACTGATTTTTGTACCAAATTTCATCAAAATCGGACCATTCGTCTTCTATTTAGAGAGCGAACAGACAAATATATATATATATATATATATATATATATATATATATATATATATATGTTTGATGTTATTTTTCGTCGCTGGGATAGTATTTTTAGATGGAACGGCATTTTTCTCCAGCGGTGGTACTCCTCCTCACTTCTTCCCGGAATATTTCGATGGATTCATCTCCATCTTCTTCAGCCAGGTACTTGTTTCTTCCTCGGTGGTAGCCAAGGGAATGAAACCCTTGGCTACCACCGAGGAAGAAACAAGTACCTGGCTGAAGAAGATGGAGATGAATCCATCGAAATATTCCGGGAAGAAGTGAGGAGGAGTACCACCGCTGGAGAAAAATGCCGTTCCATCTAAAAATATATATATATATATATATATATATATATATATATATATATCAATAAATATATACATATATATATATATATACAAATTTGAACCACCGTTATTTTCGGTTTCTAGGGGTTCTGAAACGCAAAATTTTCTAGTCGGCACTTCCGGATTGTTTCATTGTATCAACCTTATAAGCGGGGTTCCTCCCTATGGGGGAGGGAGGAACCGCGCTAAAAGTGATCTATTAACCAGATTCACAACTCTTGATAAAAAACGAATAATATCTCTCTTCTGAGAGACCACAATTTATTAAAATGTTGGTCGTTGCAGTCATGACTGGGTTAAACGGACTTCGTGTGACACGGACTTGAACTCTTTATAAGAATCGATCACAAGTTATACTTAGAGAAGTTTCAAACTATATGGAACTGGAATATTTTTCACCTGTAAGATCATCGCAGGTATAATGAACTATATGGAACTGGAATATTTCTCCCCTGTAAGATCATCGCATGTATAATGAACTATATGGAACTGGAATATTTTTCACCTGTAAGATCATCGCAGTTATAATGAACCATATGGAACTGGAATATTTCTCCCCTGTAAGATCATCGCAGGTAAAATGAACTATATGGAACTGGAATATTTCTCCCCTGTAAGATCATCGCATGTATAATGAACCATATGGAACTGGAATATTTCTCACCTGTAAGATCATCGCAGTTATAATGAACCATATGGAGCTGGAATATTTTTCACCTGTAAGATCATCGCAGGTATAATGAACTATATGGAACTGGAATATTTCTCCCCTGTAAGATCATCGCAGGTAAAATGAACTATATGGAACTGGAATATTTCTCACCTGTAAGATCATCGCAGGTATAATGAACCATATGGAACTGGAATATTTCTCACCTGTAAGATCATCGCAGGTATAATGAACTATATGGAACTGGAATATTTCTCACCTGTAAGATCATCGCAGGTAAAAGGAACTATATGGAACTGGAATATTTCTCACCTGTAAGATCATCGCAGTTATAATGAACCATATGGAACTGGAATATTTCTCACCTGTAAGATCATCGCAGGCATAATGAACTATATGGAACTGGAATATTTCTCACATGTAAGATCGTCGCAGGCATAATGAACTATATGGAACTGGAATATTTCTCACCTGTAAGATCATCGCAGGTATAATGGACTATATGGAACTGGAATATTTCTCACCTGTAAGATCATCGCAGGTATAATGAACTATATGGAACTGGAATATTTCTCCCCTGTAAGATCATCGCATGTATAATGAACTATATGGAACTGGAATATTTCTCACCTGTAAGATAATCGCAGGTAAAATTAACTATATGGAACTGGAATATTTCTCACCTGTAAGATCATCGCAGGTATAATGAACCATATGGAACTGGAATATTTCTCACCTGTAAGATCATCGCAGGTATAATGAACTATATGGAACTGGAATATTTCTCACCTGTAAGATCATCGCAGGTATAATGAACTATATTGAACTGGAATATTTCTCACCTGTAAGATCATCGCAGGTATAATGAACTATATGGAAACTAGATTCTTCTGCGGGGAGCAACATTCTAACTAATGTTTGATATATATATATATATATATATATATATATATATATATATATATATATATATATATATATTGCAGAAATAAATAAATCATATTTAATAGTAAAGTGATTATTGTTTGGCCTTCTACTTTTTAAAATAAGTACATTTATATATTTTAAAATGAAATTTATATGCCTTATAAGAACTAAAATTAGTCTCTGATAGTATTAAGCAGTGAGCAAAGGTATTGGGATGATAGCCTACAGATTAGCCCTCCCCCCTCCCAAAAACAAAAAACGATTAGTCATTAAAAAGGGAATTGACATTAAAATACATGAACCCAAATTTATTATTTGCTTATAAAAGCTCATTTTTAGATATTTTTGTTTGTGTTGACAGATGAGATTTTTTTCTACTCAAGAAATCGGCGAGGGGGGCAGGGGAGGAAGCTGTTCATTTGTTAATCAAGAATGGCCTATCCTTAGCCTTGTAGATGTCATTAAGGGATGTAATTAGCCTGTGTAAGAGAACTGGAACAAGACGTAACCTACTTTATCTGCATACCAAATCCAGAATCGACCATACTGCTTTAGCGGTGTTCTAGATGCAGGGACGGGTGTTCGACAAGTAGACACCCTCTCGGCACTTTATCTGCTTTAGTGGATCAAACTTTTTCATTAAGTTATTACTGTATGTAAGTGCCTTGGAATATTTTTACGAGATGATATGGAATAAAAAAAAATCTTTCTCCTAGGAGATTTTTCCCTTTAAAGAATAACAATTTAATTTTAAAAAAATATAAATCGAAAAAAATAAAAATCGAAGTCTGTATAGTACAAAGATACAATATTTTCTAATGCTTGATACAAATATAAATAATAGAACGCCTCAACATATTAAAACAGAGGAGATGCTGAGACAGGGAGGAGAATTGACACTATAAACTGAGCTAAAAGAATTATTATAAAAATCTAGTAAAAACATATGACAAAAAGAAAGAGCGAAAGAAAATGAAATAATAACAGATGATTGCAGATAACAACATAATATGAAAATGAAAAAAACAAAATGAAATAATGACATACAAAATGAATAAAATAAAACTTTACAACGTATATCAAAATATGTTAATATCCTGGTTAGATGAATATTATAAAGATTATGGATTATTAGAGAGCCTCGTCCGGGGAAGATAGGGGAAAAACATTCCCGCTGTTATAACCTTATCATGAGAGGCTTGATAATAAATAATAATAATAATAATAACCTGATCATTGGGAGGTATAAATTGTTTTCAGCCTTAGCGTTGAAGTATTAATAAGCATTCAACACTATCACCCTTGCCTGACCTTTGAAAGCCAGACGTAATCACATTTCATTACTGTTTTGCGTAGAGTTTACTTCATGAAACGACTTACTAAATGGCCGAACAGAAAGGCGAGTGAACGGGAACTCGAGATGTTTACGCATGCCCAATTGAACTTTTCCGTCCAACTGAACAGGCTATACTAGCAATGATGGCATCTTTTTAAAACAAAAAACAATTACAGGTTGCCCTACCAAACTCTTTGTGACAAGATTGGGAATGCTATTACTATGTATCAAATACTCTTGTTGCAAAAAAAAAGATGGTAAAATTCGCTTTACCCCTTCTCTTTTGATACGCCCTTCTTCTGTCTCCCATTTTAAGGCTCAATATTCCGAAAACGAGTACCGCTTGGAGGGTCAAATATTTTTCCAAACCATAGGGTACTTCAATTAACATGTAGGTAAATTTATAAAATAATAAAAAAATAGTTTGAAACCGAAAGCATAATTAATTTATTTTAGGAGGTTTATTTATTTTTTTTCAATGATACATTGCTCGAATCAAACGTGGGGAAATTTTTTAAGGGTTTGTTTTGAAGATTTTAAGGATCGCATCTAGCATAAACTCACAAATTGTATACGAAAACACATTAAATACTCAAATATAAGCAAAAGCGTAAAATTTTAAGAAAAGTCATATTCATAGGACTGTAACTTAACTCTACATGAACCAATCGACTTCTTTGGTGTCTCAAACAGTTTGTATTTTTGAGCACTACACAGGAAACAGTCGTTCATTTTTGCAAAAAACTAGAATAATAAGATGATAGTGTAAAATATCCTAAATTATGACATTTTTGTGGTTAGGCTTAAACGAAGAACTCCTATGGTTTTTCTGATCACAGATTCAGATTTAGGGACCCAAAAAAACATATCTTTTGTGGTTAGGCTTAAACGAAGAACTCCTATGGTTTTTCTGATGACAGATTCAGATTTAGGGACCCAAACAACATATCTTTTGTGTTTCTGTCTGTGTAATTCTAACACATTTACATAGGTTTTTGAGGGCGGGAGCACGTAAACATACTGGCATTTTAATATTTTTGAACGATGGTATCATTATCAAGACACACTATTTAAAACCATTTGTATAAAAAATAAAGCTTATCTTTCTTACTGTTTCATTTTTGTCTCTTTCATTTTTCTGTTGGTTTTAATTACATTTTTTTACTACATTTTCCACAAATATATTTATCCATAAATGCTTACTTTAATTTAATATTTTTTTTATAGTCGCAGAAAGGTTAATATGCTAGGAGAGGGTGTTACAAACACATATCAAACTTTAGATAAAATATTTTAAAGCTTACACATGACCCTAAAGGGAGAAAAATGTAGGGAAAAATAAAATAAAGGATGCCTAGAGACGGGGATGAAGAGAAGGTAGAAGGACCTGCAGTACTTTGTATTCAACGAGTAGAGTCGAGTGGAGTAAGGGAAGCAGAGGTAATGGGAACGTGTTTTCTTCAACACCTAGTCTCATGTCCTTCGTTATCTTGGGGGGGGGGCGATGCTACAGCTGTCAGGATCAGCGACACCCTCAGGGCAGCTGTTGGCTATAGTCTCTCTAGGGGGGGTATGCACATAGCAACGGTAAGGGAGGTGATCGGTGAAGCGAGCATAGGACGGAGGAACTAATGTTGGTACACAAAAAAAGTACAGCTTTGTTGATAAACTGATCGAAATATTTGGTGGAAGGCGGAAAAATATAGATAGAATGTCGTATAAATATATAAATGACTACCTAATAAAAATAAAATATAAATAATGTAAAACTGATTATATCACCATTTTCAATGAACATTTATCAACACAAAATAGGAAACCTATTTTTTTTTAATGTATTTTGTGTGCATCGACTCCTAGGGTCATTTGCACCAAGGAAGACTAATATTTGAAATAAAAATATAAAATAAATTCGGATAATACCATTAAAAGCTTAAAGTGAAAAAATATGTATAAATACATTTTTAATAATGCAATAATTTGCTACTTTTCCCCAAATTCTATTTATTTTCTTTATGCTATGATAATCTATTGTGATTTATTTATTAATATTGTCATTTTGTCCAAAGCTGAAGTTTCCATGTAGACTAAATAATTTGCTAGGTGCCCTGCCCAGCGGAGACGTCCACATTTTATATGCTTTACTATGTTCCCTAAATAGCTTGGCCAACTCTTGGTTTGTCCTACGTCTACAGTTTCCCTGGTCGAGGACACCCCCATATATGCTCCTGAAGACCCGTCTTTCAAAATAGAGGAGGGATAATTCATCTCGCTTCGTTATAGTCCACGTTTCTGAGCCATAATAGAGGACTGACCTGATGAGGGTTTTATACAGCAATATCTTTGTGGATCTTGTCTGCCGAAACTTCAGCCGAAAGAACAAAACTAACAATTTCGATGTTTATTTCTCTGATTGACATCCCTCTATCAAAAATTACTTTAGAACTTCTTTTTCAGAGAATTTAGTAAGCTTTCTATTAGTTACTTTTCACTTACTATCATTTCCTAACCGTTTTCGAGATATTTTATAAAATATATCAAGATCAGAAAACTTTACATGTCTGTTAATAAAATATATTTTTTCTAATACTTTCTTTACTACTAACACAAACAAAATTTTAATATCTTAGATCAGATGAATGTCAAACATCTGGAAAAGGTTTCAACTGAATCAATCAATGTTGTTTTAAATTCCTCAGATTTTAGCAAATTATATTAATAAAATTAAGAAGTAAATTACCCACCACCCAATTAAAACCAAAGCTGCAATATCTTATGGCCTGACTAAGGAGTTATCATCTTTGGCAGGATTATCCATAGAGCAATCTCCCATTCACAAAAATAATAATTTTCAAATGCCTTTGAATCACAAACTTGTTTTAAAAAAGCTTTATGCGCAATTTACTAAATAAAACTTTATTTGTAAAACATTTTCTACCAATGGTATGAACTGCGTATATTATGTACTATGTCGGCACTAATGGCCCAGATTTGTCGATGCGCCGTTTAAAAAAAAAAAAAAAATGTACGTACGATGTAAGACTAATTTGCTCCGGGTAAAGGAGTACGAGCAATCCTAGAACGGATTATAATTTAAAATTGTTATACTCAATAAGAAGTAGCTAAAAATAATTAATACCCAATACACCCCCCCTTTTTACCCCTTTTTTTGTGTGTAATACATTTGAAGATACTCACAGCATCGTTGTGGTTCCAGAATATGTAGGCTGGTGCTTCAGGACTGTACCTAACCACGCAGGTAAGATTGATGTTACTTCCCCTGTTGATGTAGAGATCTGGGCCACCGATGATCTCCGTCGTCGGTTCTGCAAAGGAACAAATAAAGACTTAGTGTACATTCTAGAGAATCAGTTTGGAGAACGATGGATACACAAAATGCAGCTACCCAAGGAAAACTTATATTTGGTCATGCATAGTAAATCGAAGGTTAGTATAACCTTAGTAGTCTAATGCAACTATCATTAGTACACTCAGCGTCAAAATGTTAGACACACTATGCAAAATATTATTTTTGACTTTTCATTTGAATAGATCAACAAACCAATACGAATTCAATTATTTTTAACTTATCTTACACTTATCTTGGCAATGTCAATTAGTATTATAACCCATTACAAAATATATATAAAATAAAAACAGATTCTAGGTGCGTCAAAATTATAGACACACTGGAAGAATAATAAAAGAGGACTTTAAAATTCTGTGGCTTTTCCAACACCTTTTATTACTTAAAAAAATCAAATTGGAATTGAATAAAATAATTGTTTAATGTTCCTTGAGGTATGTAATCCCTTGTATGTATCCCTCTACTTTTTAGCTCATCGATTGTGGAATATTGTCTTGACTCGCTATATACTCTTCTTGTGAGAATTCCCCAGGCATTTTTAATAATATTAAGGTCTGGAAAAATAACCGGCCAATCTAGTTTGTCTATGTTCTTTCGGATGAACCATTCCTTAATAATTCTTACCGAATGGATTGGAGCATTGTCTTGCTGAAATGCAGATGAATGTTCTGTCATGCCATTAAAAGTGTTTTTTTATTCTTCTAATTAGTTTTAATACTCATGTGAATATATTCTCCTAGAAAGAAAAGAGTAGCCTTTTTTCTTGAACCTAATATTTGCCCAAACCATAACATTTCCTCTTCTCATTTGCCGCCGGGGTAATATAAGTTCTACTTTTCTTAAATCATGAAAATGAAAAGGAAAATCATCAAGTCTATCCAAATCAAATGTTTTCTCATAAAAAAAAAACAAAAAACTTTCCTCTATTAATCGGTCCTCAAGATAACGCTTTCTGCAAAATCCATTTTATGATGAAAGAGGTTTTCTCGTTACTTTTTTCTTAATATGTTTTTTGATCTTTCCAGTAATCCATGCACATTCCTAGACTTGGTGCGAACACCGGCTTCATTTGCAATTGCTTTGACATTCTTGCATGAGTTGGATGCGATTCTTAGATCAATTGTTTCTGCCTCATTGATAGAGTTGGTTGTCTTCCAGTTGAACGATGGGTACCGTACCGGGCTCTCCGAACGGAATTAACTGGGCTAGAGTCGATAAACTTAGTTTTATGTGACTTGGAATCTCCCTAAAACCACTTCTTTTTTTCTTATACTTAAACTGAAAAATTCACAACTGTTCTAATTGAAATTGACCAAAGGAGAAATGTAAAATGCAAAATCTTAATGCTTTTCAAGGGTTAAGGTCTAAAAATGTCTTATCAACCATTAGAAAATTAAAGGATTGTGAATAACAACAAGTGTGTCTATCATTTTGACGCACCAAAAAAAAAACATTATCAGTTATTTATTTATCTCTTGATATAGCACAGAGGTAAACTATAAATCACATTTTTTTACAAATATATACATTTGAAATAACTTATAAAATATGATTGAACCACAATTTGAAAAAAATTATATTCAGTTTTCGAAATTTCAAGGGTGTGTCTAACATTTTGACACTGAGTGTATAACAGTTAGTGGGCGAGTCACGACTTGATTTAGATGGCTATTTCATCCGCATACACTCACTTCTTGGTTTAAGTAATACACTATATCGATTCTAGATTCTATGGGATTGTCTGGAAAATAATGCAAGATTTTGGTATTAAAATAAAAAAGTATTTTTTAACTGTGTTCTTTAATCAAAATACTCTCAGTGCATTTCTCCCAACTTGTTCGTAACTTTTTAATACTGTCTGAATAAAATTCAGAATTAGAATTTATAAAGTCAATAAACGCATTCTCTAATTCTGTTTGATCCATAAATATTTTGTGTAGTGAGTAGTGGTTGAGGCGTCTAAAAAATGATAATTCGATGAAATTCTGTGGAAATTTCCTTGATTTTTTTTTTTTTTAGAAAATAAATTTTATATAGTATATACTCTTTATTTTCTAAAAAAAAACATCCATTTTTATTATATTATAATAAAAACGTATGGGTTTTGTAGAGGTTTAGCAGGAGACACACATAACAACCATACAGGTGGAGGCTCTGATCCAAAGTACTTTGGGTTGACATTTTTCCGTGATGAGCTCGTTGGGAAAACCACTCGCCAGTTGAACCTTATTCTCTATTGTCGCTTAACTATGAGGATTAAGGAACTATATGTAGGACAACAATTTACCTGCATGGCTTCCTTCTATCTATATCTAATTTTCGGCGAGTTACTAAGATGTTAATTTATTAAAATCCCTGACTTAAATATTGAATACATGCACTAAAGTAGATAGTATATGGGAATACACATAAGAGGCACAACAAAGGTGTGATCATGTTGGGGAGAAATTTGTGCGATCAAAATAAAAGTTATTTTCTTGAATTTATAAATAACAAATAAAACAATATTTTTCAATTCTTTATATTAACGGTTTTATAGTGGATTTAATTGTTAAAGTATCCAAAAAAAAAGTTACAGTCCTTCGAAAAAAATGGCGGCCCTGGCTCTGACAAACGGAAACACTCATTTTTTGCGGGCGATAGTCTGCAGACGGAGATTTTTAATCTAGAACGAAAAACTAAAATTATTTCGAAAGAAGAAGGTTAAATCTAGTAAATTACGTTGGATTTTTTATAAATATTAATTTTTTCAAAAATGTTGAACATATCAAGAAATCGACCATAAGATCGATATAATTCAATGAATCAAAAAAATCCTACGTACTGTACTAGCAAATATTACGAGAAAGCTGCAGTTAAAATTTGAAGTTGATCGGGTAAAAATTGAAGAGGCTAGAGTATCGCAGGATTTGAAAAACATAGTTTTGAGAAAACGAAGAAAGTTCTGAAATGTTCATTTATTTCCTATTTATTTTTTTAAATAATTTCTTGTAATAATGATAAAAAAAAAAAAATAAAAATTAAACGGGGACAAATTGAAGTTCGCTCAAAACTTGATCTTCAAATCTGCACCGTGTTCACTCGGCATCGGGATTTCACTGGGAAAAATTGTATTTTTTGCCCATATAAAAATCTTTTCTTCACATAAACACTCTTATATCATTTTTGATTAGCAAAGGAAAAATTTTAGCCCTTAAAAAAAATCAAAAAACAAAAGTTACAATGTTTTATTACCCCTTAAACTGTGTAGTGAAGATTTATTAAACTTCCGTTTTTCAGGATAATTCTTATAATTTATAAAGGCTCCGTGATAAATATGGCCACCAAATATTTACCTAGATTTCGTTTTTATCACGTGTAAGTATTGTTTAACTAGGATATTTACTGTAAATAATAGACTTGATGTAATTTCTAGATAATAGCCATCCATATTGCTGTTAATAGGTCTGTCAATCTGTGCGCCTTGCATGCGCATGATTGGAATGCAAAGCAGCCAACAGACTGCGTGGAATGTTTTAGCTACAGTTAAATCTAGGACGATTGAGTTGCGTGTCGTGAGTAATTGCTATAAAATGTAGGCGACACTGCTACAATCGTGGAGGTTCTACACGCTAGAATCGTGCAGTCGGTGGTAAAGTCTCTTTGAAGTTCGGCATGTTGTTTGGGTTAGTTTTTGATAATGGATGCTTTTAGCGCGGTTCCTCCCTTCGTCCATAGGGAAGAAACCCTGTTATAATGTTGTCCTCAATACGCAATCGGGAAGTGCGGGCTCACGTTGGGGGGGGGGGGGGGGGGGGGGATTTCACGTTTCAGAAACCGCAGATAACGAATATAACGGAGGTTCAAATTGGTACATTTATATATATATATATACCTTCCAGCGGAACATATATTTTTTTTTCTATTAGGAGGAACATCCGTCTCTGAGACGGGTATCTTGATTTCTACATTATCAACAGCCTATTAATGCTTTTTAAGTCACTTATCATTAACTAATAATTGTTACGTAGTTTTGTTTGTTAAATTAAAAATAAATGCTACAAAAGAAAAATATTTATTCATGAACTTTGTTAAAATTATGTATAAGAATGTATGTATAAGAAACTCAAATTATTTCTGCTAATAGAATATTTTTTTCTGTGTTTTTTCTTTACTTTTATTAAATTAATTTCAGTCATTGTTTGACTAGTAAAACATTTCAATGAGAAAAAGTAGAAAAAAGTTAGAAAACGAAAAAGTATACTAGCAAAAAGAGTACAAAAATAATAGACTTGTAAAAAGTTTCGAAAATGTAGATTAATAAAAAGTTACAAAAATGTAGACTAATAAAAAGTTACGAAGATGTAGACTAATAAAAAGTTAATAATAAATAAAAAGAAAATTAAATCTAGTAAAAAATTACAATGAGTAAAAAGTTTGGCAATTGTTAACGAATATTCCAAGGAATTCGGATAACCCTGCAGCTTTGTCAACCTTCTCCTTTTCTTTCCTGGTCTTAGATTCGCGAGTCCGAAACGGTATCGAAGATTGATTGGTCTTTTCCCGTTTCACGTCTAGTCGTCGAATGTTTCGGGAATAAATGAGTCATCAGAATCTATTTCTGTGTCAGATTCGTCTTCAGCAAGAGCTAGCTAAACAAGCCATTTTGTACGATGTGAAATGTTTGATTGAAAGGACATGGTGCAAAATATCATGATATATATATATATATATATATATATATAAATCACACTATTGAAAAAGTGTAAAATTTATTTTCATTAAACAAAAACGAATCTAATATATTGAAAAGTTATTAGAGGAACACCAGCCTTGCAAACGGATACACGAATCTACCATGCGTTAATCGGAACACGCGTCTAGCAGACGGTTACTCGGAACGTACGCTAATAGGAACATCAGTCTTAGATACGGATTGTCTTTGAGAAAAACCGCTCTTACCGACTCGATTGACAGATGTTGGCGAAGCTCCCACGCTGTCCGAGGAGGGAAAGGTGTAAACAAAGCAAACTTGAAGCCACGCCAACGTTCACACTATACAACGATACATACGGTTGCTTCTTTAAACTATACCTACCTGGGAGACGGATGTTCCGTTGGAAAAGCTGCATATATATTTATGTAAGGCCCCGTTTTCCCTTGGACTTTTTTAAGTGAATAAAGATGAGAGAAAAGGTGTGGCTGTCCATCTCTGGAGTTGTGGGAACAACGAATCCGCAAACGTTGCATCTGGGTAGTTGGAACCGCACGTGGCTGATTCTAAAGATTCGCGGAAGGTTTGAGAGAGTTTCTCGCCTAGCCACGAGCCAAAGCAGAGGTTGGGTTAAAGGGTATAAAGAGCTGGCTTACCTCCCACGGTTCAGGGTCCGCAACAGTTCTTGAGATCTCTCTCTCGCTAATCTCCCCCAAATGATAATATTTGATAACTCTATCTAGTTGTCTTTCTCTCTCACTCAACCTTTCCTCTCATCTTAGCGATGGCTTATGATATTTATGATTGTAATAGTATCCTGAGTATAAATTATAGTTTTGAAAGGAATTTCCGCTTCTCTAAAATATCTCCCCATTATGTACTCCTTTAAATCCCGACCTTGCTAATCGGTCCCTTACACACACACACACACACACACACACACACACATATATATATATATATATATATATATATATATATATATATATATTCGTGCTAGGCGGAAGGTCAAATAATAAAAACTTCACCATACAGTTTCGCCAACTTTATTACGTCCCTACATGTTTCACACCTTTTTAAGTGCCTCTTCAGGGGAAAATAGTTACAAATGTAAAACTTACAGCCTCAACCTGAGGAGGATAACCTTCCACCAGTACGGCCACTTCCAGTCTAGACGTGGCCGTACTGGTAAAAGTTTATCCTCCTCAGGTTGAGGCTGTAAGTTTTACATTTGTAACTATTTTCCCCTTTGACCTTCTGCCTAGCACGAAAATACGGATATTAAGAAAGCGGTCAGTTGAAAACTAATAATTATATATATATATATATATATATACAGGCGATTCAGGTCGAAGTAGCCAAACCCTAGGAGGTGATTCTGGACATTATTTCCAACAAAAAACTTCATTAGAAGTATGGACCCCCGGAAGGGAAAAACTGTTATGGCCAATTTTCTGTTGTTTGGTTCAAGATATTTAAATTCTGATTATGCCATCATAATAAAATAGACAAAAAGTTCCTTAAAAAAAAACCAGTGATTTATTTCACTAAATATATTGAAAGAAGATACTTTCTGGACCAATACTTTCCAATAACACGCTTCTATGTTCCCCGATGAATCAGACGTTTCTTGCGAATTTTTTCCTCAGCCCCCTAATGGATTACAGATTCAATACTTACATGAAAACTTTTACATTTAGTAAGAATTAAATCTATGCAAATGAAGTGGAGGTTTATTGAGGGATCAATTGAATCATTGGCTCATTTTTTTGTAAAAAAAATGTGGATTGTAGTTCTGTTACATTCAAATACCTGGAGTGAAGAAATTACAAATTATTAATTTTTATTGGTCAAAATGTGGGAATTCATTGCCCTATCCGGAAGAAATAATAAGTTTTTCATTTGGGAGATATGTCACATATTGTGTTTTCCAAATTTACATTGTATTATCTGTATTTGGCACTCAGTTTTGACCAGAGATTTTGAGTGAAGAATTCAAAAACATTTCAGAGTAGTTACGAAATTTAGATATCTTAGTTTGAGGGGTCTCCCGTGGTCTAGTGGTTAGCGCCTTAGATTCATAAGTGGGAGATGGTGGGTTCTTGGGTGGGGGGGCTTCTTCGGAAAAATTCCTCGCTGCACCCTGGATGTCGGCGCTAATGGCCCAGATTTGTCAAAACGCCGTAAAAAAAAACAAAAAAACTTAGTTTGAAAATCCAACTCTAGCTAGTTAAAACTGAATCCCTCCTTTCTGGAACCCAAGCCAAAACTTTGTTAGTCACGAATAAGGTTATAGTTTTCTCCTGTAAAGTTTTTTTTTTTTTTTTTCTGTATTTCCCAAATGAAAAATTTGGTTCAACAGGCAAAGTTAGTATCTTATACAATTTTGTTCTGCACATACATTCACTGCTTCTTCCACTGAAGATGCATTTTGGCCAGATCGAAATCAAAGTTTCATTCAATTAGGCAGTGGCGAGTTGAATTAGGTTGCATGCCACGGAGGTAACGTGTTAGTGGATATAAATTGATTTCTATTTTCGAGGAAGGGCGAGCTAGCTGTCACGCTACCATGAGCTAGCTCCGTGTTCTGCCACCAGATCGAGCTACTGAACTTGTCTGATTACGGAGACTAATCAAGTTCTGAGGAGCAATCGGTCGCTGGTTCTTAGTTCTAATGGGCTAACTTCCCTCTGCTAATAGATCCAAGAACTTTGCTCGTCAGAATTCATCCATGCCAATTCTCTTGCTGCAAATAATAACAGGTGTAGGAAACCAAAGAGTTCTACAAAGTTGGATTTCGATTTCTAATCGCAGCAAGAACATTTTTAGGCTTCAAGTCGGCTACCGTATACTCTATCACGGATTGTAATTATTTCGTAGTTTTTTGTTTCGTTTACGGTTCTCCAACATCTAATCCATTAGCACCGGTCTATCTACTGTTTACCAACCTTCCGAAACACGGACGGTGCACCAGGGGGCCTTCTCAAAAAGCCCTAAAATGAGAATAATCCTTGATCCAGACAGGACTCGACAACCCATCTCCCGTATGAAATCATTTTGTATTACTATAATTTTAGCTCAATATTTTTATATTATTTGTATATGAGTAGCTATAAATACACTGAACGAATTATAGATGCTCATCATTCAATAGATACATGAAAAGTGATTTTAGAATAACGGGGCATAGTGTTCCAATTAAGCTTGACAATTAAAAAAAGTCCGTCAAGCAGGAGCTGCATAACTAAGCACTTTCCTCAGAATTTGGGTAGTGTAGACTGCTTTCCAGAACAATTTGCTTAAAATATCCTACATAAATAAAATAAAAACATGAATAGTTCTCTTTTAAATTTGTAATGAGTAACTGTTCAATTATTAATTTGCTTCCAGAGTTATGTTTACACATGGTACCTATTACACTACGTAATAAATACAAAAAACCTCATATTATCGTATTTTGATCTAACGCAGGAACAGGATACAGTCCCTCTAGATACAAAGCGCTCCTTGCGGCGGCTTTGTGAACCTACGTCTGGCGGGCTTTTCTATTGAAATATATTACAAAGTAAACCCCCGCTTTCCGTTTGACCGATTCAGCTCATTTTTACAACACTTCTTTCTCATGAGTTACCCACGACGTATACCACGTTTCGTTTCAATACAGCAGAAATTACGACCGGTATGAGTATATTAGGAATTTGGGTCCGGAGTAAACCCCCCCTTCTAATGAACCGATTTAGTTTATTTTTACAACACATATTTACCTGTAGCTTACCACTACGAATGCCGAGTTTCGTCGAAATATACCAAAAATCACGGCTGGTAGTGCCAAATTGGTATTGTGGGTCCGGAGTAACCCCCCCCCTAATGAACCGATTTAGTTTATTTTTACAACACATATTTACCTGTGGATTACCACTACGAATACCGAGTTTCGTCGAAATATACCAAAAACCACGGTTGGTAGTGGCGAATTGGTATTGTGGGTCCGGAGTAAACCCCCCCTCCTAATGAACCGATTTAGTTCATTTTTATATCTCACTTTTCTCTCTATATTACCACTACGAATACCAAGTTTCGTTGAAATATAACAAATATTACGGCTGACATGGTCAAATTAGTGTTTTGGGTTCGGGGTAAACCCCCCTTCCGGTGGACCGACTTTGGTGGTTAACGAACTCGTTCAATCGTTTTCTAATTGGATGCTATGTACCAAGTTTCGTGACGAAAAAACAAAAACTCTGGCCGCTATCATGTTAACAGACACACACACATATATATATATATAAATTTTAACGGGGGTCATTTTCGGTGTCTACTAGGTAGGATCGATAAAGATTTGTAGAAATTTTGCAAAAACTCCGTCATGAGTCCAACCTCAATAGCTACTTTCCTTCGGAGGAAAGTGCTAAAAGGCCGACTCCCAGGAACTGCATCATTTTAGCTCGGTTCCGTTCTTAATCCTAATGTCATTTGGAAGGGTTGATATAGAAACAGTTATAATTTTAGTTAGACCTTTCATGAAATAATTTATGACCTCAAATAGGTCACGGTTGTAAGGGTCCGCCCAGACCCTCACCTCTACCTGACAGAAAAATGACTCCCTGGGCTTGTCAAGGTTCCCTCTAAAAACAAACTGCATACTGTTTCTTATTTTCTTTTACCATAATACTAATTTTACAGACAAATACAATTAAAAAAATCAATTAACAAGTGATTTAAACAAAGACAAAAACCAGTTCAAAATAACAAAACAAACATATTTGAAGTTTTAAGCACATATTTCTCCGATTGACATCGCCTAATCGAGTTGCTTCAGAATCTTTTTTGTAGAGCATTTAGTATGCTTTCGAATGGTAACCTTCCGCTTACCAAGATTTCCAACCGTTTTCGAGATATTAAGGAAAATATACGCAGCTCCTAAAACCTTTCATGTCCGTAAATAAAATACAGTAGAACTTGGATAATTTGAACCCGTACGGACCAATAAAAAAGTTCGAATTATCCAAAATTTGAATTACAAAAGTTTTTGAAAATAAAGGGCTAAAAAATCGAACTTCATATTTTTTAATTTTAAAATAAATACATTTTATTTAAAGAAAAACAAACATTCGTTAATTGATGATTACGTACATAAGTAATAAATAATTTATCAAAAAAGTAAAAATAAAAGTCTATTGTTTTGGAAAAAGTAATTTTCATGAGCAAGAATTTTTTCTTTATTTTTCAGTTAAGTTGGTAAAGTATCAGGAGGAATTCCAAAATCCTTGGCAATTTACGATTTTTTCTTTATTCCTTTTTCAACTTCTTTAATCGCAGCTATTTTCTCTGACAACGTTAAAGTTTTATAACTTCTAGGCATCGACATCTTAAATCAACAACTCATAGAACTGCACTGTACACCAGAAATTCAAGGCACAAACAATACAAAAGATCTAGGCATTAACTGACTTATAAGTGAATAAGAAATGAAGATGGGAGGGATGGTGGGAGGGAATTCTAGGATAAAACGACAGGATGTAACTATAACAACCCCTGGAAGAGAGGAAGCGGGAGCCACCACTTTGCAGAACTCCTAAAGTCCAAGAACTTGACTATGAGACCGCCGCGCATCTTGTTCCGGAACCCCAACATCCATATCTTACTATCCGCCTTACCCAAGGGAAGAATATTTCACAAGATTTAAGATCGAGCGCCTCTCTGTCCACTTCCCATTGGAGGCAGAGCCTCGTAAAACAATCGAATTAACCAAAATTTTATTCGAATTAACCACGATTTTTTTACATTGTTTACGCCCTAAATTCTAGGGACCAAGAGAAATATAAATAATTAAAGACGATTTCGAATTATCGAAGTTCGAATTATCCATGTTCGACTGTATTTTATTCTAATCCTTCCTTAACTGCAAACATAACCAAAATGTAAACATCTTTGTTTATATGAACTTCAAACATTCAGAAAATATTTAACCTGAATCCGATGATTCTAAATACCCAAACCAAAAACTTGATTAAACAACTATTTTGCCACATTTCTCGAAAACGGTTAAAGTTAGCGCCTTAAAAATGGCTTCATTTGTTTTCATAGGTCAAGAAGCCTATAAAACAAGAACTTACAAGCATATGATGTAGGTGTACGATTTTTTTCGCGCGAATTTCGCTCCAAAAACCATGTACCGGTGGACGGATTATGCTGGTTAACAAACTTGACCTTTCAAATTAGACGAAAGATTTTTGCACCAAATTTCATAAAAATCGGACCATTATTCGCTGAGCTAGACCGGGAACAGACAAATATATATATATATATATATATATATATACACATTTGAACCACCGTTATTTTCGTTCTCTAGGGGTTCTGAAACGCAAAATTTTCTAGTCGGCAGTTCTTGATTGCGTCATGACGTCAACCGTATAAGCGGGGTTCCTCCCTATAAAGAGAGGGAGGAACCGCGCTAAAAATGACTTTGTTATAGTCTCTGATTTAACTCCAGTTTGTATGATTACATACAAGATTTCCAACATGAACACACACACACATATATATATATATATATATATATATATGTGTGTGTGTGTGTGTGTGTGTGTGTGCGTGTTTGTGTTTGTGACGCTGCTCCGATCGGAAATATTTATAACTATAAAGAAATCCCTAGAGTTAGGTTTTTTTTCTTTTCTAGACCTTTTTTCGCCATAATTCCAACAATACCTTCAATTAATATTTTCAAAATGTGCTTTTATTTTAACGAATTCCTTCCTAAAAAGACTCTTCTGCAAACACACTCAGTTGAAATGATTAAACGGGTATTAAATTTGATTTAAAATTTTCTTATAGGAAATAAATCTCATACCAAATGTAAATAAGAGATTTTCAGTTCACATCAAATGTTTTAATTTAATTTACTGATGAAGAAGCAATGATTTTTGCGAAAAACAGGAAAAGGAGAAGAAATGTCGATAAATGATTAAGAATCTTCTTCTAGAGTTATCGTGGTTTTTAATTAATTAGGAATGTTTGTTTTGGGGAGGGGGAGAATGAAATCCACGAATTCTATCCACCACATGCAGAAGCGATATCTTGTTTTGGGGAGGGGGAGAATGAAATCCACGAATTCTATCCACCACATGCAGAAGCGATATCTTGTTTTGGGGAGGGGGAGAATGAAATCCACGAATTCTATCCACCACATGCAGAAGCGATATCTTGTTTTGGGGAGGGGGAGAATGAAATCCACGAATTCTATCCCCCACATGCAGAAACGATATCTTCTTTCAATACAGTCTGAATTTTTATATTTATTCCCAGATGTAAAAATGGATATAATTCCTTAGCAGAATATTTCAGTTTCTACTTGAGAAGGTGATATAAGGAAAATCCGCATGGGTCTACTGGAATGTAGAGAATGAGAACGTAGAAATTGGTCGTAACGATGACAGATGCTTTGAAGGATAATGCATGGTCGGGAAGTTTGGCTTCTCGAGAAATGATGGATCCAAGGACTTGACAGGTAAAATCCACTCCAAGAAGTTAAGGATTGGAGGACGTGGATGGAGGCAACTAGACAGATTCTGGATGGCGATGTGGAACATGTACACTTCAGCTGAACTAAAAGTACGTAGGAAGTACTTAAATATGTTTCTGTTATTATGGCAAAATGTTGTTTTTAAAAAAAATTGTCTTTTGAAAAATGAAATTCCTCTTTGTTGGAAGATTTCCTTGATAAATTAACAATTTCCGCTTCAAAAATACTCATCTTATATGGTACTCAAAAGTACCATATAAGATATTTTCATTGAAGAACAAAAAGTTTCGTTTATAAACATGCTATTAAATTTAAATTATACTAATATTATCAAGAATAAAAGTAGAAAGTATTTCCTTTCTCATTCAGTAATGTCCGCTTTAGTACTTAGCACGTTCGGGCCCAGCGTCGTGGCATATGCGTCCGAGAGATACGTTCTGTCCGCCGTAGCACAGCGGGTCCAAAGGACGTTTCGTGTTTAAAAGAAGTCTACAGACTCTATATATTAACCGATTTCAATACATTTTTTTCTAAATGGAAGCTAATAAAATTTAGATCAAGTTAGTCTAGCCCGATTTTTGGATTTTGTCTCCCCTGTTTATTAAATTACGTGTAAATAATTCACGAGTTTTTACAATGGAACATAAAATAATATTTTATTATTCATCTAACATACAACCAGCACTGATGTCGTTAAAATGAAACATTAAAATATTGATTAGATTAAAATTATTGATTTGAGTGATTTGAAAATAGATTTTGATTTTTCCATGTCTAATCAAGATTTGAATCTTTAATTTTAACGTTATCATTGCTGATATTAAGTTGGATGAAAAATAAAATATTTTTTTATGTTCAAATGTAAAAAATCTTGAATTATTTAAACGTAATTTAATAAACAGCGGAAACAAAAACCAGAAATCTGGCTAGACGAAATTGTTCTAAATTTTATTAGCTTTCATTAAAAAAAAATGCATTGAAATCGGTAAAGAATTGAAGCCTGTAGCCTTTTTTGAAAAATGAAATGTCGTTTGGCCCCACTGTGCATCAGCAGATAGCTTGACTTTCTTTTTATTCCTGCTACTCCGAGACTTTCTTATTTGGTTTGGGACCTCATTAGGTTATTTACGGTTAGCTTTGCGGGTCTCATATCGGGTGATTCTGAATCCGCCTGAACAATTTCTTCAGCTGGCCCGTTTTCGAGGCTTATTTGACAATTAACTAAATTTTAAATATTCCAATAAAAGCACATCATTTCGAAAGTTTCTTCACTTATTTATTTATTTTTTTGCCGAAATAACTATAGAAAAGGAAGACTTGGGCACTGATGAATTTTTTTTAGAAGCCATCGGTCCTGAAAGTGTTAATTAAAATGCAATAGTTTAATTGTCAATTTTCGCTGATAACATCTTTAAAACTATATGTAGGTTTTCCCAACAAAAGAAGTAGTCTATCGAGCCCCGTTTTTTAAGAAATGATACACGTTATGGAGGGATGTGCCTACTAGCTGGTTAAATACTCAGTGAAGTGATAAAACGTTGAATGTAGTTTCTTTAACTACATTCAACGTTTTAGCACTTCTGTAGTGCTTCTCATCTGCCTTTAGGGTAGGTGTGATAGTTGATGCCATGATGAGGTGTAGAGGAGAACCAGAAGGGATGAAAAGTGAGTTTCAAAGTGACATCCTTTCATTCCAGCATTCCTCGGCTTGGGAATAGTTATGTCGCTAAGGGCGCTCATTAGCTTCACAGAAATTTACCTAAATATTGTAAATTATAGACAACTGAAAAATAGATGGAAAATATCAAGCGTTCTGATGATAGTAATATATTCAGCGTTATGCCATCTGTTCTGTCATCTCAGTTTGGCTAAGTGGTGGAGCACTTGACTCATGCTCTGGAGGATATGAGTTCGAAATTCTAAAGATTTTATCTGCTTGAGTCTTCGTTCGAGGGTCGGACTTGAGCTCCCAGACCGTCACTAGGTTCACATACTCCGGACGACCTGAGCTAGCCAAGGTGGCCTGGGTACCGGCAAAGGTGGTCCGAGCAAAATACTGACCACACTATCTTCCTGCTACGCTTTATATGAAAGAAACACATAGACATTCAGTGCCTTACCCTCAGGGCCCTGGCACGAGATTGATTTTATTTTATTCATCCTATTTGAAGCTATGAATCTATTGCATGAACGAACGTGCTAAAATTTAATAAGAATCCAAGTAGCGCGTCGATGCAAGGTGACGGAGTGTAAAACGGCATATTGTGTGTTCTAATCCCATTAGAGCGAAATTAATTAATCTAAAAATTAAATAATTAAAAATTAAAACATCGAAGGGGGTTTAATAAATACATATCCTCCTTTGGATACATATTTTTTACTTTATGCGACAGTAATATTGTCTGCCTTAAAATTAATATGACAATATGGTCCTTATTTTGTCATATAAAAAGCCAACAGCGTAATTGGCAACGAACAGAAACGTTGAATGGAAGAATCTATGTGCAAATAATTGAATAAGAAAATATTTGGATTAGCAGATGTTTTGTGTACCTATATAACTCTTTACAATAATGCCCAAGCGCTGCAGGAGTCTATACCCTAGTGATTGAAAATCCTTCCTACTTCATCTACATTTATGATCTTAGTGTGAATCGGACAATTCTCTGGAACACACTCACGTATGGTCTGGAATACCCAATATATGTCTGGAACATAGCAAAGTCTCAATATATTGGAGATGAGCGATTTTGGCCAAGAAGACGAAATCCAAATATATTGGCTCAGCATATTACTTGAGTGAGACTTCTTGGGAGAAGATAAGTCGCAACCAACTACCTCCTCAGCTCCAAGAAGTGTTTTCGAAGAGCGTGCTAGGATTCCGAGGAAGACAATTGGCCTTTTCCGAAGCGAAGACAATTTAATTTGCGGGAGCATCGTAATTTCGGTGGAAATACGATTTCTTAGCACAAAGCTAAAAAGACCTTACGTGTAATGGTTTTTGTACTAATTAAAATATATATAAATTCTATTAATAAATGAACACAAAAATCTTAAAAAAACATCGTATCTTATTAATACTTTAAGTTATTAATAATCCAAATTCAAATTATTTGGAATTTATCTTTTCTGTATTCCTAATGTAATAATTATAATTTAAAATAAAAAAAATAAAGGCAACTCGGAAATTTTTAATTTGAAGACGATAGAGAGAAACTAAATAAAATCAGTTAGGAATAGCGTAATAGCTTGGAATGTAGAGCGAGAAACGGAGCTTTTAGGCGCTAATAGAGCCCCGTCTGAGGAGAGAGCTGAGGTGAAGGCTGGGACGTCCGAGGGAGAGACGAATCTGTCCGTAGACCAGTCCGGAAAGGGTTAAAACCTCACGCATGTGTACCCAAGCGATGGAAGTGTGCACAACCGGTTGGCAAATAAACTAAAAGCATATTGCAGGAAAATAACTAATTATTCAGTCGTGAGGACACCCCAGCTATTTCTCTTCATAAATATATAGATGGAAGAAGGCAAACCTACACAGTGTGAGGGAGATCTGACATTAGACCAAACCCGCTAAAAAAGAGGATAGAGTCCTAAAAAGATGATTTTAATTTCCGTACAGTCCTGCTTTACCTCATCGCTCTGCGGCATTGCATACCCTAGTGCCTAACATTGATAATTCTTTGCTCTAGATTTACAGGCACTAGGGTATGCAACACCGCAGAGTGTTTAGGTAAAGCTGAACTGTAGGAAACTAATAATCTTCTCACTATTTTTTTTTTTTTTTTTTTTTTTTTTTTTTTTTTTTTTTTTTTTTTTTTTTTTTTTTTTTTTTACGGCGCATCAACTATTTGGTTATTAGCGCCGGGCTATCTACAGGTTGCCAACCTCTTCTCACTATTAAACCAATAACCGCTAATAATCGTGCTGGCCGTAACACCGTAACCGTGAAATAAGATCGCATCGTACCCGGTCTCGACAGCCCTCATAGTTCCTTCTATACCATTTTGTTCAGGCTTATGAATAAAGTTTTCCTCTTTTTGTGTGCCCTTTCGATTATTGATTGTTTTTCGGGGGAGGTAATACAAAAAAAGTCCGACTCGCAGGAACTGCATCATCTTAGAACGGTTCCGTTCATATCCCTAGTGGCATTTGAAAAGCTTAGAGAAGAAATAAACTTTTTTTTTTTTTTTTTTTATATATAACTCGTGAAAATTGTCGAAATCCTTCCGAACATATCGAATAGAAGTGATATTAAGGTGTCAGGGACACCGACAGTAGCTAAATTATACACATAAGCGGAAATTACACAATCCGGCTCTCGTTCTAAAGCAAAGCTCTATAAATCAATACAAAATATGCCTAATAAAGCCTTTCTAGTGGATACAAAAGCATCAAGAAGAAGTACAAGAAAGATTGAGTAGAATACCTTACCTAATATAGCCTATATAGAATAATATGCCGAATAAAGCCTATCTAGTAGATACAGAAGGACAAATAACAAGTCTTGACGAATAACAAGTCGATATAGAATAATATACCTAATTAAGTCTAAGGAGTAGATACAAATGGACCAAAAACAAGTCATGAGGAATCTAGTTTTTTTCTAATTAAATACTTTTATCAATATTTAGTATATAACCTGTGTTGAAAACTATTGATTGCTAATTGATGAATCGGGTTACAACTAAGTAATCTTTATGAATATTTAGTATGTAACCTATGTTTGGAACTGTGTTATTACAGAATCTAGAATAGTTTAAGAAATTTTGGTGAATGATATCATTAAGTTGCTCTCTGTACCGTAGCTAGGCTTTGTATTTGTGTCGGCAGATACCTGGTGTATATTTACAACTCTTGAGGATTAAGTCCAAGCAGGTAAATTTCCTGCGGACCTTCTGTTTCTACGGGCACTGACCCGACTCTCTATTCGCTCATAGTATCTAACCGTTGTGAAGTTTATTTCTTGGATTTAGGACATAATATACATATGTAGACTAAATCATAGCAAGAAGTCTACCTTCGTCGTCGGTTCTTAACTATGTAGACTCGCTAATGTTACCCAATCTTAGATACATCGTAATTCAAATCCACAGCAAAAAGACGACATTTCATCAGAATCCCCTGCTTAATAAAACATATATAGAATCATATGCCAAATAAAGCCTATCTGTGGATAAAAATAGAGTAAAAACGCCTTTCGTGGTGGTAGACAATCTTACAAGGCATTTCGCTCAGAAATCTCCGAAATATTCTTACTAATTTTACGTATCCTGTTTTATACCCAAATAAATTTGTATTCTATAATCAATAAGAAAGAACTACTAGCAATAAAAAACTATTGATAACAGATGCAAATAGAGAATACCAAGAACAATTCTAAAGAACGAAATCAATACCAGTAATGTAATCTAAATATTCATACGGCATCTTCGAATTCTAACAAACAAAATATTGCTTCTAATTATACGTATCCTGTTTACTGACAAATACATTTGACTGCTATAAGAAATTACAAAAATAACGAGCAGTGAAAAAGAAAACTGCGGGAAACACTCAAATAGATCCGTTTAAATAAACGAAACTAACTAACTAAGTTTTAAGCACTTATTTCTCCTAATGTGACAACCCCATCAAAAATTTCTTCAAAACATTTTTTGTAGAGAATTTAGTAAGCTTTCGAACTGTTAAATTTCACTTGCCACGATTTCCTAACCCTTTTCGAGGTATTAAGGAAAAAATACGAAGGGGGCCTAATAGATATTCATACGGGATCTGAGAATCCCAAGATTCCGCAAAAATAAAATATTCTAATTATACGTATCCTGTTTTATTGGCAAATACATTTGACTACTATAAGCAATTGCAAACAATAGGGAATATGACAAAGAACTCGGATTAGGAGCCTCGACAGTTTCAAGACATTTGAAGGAAATCGGCAAATCTAAAACTGACATTTCATACGGTACAGCCTGATATATTTCTAACAATGAATTGTTTTTCTTATTTTAATTAATCTGTTTTATTGACATATACATTATCCAACTATAAGCAATGAAAAAATAGGAATAAAAACAGACAAAAAGAACCGTTCGAATAAACGAAATCAATTACTTCAAAGTTTAAGCACTTATTTCTCCGATTCAAAACTTTCTTCAGAACCTTTTTGTAGACCATTTAGTAATCTTTCGAATGGTAACCTTTCGCTTCCCACGATTTTCAACCGTTTTCGAGATATTAATGAAAGTATACGAAGTTCCCAAAATTTTCATTATTTCTAGCAACAGAAAATTGGTCTCATTTTTCCTATCCTGTTTTACGCACAAATGCATTTTCGTAACATAAAAAATTACAAAAATAAATAGCAATAAAAAACTAATCAAAAATAGCTTTAGAATCGTTTTTGTAGAGAATTTAGTAAGCTTTCAAATAGTTTCTATCCACTTACCACAATTTCCCCACCGTGTTCGAGATATTAATGAAAGTATACGAAGTTCCCAAAACTTTTCATGTCCGTTCATAAAATATTTTATTCTAACCTTTCTTTAATCCAAACGTAACAAAACTTTCAACATATTAGTTTTAATGAAAGTAGAACATGCAGATAATGTTTCAACTGAATCCCGTGATTCTAAGTACCCAAACCAAAAACGGTATTCAAAAACAATTTTTCCAATTTTCTCAATAACGGTTAAAGCTATCGCCTTGAAAATGGTTTCATTCGTTTTCCTAGCCCAAGAAGCCTATAAAAAGAGTACTTAGAAGCGTATAAACTCAAAAACGTAAGCGTTACGATTTTTTTTTCGCGAATTCGCCCCAAACGCCATCTTCCAGTGGGCGGATTTTGCTGTCTAACGAACTTGACCTTTCAAATTGGACGACAGATTTTTGTACCAAGTTTCATCAAAATCGGACCATTAGGGAGGCCAGAAATCCGCGAACAGACAAATATATATATATATATATATATATATATATATATATACAAATTTTAACCACCGTTATTTTCGGTCTCTAGGGGTTCTGAAACGCGAAATTTTCTAGTCGACACTTCCGGATTGTTTCATGAGATCAACCTTATAAGCGGGGTTCCTCTCTATGGGGGAGGGAGCAACCGCGCTAAAAGATGAGTCAACCGATGTTGAGGAGTCCAGAACCCTGGCTGCATAGATGCGTCTACATTTCTGGGGGCAGTACTTTTCCCTGCCGGCAGATATGTGCTCAGGGCGTTAGAAGGGTTAATCGTCTCACTGAATTTGATTATAATTCAATTTCAAGCCCAGCTTTACCTGAACGCTCTATGGTATTGCATAAACTAGTGCATGTAAATTTCTACCTGAATAGTCTTCGTGCATTCCAGCTTCAACTGAGCGCGGTACGTTATTGCTTATCCTAGTTCCTGCAAATAATTACCACTCTCATTGGTAATATTATCGAAAACCTTTATAACTGATTGTCTCATTATTGGGGAACTTTGGGAATGGTGAAAACCACAAAATAATTCATTATTTAATATCCTTTTAGAATAGCATTCTATCAAATTGCCTAGAGTTTCTCATGGAAATTGTATTTTCAGAGAAATAAACGCTTGAGTGAAAATGTACGAATTTTAACACTCTGATTGAGAGGACAGGCCTGAAAGGCATCCTTCAAGATAATGTAGAATATGTTTCTGTACAGCACCCAGGCAAAAGAACGTGAAGAACGTTTAATAATAATTATAGAATCGTTTTTATGGGGAGGAATGTTTTAAATATTATAAATAAAACGCAATGTAACATGATATATTTCTCTTTACTATTTTCGCCATACTACAGGTAGCTTTTGAAGTTCTTTTGAAATTTTGAATTCCTTTAGTACATCCTGTTTAAAATTTAACTTTTTCCCAAGGAGAAAATATGTTGTAAATCATAAAATAAAAATAAAATTGTAAATCATTAATTGCAATGTCCGGACAGTAAACGAAAACGCTCAAATTGATTTAACCCTCCGTTACTGGCGCGCACCTGTGAGACGCATAAATTTTTTATTTTTTGAATCACGGTTGGCAGCCGTGACTTGGCGGGCTCCCCGCTTTAGTATCTTCCGGATTTCCGTTTCTCCACCGGCGAGTCGCATTGACGCCTTTTTGTGAGCTCGTCATTGTATCTGACTACCCTCGTCACCTCTCAGGTGCTGCGCCACAACTCACGTAAGTTTTACAGATATGAGATATTTCCACGTTTCGTTCTCTATCTTACTATGCTATCATCTATGAGTATGTGGGTGAGTTATTCGGTATTAGAATAAATGCGAGTAGTATAAATTGGGCTGCACCTGGTAGGTCAAGCACCAGGTAGGGAAATTACCTATTCGTGTAATTTCTAATCATTTTTTGACATGAATGTCTTGTAGGATGACATTTACGATGGCCATGGATATACTTTTTTGCAACACAAGGAATGGTTATTATTCCATATTAACGTGTTTTATATTCATATTTTATATACACATCTTATATCTTATTGGCAAGGAATGTAAAGCTGGTCCATAATATTGCTCTGGGCAGCAATGAAGAGTCAGACAGCTCCTAAAGTTATTATTTTTACATACATTATGTTATACGGCACTAATGGCGTAGATGCCGATGCGCCGTAAAAAAAAAAAAAATGTTTAAATGTCAATAAAGGTTTTTTTTTCATATATTTTGATGTTTACTACTATATCTCTTAAATGTCAATGTGATCCTGTTGCCGAGGCCAATGTTTCGGCGCGAAACAGGGTTTGCACCTGTGAGGTGCAGCGCCACTATGGACGTCCCAAAAAGGGGCGCCACTACTGGAAGGTTAATATTTTTTCTAGCGTTGTTCGGGCCGTAATTTGTCTAGCAATTCCAAGGTAAAATAGCACTTCACCATACTCGAGTGACTTTTAATACACAAGTAGAATCTAACCTTTCTGCTGTCTGATACACTGTGACAGCGTAAATAGTGTTTCGGACTCTACAAGATTTTAAAGAGCGTTTTTATAAAAATAACTGGACGTCCTGAGCTGGACGTCATTAATGCTGCTTCCCCAAACTTTAAATTTCTATAAGTACTTTCCTACACTTATAGTAAGTTCACCATGTATACCATTAATGTTTGTTACTGCAGATCTGGAAAAATTTTCTTTTGGAAAATAATGTGACTCAGCACGTTCGTATGAATTATAGACATTAATTTTCGTTGTGTCCTAATATACGTCCGTTGATTACTTATAAATTACGATATTACTAATACATAGTCAAGTGAAGTCCGAAATATTCTATATCGTCGAGTAAGTCATAGCAAATCCCATGCCTGTTTTTAAACCGAATTTATTGACCTACTTATAATGGTTAAAGGGAACCATTTAGATATTTTCAGGTATTAAATAATTATTTGGCAATAATTGACCAGATGGAGTAGGCATTTAAGGAAAATCAAATCGCTACCTTCAAGATAGACAATGTAGAAGTAAAATTACATACATATGTGGGTCTGACGAACTAAAAATTGAAAAGGGAACTCTTAGTGGTCAGTAACAACCCAGATATATCATTTTTAATAAAATATAACTTTAATAACCAAAGAATAACTTTCATATTTATTTGATAACGTATTATTTGCTCTTTCAACGTTGGTTAAAGAGTAGAACCTATCATCAGGTCAGGTGAATTTTTAATAATTCATATTTACACACATATAAAATAAACGAAGAATATATAAATTTTGAAAATATGATACTACTAAAAATTAAAAAACTTATTTAGAAGTGTACGTATTTTTTCACTTCACAGTAGGTCGTAAATTTATTTCGTTATTTGTATGTTTGTTTTAGATGTTTGTATAAATATTTGTTTGTCTAAGGTATATGTGAATTGTGTAAATATGAAGACTTTTTTTCTTTTTTTTTCGTTTTTAACGGCGTATCAACTATTTTGCTATTAGCGCCGGGCTATCTACAGGTTGCCACCCTTTTATAATGCCAACAGCACGTAGTCGGTCACCCATTCAGGTTCTGACCACGCCCGACTTTGCTTAACTTCGGTGATCTACGGGAACCGGTGCATTCAACGTGGCTATGGCCACGTTCATTCAACGTGGCATGAGGACTCTTATTTGAAAAATGTTCATTCATGTAATTTGGTATGTTTATGCCCTCTTGATCCTTGCATTTCTTCAGTATGAGCCCAATAATCAGGTCTCTAGGCAAATGGCCTGTCCTGATTTTCCATTTAATCGCGGTGTGTCAGCAAGAATTGCCAGATGCGGAGTCTGGTGACCACTACTTATTTACGCCTCGTGGCCGGCTTCTTAATGGCCAGTTTCTATTATTTGTCACATTTGTTACGCTGTGTGTTGTTACAAGTGATTTGCCATCACTTGGCAACTTTGGCATGTTTAAGATACAATCACAGCTTATGAATATTTCCAACAAAGCAGCTAAAACAACTAAGTCAAGTCTGTCGTCTGACTGCGCACTCTCACATTGCCCGAAAAATGTATGTCATAATGCAATAGCTAAGTAACATAAAAAGTACACTATTAAATAAGGAAATACATTCTGTAGAAAAGTATCCTAAAAATTTGGAAAGGTTCTAAATATTTGGGAAAGAGTACAAAATCAAAAGCTACTTTCCTCAGGAATGTGCCTAGGAATACCTTGTCGATAATAATTACAGAAATGTATTGGAAGAAAGGCTTAACATATCCTACAATTTATTTAGCTTGATAATAGGTTTGTGTTTTGGTTCATATAATTCTAATAGAGCCAGTCCTTTGAAAGGAGAATAAAAGGATATATTTATGAGGAATCTCCGAAGGATTATATTAAGGTCTGGTATATAGACCATCCTTACGGACTCCAATAGGGTCGATGGAATTGGACTCCAGCAGGGTCCCCATTAATTGGAATAAATTTCCATTGGACACATTGGAACGAGCGAGAGCTACAATTTAGAATTGCTATTGCCCCAGCATTAGGTATATATCTAGCTTCAAATGCTCTCAGCACTATATCTTGTCCGTGGTAGTCCCTTATAGCATTTATCTACGGCGGAATACATTAGTCTGAATCTTATAACGACCTCTCAAGGTCTTATATACAACGTTTGTTACCTCAGTTTTACATAGCAGCCTTAACGCAGTGCCATTTATTCATTGGTATATGTACAATTATTTTTATTGGCCATGAAAAATTATGACATTATAAGATTGTGACCCTATTCATATAATTTTAACCTGAAAACAAGTTGAAATCATATGCACACACAATTTCTCAGTATTCCTTGCGTTAATGAACTCTACGTGTTTCATTACAATTCGACATATCATCACATACTTCCAAGTCTAGTGAAAATGAATATTTAGCAATAGTGTTTGCTGCAAATTATATTACTTACATGCGAACAGTTGATTTAGATACTCTATGAGAACTTTAAACGATGAAATTATGGTAAGTTCATGGAGATCATTAAATATTTTCCACATTATCTGCTCCAGTAACAATTTCCATAGGCTTCCGAAGTAGGAGAACAAGGTGCTTGCAATGTCGGAAGGATAGTTTCGTACAAATTTAAGCATTGCAAAGCACTCCAAACATTTGCTAAGATGATGCAGATCTTTCCAGTTTTTTTTTTCTTTTAAAATATTAATATCATTTATTTATTAAACTTTAAAGTATACACAAAAAAGTTTGAAAAAAATGAATTAAAATACAGTACTTTATTTGCACTAGAATGTTGAAACTCGGTCCTTTGGTTATTTATAAATGTATTAATGCAGGAATGGGCGACTGCTACATTGAGACGTAAGCTACATACACCTTCAGTTCAAATATCAAGGCAGATAATGTAAAATCTTTGCACAGTTTGGCTCCAATGTTTGGACTAACGGGTCTCATTGGTCTGCACTGTTAATCTGTTGGTTTTCTTCATTCTACTTCGATGGTCAGTAGAGTTTATCTCCGGCCTCTAGGCTGCCTCATACATGCTGAAAATATCTCAAGATTTGGACTGCATAGTCTGCCCATATACGATACATTCCTTACCGTATACGGGCACCCTCAAAACTTTAAGCTATTATGAAATAACGGTATGTTCATGATAAAAATTTGTAATTATCTACATAATCTGCTTAGGCAACAATTGTCATAGGTCCACCTACGTAGGAAAAAAAGTTTCCATAAATTGGAAGATATTTGCTAAGACGATATATGTCCTTCCATTCAGACAACCTTTTTTAAAATATTAATATCATTTATATTTTGTTTGTTCAGCATCAAACCTGCTGAAAAATAGGTTACAATACGGCACTTTATTTACAATAAAATGTTAAAAACTCAGTCTTTTGGTTCTGTAATGTGTATTATTACAGGCCATCAAGGAACAGTTTATGTATGTGCATTCATACATGCAACTTAAAAAGTCTTTTATGGCGAGCCTTTTTAGCTTAAAGCATAATCGATTTCTCGAGAAGTTGATCTTGGCGTATAGAGTAATCGATAAAGGTGAAACTTGCCTATTATATCAGGATTACAGGGATCTTCGGGATTAGTTAGATCCCCTATGGGATTAGCAGCCTATAAGCACATCTAATATCTCTAATAGGCACAACATATCAAGAGGGAGCCTATTTGAGATTCTACTTAACAACAATAAACATTAAAACTTGGTTTCGTTATTTCTCTGCTTATGAGATTAATTTTTAAATCTTTGCTGTAGGGGAGCAGTCATGCAATAATCGACTTTAAGGACATACATTTGTTCCTGTTATTTTTATTGAGCAACTTTTAGTGCTTCTTATCGAAGCATGATAATTAATTAATTATTCTATTGGAGCCAATTCTTTAGATAGACGGTACAGCGGCAAGCATATCCGAAACCAGACAATGTTACAATCATGCTATGCTCCTGATTAACCAGCACTACTATGCTCCTGATCAAGCAGCACTACTATGAATTAAACCACTGTATATTGCACGGGATACTATAGCTGAAAGAGATAAATTTTGAAATTTGATTTGAATCAAGGAGCTTCCGTTACAGTCGTTTTGCTTACACAATTAAACCACTGTGCCCTTCTATATTGCAGTAGTTTTATTGTTCTTCAGTAGTGATAGTTTAGTGCACTACAGTATATCTATACATACCTATAATAAAATACTAACGGATCGCTTTCTGTACATACAAGATAAGTAGGAAAAATTCTATACGAACCTTTATCAACGTCTCGAAACTTGGTATATGGTATTCCCCTAGGAAATGATTGAACGAGTTCGTTAACCAGCAAAATTGGTTCATCCGGAGGGGGGTTTACTCCGGACACAAAATAGTCATTCGCCCATACCGCCCGCAATTATTGTTGTATTGCAACAAAACTAGATATTCTATCTGGAAATGTTCATAGAAAAATATGTTATAAAAATAAACTAAATTGGTTCATTAGGAGGGGGGGGGATTACTCTGGAGCCCAATTACCAACTTTCCACTACCAGCCGTAATCTATCTATACATACAATAAAATTCTAACGCTGTCTGTAGATGTAAGACATACGTGAAAAAAATACTATTAAGGGTCTTTATCAACGCAAAACAATGATTTTTAGAGGAGGTTTTTTTCGGGTTTTCTGTATGTCTGCTGTCAGTCAAACACTCTGTACTCACTGGAGTTTACACTCCCTAAGGGGTCAGCTTAGTGGCTCTGTCACGTTTTAGCAATCCTAGCAGCCTGTATGCTTGATCCCCGATGGCTATACGTCTAATATTGTGTATAGAGAACCATTACTGTAAAGTAGATTTTTTTTATACCCATATGACGGTGTTTATAATCCAAAATAAACCAAAAGATATATCCAAAAATGCTGCCCTAAGTCATTTTGCACGCGGACGAAGCTAGTTTTTGATATTTGTAATGCATTTGTGATTTACCTGAGTTGTAACATTTCAATTGCATAATTGCTTACTTGAGATTTATTAAAAATTCCATAAATCCAATAAAAATATTCATCCGGAACTTTAATTTTTTAGTCAAAATTGTAGATATTGTTATGAGTCCACAATTATATATTAGGCTCCTGAAGATATAAATTCCTTCCTTCTAGTTTTCCCTTTAATAAAAGATTTGTCAATATTATAGTTTCCTAGGTGTGTTGAGTAATGGTATGTCCTTTATGGTATGTCCTTCGTTAAAACGCATTAACATCCTAGAATAAAGAACATTAGATGCCTTGCTATTTGGTGTTTTCCCAAATTTCCGTCGGACACAAATCAGTTGTTCCTAACAGGAAGGAATTACTTTATTTCTTGTGCTAATCGCGGACAGGGCGTTTCATTTATATCTGCCAGTTGTTAAAATTAATTGCTCGGAGAGATATTATCTGAAACTGCACACGGAGCTGTGTGTAAGAAAAGGCTTTTCCTTCAAGATGGGAGGATGGTCGAGCCGAGATAAGTCCTAATTTCCATCTCTAGGGGCTTAATCAAGCCCAGGATTAGCTTAAGCCTTCTCTTAGTCCCTTTCTCTATTTTGGAGCGACTCCCTGTGCCTTTTCTCTCTCTGATATTAACTTTCTTTCCCTTGTATCTCCTACGGATATTATAAATAGCCCCTTATCTCAGCACCTCCTGTGTATCTATGACCTACTTAGGAGAAAGCTATTGTGACTACAGTTTGTACAGTTTATGCATTATTACCAAAAAGAGAATAAACCCGAGATTTTAACCTTTGCTCCCTGTCTAAAGAGATTTATTATAAAATTTATCGAAATCTTCCTGTTAGTTTTGTAGAATTTTGGAGGAGAACTATAGGATATGATTGCCCGTTAATTCCCTAGATCTAATACCTAGCATTTACGATTATGACCATCCTTTTGGAAATTATATATCCCCTAAATTTGGCAATTATACCCACAAATCCTGACATATTCATCCGAGTCTTGAGTAGAAAACATCAACCTCTCAATGTCTGAACCCCTACATCCTCTGTTGATCTGTTAGTTCTAACATGATCTCTCCGACTTAGGACAGACACTCTGCCAAGATTCTTTATTCTGCTGCTGTTAATCTGCTTAAACGTCTGTCAAAAAGGTCCAATTCTTGCTTCCATAAATTGCAATATAAATGTGAAGTTTTAATATTTTCTCAATTTTTTGGTTTCAGAAGGATAGTTAAGATTTTGTTTAGTATATCTTGTTTGCTTTTTAGATCCTCTTAGATATTAGTTGTTCTATTCTAGCAAAATGAATACAGAATGTCGAGCTTCTACCACAACCGCATTATGCAGTAACAACATAAACCAACGTGCACCCGATAGCGGCACATTTGTGTTGAAAGGCCTAGTGAAAAATAAAGATATTTTGTGGGAAGAAAAATACTGTTATTACCTTCTTGTATAATATTATTGTTGATAAATTCAACATATGTATATAAATATTATCACTATGTAATACAAGATTTTCCAAGAAAAATATAACGAAATGGTTTTTGCGTAACGAGCCTGGCTCGAGCAAATATTGCCCAAGTTCGATGGAAAACACATTTATATTCACAAAATCTACTCCGTTTAAATTTAATAAACGAAACGAAACCAATTATGAAAATGGAAAATTTATTTCTTCTGCGAACATTCTCGTAGTTTAAAATAATAAATAAATACAGTTAAAAAAATACGGCAACGGGCTGGGAAAATATTAAAATTATAGTAAATTGATTTACTTTATTCCGCACACTTATACGTATAATGTGTTAAGTTAGGCTTTATGTTATTCTTACCCATTATTTTGATACATCAGTTTATGGTGTTCTGGATTTGATCTCGTGTATGCGGTTCTAAATGACGTTTCGCCGACATTCTACCCCTTTGTTCAAGGTTAATTCCGAGAGATTTAACAAATATCCGATCAAGAACGGATTGATTTAATTTGGTGGAAAATTATGTTACAACTTGAAAAACTTTATTTCAAAAAAATATTAAAAAAAAAGTTCGGTTGCCCAACTAAATTGGGTTGCTCGATACACATCATATTTATCAACCTCCTAGGTATTTCAAAGAAAAAAAAAATATTCTGACGAAACTATTTATACAAACGGATAAAACAATATATATATATATATATATATATATATATATATATATATATATATATATATAATACAGAATACTTCTAATAAATATACCAAAAGGTTAAATAATAATTAAATTATTCAGATTAAATGAGATCAGTTTCAGTATGTCATTTCTGATCCTTGAAAAGAAAATAGAAAATTTCCGCATTTGGAAATGAAATGCGCAACAGGTGTGGATACAAGTGGTGATCCAGGAAGAAAGTTGGGCTGAGGCACGTAACCAATTCGATGAAAACGTGCTCTGGAAAATCATCTTAGGAAGTATATGTCTTGGGCTATTTATATTTATATTTACTTATCCCCATCAGCGTAAACGCAGCCGTATCCACCACAAAAAGATGCCTATAGGAAGATACACCTGACAGGCCTTGTCTCAGGGCACTGTCGTGACTGGTTGTCTAGGTGCTCTGCAAATATATTATAAATCCTGCATATTATATAAATCTAGACCATACTTCTTATCAAAATTACTACCTTGACCCAGTCAATTTTTTGGGGTTAAAACCTCCCTACAATGAGCCCTAGAGATCTTTTTTTTTCACCCCCAAGGAAAATTTACAAATCAAAATTGCTGGCTCGTGCCAGTTCATGTTCTATTCCACATTGCACATGCAATTGTCAGTATTTGATGGTGGAGTACACTTTTTCGCGAAAAAGTGCCTTGAAGGGTCCATCCGCTTGCTGTTGGTAGAGGGCCTACGCGAGATCTTCATAAGTACAGGAATTTGTTTAGCTTTGACGAGACTGTATTGAGATAAACAGTTGCAGGTCACGGCCGCATACCTCTCCTTGTTGATAGATAAACTAGAACCCAGTCTAACGCAATACTTATCAAACATTGATGTTAATGTACACGTATCCATGTGACCAGAACGGCGGATGGCTTAAGGCAATATACGAAGGCAATATAGATGCCGTTATTGATAAATGGTATCTTATTTTTGTTTATATCATTTTATAGGTATAATAAAAGATAATTTGAGGAAATGATCCAAAACAAATTAAAAATTTACGAGAGCATCGAATAATAAGAGCTAAAAATTTTACAATATATAAAACGAGACCAGCTAAACTTCAAAATAATAAAATCAAGCACGAATTTAACCCTAAACGTTTTAGCATTTGTGGCGATTTCTTTAATGACTTCAAAAAGAAAAGGAAACTTAATGATTCCAAGATTACCAGAATTTAAGCCACCTCCAGTTGAATTACATTGTAATAAAAAATTTAAATGAAATAGCGTTAAAGGAACATATATTTTTACAAAAAGGTAATAAAAGAAATCAATATTTTACTTTTTACTATCATCCTCTAATTTCCAACAGACTAGAAATTAAACGTAAAGAAATTTTTAAAAAAGGATGGAAATACGAGCAAAAAATAGAAAATAGTTTTAGTGATATTTAAGAAAAAATAAAATAACGAGCACGATAAATTATATTTATGAAATTAGTTGTAACAATTGTTACAAATTGATGCATTGGTAAATCGGGGCAAGTATTACAAAAAAGAATAGTATAACATATGAAGAGTTGTAACACAAACAAAACAGTACAGCTTTAACTTAACACTCACGAGCTAATAAAATTGTTTTAATTTAAATGAAATAAAACTTTTAAAAACAAATGCTGAAAAAAGAAATTAAAGAAAATATTTACATTACATTTACAGGAGTGAAAAATATCTATTAATAAAAGGCCAGATCAGAGTTTCAAGGGACAATATAGGACTTCAATGAAATTATTTTATTCTACTATTTACTAGTATTCAGGAAAATAAGCTCTTTGGTGCTCATCAAAATCAAAATTGTAAAAACGGAAAATGTTTTAAAGTTTTTAGTAGTACCATAGAAGAGGAGCGAAAAGGCAAGAAATATGTCGGGTGAAAACTTACAAGGAAGTAGTTGTAAAGAGAAAATGTTTGCTACTTTATCGACTCCAAAAATAAATAAATAAATATATATATATATATATATATATATATATATATATATATATATATAGGGGAAGGAGTTGTACCTTTGGCCATTTTGCAAAATTTAATTTTTCTTAGCTTGAATGTTAAGGCTAAATACATTTTTTTAAAAATTTTATTATAATTAGTGTTCTATTGTTTATCATATTTAATTTTTTCAAGGTTCTAGCTTTACATTAAATATTTTTTATTCATTTTAAAAAAAAAAATCGTACAGTGGTCAAAGATACAACATGTTGTATCTTTGACCATGGGATGTTGTAAAAACAACACAGCAGTGCAGAAAGAAAATTGTATTCAGTAATATTGTAATTAATTGTAAGTTTAATAAATACAAAACAAGGATGTAAGCATAATAAAAAAGCTATTATTGATATTATGTTATGCTTAATATGCTGAAAAATCCAGTCCAATCGATAAACGTTTTAACTGTCAAGCAGATCCTCTAGCAATAGTAGGGAGTTTAGCCACAATGTCTTCAACATCAATATCATACAAATTTTCATCTTCTCTCGTAAACTTTTCATTTAAAGTTTGTTATTTCAAATATTGGATCTTAAACATTGGACATTTAATACCACAGATCTCTGCGACTAAATATGTAATAGCTTTTTTACTTTTATTTTTAACAAGAATAGTATTTCCTTTTTCCTAAATTAAAAAGCATGCTACAAATTTTAGGGTTAAGATAAATCAATTTCAGAAGCTACACCACGTTTCTTATACATATATATATATATATATATATATATATATATATATATATATATATATATATATATATATATATATGGGGGCGAGGTTAGCTCAGTGGTAGAGCACTGGACTAATAAGTTGGAGGACCTGAGTTCAAATCCCGAGCAAGCACTAAAGATTTTTTCTTCTAGTGTCTTCGCTCATGGGTTGAATTCGGCCTCCCTGACCACCCCTAGGCCAACCCAGCCTTTAATTAATTTAATAATGGGTACCTTGGGTGCTAATGACTGTAGCAGTCGAAGCAGCTAAGGGGAAAATCAGGCGGCCGGAGCATAGTACTGACCACACTATCTCCCTTGTGTGCCGTATGGTCATGAATCAGATACCTCTATAGTATCTGCCCCTCTGGGCCCTCGTGGCCTGTTACGGGACTGATTTTTTTTTTTTTATATATATATATATATGTTTATATTATACGCGAATTCATATTAGATTATATTGTAAAGCCAATAAATGAGTATGAGCTTCCTGAGGTCCTCAGCTATCTAGAGACAGCTTTGAGGGACCAAGCCTCATTTGGCATAAACTGACCAGAAAGCAGATCGGAACTTTCTCCCTCCAAGAATATTTAATTATCTCCTTCCAACTTCTTTCCTCCGTCGAGTCCGTTCCAATTTTTAATACCCTTGCGCTTAGTGCAGACTCTTCCAGCTGGATTAAATCCATGGCTTGGGGATTGTTACCGTGTCCTCGAAAACTTTAGTAATTTCTGCACCGGGTGGCAATGGGCACAATTGGATATTTAAGGTTTAATAATAAAATTCCGTCAAGTAGGAGCTGCATAATGAAGCACTTTCCTCAGAATTTGGGTAGAGTAGACTGCATTCCTGAATAATGTCCTGAATAATCAATATGAATAAAAAAACAAAAACAAAAAAAAAAACATGAATTCTGCTCTTTTACATTTTTAGGGAGCAGCCCAAATTAATTACTTTAAGTATTAATATCCTAGCAGAGTTTTGTTTAAGGGTGGTACTAAACTACTTAACAAATACTCGAAAACATCACATTTTCGTCTAATGCAGGAACGGGATACTGCACTTTTAGCGGTAGAGGTGAGAAGTAATATATAGAAAGAGGCACTCCTAACGGCAGCTTTGCCAAGTTACGTATCACTGAAAAATGCTATTCAAGCAGAGTACAAGGTAAATCCCCCCCCCCCCTCTCGGAGGTCCAATTTTGGTGGTTGGCGAACTCGTTCAATCAATCGTTTGCTACTTTGCTTCGCAGGAATGTGCTAAAAGGAAAAAGCTGAAAAATTTCGATGGATATATTGAAAAAAACTGACTGTTATATTATTTGATATTATACATTTTGAACAAAATAACAACAACAAATAAATGTGATAATTTTATTTAGATTTATTACTAACTTTAAATTTCCTTGTGCTATCGTAGCATGTGATCTTTGTTGAATCATAAATTCCTATATTTAAAATTATATATATGATATTTCCATTCATTTATATTTATAAAAATTTAATTATTAACTTCAATAGTTTTCCTTTTCATGGTGTTGTATATTTATCCTTTAGATCGAGAGATATTTAAATATGAACTTTAAAATTTAACAAACATGATGTAGTTCATGTGTAGAGCTGACCCTTGGTTTTAATAAATAAATGTTAATATGTATTTATCAACGTCTTTCAGTAATATATAAATGGATTTTATATTTACAATAATAATAAAAACAAAAAATAATACTTATATAAGCCATTAATTCAATCTAAAATAAATATTGAGAATATATGTAATATTTGTAAATTGGAACATTTAGAAAATATATTCCCACATAGGGGGAGGGAGAACTTGGCCTCTATTTCACATTTATGTTTTTTTGGGGATGTAATATTTGTAAATCGTATTTTAGATGCATGCCAAACGTTGGGAACCCGTATCAACTAAATCATCTTAGTATTAAAACTGAAAATTAGTTGGTGAAACTAGTTATATCCAATGTTTTTTTTTTAAAAGCAGGGAATATCTAGTTTTAAATGCGACAAGAATGATAATTTATTGTGCCTATGTGTACGACTCTCCTGGAAAATAGGAAGAACTTTAATAGCAAGAAAAATGTAACAATAAACCCTTCTATTTATATAAAGTAAAATAATCTTGTGATAAGGAGATCATGTAAAGGCCCTAATCGGATGTAGTATCTGCTGACACCGACCCTACGGTGTCAAACGCCGCTTATGAGGGCTATCAACCCCCCCCCCCCCCCCCTTCCCCAACCTCCTTTAGGCTTATCCCTTACCATAAGCCGCCACGACAACTTACCCTTTTTCGGGGAGAATTACTTAACCTCCAGATCCCTGGAAATATGCCAGTCTTTGCCTAGCTTAATCTTATGACTATACATCACGCGGAGTAATACAGTTTTAAGGTTTTCATGTAACTACAAACCTTTAATTTTTTGTATAAGAGAAAACACATATAGTTCGTAAGGATGGCATTGTAGTAGCATTGCGAGTGTCTTACATTATAAACCATTTTAATCGCAGAATATCTAGTGCTACCATAACGTTTTCCTGATAGATCCTGTTGCTGACGATTAGTAAAATATTCATTCCTTGAGATTCACTGTTGGCCCGGTATCCCAGTTTAAATGATATTATTTTATTGCCACCTGTTAAATCTTTTAGCCTTTCCACACATATCAGCTCGTTTTTTTTTTGTTTTTTTTTTAGTGCCATATATGATGCTTGGATATTATTAAAGCTTTCTCTACCGTGGTCTGCTCCAGCAGAGGAGAGCGGTCGGAACCCTCATAGTACCGTGGACTTGTGTGGAAGTCGAAGGAAATCGGGACCCACGTACCGTCGACTTGTACAGCAGTCGAGAGTTCGGCGTATCTCTCGCATTCCTTATCTTTTCATTCTCGACTTTAGAGCTACCTAGCGTTACCGTATCGTACTTCTAGTATTCCTGCCTATTACTAGATGGCATTTGAATGAAGTTTTTGGTCGATTTATGTCGAATTAGAACTCGTTGTCTTCTCCGCCCATTTACCCTGTCAACCCTTGTCAAATTATCGTTTGTATTTATAACTCCGTACATTCCTTACAGCATGTTTTTGCAAAATTAGTTCACTTTTAGTCTTGAAGAGCTAAGATCTTATATTCATGATTTGTTAAATTAAAAAGAAAACTTTTTTTTTATTGCGTGTCCTCCATTTTTAAGAAATGTTTAATATTTTATTGATAAGTTTAATATATTACATATTTGATTAAATAATTCATTAAAGTAACAGTAAATATTTTTAATAATCCTTTTGTTTTTGTAAATAAGTTTTATACATAAAAAAAGGGTTTTAACTCCGCGGGTATATAAAGTCACGGTTCAAAAATGAAGATGGGGAACTTATTTGCCGTCGTTATTAAGTATATGATACGGTTGTTAATTATTCATAAAATAAAGGGCAAATGGTGAAATGAAAACCCTTATTTTTTTACTCGTATATAATTTAACATTTTTATAACATTTTTTAACTAAGTCATTAAACTTAAAAATAATTGTCTAAACGCCAGACTAATTCAACATAAATAAAAATTACTAATCATTGTAAGCAAACTAATAATCAAAATTATAAAAGACGATTTTTAATACGGCGAGGAGATCGCTGAAAATCGAGGCGCTGTGACCGAGAGTGGGAAAAGTATCCCGTACAGGGGGACCAACGCCGGGTGCTGTGATCCCGTACAGGAGAACACATCACCTCACGTCTCTTTGCGTACGGAAAGGGTTTCATATAACAATTCTATGAGGTAATAGACCAAAGTTTAAATTTTGTTGTAATGAATTGTAGCAGGGATTATTCTAATAAAAAATACTTGAGAAAGACCAACGTGCGTTTTCTCTTTAGATAACTTCAACCCAAACTCCCCCGCAAGTTTCGCAAACACAAGTCTTAAGTGGTATTCATGTTCCCTGGGCGACCGACTAAACACGAGGAGGTCGTCCATGTATCCCTGGCAGAAATTGGGGCTCAATTCGCTTAGAAGTTCGTACATCAGTGGCTGAAATGTTATGGGCGCATTTTTAAATCCGAAGGGCATCCTGGTGAACTTGAAATGGCCCGGTTCAAAGGAATTTCGTTTAGACCCTTTGCTTAAAATCAGGAACATAAATATGCTTTAGGTCCACCCGACAAATCTATGTAATGTACTGTATAACATACAGTCTTCTTTTTCGTACATGGCTACAGCGCAAGCGCGAACACCAGTGGACACTTTTTTGTAACGCTTTATGGTAACGGGTTTTTTCAGTTTAGTCATCGATATGCATATTTATGCTAAAATGTTTACTTTGATTTTTCTAAGGCTTTTTTAATATTATAATAAATGTAAGATTCCACCCCTATTAATGTTATTGCGATCAAATCCCTCCAAATAATGATGTACCTCTGTACCGATTTTCTTAATATCATTATTCTCTTTGAATGTTTTCCGTCATTCATTAGAGAGTTTTACAGTAAACCATACTGTAAAACGTAACCCTTCCCTAAAGCTCAGCATTTATACGAGGATACAGATGTAGGATAACGACAATAGCTCTGTGATTTGCGGGTATAACCCACCAGTGGGAGGTGAATTGCTGGTAGATTACTATCATTAACCCAGTTCTTAGGAGTGCCATAATCCAGGCTCGAATCTTTATCTTCGCCGGGAGTAACTGCGGGGAAGTCTTCTTACTCATCGATAGTACTCAATTTTAAGAAAATCATTATTAGAGATATTCAAGTCCGATATAAGACTGTTGGATTCAATTTTTATTCATTTAAAAATTTAATTAAATTTAGTCCATTTAATGTTTTGTGAAGATAAAATTATCACCTGAAAGTCTGGTGCTCCATCTTCGTCTACTTTTTTCATTTTATGTGGTCCTTACTATTCATGATACAAGTTACGAGGGCTTTTTGAATCCGCATCCAAAGTTTCAGGCAAAAATATTTAGCTTACAATTTTTTAATTTGTATGTAGTATGTTGTCAACTATAATAAAAGGGGTTCTGAAGATTTCCTTTCACTTGTCTTAAAATCTACAAATAAAACTCACCTTAATAATCAATTTAAAACCTGCTCTAAGGTTTGCCCTCTTGCACGAATACAGGCATCACTTCGCACTTTGACAGACTGGAAGGCATTTGTACATTGCCCTGCTGTAATCTGTCCCCAGGCCCATCTGATACGACAGGTGAGGTGCTCTCTTGAGCCAATGGGCTCCCTGTAGACGAAATCTTTAATGTGTCTTCATGCGAAGATGGGCGTGAGATTTAAAGATCGAGCTGGCCGAGGTACCTGCCCACTACGTCCTATCCAACGCCCTGGGTAGTGTCCACTGGATTTCGGACGCTCCCCTAGTAGGCCTGACAACGGTCGAGTTGGAACCAGCGTCCCAAGAAGTAAAGACATAAAATATGTTATCTCAAACATCTCTTATAAGCATAAATATTTGAATATGATCTGTTTTGGGGGAAAACAAGCAATCTGATTAAATAAAATAATGGGATACATACACGAGAGGAAGTCTCAAGAGCAGGATACAGAGTGCAATGTGATTACACTACGAGGTTGAAGGTCTGCCTTTGGTTTAATATTTACCCTACTCCACAATCTACACTGCTTAACTTCATAATACACTCCGGTATTACGGCAGGAGTAGGGATTTAATGCTGCCTTAGGGAACACCCCACTAAACATATTGCCCCTACAATTTATACTTTCAACAACAGACATTGTAATGCCCTATTAATTTTTCACTAGAGAAATTAAAACAACAACTGCGACAGATCGATGAATTAAAGTATCAATAGAGTATTACAAAAAAACTTCTTAAAATTATTTAATTTAACATCTATATTAATAATGTAATTAATTTTTTTTCTTTTTACTTTAGTTATTGAGGACAAAATTTATAATCCATTCCTGATACTAATTACAAATTTCTGTATAATTATAGTTTAGTCTAGTTATATCATTAACACCAATTTTACTAAATAGGAAAATAAAATAAAAATAGCAGCCTGTCCATAATTGAGAGAGAGAGTAACCTTATTATTTTATATTTTAGTAATTCAATTAATATATGTTCTCACACTCTCTCTCTCTCTCGCTCCCTTTCTCTCTCGCTCTCTCTCACACCCTCTCTGGCCCCCATTCCAACTCTAGACTTGGGGCTAAGTTAATCACCCCTTACTGTCTAAGTATGGTCCCTTTACTGATGTTGTTTTGTCGAAAGAAATTGGAGCACATACGGTTTGGCTTCCTACAATTGAATTGAAAACTTATTCCTGAAAAACTGGAAATTTAGTTTTTGGCGCTCATAAAGTACGAGGAGTCTAGTTCTAAATTTATACAAATTGGCAACAAAAATTTATGCTTATTGGCCTTTCATAACACTACATTCGCTTAAATTTGGCGGTATGTGAATCATAAAAACACACCATAAACAAATATATCTTTGTTCACATTTCACGAAACAAGCTATACAGTATTAATTGGTAAAAATTGATATTTATTAGAACATCTTTACCATATAAAGTTGATAAATACAAGTGCTGGTAAATAATTTAGGTATTTAAGGCATTAAAGACTATTCTAAGGGGGTTAGAGCTGTAACAGTTTGTGACAAGCCGTATCGTCCACAATCCACGAGCTCAAATCTTAAAAATGAGATTTTTCAAATTCGAGCGTTTGACATGGCAGGGACGATATGAGGTAGTTTATTACCTGACAAAAACAGTCTACAATTAAAAATAACAACCAATAATCATTACATCCGCTGTTCATGACAGATGAAAAAGTTCAAAACTAGTCATTTTTTTATAGGTTATTTTAAACAAATTGCTCAGAAGTACAGCCAGAATCTTTTGCTTAGGTTAAATAGATAGTTAAAAAATAATTAAAATAGATAAACTTTTATATGTATTTATTAGTTAGCTGAAGCAAATTCCTTAGCAATGCTGGGTAAACGAACCATCTTTTGATAATGCAATACGAATATATGCGTATTGTCAGGAGAATTCGACGATGCTAATGTATTGTTATGCGTATATGGTAATGTTCATCATGTTAATCCACGGTAGAGAGTAATACCACTACATAGATGGAGTATTGGAGGTAACTCCGCCGTGCAGTAACTCTATCAGTATAGAGTTAGGCCCTGCAGAACAGTTGCTGAGAGTAGCCGATCTAGTAGAGCTAGAGTTATAGAGTAACCTCCTTACTCATGGGGAATCTTCACAGGAACTTGGTAATTGTCTCCACATCCATATTCCACCTAATTACGCACAACTCCTTACAGTTACTCTTCGCATAATTGCAACTACCTTCCAGCAATAGATTACAATACCGAAGTGAATCCGCTTTATGCATATCATACATATACTAAAATATATTTCAATTACACTTAAAGCTTGGAGTCGACTCCCTACGTAAGACGTAAGTTTTCCTAACCGCGGGTGAGGAACCCCGCTTATGAGGCTCTTCCGGAAGAGTTTTTTGGTATATTTTCATTAATATATTGAAAACAATATAGAAATCGCTGTCAGTAGAAGGTAATCATTCGCAACATTACTAAATTATCTAAAAAAATGGTTCTGAAGCAATTTTCGATGAGACGGCTACATTTGGAGATATAGGTGCTAAAAAAGTTGATGTTTTGAGTTTCGTTTTTTTTTCAACGGCACTAATGTCAAATTGTTTAACAGGAAAAAAAAACTTGTGAACATTGATTATGCATTAGCCTTAATGGAAATATTATATTATAAGATGGTGACCCCATTTTTCTAATATATATATATATATATATATATATATATATATATATATATATATACGGAAGAAGGCTGACCTTCTGCCACATATACACTTAATGGAAAGTAATGTTGATTTCAGGAACGTAATGTCACGTCGAAAAATGATTTTTACAAGCAGTGAAAATTGGGATTTTTCTACAGAAAACACGTCTTATTTCTTATAAGGTTATGTTTAGAACAAAATCAGAACTTACTGTTGGAGGCATTTAAGTACATTTTACATCTAGTGTCCCTACATTTAGTATTGGCATCGACTTGCAATTCACGGTGTTTAGTGTTACACACTATGCCTCAGGAAACAAGCGACCTAGGGAGATTTTACATCTAGTGTCCCTACATTTAGTATTGGCATCGACTTGCAATTCACGGTGTTTAGTGTTACACACTATGCCTCAGGAAACAAGCGACCTAGGGAGATTTTACATCTAGTGTCCCTACATTTAGTATTGGCATCGACTTGCAATTCACGGTGTGTAGTGTTAGACACTATGCCTCAGGCAACAAGCGACCTAGGGAGATTTTACATCTAGTGTCCCTACATTTAGTATTGGCATCGACTTGCAATTCACGGTGTGTAGTGTTAAACACAATGCCTCGGGAAACAAGCGACCTAGGGAGATTTTACATCTAGTGTCCCTACATTTAGTATTGGCATCGACTTGCAATTCACGGTTTGTAGTGTTACACACTATGCCTCAGGAAACAAGCGACCTAGGGAGATTTATATAGGTTTGCTGATAGTCTTTGGCGCCACCTCCTTCAAACACCAATCCTAGGTTCTTCCAAGACAATTCCACCATCATCGCTTTATTTTTTAAGCCTTCGAATATCAGTTTGCGAATAATTCTAGAAAAGGAATCTTGAAGGTTTTACCATTTAGCAAGCTCGGAACTCAGCGAATCTTAAGGGAGGATTGTCGAATAAGTTTATTACAATATCCTCTAAGCCTCCATCTTTACATTCATTATGAAGAATGTTTACAGAGAGGGGGGGGGCACGATTCATCAAGGGAAGTAATGATAGGTGATTAATCTTTAGAACAACTTCATCATTCTTCGTTAGTGCCTGTCTGCGGCTATCCTCCTCTGTCCCACCGCGTCTTACTCTTCTCCTGTCTTATTTTACAGGACAAGCAAATCTAAATCAAACTAAAACACGCATTTAACTCTTAGAGTGCTGAGAGTTGCCTGGCCTGCCGAACCCTGGGTGCGATAAGCCCGCAATGCAATACCTGCTCGAGTGAACTTCACAATATGAGGGTTCTGTGCTCAACGCCTCCCAACTTCAGCCTCGATTAACGCCAGAAAGACGTGATGAAAATGAAAGGGGCCTTACACAAGCTCCCTTCTGCTCCGACAAGTGACTCGAGTCGAAGAGAAATCGGTGAGCCACAGACATTGGCGCACTTGAACAATGAGAAAGTCATTGCTATCGCTTCACCTGGTCACTGACCAACATTAAATAAATATTCATGTATTTATTTATAAGGCTTCGCAACTTTGGCGACTTCGCTGTTCAATTGTAACATAAAATTAAATATACGCCTGAGCGATGTCGCGCCCTTACATAAGCTTTTTTTATGGACGCTTATTTATTTATTTAGAAATTAAATAAATAAATAAGCGTTCATAAAGTCTATGTAAGGGCGTGACGTCGCTCTGGCTTAAGTTAGGATCTCTATGTGGAGATACTGGCAGCTGGGAGTATGGACCTCGGTGGGAAGTAGCTTAGGTTATCACTAGTTGCTTTAAAACTATGAATATGCTCAGTACTTGCGAGAATTCAAGTGTACCGCGATGTTGAACCGACTTCAGTGGGTTTTAAAGAGCAGGTAGCAGTTCACAAGAATGCGGAGAGCGCCACTTTCCTGGATCTGCTAGATGCCGTATCCTCTTGTACTCCTATCACTATTTGGACACTAACTGTTAGCTTTTCCTTTTCGGGAAAATTCCATTAAGACGTTAGTGCAGCGGGCTTCCCCCCAGTGGAAAAGTATAATTTGAAAGCAAGCTCCGCTACAGCACTCCCCCCCCCCACCCCCTAGAGACGGAGTCACTGAAGCTATGTCTGCACGGGGGTTTCACCAGGCGCCCTGTCCTAAAGCAGTATAAGAGCTTTTCATCTTAAATCATCCGTATAAATCATAAATAAAACATTGAATTTCAATCGCATGCTTTTTCAACCTCATTTATGAATGAGCATTCAATAGATTAAACATTCGTCGTTGCTATCCTGAAACACAAGAACTATGAATTTGATTTCCCAACATTCGTATTTTGTGATTCACCCATTTTCTTCCAAGGTCCTGATTTATTCTGCGTCTTTTCTCAAGGAAGTAAAAATAGCAGAAGATACGGACAAATTTTGGATCGGTAGAGCTTGCACTAAATTTGGTTCTATTTTTTAAGCCTTCGAATATCAGTTTGCGAATATCATTCTAGAAAAGGAATCTTGAACTGAAGGTTTTACCATTTAGCAAGCTCGGAACTCTGCGAATCTTAAGGGAGGATTGTTGAATAAGTTTATTACAATATCATCGTCTATTTCATAAAGGTAAGATTTCCCACTAAAGGAAAATCAGTTTGTATTGTAATGTGATTTGGGAAGTTGTCTTTTTTCGCCTAGGCCTAGTACATTTTTCATATATATATATATATATATATATATATATATATATATATATATATACACAGACACAAATTGGAACCACAGTTATTTTCGTAATTTATGAGTACTGAAAGTCAAATTTTCCAGTCGGAACTTTTGGATAGCGTCATAAGGTCCTCCTCATAAGCGCGTTTCCCCATGTATATGTGTAGGTTTACATCAAATTTCAATGAGTATCGTATTCCGTATCTAGGTAGGAACGATGAAAATTTGAAGATTTATTTTTAAAAAATTCTTTCAAGAGTGTAACCTCTATTCTTTGGTAAAGTGGTAAAACTGATATTTTGAGAGTGGATTGTATCTGGACTGTAGTAATAGCGGAGACTGAGGGTGTAGAGATAGAAGAGCTTCAACAAGAAGGCGGATATCCGGTAGCCTGTCCTTCCTCTTCGCCACTTCCCCCACCATACAGCCTTCCCCCACTCCTGCACCATACAGCCTTCCCCCTCTCCTGCTTCTTAGGCTTCTAATGGAGGAGTCTCGATCCATCTCTCTCTCTCTTCCATCGTGTGTCTGTAATTCCGCTCTTTTAGTTACATATATTCCATTGATTCTCATACTACTCCTAATTTTTTTGAGACATTAATTTAGCTCAAAAAGCTGTTTCATTCCTTTCCAATAGAAGGGGAAAATATAATAAGTTACTAAGCAAATAAATCAAAATAAAATATAATTATAAAAATAATTATATAAAGATAGTTCGCAGTTAAGGTGATAAGAAGTAATGGAATGGTTGGGATTTGGCTAATAAAACATTGTTCTTTTGCTGGCTTCTCAACTAAAAAAAAGAAGCAAAATAAACATAATTGCAAACAAGACTAAACGGTACAAACATTTTTTCTCCACAATGAAAATAGATTACAAAACAATTTGCGAACAATGAAAACAAAAAATTTTAAGAACAAATTTATAAGTAGTTATATAAAAACATTATATAAGTAGATATATAAAAACATTATATAAGTAGTTATATAAAAACATTACCTACTTGGGAGTAAGAAACACATTAACAACATCAAACTGTTGAAGGAACACACAGAATCATATCAGAATTTAAAAAATAGTTTATAATAATATATTCAATAGACTGAATCTGTTATTATAATTCCTTAAAATACTATCTAAAATAATTTTAATTCTGTTTAATTATGATTGATTTGTTTATTTAAAATCCTTTGTTTACCTAATAGGCACTTTTAAAATTATTAGTTACCCGCATTGAAATGTCGTTTTAGCACCTTATAAATGCAATATCTCCTTTTCTTTGGCTATAATTTTTTTTTCTTGCTATGTTTGAATAGATGAAAAAAAAAATCATTTTTATTAAAAGAGACGAGAAGGAATACAATAGAACGTCGGTTAACACTGTCCAACACCGTAGAACATTGAAAAACTAAGAACCTAAAAATTATTTAGAATGAGAAGAAGTCTACAATTAAACATACTCTCTCCGTGTTATGTACAACTGGATAAAAATTGCCTTTAGTAAATTTCCCAAAGTATTTATTTTTTTCGGCCGTTTGCCAAGTGTTTATTTTCTCTCCGTAACATTTTCCCGCAAAATTATTATTGCGAACTAAGAAGATGTTTGCAAAAGAAATAAATTTTCCACTTCTTTAATTAGTTCCGTTTATTTTTAATTAAAAAATGTAAATATAAATGTGTTTTCGGCCGTACACAGGTAATATTTGCCCAAGCCCGGATCTTTACTTGAAAACCAATTCCACAGAATATATTATTATTTTAGTTTATTTTTCTTGAAAAAACTTGTGCCATATAGATTCTGTATTTGTCTTTTAATATCGAAGGAATTTCAAAATAGTAGGGTATCGGTCCTCGTTAATTTTTCTTGCGAATATGGCGTAGAACCACCTAAAGGCACCGACACTTATTTATTCGTGTGTAAGTGTTTTATGTGTATATATATATATATATATATATATATATATATATATATATATATATATGTATATATACACACACATATTCTTTGTTATATGTGTATGGTAAGATAGAATGGCCATTTGTGTTAAGGTGTGAACATTTCGTATTGATGGTTACCTGTTCAATTTTCTACTTGTTGGCGTCGGCTTCATTTGAACAAAAAAGGAACCGCCTGCTTATCAGTATTCTAGCTAGGAAGGTGGGTATCATGCAGATGATTAGTAAAATGTAGATGATTATTAATTTATATGGTGTAATAGTTATGATATTAACATTACTATAGCCGTACTCAAATCTTCTAACTTGGCCAACAAGGTATGGAAAAAAATTAGTTTTCTGATTTGATATGGGGGCGAGGTTAGCTCAGTGTTAGAGCACTGGACTAATGAGCTGGAGGACAAGAGTTCAAATCCCGAGCAAGCACTAAAGATTTTTATCTTCTAGTGTCTTCGTTCATGGGATGGATTTGGCCTCCCTGGCCGTCCCTTGGCCAACCCAGCCTTAATTAATTTATAAATGGGTTCCTTGGTGCTAATGACTCTAGCAGTCGAAGCAGCAAAGGGGAAAATCAGGCGGTTGGAGCATAGTACTGACCACACTATCCCCCTAGTAAGACAGAAGAAGACACTATGTTTTACAATGCTTTACATAGGTTTGTCGGGTAGACCTAAGCGTTAGAAAAGAGTGTCACTAAAATGTGTCCGCCGGCGTTCGCGCATGCGCGGTGGCCATGTACGAAAAAGAAGACTATATGTTATACAGTACATTACAAAGGTTTGCCGCGTGGACCTAAAGCATATTTATGTCCCTGAATTCGAGCAGATTTTTTTTTTTATGATTTGATATAAATAAATTAATTAACTGTGATATCATGAAATGTTTAGTTAGTTGATGTTACGCAAACGATGCATAAATAATTATTGCACATTTGATAAGAAAACTTTTAATAATTTATTTGGATGCTAGTTATGTTGGCGTATCAATAGGATAAAACTTGATAAAGAATCAACTGTATCTAGGATGACCTTACAGAGGCAGAAACAACTGTAGATTGCATTTACCAATCACGTGTCTCCTTGTCTGTTTGTGCCTTATACAAATCCACACTGTCTGACCGATTTTGACCAAACTTGGCACACAAGTAGCTCTTGACCCGGAAAGTCTCTTATGCTAGGTCAGAAGCGTCTACCAGCTGTCTTTCTGTATGTTTGTTCCTTATAAAAATCCACAACGTTCGACCGATTTTGTCCAAACGTGGCACACAGGTAGATTTTAGTACGGGGAGTGTCATAGGCTAGGTCAAAATAGTCTACCAGCTGTCTGTCTGTATGTTTGTTCCTTATACAAATCCACTCCGTTTGACCGATTTTGACCAAACTTGGCACACAGGTTGGTCTTGGTACGGGGAGTGTCATAGGCTAGGTCAAAATAGTCTACCAGCTGTCTGTGTGTATGTTTGTTCCTTATACAAATCCACTCCGTTTGACCGATTTTGACCAAACTTGGCACACAGGTTGGTCTTGGTACGGGGAGTGTCATAGGCTAGGTCAAACTAGTCTACCAGATGTCTGTCTGTATGTTTGTTCCTTATACAAATTCACTCCGTTTGACCGATTTTGACCAAACTTGGCACACATGTATTGCCACGGGTTCGAAACTGTGAACCCGAACAGTTACAGATTTGTGTTATCAGATTTTTATACTACTTATTTGGTTTCAATTTTTTTTTTTTATTTTCTAGATGCAGAAAGTAGGTGTAGTACGGCATGCCGGGTAACAGCTAGTTTGGTATATTTTTTAAGATTGCTTCTTATTTTTGCTATTATTTTTACTTTTATTTTTAATTATTTATAAAGATGATTATACAAAGAAAATTATACAAAATATATCGGATAATTAAAATAAATAAGCTAAAAAATCTTTAGGTAGAGCATTAAAATACGACGAAACAATATCAAGAATGCAATAAACTTTCTAAAATTTACTTAAACATTTAAATACAACCAATCCTAAAAATCATGGTTACAGGACGCATAATTTATAAAATGGATATTATCCGCTATATTTTTCCCTTTAGATTTAATGTAATATATTATACAATAAGATTTAATGACTAAAAACATATTTGAATATCAAACAAATAAAAAAAAAAAGTAAATGCCTTTATGATAAAAAAAAAAAAAAAATTAATCAGATTTTATCACAATAATTGAAGGGATTAAGAAATTTGAAATTTCTCCCTGTCCGTGAGCCTTAAGGAGGTGTGATCGTCAAAAGGTGGCGAGAAATTCCTTGCTTAGGGGACCGGGACGGGGGGGGGCTACCTCCTCCCGACAACAAAACCCCCCCTTACCATCCTGCGGTGAGAAAGCGGGAATAAAGTAGCGAATTACCGCGCACTTACAAGGCCCTGCAAATTGGCGATGAATAATTCAAAACGAAGCAGTGCTCCAAGCAAATCCGATTAGAGCTTCTTTCGCTCCGAGAGGTTTTCGTAGTCTTCAGGGGGGGGGGCGAATTTACTCGAGGAGAAATGGAAACTTTTACACTCGACGAGCTTTTGGTTCTTTTAAGCTAACAATCGCTTCATGAGTTGGGAAAATACACCGAATCTTTCTCTAAATATGGTGGATACGTGGAAAGAGCTTTTCTTCATCTTCAGATTCACACTGATTCTCATCTTTTATCGAATGATAATAAAGTCATTCCAACCAGATCTCTCGCCAATCACAAATGGTCAGGCCAAACTCTGATGAGTCCATCTTCTAGATCTTTCCAGCTAGGGTTCTTATAAAAATTAAAATAGTTCGTATCAACGGAATAGTGAATCAAAAGACAGACATGGTGATGTTTCCTACAATAAACATGTCACTTCAAAGAATCCGGTTAGTGAATGCCTCCTCGTTCCATGATCTACTGGGCTATGTACAAATTCTGAGGACTTGTTCTTTAAGTCGATCAGATGTCAGTCATCTCTTAGAAGAACCCTGGGGAACCAAATCTTAAAGAGGTGTTGATTTATAATTCACGATGGATACTATTAATTGAAGAGACTTGATATCAGAAATAATTAATAACTACCTGACAGCTGACCCTTTACTCATGCACAGGAACTCTTGTTTTATGTCGAAGGAAACAAAAACAACATCACTTTCACTAACTCTACGTCTTATCTAGATGTTTCACAACATTTTGGTGTCTCGTCATCGGAATGTGTTATAAATATAAAGAAAGGTTGACATAGAAACTGTTACAATTTTGGTTAGGCCTTTCATGAAATAATTTATGGCCCCAAATAGGTCACTGTTGCAAGGGTACATATCTCTACCTGACATAAAAAAATTACTCCCTGGCCTTGTCAAGGCTCGCTCAAGAAACACAATACTTACTGTTTCTTATTTTCTTTTACTATACTACTAATTTTACAGATAAATGCAATTTAAACAAATAAAATAAAAAGTGATTTTAACCTGTTAAAAAAACAAAACAAGGCACTTATTTCTCCAAATGACATCGCCAAATCGAATTGCTTTAGAACTGTTTTTGTAGAGACTTTAGTATGCTTTCGAATGGTAACCTTCCATTTGCCATGATTTCAACCGTTTTCGAGATATTAAGGAAAATATACGAAGTTCCCAAAACTTTTCATGTTTATAAATAAAATATTTTATTCTAATCCTTCCTTAACACCAAACGTAACCAAAATATAAAAATATTTGTTTATATGAATTTAAAACATTCAGAAAATATTTTAACTGAATCCCTCTAAGGAGAATTCTTATATTCTGAAATAATATATCAGGAAGACTTATTAGGTAAAGGGGGGAGGGGATTTATAATTTCTTTAAAAATAATATGGTTGACGTGTTTGACCTCTCTTTCACTAGTTTGACGTTTAACATTTCTCATTCATGTTTATTTTTTTGATATGTTGATATTTTAGAACAATATTAATCCTGAAATATTGTATTTTATGGGGCTTTTTTTAATTTAGTCGTAAAGTTGATTGAAATATGATATCAATCCACTCTATTAGTATTTTTAAATTATTATTTATGTGCTTATTGTATTCTAAGGTTTTTCGCAATTGATAAAGATGCTTAGTGATTTGTTCACCTGAATTGTTTCGCAAACAATGTTATGGTTGCTCCTGTAGGAAAGCATGTGTTTGACCTTAAAAAAAATATCTGAATGTTATCTTGTTGTGAGCAGAGACATGTAATACTGCAGGAATAACAGGACAAACGTGAAGCCGACATTTCCCGTGCCGACGTGGATATGACATTTCTTATTTCCTCCAGAGTGTATAAAGCTTATCGGTGTGCTCTAGTGCAAACATAGAGAGATAACAATGGAAATAGGCACTGTAATAAATCGGAGATAGTTCTACTATACGCCGGCAGAGTTCGCTGGGCTCGATGAGTGATGCATTATTCATTTGCCCCTCATTACGAATCATCACTAAACTCCGGCGCATTTACATATGCGCATTTTCATTGGACGATCCGTATTCCAGTAGTTAGGACCTCGATTATATTTATAAGTGTAATGCACCCTTTGATACTAATATGAGTACAAGATCATAAGTGTTTAACTTAAATGGTAAGAATTTAGGACAAAATTCCCCCTAGCGCAAACATTTCTGATGATGTCCTAAATTTGGTGGTATAAAAGTCAACCAAACATGCCAATTTAGGTTTAAAAAAATGCAATCAATGAACATTCCAGAAGCAGATATTTTGCAGTGCTATAGTTATTTATTTCCTCAAAAATCCCCAATCAGCAATTCAAGACTGATATTCGACAAAGTATATGTGTTTTAGAGCGGTTCCTCGCTATCTCCATAGGTAGAACCCGCTTATGAGGTTGACCTCACGACGCGATCCGAAAGTGCCGACTAGAAACCCCCATAGATCACGAAAATATAGGTGCCATAGTTATTTATTTCCTCAAAAATCCCCAATCAGCAATTCAAGACTGATATTCGACAAAGTATATGTGTTTTTGGTTGTTAGTAGTAAATACAAAAAATCCGACTCGCAGGAACTGCCTCACCTTAGCGCGGTTATAAGTCAATACAATTATGTACTGAAAACGTACTCAGTCTATGACCACTGCTCAGAAGGCTCTATTCCAAACAACCGAAAATTCGTTGTCATTTTAAGTTTCTTGTTTTACTAGCAAATTCGTTTCATTGTTATAATGAACTGTAAATGTAGCTTCATGGCAAATAAAAGTCCATTCTCTCGTGGGTTAAATCTTTCTATAAAATGAGAAATAATGATAACTTCAGTTGTTGCAGGAGGAAGGTTATATAGATAGGAGAATTCAAAACAAACCCATGTATACGCCATCATGGTTAGCCACAGCCATCTTGATTTCCACAGCCATTCCAAACGTATTACCAATACCTTTTATAGTTCCTTGGCTTATTTGACTAAAATACTAATTTCACTGATAAATTCAATTTAAAACAAAAGACAATCAATTAAAAAGTGAGATAAACAAAGACAAAAACCCGTTCAAAACAACAAAACAAACACTTTTAAAGGTTTAAGCGTTTATATCTCTGATTGACATTGCCCCATCAAATATTGCTTCAGAACCTCTTTTGTAGAGAATTTAGTATACATTCGAATGGTCACCTTCCACTTACCACGATTTCCCAACCGTTATCGAGATATTTACGAAAGATCCGAAAACTTTTCATGTCTATTAATAAAATAATTTTTTTCGCATACTTCCTTAACCCAAAATATAACCAAAATTTAAACATCTTAGTTGGGATTAATTAGAAAATATTTCAATGGAATCCCGCGATTCTAAGTACCCACAAAAAAATAATGACATGCAAAAACATTGATTTCACTTTTCTCAAGACGGTTACAGATATCGCCTTAAAAATGGTTTCATTCGTTTTCCTATGTTAATAAACCTATAAAAGACGTACCTGCAAGCATATGAACTCAAAAACGTAAGCGTTACGATTTTTTTTGGGCGAATTTCGCCCCAAACGCCATCTTCCAGTGGGCGGATTCTGCTGGTTAACGAACTTGACCTTTCAAATTAGAAGACAGATTTTCGTACCAAATTTCATCAAAATCGGACCATTTTTGAGCCGTCAGGAGCGCGAACAGACAAGCATATATATAAATATATACATATACAAATTTGAACCACCTATATTTTCGTGATCTATGGGGTCTGAAACGAGAAAGTTTCTAGTCGGCACGTCCGGATCGCGAACAGACAAGCATATATATAAATATATACATATATATACATATACAAATTTGAACCACCTATATTTTCGTGATCTATGGGGTCTGAAACGAGAAAGTTTCTAGTCGGCACGTCCGGATCGCGTCGTGAGGTGATCCTCATAAGCGGGTCCTCCCTATGGAGATAGGGAGGAACCTCATAAGCGGGTTCTCCCTATGGAGATAGGGAGGAACCTCATAAGCGGGTTCTCCCTATGGAGATAGGGAGGAACCTCATAAGCGGGTTCTCCCTATGGAGATAGGGAGGAACCTCATAAGCGGGTTCTCCCTATGGAGATAGGGAGGAACCTCATAAGCGGGTTCTCCCTATGGAGATAGGGAGGAACCTCATAAGCGGGTTCTCCCTATGGAGATAGGGAGTAACCTCATAAGCGGGTTCTCCCTATGGAGATAGGGAGGAACCTCATTAGCGGGTTCTCCCTATGGAGATAGGGAGGAACCTCATAAGCGGGTCCTCCCTATGGAGATAGGGAGGAACCTCATAAGCGGGTTCTCCCTATGGAGATAAGGAGGAACCGCGCTAATTGATTACTTCTTATTGCTCACTGCCACCTAACCCATTCCTACTTAACGGGTAATAGGACTGCTCTGTAACTTTTAATATTACCATGTTTTTTGTATTGGCTAAAATCCTTCCTTAACTAATCCAAAATGATATCCTAGAGTGTTATTGCGAAGAAAAAGTTTTTAAATGGGCAAAAAATACGATTTTCCGAGTGAAGTCCCGATGCTGATTTGACGATAATTTTTTGAGCGAACTTCGATTGGTCCCCTTTTAATTGTTAAGTTTTTTTTTGGTCCTCCCTCAATACATTTCAAAATTAATACCCATTCTTTTTATCTTTATTACAAAAAAATATGGAAAAAAAAAAATGAAATAGGAAAAAAAATGAACATTTCAGAACATCAAAATTAAAAGTCATTTTCTCAAAACTATGTATTTCAAATCGGGCGATACTCTGGCGTCTTCAATTTTTGCCCGATCAACTTCAAACATTAACTGCACCTTCCTAATGATATTTGTTAGTAATGTACGTAGGATTTATTTTCGATTATGATGAATTATAACGATTTTCGACAGATTGTTTAATAGAAAATGAATAATTGTTCACCATTTTTGAAACAATTAATATTTCCTAAAAGTCCTACGTACTTTACTAGATTTAACCTTCTTATTTCGAATTAATTTTAGTTTTTTGTTGTGGATTAAAAATTGCCGCCTGCAGACAATCGCCCGTGAAAAAGAAGGTTTCCGTGCGTCAGACACAGTGCCGCCACTATTTTTTCGAAGAATTGGAAATTTTTTTTTTTTTGTTGATACTTTAACATCCCATTTAAAACGTTAGATATAAAGAATTGAAAATTATTGATTTATTTGTTATTTATAAATTCAAGAAACTGGCTTTGATTTTTATCGCACAAGGTGGTATTACTAGTGTTGTAAAAGAGCGCGCCTTTAAGGCTAGAAGGCTCAGCTCCTAAAGGCTCGAGCTCTCAGAGCTTGGCCAGGGCTCGATAGAAGGCGCGAGCCTTGAAGGCTCGGCTTGATAGAAGGCGCAAGCCTCGAAGGCTCGGCTTGGTAGAAGGCGCATGCTTTGAAGCCCTTTACTTTTCATTTCCAAAATGGCGAATGGCGGGCAAACAGCTTTTTCATGAAATATACTTTATTAGGTTCGTTCTAAATTCTTTCCGCCACATTGAAATTATTCGCTGGCAATTAAATTTACAATTTCATTGATAAACTAATTACATGGATCACTAATTGGGAAAAAATAGTAACTTTTCCTAAAAAATAAACTCCTCTGTGAGACGATGATGGCAACACTGTCGTACTTGTTCACAATTGCCATTCTCAACTTTCAAAATATTACCGTTTGTACGTAGTATGAAAAAACAGTATTACATTAAAATAAGAAGTCATCATAATACATACACAAATTGTCTCTGAAAAATCCATTAGTATCTAATCCACACACACAAACAAAATTAAAACCAAAATGTGTTATGTCCCCTCTTGTATTATTATACAAGTCCATCCAATTTTTCATGAAGATTTGAATCCATCTTGAGCATTGTTGAACTTTGTCGAATTTTATCAAACTACAACTGAAGCAAAATAAGAATTATCAGAGCTAACAGCTAAATTACCTCCCTTTGTAAGTACAGATGCCGCTAAAAATTTATATTTATTATTGTGAAATAGATGGCGAGAAATGTCACAAAAAAATCGAAATGAATAAAATGTAATGATTTTAGAGTAAGTAATTATTGTATATAGATAATCTAGTAAAGCACTAGACAGGGTTTAACTATAACCGTGCTTGCCGATGCTCTACCTTCCCAGGGCTCCAAAGCCGAGCCTTCAAGGCTGGAGGGAGAACCTTGCCGAACCTTCATGGTTTGATAAGGTTAGGATGGAGTCTCACTCCGGAGCCTTCATCGAGCCCTCAGAGCTCGGGCTGTAGAGGCTAGGTTCAGGCCTGAAGCCTCTGGTCAGGGCTCGCTTTTAACAACACTAGGTATTACCTCTTCATGAAAAGTAAGGAAAGGACGTATGTATGAAGGACCTAGATGTTCCTCACAACATTACATTCCAATATTGAACATTTATTTTCATTCAAAATATTGAACATAGCTCGATGGCTAAAATGGTAAAAATCTTAGCATCGCTACAGGACACAAGTGTCCCGTGGGGATTCCCACTGCTGAGCGGTACGGGACATATATGTCCCGTAAATATCTATACATATATCCCACTAGTATTTCTAAAGTGACACAACTCAAAAATCGGTGTTTTAGTATAAATATTTTTTAGTGATGGCTAAAATGAAAAAAAAAAAAACGTTACAAAAAAGTGTCAGCTGACTTTGGACATGTACGAAAATGAAGACTGCATGTTATACAGTACATTACATAGGTTTGTCGGGTGGACCTAAAGCATATATATGTTCCTGGATTTGAGCAGAAGGCTCTAAACGAATTTATTTCAGTTGGTAAATTCAGACATGGTAAATATATCATTGTCAACCATCAAAACTGTATGTACCTAGCTTTAGGTCTTGTACCCCAGAGGGCACTTGTGTCACTCTTCCTGTCTAAATGCTATTCTCCCTTCATAGGCAAGAGTGATATTTTCAGGTGAGTTTTTTTTTTTCGAAGTGAAAAAAATTGCTAAATGTTATTGCTTAATATTTTTCTTAGTGAAGATTCTATGATACCTACTTCGAAGCAGGAGTGGGATTAGATAAAAAACAAAAGAGTACTTGATAATTCCATAGACATTTATGTTATAACTAAGATTAGAATTACAAGGATAATCCCTTCCTACAAATGAGAAAAGCGATGATAAATATAGGAATCTCCTGCGAAAATAGCACCCAGAACAGCCTTTACTAAAACTAACTAAAGTTGAGCATAAATTGTTCAGTTATGAATGAGATGAAGATTTAGAGCTAGGTTAGAGCAGATGTTGATATTGATGGTAACTAATGAAGGGTCGATGATTGGACTAGGAGTGGATTGAAGGTTTAGTAATAGCCGGATGATTAGACTAGACCCATCTAGTGGATTGGATCCCATGATTGAGAGAAAGATTTCTCCGAGCTCTAATAAATCCTTGTTTGGAAAAAATCCGATGGATTCGTTGTACATTAGTTAAACTACATCATTAATTATTCTATCTCTTAATGAATATAACTAGTGCTCCGTCTTTCTCTTTGCATTTTCTTTCTCTATTTCTCACCTTCAGCATTCCAAACCTTCATTAAGATTAAATCTTACAGACTGGATTTTCTTGGGAACTGTGTTGGTGGTCTTTTGTTATTATCAAAAAAGTCCGTCACGCAGGAACTGCGTAACTAAGCACTTTCTTCAGAATTGAGTAGTGTCGAGTGCATTCCTGGATAATTTGCTTAAAATAACTTATATAGATAAATAAAATAAAAACATAAATTGTTCTACTTTTTTGCATTTTTTATGAGCAGCTGTTCGAATTATTAATTTTGTAATTAATTTTCTTCCAGAGTTTTGTGTATGCGGGGTACTACACTACGTAATAAATACACAAAGCTTCATCTATTGGTTTTGGTAAGTTTCGCGAACCTACGTTTGGCGGAAGAATTCAATTCACACATAGTACAAACTTACGCCCCCCCCCCTTCCAATGGACCGATTTAGTTCATTTTCAGAACACTTCTTTCTTGTTAGATAGCCAGGACGTATACAGAGTTTCGTAACAATACAACAGAAATTACGACCGGTATATTAAGGAAATTAGTAATTTCTGTTCAGAGTAAACCCCCCCTTCTAGTCAACCGATTTAGTTTATTTTTACAACAATTTTTTCTCTTCCGTTGACCACAACAAATACCGAGTTTTGTTGAAATATAACAAAAATTATGGCCGGTATTGACAAACAACTACTTTGGCTCTAGAGTAAACCCCCTCTCCGGATGGACCGATTTTGTTGGTTAACGAACTCGTTCAATCGTTTGATGGGGGAATATTTCATACGAAGTTTCGTGGCGAAAAAACAAAAACTCTGGCCTGTGTCGTGTTAACGGACACATATAACTATATATATATATATATATATATATATATATATATATATAAATTTTAACTGGGGTCATTTCCGGTGTCTACTAGGTAGGATCGATAAAGATTCGAAGAAATTTTTCAAAAATTCCGTCATGAGTGCAACCTCAATTGCTACTTTCCTTCGGAGGAAAGTGCTAAAATAGAGCTCATATGATATTTACATTTTGGAATGTGGAATGATCCTAACTGTCAACAAATAAAGGCGCAAGTGTATCTCTTCCTGTAAAGTGCATAATAATAATTAAATACATACATACATATATATATATATATATATATATATATATATATATGTGTGTGTGTGTGTGTGTGTGTGTGTGTGTGTGTGTGTGTGTGTGTATTACTAGTTTAGAAGCATTTGTATTAGTATTAGAAAGTAGTATTATCTATGAACAAAAATATATATTTACATTTTATAGTGACCCAAGGGTCATTCCATGTCAAATCAACAAGGGTCACAACCCGACCTTCTTGGATTTTAATAAAATTTGGTAGGTTGGTTACTCTAACAAAAAATAACCAAAAACAATTTTTCAAAAATTTTTATCTGTTTCCGTTTTTTTAGTATTAATTTTCAAAGTATTGAAAAACCGCCTTTTTTTGGTCAACTGGATAATGTTAATTCCTTTATAGAATGAGTTCTATTCTAGCTAGAACAGTCAGCATAGTCTCATTGTTTAGCTAATTAAATGGACTTTAATTTGATATATAACAAGACCAACTTATTACAAATTTTACATTTCAAAACAATTTTCGAAAACTTGTACGTAACGGTTTTCAAAAAACTGTACTTTTAAAATTCTGAAAAAAATATATTTGAATCTTGAGTTCATTGACTACATATGCTGTTAGTTTCATTATGGGATGGGAACGGGATCATTTTATAACATAATTTGACTTTATAATTGTCACTGCGTAGTTGGTAAAAATATGGTGAGTGATGGATATTTGTATTGTAAATTCAGCAATAAGCATGCCTGATCAAAATTTGAATTGTTTTCAGATAGAACTGAAATTAAAGGGGAGATTTGGAAAAAAAAAAAAAAAAATTACTGGAAGCCAGAAATTGCACCCTTTCATTCCTTTAAATAAGAAAAAAATTAATACTCAACTTTACTCGAACTTCAATAAAAGTGAAATTGAACTGGTAGGTAACTGATCTAGACACAGATACAGTAGCCTTCAATGAAAAAATATGCAGTGGTTTTATTGCCTGTGAATATGACGACCAGTGGTGGCTGACATGTGTACTCAACCAAAATGAGGAGATGGATTAAATACAATTTAATATCCAACATGTCACAATTATTACAAATTTCATTTTTCAAAAAATGTTTTGAAAATTTGTACAAAACGATTTTTGACCAGTGGTAGCTGGCATGTGTACTCAACAAATTACACAGTTACACACAATAGCACAAAAATGGATATGACCGTTTATTAAATGTTATAAATGGTCTTTTCCCCCCCATTGCCATCCCATAATAAAACCAGCATCATTTGTAGTCTAAAATTATGTAAAACATTATTTGAAAAATGAAATTTGTAATAATTGAGACATGTTGGATATTAAATTTTATTTCATCCATCTCCTCATTTTTGTTGAGGCAATAAAACTACCACATATTTTTTCATTAAAGGCTACTGTATCTGTGTCTAAATCAGTTACCAGTTCAACTTCACTTTTATTGAAGTTCAAGTAAAGTTGAGTCTTAATTTTTTTCTTAGTTAAAGGAATGAAAGGGTGCAATTTCTGGGTTCCGGTAATTTTTTTTTTCTTCAAATCTCCCCTTTAATTTTAGTTCTGCCTGAAAAAAATTCAAATTTTGATCAGGGATGCTTATTGCTGAATTTACAATACAAATATCCATCACTCACCATATTTTTACCAACCACGCAGTGACAATTATAAAGTCAAAATTATGTTATAAAATGATCCCGTTTCCATCCCATAATGAAACTAACAGCATATGTAGTCAATGAACTGAAGATTCAAATATATTTTTTTCAGAATTTTAAAAGTACAGTTTTTCGAAAACCGTTACGTACAAGTTTTCGATTTTTTTTTAAATGTAAAATTTGTAATAAGTTGGTCTTGTTGTATATCAAATTAACGTCCAATTAATAAGCTAAACAATGAGACTACGCTGACTGTTCTAGCTAAAATAGAACTCAATCTATCAAGGAATTAACATTTTCCAGTTGGCCAAAAAAAGGCTGTTTTTCAATACTTTGAAAATTAATACTAAAAAAACGGAAACGGATAAAATTTTTTAAAAAATTGTACCATTCAAGGAGTTGTTAGAGCTATTTGGATTCAAAATTTCAAAAAAATCTAAGAGGGTCGGGTTGTAAACAGTACTTTCATTGGTTGTGTAGCAGCAAGAGACTGACAGAAAGCATGGTTGCTAGGGACTTGCCTAAGTGAGCAGTATCTAGCAACCAGCTGTTCTAATTAAACTATTTCAAACAGAGTACTATAACCTCAGTCTTGTTTCTTCTTCTCTTGTGAGTGCATCTATAAAAACAGACAATTTAAACTGCTCTGGACTGTTCGCGGTAGCTACCCTCAGCAAACACAGCAGCCTCCAGGAACCCATAACCAGCTCATAAAACTACAAGTAATCTACTCAATTTTTGGACTATTTAATATTTCTATTTTCGTTTCTGCTCTAGGCAATTTATGTAAATATGTTATTTTTATTTTACATTTAATTATATACTGTTGACGTTCTACATGTTTATTTCCAGTTTCTTTTGTTTACTGTGTTATTAGTTAATTTAATTTCTGAACATGCAATAATATTCTTGTTGGGACCTTCTGATGTAAACAATCATGCACAAGCTTACATAACCCAACAAGTGGTGACCCCGACGTGATGGATAGAGAAAATCAGAACATTTCCCAGGAGATGAATAATGAGCAACATAACCTCCCACCGGTTCCCGCTGTACAGGCTGGCCAACCTTACGAGATCTCGGCATTCAATGGACCCGCAGCGCGCCTTCCCGCTTTTTATAAAACCAGCCCAACGTTGTGGTTTTTGCAAGCCGATGCAGTTTTTTCGACGTCTCGAGTTGTTTCATCTAAAATTAAATTCCAGATAGTTGTAGCCAGCTTGGAGCTCGACGTACTCACGCAGGTTGCCGATCTCCTTACCACCACTTCAGACGACCCATACGAGCTGCTGAGAGAGCGACTGGCATCGATTTACGGTGAATCCGAATCTCAACGCATCAAAAAGCTCTTAGAAGACACACAGCTTGGTAGTCAGCGTCCTTCACAGCTCTATCGTCAGATGTTGCAACTTGCTGGTTCCATGGGATGCGCAGACATTGTCAGGACTCTGTGGCTCCGGAATTTACCCCCTCGCGTGCAGGAAATTCTGGCCGCCACTAAGCTGGAAGACATCGACGCCCTTACTAGCGTAGCCGACAAAATCATGGAGGTGGAGCGACCTGAAGCCTACGCTGTATACCCTCAACGATCCTCCCAGACCCCTGAATCCAGTTCCAGCGCCTGCAAGAAAACAATCCTGGAAGAACTCAAGAAGCTTCGAGTTGAAGTAGCAGATCTCCGAAAACAATGCAGGTCAACCAGTAGGGATCAACGGGGCGTTTCGCAGCGACCTGAACGCTCTAAGTCTCCTCACAACGGGCTATGCTTCTTTCACAGCAAATATCGTGAAAAAGCCCACAACTGCCGTCAACCCTGCAGCTGGAAGTACCAAAAGGAGCAGGATTTTTAGAGGGGCCGGCGGATGAAGCGGCCATCGTCGAAGCCCAACCCCAACGCCGCCTATTTATCACTGATAAGAGGTCCGGTCTTACCTTCTTAGTGGAAACCGGAGCCTCTATCTCCATTATCCCGCGAAACCCACGGATCCACCGCGAAGCCTCCGAATACACTTTAGTCGCAGCAAATAATACCACCATCCCTACCTACGGCGAGAGGACTTTAAGGCTGGACATTGGACTTCGTCGCAGCTTTCCGTGGACTTTCGTGATAGCGGATGTTGGTCGACCCATTCTCGGAGCAGACTTCCTTTTCCTCCACCGGCTCTCCATTGACATCAATGGCAGGAAAATCACCGACCCGCACACTGGTCTTAAGGTAATTGGAAAAGTCTCTTCCGTTTCTTCGCCATCCATCTCGACTATCCCCGGCGGATGTCCTTACGCACACATCCTACGGGATTTTCCAGATATTACCCGTCCCTCACCTCTTCGTGGACCTTCAAGGCAAGTCGTTGAGCACCATATCGAGGCGAGGGGACACCCGGTAAATAGTAAGGCTAGGAGATTACCGCCGGAAAAATACTCCGCTGTCAAGGAGGAGTTTCAACGAATGATCGACGAGGGTATTTGCCGACCCTCAATGAGCAGCTGGTCCAGTCCCCTTCATGTAGTTACTAAGAAGGATGGGAGTCTTAGGGTCTGCGGAGACTATCGCCGTCTGAACGAGCTGACTGTCCCAGACAGGTATGCAGTGCCGAATCTGATGGACTTTACCACTCAGCTCGATGGTAAGACCATCTTTACCACCCTGGACATAACCCGCGCGTATCACCACATCCCGATAGCCGACCAAGACGTAGAAAAGACAGCGATCATCACACCCTTTGGCTTGTACGAATACCTCCGGATGCCCTTTGGCCTTAAGAACGCGGCTCAGACATTCCAGAGATTCGTCGATAACATGCTGCGGGATCTGACCTACGTTTTCCCCTTCTTGGATGACTTCCTCATCGCATCGGAAACACCGGAAGACCATGAAAAACATCTCCGTGAAGTCTTCAAGCGGATTAACGACTTCGGTTTGTCCCTCAATGTGGCCAAGTGCGTTTTTGGCCAGCAGGAAGTGGACTTCCTCGGATTCAAGGTTGACGCAAGCGGAATTCAACCACGTCCCTCCAAGGTGCAGACGATCCAGGATTTCCCACGGCCAGCGACTATCTGTGAATTAAGGCGTTTCTTGGGTATGCTTAACTTCTATAGGAAGTGCCTCCCTCACGCAGCCCATACCCAAGCTCCTCTTAACCAGCTTCTTCACAATGCCAAGAAGCGAGACAAAACGCCGATTGTGTGGACCAATGCGACAACGGAAGCCTTCGAGAAAAGCAAGCGTAGCCTGTCAGATGCGGTGAAGCTTGCACATCCTGCAACTTCCGGCGAGCTTTCCCTAGTCTGCGACGCCTCTGATCATGGCATCGGTGCAGCCCTACAGCAACAGAAGGATGGAGTTTGGCGTCCTTTAGGATTTTTCTCAAAAGCCTTATCCACGGCACAGAAGAACTACGCCACTTATGACAGGGAACTCCTTGCGATATACGAAGCAGTGAAGCACTTTAGATCTCTCATCGAAGGCCTAAATTTCTTCATTGTCACAGATCATAAGCCACTCACGCATGCTTTTGCCCAGAGATCCGACACCGCATCTCCCCGTCGCATCCGCCATCTCGGTTTCATTAGCCAATTCTCAACAGACATCCGTTACTGGCCAGGCAGCGATAACGTCGTAGCCGATGCTCTCTCCCGCATTGAAGAAGTGGACCTTCCGAACGATCTGGGAGCTCTCGCTGCGGCACAAAAGAAGGACACAAGCGTCCAGGATTTGAGGAAGAACCATTCCCTACAGCTTAAGTTAATGGCCATGCCAGGAACAGAGTCCAAGCTCCTCTGTGAGACATCGACGTCAAACGCAAGACCTTACGTCCCTCCAGAGTTCCGACGCTCGACTTTTGAACGACTTCACGGCCTGAGCCATCCTGGAGTAAAAGCGACGAGGAAGTTCATATCCCAACGTTATTTCTGGCCTGAGATGAATTCTGACGTTGGCAATTGGGCAAAGACCTGTGTTCCATGCCAAAGGGCCAAGATTCATCGCCACACGACGACGCCCCTTGGAACATTCAAGCCGGCAGATCGCTTCCACCACGTACACTTGGATATCGTCGGACCATTGCTGTCATCGGAAGGGATGAGGTATCTCCTTACCATGGTGGACCGAACGACACGTTGGCCGGAAGCCGTGCCTATTCCCGACATATCCGCTTCTACCATCGCACAACACTTCTATTCCACGTGGATCTCGCGATTCGGAGTTCCCCAGCGTCTGACCACTGACCAAGGAAGACAATTTGAAGCAGAGTTGTTTCAGCGATTGAGTGCACGGATGGGGATCTGCAAGCAGCGGACCACAGCGTATCATCCGCAGAGCAATGGTTGTGTCGAGAGGTGGCATCGCTCCCTGAAAGCTGCACTAATGGCACACCTTTCTTCAACTCGGTGGACTCATGTACTCCCCACCGTTCTCCTAGGCCTGCGATCTTCGTTCCGCGAGGACATGGGAGCCAGCGTTGCAGAGGCAGTGTATGGCCAACCACTTCGCCTGCCTGGAGATTTTCTTGGTGAAACGGAATCTCCTGAACCCTGCGTTGCTCTTCAAGCTTTAAAAGATGACCTATCACGTCTCAAGCCGGCAGAACCACGATCACCAGTAAGGAAGACGTTTCGGCACAAGGATTTATCCACTTGCACCCACATCTTCCTCCGCGAGGACGCAGTTCGAAAACCTCTCGTACCACCTTATTCTGGGCCACACAAGGTTTTGAACAAGGATGAGAAGATTTTCACAGTACTAATTGGCGACAAACAGATGACTGTCTCCATCGATAGGGTAAAGCCGGCATACCTGATAGAAGAGGACACAGAGAACGCCATCATTTCATCCAAACCGTCTCAGGAATCACCAGGCCCACTAAAAATCCAGCTTTCCCCTCGGAACCTCTTAGTCAACAAGCAAGCAACGGTACAAAAGAAGACACCCTCTGTTCCTCCTGATACATACAGGACCAGGTCCGGTCGCCTAGTGAAGAGAGTGTCATTTTGCGAAAAGTGACTCCGTCACTAGGGGGGGAGTACTGTAGCAGCAAGAGACTGACAGAAAGCATGGTTGCTAGGGACTTGCCTAAGTGAGCAGTATCTAGCAACCAGCTGTTCTAATTAAACTATTTCAAACAGAGTACTATAACCTCAGTCTTGTTTCTTCTTCTCTTGTGAGTGCATCTATAAAAACAGACAATTTAAACTGCTCTGGACTGTTCGCGGTAGCTACCCTCAGCAAACACAGCAGCCTCCAGGAACCCATAACCAGCTCATAAAACTACAAGTAATCTACTCAATTTTTGGACTATTTAATATTTCTATTTTCGTTTCTGCTCTAGGCAATTTATGTAAATATGTTATTTTTATTTTACATTTAATTATATACTGTTGACGTTCTACATGTTTATTTCCAGTTTCTTTTGTTTACTGTGTTATTAGTTAATTTAATTTCTGAACATGCAATAATATTCTTATTGGGACCTTCTGATGTAAACAATCATGCACAAGCTTACATAACCCAACAGTTGAATTGACGTGGAATGGCCCCCAATCTTCTTCAATCCAATATTTTTTCAGACTGTAGGTCAATAAAATAGAATTAACAAAAGACTAGGAGCTAAAAAACTCAAAAAACTAAGAAATACAGCCTAAGTGTATTTCTATACAATGGCCACGACCAATATGAGGTTACTATTACCTACGTATAGCGTCAATCAGCTGTGAAAATTCGATAGATTCCAAAAGTCTAAAATTGATCATCCAGATAAGTCTATTATAACAACACATTTTTTTTTTAGATTTTGTCCCCGGATAAAAATTATTTAAATTTTGTTTAGCAAATTAAAAAATATACTATTTAAAATCTGTTATGTTTTGTTAACTGTTCTGTTTCCTGTTTTTTATATTTTTTGCTTCGTCTAGTTTATTTCCTTTTCTATAATTACTGCATTTGCGTCGAATACGTGCTTATATTTTATGGAATGGTAATAGCCATAGCAGTTTTATTTTCCTGATCATCCATATTTTTGACGTGTTGTTTTATCCTCTTTCTGAGTAACTGCGAAGACTCTCCAATAAAAACCTTGTTACAATCTGTGCAATTAATTTTATAAATATTATATTTTGTATCCCTTGGTCTTATCCGAGGAAGGTTCGTCTTAATACATTTTTTTTATTACGTTATTTAGCTCCTGAAGAGGCACCTAAGGTGTGAAACATTTAGAGCAAGAACAAATAAAATTATTTGACTTTGTTAATTCAATTTTAATTCGTTTAAAAATATCAGATCAAAAATGTATAGTCCTACAATTGTCATTGTTATGGGAAATTGTTGGAGGATGAAGCTGGTGGCCCTCGCCGCCTATTTGTAGTGTGAAATTTTTATTTCCAGCCAAATTGTTGCTGTTTATATTTTTCATTCACAATTTGGATCTTGTTTAGTGCGGTCGGTATAAACATCTTCCTTAGATATGTGTGACGATGCATCTCATTTTCGGTCTCACGAAGAGATAAGGCAAATGGTCCAAAGGGCAAAGGCGATGATTTTGGGGGTATTTCTTGAGCAATAAAAGGGTTAAACACACCCAACATTTGCTGGTCGATAACTGATCAATTATCACTCGATTAGTTATTCCCGTCAGGCGTATACCGGTGTCATTTCTCATCCAGTAAACTGCACGGAGTGAGGTTGAGAACGAGGCCGGTGTCTTTCTCACAAAATAAGGTTTCTCTCATTCCCTACATAGTTTTCGGCCATTATTATTCCTGCAGATGTGCTAATTGAATTCAAACGCGTTGAATTGACAATTAGATTGAGATTCGCAATGACTATCAATAACTCGCAAGGCGAAACGATCTGTGTTTGTGACTTAGGTTTGTGCACACCGTGATGGTCAATTAGAGGTGGCATGTTCTCGCGTCCATTTTGTGTTATTCTTTTTTTATTGTAATTTTTTATATTTGGTGAAATAGGTATAATTTTAAATAGATTAATTAAGACCATAAAGCAGAATGAATAAAAAAGTGGATGTTTGGTGTTTTGTTACTTTTATAGGCCGACATCGTTCACAGTGCTACATACCTCATTCAGTCCTAGCCACAACCACACATACTTACAATAAGTTAGTTATTTCTTATTTTACTATCAAAATAATCACTGGAAATAATTTATATAACAATAAAATGTTTGCTGTGTCATCTAGTATTATATATTTAAAATTGAACAACCGTCAATTTTTGTAATATGGGTTCTGAAACGTGAAATTCATTAGTCGGTAATTCCAGATTGCGTCATTGAGCGGGTTTCCTCTGTTTGGAGAGAGAGAGAGAGAGAGCAAAGTAAAAATTTCCAATTGTAATGGAATTGTTTGAATTTTAAATGAAAAGAGGTTGAATTTTTGTAAGAAGTGGTATATTTATGGACACAAAGATCGAAAAATAATGTTATATTTAATGTCCATGTTTGAAGTCCGTCGTATATCGAGAATACGCGCCATTTAGCAATCAATTTTCTCCTTAAATAGAGATGAGTGGCAGATTTTGTTGTATGAGAGTGCGTTTGTGTTCGTTTGCGTGTGTTTGTGAAAGGCTGAAGAGGGTGACAGGAAGGAGGGATGGTGGGGGGGGGGTAGTTTTCCCGCCCAATTAGCAGGCTTTCAGGACCGGCTCCCGGGAATAAGTGCTGCCAACCAAACCTGATCGTACCCCAAGCTGCCCTTTCACATCGAATTAACAAGGGGGCAACACTGTCACATACACACACGAGGGCCTACACAAGAACACCAGCATACAAGTACTCCGTCAGCCTTTCACACGCAGACAAGGCAGTAAGTACTCTTCAATGGACATAAGCAGCTTTTAATTCACATTGTAAGTCAATTACACGGGCTTTCTGGGCTCCTCTTGTCGACCCAATCATGTCAACACGTTCTGTATCCTCTATACTCACGTCATCCATGCTCCTAGAAGGAACTTCCAATAATGAAGAGAAGCTTTTGTCAATCGATTACACTGTGTTTCTAACTTCATTCTATGTTTGCCCATCCTATATTAAAAAGTCCCGCTCACAGGAACTGCATAACTAAGCACTGCCCTCAGAATTTGGGTAGTGTAGACTGCATTCCTGAATAATTTGCTTAAAATAACCTGTATAAAAAATATAAATAGTTAGTTCTGCTATTTTACATTTGTAATGAGCAACTCAATCAGATTACTCTACTTATTATTTTTTTAAATAATTTCCTTGCAGAGTTTTGTGGTACTAAACTACTTAATAAATACACGAAAACTTCACATTTTCGTCTGATGCAGGAACGGAATAGAGCACCCCTAGCTGTTGACGTGAGATATAATATCAAGACAGAGCGGCCGCTTTGCCAACGTATATTTCACTGGAAAATTCTATTCAAACATAGTACAATGTAAACCCCCCTTCCGATGGACCGATTTAGTTCATTTTTACAACACTTCTTTCCAATTAGATAACCAGGACATATTCCGAGTTTCGTCACAATAAAAGAGAAATTATGACCGGTATGAGCAAATATATATTCTCGCTCTAGAGTAAAGCACCCTCCTAATGAGCGGATTTAGTTTATTTTTACAACGTACTTTTCACATTAAATGACCACAACGAATATCATGTTTCGTTGAAATATAAGAAAAACTACGACTGGCATGGTCAAATTAGTGTATTATTGATCGTATTTATGAATTATAAGTGCATTGTATCTTATAACAAATAAAATACACACACACACACACATAAATTTTAACGGGGGTCATTTTCGGAGTCTACTATGTAGGATCGATAAAGTTTTGAAATTTTTTTCAAATATTTCGTCATGAGTGCGACCTTAATAGCTACTTTCCTTCGGAGGAAAGTGCGATAAGTCCGACACTCTGGAACTGTGTCATCTTTTCCGCGCGGTTCCGTTCATATCCCTATTGTCATTAGGAAAGGAGTAGAAGCAGTTATTGATCTTTCGTGAAAAATATAAAATGACATCTTAAAGGGAAGGATGATTAAAATGCCACTGCAGGAAACTCATTGTATAACTCCCCCCGTCTTCTCAACGTTCGCCATGGGAAACACTATTATCAATACGTTTCTCATTTTCATACCTTATTTTATTAAAATACTAATTTTACTATTAAATGCAATTAATAACAATAAGCAATTAAAATGTTAGGTAAACAGTGATAAAACCCCTTTGAAAAACGAAACTAACAATTTTGAAGTTTTAAGCACTTATTTCTCGGATTAACATCGCCCCATCGAAAATTAGGGGAACTCGGGGCGGAACGGGATACCTAATGTTAATAGATTTTTTAGAAATAGGGTATTCAATCAAAACCTATAATAAAGGCGTGAAACATTTATTTATATTGTTAGTAAACACATGTAAAATGGTTAGTAGTTAATTCTAAATAAAAACACCTTTTTTACCATTTTCAAAAAAAATCTCCATATTTCCCGTTCTGCCCCGCATACGGGGAAGAACGGGATAGGGGGTTCCTTACAAAAATTCTTAAATTAAAAAAAAATTAAAATTATAATTTTTGATGTATTTTGAAGTAAACACAGGAAACACACTATATTACTTGTCGTCCTGGCAATATTTACAAACTAACACTTCCTCAACGTCTTCACTGTCTACAGCAGTGCATGAGATGTGAGCCGAAAAGAGTTGGGAAATCGTGTTATATGGAAGGTGACCATTCCAAAACTTACTAAAGTCCCTACAGAGAAGGTTAACATATAATTTTCGCCTTATCCCGTTGTACCCCGCTATCCCATTCTGCCCCGGGTTCCCCTACATCTAAACCTTTTTTGTGGGGAATGGTTAGGGATGGTACCGTCTACCTTACAGGGAAGTTATACTATATAATAAAAAGCAAATCACTCCAAAAATATGGGCTTAACTCACAAACTTTTACAAAGATCAACTATTAAGTTTTTAGAAATAAGCTTCTTTTTTTTTTTTTTTTTTTGTTTTTTTTTTTTTTTTTTTTTTTTTTTTTTTACGGCGCATCTACTACTAGGTCATTAGCGCCAGCTTCTTTTTGGCATGTGAAATAATTTCATATTTCACTTGATTTTTTTTTTTATGCTGGCATCCGTATGATCGGCACTCAGCTACGGAAATGAGGACTTATATACGGCATAATTCCTCTATAATAAATACTTATAAAAAACTCCATGCACGGAATTTCACAAATGATTTGAAAATGAATTTTACACCGAAGAAATGCATTTCAGAGATTCATTGGTTCTCCATACACCTGACGATATGATCATATTACTGACTCATACGCTCCTAATATAGTATCATAATAATAAATTATTATTGAATCAATGAATTATATAAGTTGCCGAGGTAATAGGTCCTCAATAAATCAGCGTGGAGGCTGTAGAAGAAACACCCCCGGGTGAGATTATTATTAGATTCTAGTGGTTTTTCTCCCAGCTCCATGTCGATTCTCGATGAATGATGCCATCACGAACGGCCAGAATCAGATAGTCCCAGTGGATTGGCCAGCTAGCAGAATTTATGGGACGGGAGGGGGAGTCATAACTCTCTCAACTTCACTAGTTCCCTTGATTTACTGCATCTCATAAAGGTGAGTATATCCTCAAAGTACAATATTAACTAGTTATGGCTGATGGACATTTAGTACTTTCAACCGGGAGATAATACGAAGGCCGTAGCGGTGAAACTGCATAAGTACTGTGGTAGTACTTCGGGAAGTTAAATACATTCCAACGAAGAACTTGTACTTAAATTGCACAAGTAACAACTAGTATTTAATAGTTATTCACGAACAAGAAATTGTTTTATTAGTTAGCAATTGAACTTTTTCTCTACTAACTACTTGTTGCAGAAAGGTATTTGTTGTCTGCTAGTAACTACAAGCTAATTATTGCACTAAAAGCATATAGTAGACTACTGAAGGTAACTAATTTAATACACAGGGCAGTTGTGAATTTTATTTTTTCTGGAGTAACTAAACGCCCGGATATATGAACGAACGAACGTTCGGAATCCTTCCTAATACCGTAATCTATATTTTTTTTAATACGACGTATATCAATACACACAAGAGAGGTTAACATACAAGGAAATTCCAGGTGTATCAAGTAAATAAACAGTAACTGCATTCGTGAGGTAAGTAGTTCACTACCTCTGTTAAAATTTCGTTTTCTTAAATTTTACAGCAAAAGAAGAACTCTATTAACCCTGGATTGACACTGTTATTCACATCTATGGTAATGACACCGTTGGGCAAATTTTACCCCATGCTTTGAAAATTTTTAAAATAAACAAATTTCAATTTTTTCTTTTGCTTTTTTACACAACAACAATTTATAGACGAGGAACATCATGAAATAAATTCAAACAGGAATAAATCAGCAAAATATTAAGTCAAATTCACAAAATAGGAAATCCTAAAACTCTATATTGTTCATACACCAAATAATTATCCTCAAAACTATAAGACTAAACTGAAAATATTTATTACGAACAATAAACTAGAATGATCAAATGCCATAAAAAATAGGAACTTTAGGAAAATACAATTTTCTGTCCAATTGAGACTCGTTAACATTTTGGTGGTCGGTGATGACCGCGGCACATCGCCCTTCTACACACAGGAAATAGTATTTTCCTCTTCCTGTCATCCTTTGTGTCACAAAATGAACATCTCACGGGTTCGTACAAGATAACGAAAGATGTTGAAGGTCCATCAGGAGTTGATTCATCTCCAAAAACAATAAGCATCAGTGGTTTTGGAGTGTTCTCCAGTTTGGCACTAACTGCTACCTGAGCATTCACCAGTCGGTAGCCCAAATCAAAGAGAAAATCTTTTGTGGGCAGTTTTCAGGCCATTTCGTCACTTGGAAAGCCATAACAGGAAAGTGATCGACCCGTGAAGAGTTAACAGATGAGCGAAAAATACATACGTTAACTACACCGTGGGGGAAAAATACCCCATACCCAACTCGCGGCTTTGTTTATATTAGTTTATACCAGATAATGCACTTTCGATTATTTAGAAAGAAGGAGGGGGGAGTCCCTATAATTTACAGAAATTAAGAAACACGCCATAGAACAAAGTGTGGGGTATTTTTCACCCCACGGTGTCAATCCAGGGTTAACTACAAGTTAGAAAAAATTTAGATGTACTAATGTTAATACTTACTAATTTGTACAAATACTTTATTTTTTCAGTTATTACCATTAGTAGATAATTTTTATAACTACGTTTAACCTATCTCTGGCTTACATTACATTGCTGAGAAACATTTCAAACATTAAAATAAATATTAAAAAAAAAATAAAAATACTTCTTTTTATTTTACCTCATATGCTCAAAAATCTAAAAACAAAAACAGAATAGTTTTGTGATAAATATTTCCATTTACATAATATTTTTCCATATTATGTAGGTTGTTTCGTAAAACACAAATTATACCCCGCGAGTGGACATTTCAGTGTGGCATTTTTATTTTTATATCCATTAGACTTATTCCTTATTATTTAACTAAAATATATAAGAAGAGTCGTTACAAAATTTTAAATAACACCTGGAATGGCCAACGGCTATAGCCACGTTGAATGCACACCGGTTCCCGTAGATCACCGAAGTTAAGCAACGTCGGGCGTGGTCAGAACCTGAATGGGTGACCGACCACGTGCTGTTGGTATTATAAAAGGGTGGCAACCTGTAGACAGCCCGGCGTTATAGCCTAATTGTTGTTACGCCGTTACACAAGAAAAAAACAAAAAAACTTGAATGGAAGGTCTCCTCGTGGTCTAGTATGATAACACCAGGTATTTTCATGGAGGAATGGCGGGTTCAAGTCCCGCCAAGTACGTTGAGTACTTTACTCTACGGGCATGTCAAAGGAATTCCCTGTTCCACCATGGATGATTAGGTATGGTGGCTACCTATAGATAGTCCGACGCCGATTGCCTAGATGGAGATGCGCCGTAATAAAATAAACAACTGGAATGGGTGAATTATTATTTTCATTTCGGAATAAGCCTTCGCCCTTGCGAAAAAAAAAAAAAAAAAAAAATTAGCGTAGCCAATATTGATTGACTCATTTTTTCCAAATGTTTGGAAATATTAGAGGATTACTTTTAACAGGTAAAGAGGTTTGTTTACACTTTCTGTGCGGTCTCTCCCCCAGGAAGGAAATATCCTAGACTTTTACTTTTATGAACCATTGTCGGCTCGGGCAGGTAATGAAGGACTGATCCCAAACAACCACCCAAACAGTAAATAACTAGCGGAGACAATACGATCTAAAGGAAATACTCCACGCACCTCCAAAAATTCACAAAAGGGACGAGCACGCTCATCTCTCCTTACTAATTCCGTAGAAACAATACCGGAAGACGTTTCAACGACAGAAACAGTTTCTGACACAGAGATGCCGCCTAATAAATCTCCCTCTCCACAACATGTTAAATCAGATAACAAATCGCCATTCTTCACTCGTAACAAATTCTCAATCTTGCAAAATTTAGATCCAGAAGGTCCACCAGCTCCAAAGATTGCTCGACCTCCTCCAATTTTCATAAAAAATTAAAAAAACTTTGAGGCTCTTTGTTCAGAGTTAAAAAATACTCTCGGCGGAAAACCGTTCACTTGTGTGAACAGATTGGACGAAACAAAAATATTGGCGAACGATTCCGACTCCTTTCGAGCTATCATCAAATATCTGGATAAATCGAAAGCACAGTACCACACGTACCAGCTAAAAGACCAGCGAGCCCTGAGAGTGGTTATTCGCGGCCTTCACCATTCTACACCCGTAGATGTTATCAAGGATGAGCTGTAGATGTTATCAACGATGGTTTCACCGCGAGACAGGTCATCAATGTCGTCCAAAGCCGGAGGGGACCCGATGGAGTAGTAAAAGTTCCTCTTCCTTTGTTCTTCGTCGATCTCGAGTGAAACAAAAACGTAGAAAAGGTCTACGAAATTCAGACACTTTTTTACACTCGGGTTAGAATAGAAAAACCTTATCCCCGCAAAGATCTCATCCAATGCAAATCATGCCAATCGTATGGACATACGAAAAACTTTTGCAGATATGCCCCGAAATGTGTCAAATGCGGAGAAGGACACAGGAGCGAAAACTGCAATAAAAGCTGATCTTCCCCAGCTGTGTGCGCACTGTGCCATTTAAACCACCCAGCTAACTACAAGGGATGTGAGACATATAAACAGCTGAAGAAGAAGCTGAACCCATCAAGAGGACACCCTGGAAAACAACTTGAACACCAGCCTCCACCACAAGAAACGCTTCCATCCCGATATGTGGACAGAGATACCTCCTACGCGAGAGCAACAGGAGGGCCCAAAGAAGACGAAACAACACATCCACGCCAAAGTCTTGTCACTCATTCTTCCTTACCCAGCGATCATGCATCGCTAACTCCTCCGAAACACCCACTTACTGATGTGCCACCACCCACATTACGTAATCCCATCCCTCACATACCACAACCACCCTCTTCCACTGATCTCACATCGATACTAAATTCTTTCATTTCCGAATTCCGATCCATTATAACTCCACTAGTAACCCTGTTGAACACAATAATTACAACACTTGTCCCAATCCTATCAAAATGACGTCTTTACCTGACTCCCCTCTGTCCATTCTCCTCTGGAATGCTAATGGTGTTCGAGAACACACTAATGAACTGACTACACTACTACATAACATGAAAATTGACGTAGCTCTCATAACTGAAACACGACTGACTAAGAAAAAATCTTTTTACGTGACGGGATACCTGACATACCGAACTGATCATCCTGATAGCAAAGCTCATGGTGGTACTGCCATTCTTATCCGAAGCACCATCTCTCATCACCCTTTCCCTTTAGAGTTTTCTGAATCTATCCAAGCTTCTGGTGTAAAAATAACCTCTTTTCCTACTTCTTTTACTCTCTGCGCTCTTTACTGTCCTCCAAACAAACCTCTACCTGAATCAGTATTCCTGAATTTCTTTAACTCCTTAGGTCCCTCTTTTCTCGTCGGTGGCGACTACAATGCGAAACACCTGCAGTGGGGATCAAGAATAACTAACTCCCGCGGTCGTTCGCTAATGTCTGTACTTTCCTCGACATCCTGTTCCACCATCTCCCCTAATTCCCCGACCTACTGGCCAACAGATCCGAATCGAATTCCCGATCTTATAGTTTTTTTCATATCCCACGGACTTGGCTCAGTTCATTCCTCAATCACATCTCTAAATGACCTCTCCTCTGATCACACACCTCTACTTCTCTCCCTCTCTCTTCGAACCATCCCTAAAGCAACTCCTCCCTCCCTTGTCAACGGAACAATTGATTGGAATCTTTTTAGGTCTTTACTCGAAGATACAATTGACCTGAAGATTCCTCTAAAAACTCCTGAAGACCTAGATAACGCTGTAAATTCCTTTACTACCTCAATCCAACAATGTGCTTGGAAAGCATCCACTCCTTTTCATCAAAGAACCGTTCCTTCAACAATCCCTTCGCTTCCTAAAGCCATACTCCAACTTATTGGGGAAAAGCGAAAAGCTCGATCCTTGTGGCAAAGAACTCGTCATCCTAAAGACCGCCGTTCTTACAATAACCTTAGTAGGCTTGTGAAACAGCAGCTATCTTCCCATCGCTGCGAATCCTTTAACACTTTCCTCTCTACCCTTAACACTCATGACAACTCCCTCTGGGAATCAACAAGAAAAATCTTGAAGTACCATCCTGTCTCTTCTCCTCTCCGCCGCGAAGATGGCACTTGGGCCTCTTCCGATGAAGAAAAGACCAGCCTCTTCGGAACTCACCTCCAGAAAACCTTTACTCCTCATCCCGATCACAATGATCTAACACATTGTTCAAAAATAATCGAATTCCTCGAATCTCCCCTTCCAATATCCTTGCCTCCTAAACCCATATATCCTTCCGAGGTCAAGCATATCATCACCAAGCTACAAAGGCGCAAATCTCCCGGCTTTGATTTAATAACATCTGAAATCATTCACCAGCTCCCAACTAAAGCTATCACATTCCTCACATACCTATACAACTGTATTTTCCGCACCACCTACTTCCCCCTCCTATGGAAATTCTCTATCATCATCCTCTTCCCTAAACCTGGAAAACCAACACACTGCCCTTCATCCTATCGCCCAATAAGCCTACTGCCCATCCTATCTAAAATATTCGAAAAATTACTCCTCAAACGAATCCAACCTTTCCTTCATAGCCAAAATATCCTGCCCACGCACCAGTTTGGCTTCCGTTCCCAACACTCCACAGTACAGCAGGGTCTTCGCGTTGTAGATCGCATATCTTCATCCCTAGAGCTAAAAGAATATTGTCCATCAGCGTTCCTGGACGTTGCTCAAGCTTTCGATAAGGTATGGCATGAGGGTCTCCTCTATAACCTCAAAACCTTTCTTCCCAGCACCCTATACCTCATCCTACGATCCTACTTATCAAATAGGCATTTTCGGGTCCGACAAGGATCAGAGTACTCAGAATATTATCCTGTGGAAGCGGGAGTTCCCCAGGGCAGTGTTCTGGGCCCTGTGCTCTACACCATGTATACAGCCGATGTTACAACAAGTCCCGACACCCTTCTAGCAACCTATGCAGACGATACAGCTATCCTCGCATCCCACCCAAATCCTAACACTGCGTCGCAGAATCTTCAGTCCCACTTGAATAAAATTCAAGAATGGTGTACAAAATGGAGAATCAAGGCGAATGAGGAAAAATTCCATCACATCACCTTCACCCTCCGGCGCAGTCCCTGTCCACCAGTACACTTCAACAATGTCCCATTACCCTCTTCTGATACAGTTCGCTACCTCGGACTACACTTGGACTCCTGACTTACCTGGAAACATCACTTAAAACTTAAAAGACAAGAACTTAATAGACGATTTGGACAACTCTACAGACTGCTGAACCGCAAATCTCATTTAAGTACTGAAAACAAACTGATCATTTACAAATCACTACTGCCCATTTGGACATACGGTTCAGAACTATGGGGAGCTGCGAAAACATCGAACATCAGACGCATTCAAACATTCCAATCCAAGGTCCTCAGAACAATAGTTGATGCTCTCTTCTACGTTTCCAACCTCAACCTCCATAAAGACCTCAATGTCCCACTCGTTAATGATGTTGTATTATCCAGATTCCAACGTTTCCATCCTAAACTTTCCGCTCATCAAAATCCTGAAGTCCTCTCCCTATCAAGTGTCACCCACCCACTCTCTCCACCAAGGCGACTCAAAAGACATTTGCCTAGAGATCTACTGCAGTGACCAAGTGAAGTGTTAGCAATGGCTTTCTCTTTGTTCTAGTGCAACAATTTTCTGTGGCTCGCCGATCACTCTTCGACTCCAGCCACTGGTCGGAGCAGAAGGGAGCTTGTGTAGGCCCTTTCAACGTCATCTGAGCGTCTTTCTGGCGTTAATCGAGGATGAAGTTGGGAGGCCTTGAGCACAGAAATTTCATATTGTATCATTTATCATATTACCAGATGTATTTATATACAGGATGTAATAATCAATAAAGAAATATATATTAAAAAAAAAAAAATTGACGATTGTGTGTGTAATGGAATCTTGAAACAGACAATTTCAAATCTTGGCCTACAACGTAGTAATGATCTTAGAACAGGCTTAGGCTAAGCAAAATGAGTTGCGGTAGTGAAAACACCTAAAGTCAGAGAGGCGTAAAAGTTTTCCATTTAGAACATATTGGTCGTACGTCTGGCGTCAATCGAGGATGAAGTTGGGAGGCCTTTACCACAGAACCCTCATATTGTATCATATATAATATTAGCAGCTGTATTTATTTACAGAATGTAATAACGAATAAATAAATAAGGCACAGAGGCGCTCAAACTTTAACTGCTGAAGGTCTACCACAATATTGTTAGACTACAATCTATTGTCACTGAGACGTGGCAAGTATGATTGTTTTCGAGGGTAGGGTGTATCGTCTAGTAGATATTAGGTTTCCGCAATAAAATGCATTCTTTATCACGGAAGGCATAGATCTGCTCTAAAATGACCATGGAAAACTCATACTTTTTCAAAATTACAAATACATGAGGTTTTTTAAATAATGGGATCATTGCAGCTTTTGATTATGTGGCTTGTCTTGTGAGCGTGGTTTGTTCTTTTTCCAAACTGAAATTACTTTTCCTTGTCTTAAATCACTATGTGAGGGAAAATCCTTTGCGTATTTTCTTTGCCGCACATTCCTTTGATAAAGCCGCCTTTTGCCGCTATCAGGGGGCTATTACGAAAAAAAGATAGTGATGAGGGAGTCATTCTGTCCTTATTAGGGACCAAATAAATTTTTGATGGTTACTTATTACTAGGGAAAGAATGCTCATGTAAAATAAAATTCAAAATATGTACATATATATTTAACAATTTATAATGAAATATGTAATAACAAATTGAATATATTTAGTAAACAAATACCTAAAACACTACAAAATATTGAAAAGAAAAGCATAAATAAAACGTAGGAACTCTGTTATTATAAATGGAAAGAACAAAGGTTGAAAATGTATAGAAAAAAATGACTAAAACTCTATAACATATTGAAAAATAAAAATTAGGAACTCATTATAAGAGGGAAAAATATAAGTTGAAAATTTCTACAGATGAAAATTATTTCGAAAAATTGTTTAGAAGAACATTCATTTTTTAATTGTCAAACGTGAAATAACGCCGGTCTGATCTCAGTATATTTTTGTAGCCATCATTTACACAAGTCTCTGTATGATTGCAATGCTATCCGTTAACTACATGCCTTTGTCTCTAGTCTTGATATAGTATACATATACTATACTATATTTCTTCAATTAAAAGAAATATCAAAATATGTATTTTTGGGAGGATTTGTAAAAATATGGAGTTTTGACAAAATATGTAAAATAAAAAACTGTTTACCTGCTTTAAACCCGCATAAAATGTGCAGAATTACGTAAGCACTTGCGATTTACGAATCAAAAAAAAATTATGTAAATACAAAAACATCCGTCCCCTAATCATTACATTTTGTGGGAGGTACCTACCTACTGAAACAAAATCTCTGAAGCGTTCTATATCGCTAAATGTTCCTCGAGATCGATTCAAATTGGGCGCACGATCAACCGTTTGAGTACAAATTATATTTTCTTAGTTAAAGGATTTGATTTTTTTAATAGTTTTATTTGGCGCATCTGCATGTTTGCCGTAAGCAGCGCATAGAGAATCCAGCGTTATTTCCTACCATTTTTCTGAAGGGAGAAAGAAGCCATAAATATAAATAGCCATTAAAATAATGGCTTACTAAGGAAATCCTAATGGAACCACGGCTGTCTAAGATTTTCTTTGAGATTTTTATATTTCACGAAAGAGGCAATAAAGATGAAGCAGTGAGTATAATGGGGGCCGAAGCTAATTTATCGCCATCTTTACTATCGAATTCCCTCCCTTCAATAATGGCGAAATGAAGGGCGAATTGTTGGGAATTATCTTGGAAAGGCTCGGAGAAAGGAGGAAGTGTAATAGACTAATCCTAGAGACCGTTAAAGCCGAGTATTAGCCACAGGGATATTAACCTTCTTAATGAACTTTTTTAATAATACCTTATGAAACCTCCCCCCCCTCCCTTTATAACCCGAGGAGAAGTACAATGTATTATACAACCCTTTCTTCGGCCTTTGTTTCTACCAGCTTTTTAAAAAGTCCCACAATCTCCTAGGCCATTCTCTTACTTTTAACTCAAAAATATTTCCCAGTAAAATGTCATAATTTTTATTTTAATGTGAGTCGAATATAAAAATAACAAATATAAAAGATATGGCTTTGTTTACAAACCACTGCTATGTATGATTGCTTAGTACGTTTGGAAAAAACTTAGATTAAAGATTTCATATTCATAGTCAAGGGGACACAAGGACCCAAGTCAGGACAAGAACATGGCTGTTTTGCTCTTCATGTCTGTTTGGTATGACATAAAGAGAAGAGCTATTGAATTGGAATTTTAGGCTCTGGGGGTAATGAACTGTATCTAACTTGCAATATGTATAATTGAAATGAAGAGGAAAGTCTTCTTCTCTACCTAGAAAATTGGAATGGCTTAGAATAAATAGGACGGAATAAATGAGACCTTGAAGATTGCAAGCAGGTAGACTCTAAGGGCGAACTACAAGGCACAACATGAAGAATTAGATATGGTTGTGGAGGGTTCAGTGGAATAGTGGCTGGAAGAAGAAACCTGCTCCCCTGGACAAAGATGATACAATTCAAATAATTTAACCCTGCATCGGTCGCAATGGTTCTATTGGAACGGGTGGGTGGTTTATAAGGTACCTCCTTCCTGTTCCTTTACGGAAACTGCTCCTACCTTCAATACCCTCCTAGGTTGGTCCCCTCTATACGACATCCCCCTTTAATTGCCTTGCAGATCGGTTTGGAAGAGGATACAGCATTGCCGTCCCTGTAGGACCATTGCACCTGATCCCGCCACAAATATCGAAGTTTGTGAATTTTCTTAAAACTATTTTTTTTCTCATTATTTGGGCCATTTCTCATTATTTGGGTCGTCTGGTGTATTACTTTTTGATGAAAATTTGAAGAAAGTAGTTCTTTTCTCACGCTTTTTTTTTACAAAATCCCAGAAAACAATTGATCTGACCGTCAGAGTAATGGAAGGTTTAGTTGGTGGTTATTCTAGTGTATTTTTAAGGAGTACTAGAGCTCCGACTCAGAAAATATGTTTATTGATAATCAAAATAGGGTCACCTTTACCAAATATTGAAGGGCTTAGAAAAGTCCCCAAACATTTTTTTATTCTCATGATTTTGACTGTGGGCGATAAGTATACATCTATAGAGAGTAAATATCTACTGGATTGGGTGTATAGCTCTTTGAGAGAGGCGTAATGTCTGAAACTGAACGTAATGTCCTTTGCGATTTCGCAAAATCTGTGCTTTTAATTTTTTTTTTTTTTTTTTTTTTTTTTTCTTTTTTTGCATTGAGCTGATTCATCGATAAGCAACATGTTAATTTTTATTTCATTTCAAAGGTACCTACGAAGGTTTTCCATTTTTTTAGACTTTAAAATACATATGGGAATTTGTTAAGGCCAAAAAATGGCGGCTGTCCTATTAGGACGGTTGCGCCCGATTACGGTACTCTGCGATTGCGCATGATCCAGGGTTAAACATCTAGACGAATATCGAGATATGTTACATTTTTAGGATTTTGTTTCTCTCTTGAAATATGAATCAACACCTGGCTTCACACAAGTATTGATCTCAAACCAAAGTAATGTATATTTCATATCTAAAAAGTTGTTTTTTTAGATCGATACTGATATATATATTTGTTGAAACAACGATATACATATGTGTTTGTAAAGGTGGGACTGTTGATAGTTGTGATTTTAACAGTCTTACGTCCAAAGTGCGGGATTAAGAACACTTAAAGCAATAAACAAGGTAGGTCCAAACTGCAGCTGATAAAAATATGTATGGATGCCCAACTTCAAGTACTTATAAAAGCAGATTTAAATCATTTTAGAATGCATATTCAATGAACCACAATGGGCAATGTGTGTCTGCAAGGAGAAAAGGAACAACTCCCAATGTACGCGTACTTTTGATTATTCCTAGAAATGACACAAGGCTTGTAAAACACTTATTGTAATTGTTTAATTATATTATAAGTGTTTGGTTCAATAACATTTTTAATTGATGAATAATGAATTTGTTCCATGATTTTATTCCCGTGTAATACGGATATATTTAGCTTAACGGTTGTGCGCATTGAGTATCAGGTAATAACCTTTAGGTTGTATAACCTTTTCAGGATTACACTAGTGGTATCATAGGCCAAAAGTGACCCAGAGTGTTTTTTTTTTTAAGCATAAATAAATGCGCTTTAGCGATGAAAAAACGTTACAAAAATGGTCACAAAAAAGTGTCCGCTGGCGTTCGCGCTGGCGGGCTGGCCATGCACGAAAAAGAAGACTGCAGTACGAAAAATATATTATACAGTACATCACGGGGTTTGTCGGATAGAGCTAAAGCATATTTGTGTTCATGAATTCGAACAGAAGGCTCCAAACGAAATTATTTTTTTTTTTTAACCTGTTGATTTCTTTTTAAGTTGATTATAGAAATATGAACTTGAAAACATTAATACAAGGGTTAAGAAAATATGATTTAAGAACAAGTCTTTTCATTTTCACTAGTTGTCTTCAAAATGATCCTCTTCCTGTTTTTTTTTCAAATCAAGGAGTCCAATGCGGTTTTTAAAACTTTAAAATCACATGTAACAATAACAAAAGTAATAAGTGAATGAGAAAATATAAGAAGAGGGGTAACTTCTCGAAGATGATGAATGGGAAGCTTCACGGATGGAGTGGAAGACCAAGACTGAGGTGGGTAGATGACATGAAAGATGATCAGTGGAGATTGGGGCTGTTGGGATTGACATTTCTCACATGGCTCAACCTAGGGCTAAGGCTTTAGGTAGTAAGTAGGTAAGGATATATACATATATATATATATATATATATATATATATATATATATATATATATATATATATAAATGGGCATGTTTTGTTTGAGTGTAAAACTATATATGGGAAGCATTCATAATAGAGTGTAATTATATTTTGATATAATATTCTACTATAAATGACAAATTAGTGAGTGAAACAATGGAAAATGGGATTGGTGATATATATCTGTGATATGTCAACATAAGTGAAGGATGACTGAGTTTCAATCCATATAATATTACTAATATTAGAACTATACATACTTGTTCAGTTCCACAATTAGCTAGTTCTCCTTTTAGATCTAGATGGAAGGAGATATGTAGATGTATTATAGCCAATAGATCGATCCTATATCCTATAGATCCTATAGACTCGAAGAGATGCAAGTAGAGAAAAGTCAACCATTAGGTACTTTTCTTTATGTGAATAACATAGATTAAACTGCTGTACAGTACAGACAACTGCATGCAAAGTCACTTCATTTTTGAATATTTCTTTTCTAGAAAAAGATCGATTCGCAGAAACTGCTTAATATCATCGCATTTCTGGCGTTATTATTTACTAAGTATTTTAGGGCGGGTTATCTATTGGTCACCACCCTTTTCTAGCCAGGATAGGGCTGATGCCTTTTTTTTTTTTCTAAAGAAAAGCCACCGCCCCAAATTGTGAATCAAACCCATGACGTTTGGCACAGAGCGTTAAGTGCTCAAGCCTTAAGACTCACGGCCACCGAGCCTCCAAAAGGAACATTCAACGCACCACAAAAGGAAAATGATAGTATCCTAAATGGAAATGAATCCCTGTGTCACATCAATCAAATGTATTTGGGTTATTCTTCCATTTCACGTACCCTTCATAAACAGCAAGTTTAATGTGACAAAAAATATTACTATTTTAAATCTTAGACATTCATATTGAAAAACCTGAGTTCGGGACTTCCGTTTTTCCAGGGTCTAGTCGCATCAGAGTTGGGCAAAAGATAATCGCAGAGGCGATTGACGATTGACAATTAAAAATTCAATCGCATCAACTCGCAATTACGACTAACCAATTGTTAATCGCGGAGTTCGCGATTAACAATTAAATATTAATCGTAATAGTGGATTTCGCGATTACAATTAATCAATCGTTACTGTGTGAATCCGCAATTACGATTAATCAATTGTTAATCGCGGATTTCGCAATTAACGATTAATCAATAGTAATTGCGCAGTTCGCAATTAACACTTTATCCTGCAATTAAAATGTCAAGTGCGGCTGATGTTTAGCCATACTTAAAGTTAGGTAAAACTGCAGTTTAGCGTCCTCCTAACCGATTTCTTTCAAATTTGGTACAATAACGTATTTTGATGCACTAATTACGAATCCGTTAAAAAAAAAGTTCGCATACTTAAATTTAGGTAAAACTGCAGTTTAGCGTCCTCCTAACCGATTTCTTTCAAATTTTGTACAATAACGTATTTTGATGCACTAATTACGAATCCGTTAAAAAAAAAGTTCGCATACTTAAAGTTAGGTAAAACTGCAGTTTAGCGTCCTCCTAACCGATTTCTTTCAAATTTTGTACAATAACGTATTTTGATGCACTAAATACGAATCCGTTAAAAAAAAAATTCGCATACCTACTTAAAGTTAGGTAAAACTGCAGTTAAGTGTCCTCATAACCGATTTCTTTCAAATTTGGTACAATAACGTATTTTGATGCACTAAATTCGAATCCGTTAAAAAAAAAGTTCGCATACTTAAAGTTAGGTAAAACTGCAGTTAAGTGTACTCATAACCGATTTCTTTCAAATTTGGTACAATAACGTATTTTGATGCACTAAATTCGAATCCGTTAAAAAAAAAGTTCGCATACTTAAAGTTAGGTAAAACTGCAGTTAAGTGTACTCATAACCGATTTCTTTCAAATTTTGTACAATAACGTATTTTGATGCACTAAATACGAATCCGTTAAAAAAAATGTTCGCTTTCAACTAGGAAAGAAGTTATTAAGCACTAACGTTCACTGTTAGTTAGGTTCTAAAAGTAGGCGTACACAGCGTATTTGTAACATTGGGAAACAGAGAACTCTCATTTGAAATGTTCATAAAACATTTGTTCAAAAATATTGTCAATTTTAAGGGTATCCCCTCCCGTCGTCACCTGTCACTTATAGGCATACGTACTAAGCGTTTCCGCTCGCTGCGCTCGTTCAAGAAGGTATCAAAACCCTAGTCAATCCAACTCGCTAAAATAAATAAAGTTCTATTAATTTTAGCGAGTTGGAGATGCGATGTTCGGTGGATACAAATCCCCAGTCGCACAGAAAAATGCCTTTAAGCGCTCTTCATATTTATGAGCTCGTTTGAATAATAAATTCGTGCAACTTCAGTGCTATTTTTTTTTATAAAATAAGAGTATGTTGACAATTAAAGTTCAGCAGGCGCGGATTAGAACGAACTAATAATTATAAAGGCATTAGCTAATTATTTAGGGATTTCTGTTACATAATACTTTTCGTGAAAGAAACAAGATGTGAAGAGTGTTTCATTATTTTAAAAAAATGGTTGTGAATAAATAACTGCTAGTGAATTTAAATAATTCATGGTAAATTTCAATTAAACTTCTTTATTACGAACTTTTCCATACCCGCGCATGCGCATGTTGACAAAGTTAGTTGTTTACATAAGCTATCATGAAAGAAATCGGTTATGAGTACACTTAACTGCAGTTTTACCTAACTTTAAGTATGCGAACTTTTTTTTTAACGGATTCGAATTTAGTGCATCAAAATACGTTATAGTACCAAATTTGAAAGAAATCGGTTATGAGGGCACTTAACTGCAGTTTTACCTAAAGTTATACGCGGTGCAAGCCCCGGGGACATGCACCGCAGTTAACGTTTTAATTTCCGGATATACGTAAAAAAAAAGGTAAAAAATAGCACTAAAATCTGCACACAGTAAGTGCCGGAAGCGAGCCCTTAGAGACCCGGAAGTGACCACTGGTGGATCTGAACTGACTGGAAGTGGGCCTGGGTAACCCAGTTGTGAGAAAATTTTAACTAGAGTAAAACGGAAGTGGACCAGGAGTGGACAGGAATGCCATTGGATGTTGCCCAGAGCCGACCGGAAGTGGACCAGAGTAGATCATACGTAGTTTGGGATGTACTGGAAATGGCCAGAGTTGACCAGAAGTAGCCGGGGTCGACTAAAATAGGACCGGCGGAGGATCAATTGTGGGCCGGAAGTGAACTTTGGAGTGGTATTTTTGTTGAATTTCCGCGGTAATTTTTATCAAACTACTGTTTTACAAAAAATCAAAATGAATTTAATTGCAATTAAATCAATCGCGATTAAATCAATTGCAATTAATCAATCGCGATTTAATCAATTGCACATTTGCAATTAAATCAATTGCAATTAAAATGTTTAATCGCGATGAAATTAATCGCAAATGGCAATTAAAGAAATTATTCGCGATTAAATTAATTGTATTTGGCGATTAAAAAATAAATCGCAATTAAATCAATCGCAATTGATTTAATCGCGATTGATTCAATCACGATTAAAAAGTTAATTGTTTGGTCATACGATTGAAAAATTAATTGATTGATGCCCAACTCTGAGTCGCATAGCCATCCTCGCGTGTACCGGTCATTGTCAGTGGCGGCCCTTGTAACTTCTCTGGTGCCGCCCAACAACTCACGTAAGTTTTCCAGATATTTGCATTGTTCTTTTTCTATCTCACTACGTTATCCTCTATAAACCCTGTCCAAGTCAGCAAAGTATGTCTTCAAAATATTCCCCCTTGTTGATGCAAAAATGTACTACATCTGCAAAATGGAAATACTTGCTCGCAAGCAACCGGAGGTGGAGTGTTTTGATCAGTAATCAATCATCTGACGTGGTTCGAAGAAGGTTAACACCAATAAACAATACATGCCGTAATGTTTCTTATTTATTACGTTACACGGTTTTGTGGTAAATAGTGTATACTGAAATCGCATGATAATTTCTAATTTTTTCTTTGTTAAAGTTCGTCATGAACCTACTTACAGTTTTAGTCAATAGAAATATGATTGGCACAGACGTCGGTGCACCGTAAGAAAAAAGTAGGCATATTAGAGGAGGTTTTCTGAACTCAATTTAAAATTCTATAATGTTTGTTATTTTATTCTCATATTTTGATGTAGAAATTATCAAAAATTTGTAAAGGGTGAATTTTTGAGTATCTTTGTACTATTCTTCTCAAGTAAGTCGTTACCTTATCGAATCCTTAATGATGGGGATACGATCAGAGTATGGTTTCGGACGCCATTGTTTCCACGCCAAACACGGTAGGACGTGTTTTATTATTGTTTTAGTTAGTTGCGCTAGGACAATGAACACCCAAACCTTGTTTCCTCCTTGAACCCAACAATCCATGAATAATTGCTCTTAGATAGAACAAAACGCCCAGTACCGTACCATTTTCTGTAAATAATGAAATCTAACGCTACATAGCAAAAGCACTTCCAAATTTAGGAATGTGCTATTGACTTTTAAAGAGGCTTATTTTCCGAAATAGGCGCGGCAGGTAAACTGCTCAAGCCGTGCTTATAAATAGAGAGAGGCTTCCAAAGGGAGTTGGGTCCCTTCTACAGGTTATTCCAGAGATCTAAGGATGCCCTGGAGCCATTTCTGGAGGTTCCTCCAGGCTGTGTCTTCATTATTCTCAGTCTCCGAGGCTCTGTTACAGTAATCCAACAACCTACTTGATCAAAGCTCTCCTGTTCGCTCTCTCTACACAACTTACACTAATTATATGACTGTCATATCCAAAAAGCAGTTCCTCTTAACACTCCAAAGACACTTAGAGCTTCAACATCTGTGAGGATTAATCTCCAGGCAGCTGGAACAACACCGTCTTGAAATTGAGATACAATGTCACTTCACGTGCAATGAGTAAATTCCGGACTTCAAGTCTGAATATTCATATTCGTATTACGAAAGAAACACCAAGTCTATTCTAATTCTAATATTAGGAACGTCTATTTAAAAAAAAACAAAAAAAAAAACAGCTTGAATTAAAAGCATCTAAACGATTCATGTTCTTTACAGAGACGTAAAAATATAAACTGTATTATAAGAAAATAGTATCACGCTACATTTTTAAGAAAACTTAACTGTAGCTGCTATATGTTGGATATTATGTGGGACTATGAGTGTTCTATGTACTACTTAATCTTGTTGCGCCTAACCATTTTAACTGATAGTCCCACATCATATCCAACATACAGCAACTAAGTTTTCTGCGACCCCTTCATTTGGTCTGGATAAGACAATGGTCGGAAGGTCATGTATACAAGGCGTATCGCATGTTAATGGCAATACAGAAGGGGGTAAAACTAAGCTAAAAATCTAGTTCAATGCTGCCAACCGCAAGTTTCTATCTATCTTAGTTCCCGAGATTGTGGAAAAAACATAATTTATCGTAGAAAACTCTGAACTTTCTCTGTTTTACACATTGTTTTTCAATGTTACATTACTTCTTTGAAATCAGCATTAAATTTTCTTTAAGAGTAATGCACTTTATATGTTCACAAGTATCTTATTCAAATCGCAATAACTGATTCAAAACTTGATAAACATGTTTTTTTCTCTAAATAACAGTTAGAACGGCATTTTTCTAGAACAAAAATAGATTGAAAATTACGGTTGGCAGCATTGACATGCGATAAATCCTGTATATAAAAAATATATACATAGGCTCTTGCAATATTCTGTACTTAGTTCTCTACATATTTCACATCAATAAACACCTTATAAGGCCTATGTCAAACAGCTGATGGACAACGGCCATATTTAGTTTATTTTATTTTTTTTTATTTATATTTTTTTTTACGGCGAATCTACATCTAGGCCATTAACGCCGACATCCAGGGTGCAGCGAGGAATTTTCCCAGCGAGCCGTGGGATGAGAAAATTCCTGCCGCCGCACAGTGAGAAGAATGAGCAATCTAGGAGGAAAAAAATTCTGTATTACTTAAATGGACACAGCAACTAGATTCAAATGAACAATAACAACTTAAGATGAAGTTATAACATGTTTTAAGGGGCTTTCCAATCAATGAGTAGTAAATACACATATTAACAAGTCAGCAGCTACATCTTTGTCTTTGTTAAATAATAGACTTGAAATCAAAACACTCAACTGACCTGATCCAGGCATGTAAAGGCAATGTGGGGAGAAACACCGCTTATAATGGTGGTTCAAATTAATATATATATATATATATATATATATATATATATATATATATATATATAAATTGAGATATTTTCTACATGTTTTAATTTCATCTAAACTAAGATATTTAAAGTTTGGTTACATTTGGAGTTAAGGAAGTATTGGAGTAAGAAATATGTTTTTAATAGGCATGATAAGTTTTGTATCGTAAAACGGTTGAAAAATAGTGGTAAGTGTAAGGCGAGTATTCGAAACCTTACTAAATGTTCTGTAAAAAAATTTTCTGAAGCAATTTTCGAGTCGGACTTTTTTGATTGAAGACAACAGAGGAGGATCGTTCATAGATATCTGAGTAGCTCTACACGGTTTTGAATAATTTCTTTTTGAGCGGAAACAAGTCTGCGTTTTGAGGCTTACAATGCTCTGAACGTTTACGGTTTCGAATGTTTCAGTAACGGTCATATCGAAGGATGACAATTAACGATGAAGGATGACAATTACCCTTGAGTTTGGAATCTTGGGGGGGGGGCGGATGATTGGTAAATACAATGGCCTTTTCTTAGAGCTAGCATTCGAGCTTTAATATAAGTATGCTTTGTTAATTTGTAGTGTATTATCAAAGCAAGGGCCTCTTTATTAGAAAAAAGACATATAGGATTAGTTTGACTAAATCATTATTTTCATTTGAGTTGCAAATTCTGAGGGAGATTGAACTATTTTTCTGATAAGATTTAGCGTCGAATCTTCACCGAACTTTATAATATCAATAACTTTATATAACTTTCCTCGGGCACAGCAGTCATCAAACCTTTTAATAGAGCGACCGAAATCGACAGACAAGTAGATGGCAAAATTTCTTGAAACAAGTATTCGAACATGAACATACTGTCTAGCAATCATTTTTTTTTTTTTTTTTTTTTTTTTTTTTTTTTTTTTTTTTTTTTTTTTTTTTTTTTTTTTTTTTTTTTTTTACGGCGCATCTACTTCTAGGTCATTAGCGCCGACATCCAGGGTGCAGCGAGGAATTTTCCCAGCGAGCCTTGAGATGAGAAAATTCCTGCCGCAGGTGGGAATCGAACCCACCATCTCCCGCTTATGAATCCAGCGCGCTAGCCACTAGACTACGGGAGACCCCTCTAGCAATCATTATTTTCAATTATAAATCTGTCCGGATATCTTCCAGCCTCGTGCCATTTCATTTTCATTTTTGCAATTTTTTATTTTAAATGAGTCTTTAATCTAGCTGAAAACGTTGGAATAATATTTACTATCTCAAACGTCTCCAAATATGGCAATATATATAGAATCTACATCCTTACAATTTCACCAAATACTAAATAGCTTCCTACGCGGAAATGGAATTTATTTTCCGCAAAACACATAAGCAGACGAAAGCAGCTAAATGTTTCAATTTTCTCTCATATACCTTCTAAGTAACCTGTACCATAAATTTCACAGAGGTACTTTGAGGTACTTTTTAGTAAAAGTCCTTTTAAGTTTTAAAAGTGCCTTATTTTAAAGCATGTAAAAAAAAAATTATAATAATGGGTCAAATTATAAACTAATTAATTGGAGAATCACGTGCTTGAATAACAGTAGTATATATTCACTAATAAAAAGTCCGTCACGCAGGAGCTGCATAACTAAGCGCTTTCCTCAGAATTTGGGTAGTGTAGACTGCTTTCCAGAACGATTTGCTTAAAATATCCTACATAAATAAAATAAAAACATGAATAGTTCTCTTTTAAATTTGTAATGAGTAACTGATCAATTATTAATTAGCTTCCAGAGTTATGTTTACACATGGTAACTACTACATTACGTAATAAACACAAAAAACCTCACATTATCGTATTTTGATCTAACGCAGGAACAGGATACAGTCCCTCTAGTGGTAGAAAGCGCTCCTTGCGGCGGCATTGTGAACCTACGTCTGGCGGGCTTTTCTATTGAAATATATTACAAAGTAAACCCCCCTTTTCCGATAGACCGACTCAGCTTATTTTTACAACACTTCTTTCTCATGAGTTACCCACGATGTATACCGCGTTTCGTTACAATACAGCAGAAATTACGACAAGTATGAGTATATTAGTAATTTGAGTCCGGAGTAAACCCCCCCTCCTAATGAACCGATTTAGTTTATTTTTACAACACATATTTACCTGTATATTACCACTACGAATACCGAGTTTCGTCGAAATATACCAAAAATCACGGCTGGTAGTGGCGAATTGGTATTGTGGGTCCGGAGTAAACCCCCCCTCCTAATGAACCGATTTAGTTCATTTTTATATCTCACTTTTCTCTATATATTACCACTACGAATACCAAGTTTCGTTGAAATATAACAAATATTACGGCTGACATGGTCAAATTAGTGTTTTGGGTCCGGGGTAAACCCCCCCTTCCGGTGGACCGACTTTGGTAGTTAACGAACTCGTTCAATCGTTTGCTAATTGAATGCTATATACCAAGTTTCGTGACGAAAAAACAAAACCTCTGGCCGCTATCGTGTTAACAGACATATATATATATATATATATATATATATATATATATATATATATATATATATATACATATATATATATATATATATATATATATATATATAAATTTTAACGGGGGTCATTTTCGGTGTCTACTAGGTAGGATCGATAAAGATTTGAAGACATTTTTCAAAAATTCCGTCATGAGTCCAACCTCAATAGCTACTTTCCTTCCGAGGAAAGTGCTAAAAACATGAGGTTTATCAACTACTTCATTTTGATATCACTCCTCACATGTGTGTACACGCACACTCATATATATATATATATATATATATATATATATATATATATATATATACACATAAAATGAAGGTTCACTTACCTGTCTATCAACATATCATAGCAATACATTAATATTACAACACAAAACTACATTCAGACAGGATTGGATTCTCTGAGCTCTGAAAGTTCCACTGACTTCCCTAGGGAGAAATGGATTCTAATCAAGAACAGGTGGTGTTTATTGAAAGAAGTTCCAGAAGTAGGTTATAACTTGAGGCATTCGCAACTTATGAAAAAACTTGGACAGCCTTCGGCTCATTCCTGACACTCCTTAAAAATAGCTGAGAGGAAAACAATCATTCACTTAAATACAATTTATAAAGTCAGCTAGAAAATATATATACACACACACATATATATATATATATATATATATATATATATATATATATATATATAAGATGAAGGATACAATAATAACGAATATAAATGAAAACACTATAAGTAATTGGCAAATATAATAACACTAGCCGAATACCCGTGCTGCGTCACGGCAGATTAGTAGTTATTTTATTGCGTAACTAATGTACCAGCAAAATTAACGCTACTACATATTTGTTAAGTAATCTAAGTATAATGTTTCTTAGGTGCTAATGACCTTGGCAGTAGAAGCACCTATAATCAATAAATAAAAAAAGAGTGTTTCTTGACACTTGGACGCTCCGGACCAGTGTCAAGAAACAGATAACGTAGAGATAACCCATTATCTGTAGGTTACCAGCATGTTCGTATATAAGAGGGCGTGGTAAGTTAATTTTTCCAACAAATAAAATGTCGACTACCTACTTGATATAAAACAGGAAGAGTGAATGTAACAGGTGCTAACCCCAGGCTTCATTTCCTTGCTATGAAACCTGTGGAAACGCCGGGATGCCTGGTCCTCAACCACCCTTTACGCCCTTAACCCAGAAACCCATTAGGATTGGTCTATGCTGCTAGCAACGGCACAATAGTAGCTATAAGTCTCGAATGGATTAACAAATTCGATGATTTTTTGCATTGAAGTTCTTTCAGGTGGGGTTACATTATGATTTAACCCGGCGCTGGTCGCGTCCCTCCTTTGGATACCGTTTGTTGCGCTTGAGCAATTCCCTGACGCCTCAGTTTTTAGCTATTCTATTATTTTTTAGCTACATTATTGGCCATATTTTTTTAATTTATTATTTGTTATTAAAATTGTATCAATCTATTTAAGGTGCTTTAAAGGTTGAAGGTTATTATTATTTAATGATTAGAGTGAAATGAATAGAAGAGGAAATGAATAATAAAATGCTTTAATTAATACAATTTATTTGGTTTTCAAAAAAAAGTTTTTAGGTATGTAAAAAATGCAGTATCATATTTTTTTTTAATTGCAAAATAAAATAAAACATGTTTAGATGAGTGAAAAAAGTGAATTAAAAAATATAAAAATTAGAAATATATTTGTAAAGTTTGAATTGAAAAAATGTCTAAAATATTATAAAAATGCATGAATTGTACGAAATAACAGTATTCTGAATCAAGATCAGCGAAATTCGTAATACAATTTGAGCACGTAAACCCCCAATGCTCGTTACATAAATAAGTTTTTCTTTTTTTCTTTTGGCCGATCCTCCAAAAGTCGTAAAATCTTCTCAGCACGTCGCTTACTACACATTAGAGTTAGACAGAAAAAGACGGAGATAGAGGAGTCCGGGAAGGTCTCGAAGCTTCCCCTGCGCAGGCCCAGTTCAGTTACGCGAGTGGTCGCACCGTTAGTGGTTCCGTTTTTTTCGAGCAAAACCCATTATAGAGGGTTGGTGTGACAACTTCTTTTTTCGAAAATCATTTCGAACGCTGCGTGAATGTACAAATGACAAATAAACAAAATATCAGAATTATATAAAATGAGATATTGGTAATAAAAGAAATTTACGGCACGTGTGAGGGAAATTCTCACGGCGCGATCAACGACGGGTTAATATAAATCTTGTCAATTTACGGCACGTGTGAGGGAAATTCTCACGGCGCGATCAACGGCGGGTTAATATAAATCTTGTCAATTTACGGCACGTGTGAGGGAAATTCTCACGGCGCGATCAACGGCGGGTTAATATAAATCTTGTCAATTTACGGCACGTGTGAGGGAAATTCTCACGGCGCGATCAACGACGGGTTAATATAAATCTTGTCAATTTACGGCACGTGTGAGGGAAATTCTCACGGCGCGATCAACGACGGGTTAATATAAATCTTGTCAATTTACGGCACGTGTGAGGGAAATTCTCACGGCGCGATCAACGACGGGTTAATATAAATCTTGTCAATTTACGGCACGTGTGAGGGAAATTCTCACGGCGCGATCAACGACGGGTTAATATAAATCTTGTCAATTTACGGCACGTGTGAGGGAAATTCTCACGGTGCGATCAACGACGGGTTAATATAAATCTTGTCAATTTACGGCACGTGTGAGGGAAATTCTCACGGCGCGATCAACGACGGGTTAATATAAATCTTGTCAATTTACGGCACGTGTGAGGGAAATTCTCACGGCGCGATCAACGACGGGTTAATATAAATCTTGTCAATTTACGGGACGTGTGAGGGAAATTCTCACGGCGCGATCAACGACGGGTTAATATAAATCTTGTCAATTTACGGGACGTGTGAGGGAAATTCTCACGGCGCGATCAACGACGGGTTAATATAAATCTTGTCAATTTACGGCACGTGTGAGGGAAATTCTCACGGCGCGATCAACGACGGGTTAATATAAATCTTGTCAATTTACGGCACGTGTGAGGGAAATTCTCACGGCGCGATCAACGACGGGTTAATATAAATCTTGTCAATTTACGGGACGTGTGAGGGAAATTCTCACGGCGCGATCAACGACGGGTTAATATAAATCTTGTCAATTTACGGGACGTGTGAGGGAAATTCTCACGGCGCGATCAACGACGGGTTAATATAAATCTTGTCAATTTACGGGACGTGTGAGGGAAATTCTCACGGCGCGATCAACGACGGGTTAATATAAATCTTGTCAATTTACGGCACGTGTGAGGGAAATTCTCACGGCGCGATCAACGACGGGTTAATATAAATCTTGTCAATTTACGGCACGTGTGAGGGAAATTCTCACGGCGCGATCAACGACGGGTTAATATAAATCTTGTCAATTTACGGCACGTGTGAGGGAAATTCTCACGGCGCGATCAACGACGGGTTAATATAAATCTTGTCAATTTACGGCACGTGTGAGGGAAATTCTCACGGCGCGATCAACGACGGGTTAATATAAATCTTGTCAATTTACGGCACGTGTGAGGGAAATTCTCACGGCGCGATCAACGACGGGTTAATATAAATCTTGTCAATTTACGGGACGTGTGAGGGAAATTCTCACGGCGCGATCAACGACGGGTTAATATAAATCTTGTCAATTTACGGGACGTGTGAGGGAAATTCTCACGGCGCGATCAACGACGGGTTAATATAAATCTTGTCAATTTACGGGACGTGTGAGGGAAATTCTCACGGCGCGATCAACGACGGGTTAATATAAATCTTGTCAATTTACGGGACGTGTGAGGGAAATTCTCACGGCGCGATCAACGACGGGTTAATATAAATCTTGTCAATTTACGGCACGTGTGAGGGAAATTCTCACGGCGCGATCAACGACGGGTTAATATAAATCTTGTCAATTTACGGCACGTGTGAGGGAAATTCTCACGGCGCGATCAACGACGGGTTAATATAAATCTTGTCAATTTACGGCACGTGTGAGGGAAATTCTCACGGCGCGATCAACGACGGGTTAATATAAATCTTGTCAATTTACGGCACGTGTGAGGGAAATTCTCACGGCGCGATCAACGACGGGTTAATATAAATCTTGTCAATTTACGGCACGTGTGAGGGAAATTCTCACGGCGCGATCAACGACGGGTTAATATAAATCTTGTCAATTTACGGCACGTGTGAGGGAAATTCTCACGGCGCGATCAACGACGGGTTAATATAAATCTTGTCAATTTACGGGACGTGTGAGGGAAATTCTCACGGCGCGATCAACGACGGGTTAATATAAATCTTGTCAATTTACGGGACGTGTGAGGGAAATTCTCACGGCGCGATCAACGACGGGTTAATATAAATCTTGTCAATTTACGGCACGTGTGAGGGAAATTCTCACGGCGCGATCAACGACGGGTTAATATAAATCTTGTCAATTTACGGCACGTGTGAGGGAAATTCTCACGGCGCGATCAACGACGGGTTAATATAAATCTTGTCAATTTACGGGACGTGTGAGGGAAATTCTCACGGCGCGATCAACGACGGGTTAATATAAATCTTGTCAATTTACGGCACGTGTGAGGGAAATTCTCACGGCGCGATCAACGACGGGTTAATATAAATCTTGTCAATTTACGGCACGTGTGAGGGAAATTCTCACGGCGCGATCAACGACGGGTTAATATAAATCTTGTCAATTTACGGCACGTGTGAGGGAAATTCTCACGGCGCGATCAACGACGGGTTAATATAAATCTTGTCAATTTACGGCACGTGTGAGGGAAATTCTCACGGCGCGATCAACGACGGGTTAATATAAATCTTGTCAATTTACGGCACGTGTGAGGGAAATTCTCACGGCGCGATCAACGGCGGGTTAATATAAATCTTGTCAATTTACGGCACGTGTGAGGGAAATTCTCACGGCGCGATCAACGACGGGTTAATATAAATCTTGTCAATTTACGTTTGAGAGAGATTTGCATTGTATTTCACCTTCCGAGAAATAAATACGACCTTAGCAAACATTCCTCGGTAGTAGCCCTGAATTTCCATGAATGTACCAAGCTATCGGTGTTAGGAGATGAATTACTCCCAACTCGAGCAGACTAATTACACAGGATAAACCATTTCAAGGTTCAGAGATCAACCTACCGTTGGAGAAGATTATTAATTCTGGGTATTTGACCTAAGGTAGTTATCATAAGCCTTGAAGATATTAACATGAACCAGCTGAAATGTGTATTTGAAAATATATCAGTTATTAAATATCTTAATACTTGCGCGAAATTCTCAATTCATTCCTAAACACTCAAAACAATGTCTTCCATGAGCGTATATAAGGAGGGGGTGAGGGGGCTGCCCCCCCCCCCCCCCCGAAATTTTGATTCGATGGTAAACATTTGTCGTAAAACCCTTAAAAATAAATTAAATAAGCTTGCTTAGTTCATAACAGATATTTTATTTTACGTGAAATAGCGTTTTAGTTGCCTCAAACTATTCCAAGTTCTAAATTTTTGTATTCCATACCCGGAAATGGTCACAGCCCCCCCCGAAATTTTCCGAGCCCTTCCCGAAATTATTTTCTATATACGCCCATGATGTCTTCCCTATCGGTATAACTCTGAATGCAATTTCTTTCATGAATTTGCGCTGGTATTTTTCTTACTGATGCACCTGAAATTATATTTAATTGCTAAAAGGAAAAAAATGCGAAAGAACACATTAAATATCTATAACTAGCTGAATACCCGTGCTTCGTCACGGCAGATAAGTAGTTATTTTATTGCGTTAAATAATGTTTCATTAAAATTACGTTACTATACAATTGTTGTGCAGTTTATTATAGCACGGTTCCCGTCATACTATATGTTATTCAATGGGCGATAAAATATAAAAGTTTTTGTTTCCAAAAAGTTATTTGGAAACACCCATTATATTTGCGAGCATTACCAAGGTTATAGGCGAGGAGGCTGTGCAAGGGTTCCGGATATTATTGCCTCACCTAGAAAACTCTAAGGATAGGCTTACCATACATCACGGTTTGACCGGGACTGTCCCGGTATTTTGCAATTGTTTCGGTATCCCGCCCGGTTTTATCAATGTCCCGGAAAAGGCTGTAAGATTTAAAAAGTAATGAATTCATGTTTATAAGAATCTTTTATAAATCGGTTACTTTTCTACAATCAACATTTTTACTACTGCTCACAGTGTCAAAGATATGAGAAGTAATCTAACTGTAAAACGCTGGAACTACCTGCACAGCGCAGCCAGCTGCCAGACACTACTATTTGGCTGAGAGATTTTTTTAAGAAAATCAAGTAGAAAAAAAAGTTCCGTTCTTATTTTTAATGTTTGGGTTCAACAGTTCAGGATCCCCCCTTCCCGTTACTTGCTAGGCTTAAAACTCACCATTTTGCTTATAATTTGTACTGTTTTTATTCCCAGCCCCCCCTGGTATGCCCATCCCATATTAATGTGTCTCGGTTTAACTCTCCAAAAATATGGCAAGCCTATCTGACGGGAACAGGGAGAAAAGAAACGCAATTGAAACTCTATGAGTGACAGTTTATTTCCTGTAATTCAAGGACTGCCATCATAGTGGAAATTAACCTCAATTAAAAATAATATTATGAAATAGATAATGTACGGTAACAGCTGTTCTGTTATCGTCCTAGCAACGCTTGCTGCCTAGGCTTGGCTGCTCTAACCAACTCAAACTTTAAACCCCTCTAAATTACTTAAAAATTCGAATATCAAAAAATCCTTTCTTAGTGAGTGCCTACGTTATATGAAGAGTGTCCATGCAAAATTTCAAAATTTTCTGTCGAGCGGCTTGGGCTGGGCGATGATAGGTGAGTGAGTGAGTGGTATTTGACAAATGTATAGTAGATTATGTATCACCTATAATACGTAAATATAATATACGAACGATTTCGAACGGAACAACTGTCGGCCAGCTAATCACTCTTTACTTCCCTTACGTTATAAGTTCTAGCAAAAGAGTTTTACTGAAAGAACATGAGCAGGAAGCTGTTTTCAGAAGCAGTTCACAGGAAACTGACAGTGGCCAACTTATACAGAAGCGGATAATTCTTAATCCTCATTCTTGAGGGAGGCTGAATAAGCCAAAACAATTATGTATTGAAAACAAACTCACTCTTCGACTACTGCTCAGAAGGCTCTATTCCAAACAACCGAAAATTCGTAGTCATTTTAAGTTTCTTGCTTTACAAGCAAATTCGTTTTACTGGTATAATCAACTGTAAATATGTGCTTCATGGCAAATAAAAGTCCATTATCTCATGGGTTAAATCTTTCTATAAAATAAGAAATAATGATAAATTCAGTTGTAGCAGTTTGAGGAGGGTTATATAGATCGGAGAATTCAAAACAAACCTATGTATACGCCATCATGATTAGCCACAGCCATCTTGATTACCACAGCTACTCCAAACTTATTACCAATACCTTTTATAGTTTCTTGGCTTATATGACTAAAATACTAATTTTACTGATAAATTTAATTTACAACAAAAACAACCAATTGAAAAGTGAGTTAAACAAAGACAAAAACAGGTTCAAAAGAACAAAACAAAAACTTTTTAAGTTTTAAGGATTTATATCTCTGATTTACATTGCCCCATCGAATATTGCTTCAGAACCTTTTTTGTAGAGAATTTAGCAAGCATTCGAATAGTCACCTTCCACTTACCACGATTTACCAACCGTTTTTGAGATATTTACGAAAAATGTACAAAGATATCTATTAATAACATATTTTTTTCCGCATACTTCCTTAACTCCAAATATAACCAAAATTTAAACATCTTAGTTGAGATGAATTTCCAAGAGGTAAAAAATATTTCAATTGAATCCCGCGATTCTAAGTACCCACTAAAAAATAATGACTTACAAAAACAGATGTTCCACATTTCTCAAAAACGGTTACAGATATCGCCTTAAAAATGGTTTCATTCGTTTTCCTATGTTAAGAAACCTACAAAACAAGTACCTGCAAGCATATGAACTCAAAAACGTAAGCGTTACGATTTTTTATTTAATTATCCACAACGATGAATTGGACGTAAATAAATAGCACCTTGGCTATTTATTGTTATGACAATCAAGGATATGATTCCATGGTCCCGGTATGAGGAACCTTGACGCAAGAAATTTATTCGATGTGGATCAACTCAATAGAGCAATTAAGAGACTGAATCATAGATGCAGAGCACCAAATATAACCAATGTTTACCTGCAATTTGTCTAGTAAGTGCACGAAGTAATACATTGCTGCAAGATGAATACATTTTGTGCAAAATCTGAATTAAATGGATGATAAAATTAATAACATTTAAATAAATAAGTACAAAAATGAATAATTGTTGACATGTTAGGAATTATCCACAAAAATTTTCTGAGGTATAAATTATTTCCATATATAGTTTATTTATTGATCCTCAACCTCAGCCAAATATATTGATGAACTAGTTACAATTCCTCATTTTTAAACGTTTCGGCCTCAGGGCCATCCTCATTAACTTCCTTTCTTGATCCACATATAAACACCCTATTTTCACAAGAGCTTGTCATCACATTACATCTAAACTTAAAAACTCTAGGATTTTTCATCTTCTATAAATAACACTTTTTTACTCTTTCTTTAAACATTTGAAATTTCCACCAGACCATGTGGCCACAACCTTCCACCATTTTCGGTCTGGTGGAAATTTCAAATGTTTAAAGAAAGAGTAAAAAAGTGTTATTTATAGAAGATGAAAAATCCTAGAGTTTTTAAGTTTAGATGTAATGTGATGACAAGCTCTTGTGAAAATAGGGTGTTTATATGTGGATCAAGAAAGGAAGTTAATGAGGATGGCCCTGAGGCCGAAACGTTTAAAAATGAGGAATTGTAACTAGTTCATCAATATATTTGGCTGAGGTTGAGGATCAATAAATAAACTATATATGGAAATGAATAATTGTTTTGTTTCTTGTTTTGCGATTATCTCCAAAACGAGCCAATCTCTAAATGACTTTTTGTCTTAGTTTTCGTTGTTCCCTTATAAGCTTGAAGTTTTGTCGTATATATATATATATATATATATATATATATATATATATATATATATATATATATATTTGGAGTAATTTGGTAGCTGTATGTTTGACAAGAATATTCAAAAATACTGTTTAGAAGGATTGCAAACTGATTAAATTCCTTCGGAATTCGTTAATACAAACAATCAATTTATTTGGTCCAATACAAGAAACGTATTATACATTTTTTTTTCAAGTGAAATGTATAGGTTTAAAACCTCTTGATATGGTCTCTGTTTAATTCGAGCCATTTTTATTTGTCCCAGTTGATAGAAGACGCAACTACTGGAGGCTCAGTGTATAGGGTTTTTTTTTTCCTTATAATATTTTAGTAATAAAAATTAAATAGATATAGGTAATTTAGAATAGTTGTAAAAGCTTATAGCTTGGATACTTGTATTTAATTAATTGTAAAAATTTATTTTATTTGTTTATATTTCTTTGGACAATAAAATTTTTTTTATATTTATCTGCTGGTGGCTGGAAGTGTTTGATGATATTTTCGCACCAGCTTTTCTATTTGAGTGAAAAATGGGTCAGAATTTGTTAAGAATTGTAAACCTTTTTAGAAAAAATTGAAAAAGGAATCATTGAATGAGGGTGGAGTGTTGAAAGCTGACACAGGTGAGAGGGTTAATTCTAGGCGCGAAATCCTCTCGTTTTCACATATGTCCATCATTCTTTCCCGCGCTTTGTTCTCGGACTTAATTACATTCTGAATGGCTTTTCAGCTCGGAAATCATCATTCATTCAAGTGGCTGTAAATTGAAGTGAGGGTAGAGAAAAACTGGACAATAGGAATTTCAGGCCGGCCGCTTCTAATTATATATATATATATATATATATATATATATATATATATATATATATATATATAAGAGAGGTCCAGTATTTAAAAAAATATACTACTATAATAATTATACTTTGTTTTGAGAGTAAGGGGGAAGAATAATTTAGCATTACCAGATTGAAATATCAATATTCTAGTTTCGATTATAAAAATATTTTATTTCGGTTACGTTCTTTATACAATTATTTTTTATGTATAATTATAAAAACCTTTGGGTACATTTCAATAATACACCAGCAACCCGCTGCATAGTGGGACAAACGAGGAAAGAACTCCAAAATGAAAAATCCATTTCTGGAGTTAATTTTTACGGTTTTTATCCTTGATTAGTGAAAGAATGAAATACAATTCGCTTGTTCCTTTCAAAACAATTTTCAACGCTGAAAGTATCATTTTTCTTGCAGCTGTAAGATTGTTCTTTTGTTAACAATATTTTGAACTCGTTATGTCACACTTGATTGATCGGTGATTTTCATCCTTTAAGTTGACATGAAGACAACCTTTTTTTAAAACAGTAGCTGTCCAAAAAAAAAAAAAAAAAAAGGATAAGAGCAAACCTGAGAATGACAAATTTGAAGCAAATTGAGTAAAATTGGAAGCAAACAATGAGTAAAGTGCATATCCTAGCTTAAGATGGCGGTAATTGATCTACGACCAGGATGGATCACAGAATATATTCTATAAGTTCATTTCTCCGTTTTTACCCTTTTTGTACTTATTTTAATTAATGTAAAAAGGCCTACTACTACAAAACAATAATTATATTTTTAGTAATTCGTTTTCTTTTGTTTTTTTTTTTTAATTTTTATTCTTTGTATTTTTATAATTGGAGAACCTCAAATATAACTATTACACTTAACGAAGGTGGAAATAAACAAATGTAGGAATAATTCATTAAAAAAACTCTTAATCCGTGTTGATTTTTTACGACCTTGATATGGTTCTTTAAACACAGGAAACACTTGATCCACCATTGACATCAGAACTAACAAAATTGATAAGAATTTGATTCGTAAATTTCCAGTCAAATTTGGGTTGCAGGCGCAGGAGAGGGCAGAATTGGCTATTCAGCTATACCCCCACATTACTATTAGCCGATGAGACATGGTACACCTACTTTATAATAAACAGCTGTTACCCGGTGAGTCATGGTACACCTACTTTATATTAAATAGCTGTTACCCGGTGAGTCATGCTACACCTTCTTTATATTAAAGAGCTGTTACCCGGTGAGTCATGGTACACCTACTTTATATTAAATAGCTGAAATAGCTGTTACCCGGTGAGTCATAGCACTCCTACTTTATATTAAATAGCTGTTACCCGGTGAGTCATGCTACACATACCTTATATTAAATAGCTGTTACCAGGTGAGTCATAGCACTCCTACTTTATATTAAATAGCTGTTACACGGTGAGTCATGATACACCTACTTTATATTAAATAGCTGTTACCCGGTGAGTCATGCTACTCCTACTTTATATTAAATAGCTGTTACCCGGCGAATCATGGTACACCTACTTTATATTAAATAGCTGTTACCCGGCGTGCCATAGTACTCCTACTTTATATTAATAGCTGTTACCCGGTGAGTCATGGTACACCTACTTTATACTAAATAGCTGTTACCCGGTGAGTCATGCTACACCTACTTTATATTAAATAGCTGTTACACGGCGTGCTATACGGCACCTACTTTATATTATATATAAAAAAACTCATTGCTGCCCATTCTTATTCAACAGAAATTTGGAAAATTTATCTTAAACAGCATGCAGTTTTTATGTATATATAGATATAGATCATATATATTTACAGAATACAAAACCTGTTTATTTAAACAGGTAAATAAGAAATGTCCTCATACTTAGCCAGAAAAAAATAAAATAAATAAAAGAGAGAATAAATAAGCACTATCCATATCTAATAACTAATAGGAAACAAAATTCTTCCTACAGGGCGACTCGAACTTGGAACTTTGCAGTTATCTGCCACCAGCCATGTGGAAGCAGCAGTGGAGGGGATAGCATATTTAATGTCACTTGTCAAACAACTGACAATATGCCAAAAATCATAGAACGATGTTTCTTTACGCTCCGTTTTAGTGAATATATCATAGCCAAAAGTGACGATTTCTGCCAATTTACTCTTCTGTAACTCCTCCGGTTTACAGTCTCGAACCCGCGACATTGGAAATTGGAGTCCTAGACGATTTTGGCCTCTCCTCTGACACTCCTCGGATCAAGACCTCCCTGAGTGCCAAGTTTGGTCAAAATCAGCCAGTAAAGCTTATGTACACAGTCTAAATGCTTCGTAATTAAAACGTGTCATTCATAAATCAACAAATATTAAGTGGAGAAGTACAATCTATTCTCGTCTACTAAACTATTCCTTTTGTTTAAACGCCATTTACCAACTATTTATTTTATAACGCGGAGTTTGTTACAGGGCAGTTTGTGCAAATACTCTGCAATTAACCTTTTGGCCTCCGTTTGTGTATCTTATCGTGTAACTTTATGTAGGTATGTCTTGCGGCCATAGTTCCAACTAGGATCATGAGTGCATTGTACCATTTCCTCGTGTATTTGGAGATAATAAATAGGTAATACTTTATTCTTTTTTTTTTTTTTTTTTTTTTTTTTTTTTTTTCCTTGGTGTTTAAAGGCCATTCAACCACTATTGGGTCATTTATGCCTCTTGGCCGGTCCGTTGGTAGCATCGAAAGCAGAGACAGAGCCCGAGGCCAGCGGGAGGCGGACCCAGCCAAGGTCGAGTAGAGTCCCCCGTGCCAGTTCTACCTTAGTGGCCCGCATCTGGTGACTGGCTGCCAGGTCTATGATAGAAGGTGTGCTTGCTGGTGCCAGGGCAACCAAACCTTCGCAGACCGCATGGGGGGGGGGGGCTCGTCCTCAACCCTAACCAAGCCCATCGCTCCCGCCGACACACGCGCCCCACCTCCGTTCCGAACGCCACCAACGGTAAAAAAAGTATTTGTAACAAAATTTTAGTTAGTAAACGTCTTAATAATTTAAATTATATCAATTAATAATGGTTATACATTTTTTAAAAGGGACTAATATGTTTTACGTTTGCTGTTAAATAAGTTTAGATGAAATTTTTGTCGAAATATATTCTAGAGGCCTTATTGCTTATAATAGGTGATAATTGGAAAAGATTTTAATTTACGATGAAGAATCAGCGCTAAATTTTGTTTTTTAAATTGGTTTTAGCCAGGAAAGAAAACATATTAGAAAGATGAACTGAATTATTTCCTAGCAGCTCTCTAAGATGTATCGGGAGACTCAGTCGAGACTCAGTCTCGACTGAGTCTAGAATAATACTTTATTCGTCAGGCGTATATATCCTATAGCCTATTTAAATAGATGGTCCACTTCGAAGGGAAAGGTTCGTGACATAAATTAACTCCACAGAGAAAATCACCTTTCTATAACATTACTATTGGAAGACGTTTTAGTCATGCTTTCAGTCTTTGTTTTAGCAAAACTTCTTAGACATTAAACACTATCTCAAGTGGTTAAACATGGGCCGCACAAACAGAAAATTATTTCGATTTTAGTTCTATGCTGTTAGTTCCTGCTGTTGAGGAACTGTACAGATTAGTGATGGGCGATTTACGAATATGAATCAATCTTTTCAATCGATTCGAATCGAAATAAAAAGATCGATCCACAAAAAAAGATTAAAGAGTTCAAATCGCATCAAAAAATCTATTTCTAGTCGAATATCGATCTGTGATGTGGATTGATTTCACGGTTACTTACAATTACCTACGAAATTCGTATTTCATTTCGAATCGATTTACATTCGAGCATCGCCGATCACTACTATAAATCGATCAAAATAAGTAGATTTCAATACTTGATGATAAGGAAAATATGTCTGTAACGTAAAATCAGATAAAGTTAAGTCTATTGTTCAGCTAAAATAATTTATAATGAACCTACTAATGTTGTCATATTAAAATATATGGATATTATTACATACATACCGTACTAGTATTTCTAAAGTGGCACAACTCAACAAAGAAACATAACTGAAAATGTGTCCCACTTGCCTATCTAGGTGGAATACTATAAAGTCAGGAAGAGTGACACAAGTGCCCTTTGGCGTACAATCACTGCTGCAGTTTTGATGGTTGATAAAGCCGTATTTATCAATGTCTTTCATAGTCATAGCTGAAAAACACCGAAATCTGAGTTGTATCATTTAGAAATACTCGTGCGATATGTTAATCGGATCAGAAAAAATGGACTAAAATAATAATAATAATTGACAAAAATGTTTATTCAAATTAGGAGTACAGTTCGAAACCTCATTTATATTATATTACGTTCTTTCCTCTACTAGGGAAAACGGAAGGTATTGAGTCGTTGTATAATCTTATTGTTGTATTAAAAGTTTATTACCAGTCATAGGACACAGTTCTGTACTTTCTTCTTCAGTTAAATATGAGAAATAAGATTGAGTAACAAGTGGTAAGAAAAAGCATTTCAACATTTGAAATTAAAAAAAAAAAAAAAAACACTTTATTTTACGGTATTTGAGATTGACCGATTCTTTAAAAAAATCGGCCCTTGGAGATCGATTAAAAAATCGATATATCGTGTTTAAAAGTTCAGATCGCCCATCTCTAGAAAAGGTTATTGTATTTTGATATTCTATTGTCCTAGGCAATATACATAAAAGACAATACACAATTGCTACATAAAGCTGCTTTTTTTTGTTAATAAAAATACAAAGGCTGAGGAATAAGGGTATATCTCCCCCAGCAGTGGTGCCAACTCTCCCCCAATATTCTTTCTGAGAGGAGGCTCTCTACATAAATTGTATATTAATTTTTTCTCTTTACTTTGATGCTAATAAAATCCTTCCCCCCCCAGGCTAAGTGAATTCCGGAAGCAATATAGTGGCGATATTTGAGAGCCCTCCCTTTTAGTTCCGGCTAAGTGCAATTTCAAAGATTATATTATTTGTAAAGACAGAAATAATTAAACTAAATTATTATATATAATTTAATATATATATATATATATATATATATATATATATATATATATATATATATATATATATATATATTCAAAGGAAGGTCAAAAAATAAAACAAGTGGACAAATACATAAGATTTATTTAGCTCTTCTGAACAAGTTTCACAACTTCAATGGTTCATCGGCCTGAACTTCGAATGTTATATGGAGGTTAATACAGACTTCACCCTACAGTACAACTAGACCAAGTCCATTTCTGGCATTTTATGTTGAAATTACATTGAAGAGTATTACTAAAATGGCTCTTTTCATTGCTACAGGGGACTAAGTCCTAACTTTATTATTTTGCCACTTGTAGTAGTTCTTGCTACATATCTGGAAGACATTCCCATTTGTTTTCAGAGCACAAGCCAAGTCCAAGTTGTAAGTATTTTATGAACAAGGCTATACATAAATAATGTCAGTGTTTAAATTCAAATCTTTTTAAGACTTATACTGGTCAATGGGTTTTATGCAACGTCCCTGCAATTAAAACGAATATTACTCATTTCCTCAAAACTGTATAACATGGACTTGGTCTAGTTGTGCTCTGAACCCTCCTCATATCAAAATTAGTTTAATTAGATCAAATCTACTGCTTTCAGGCATAAATTTCTCATTTTAATTTCAAGTGTATTAGAGAAACATGCTCTAGAAATGTACCCACTCTGCAGATCGACACAATAGCTTGGTCGAGACCTGTTAAAAATAGGAGTGCCTTGAAGCTAGCTTTTTTCTGCTCTCTTGGCTTATAGATTTAAGGATAAACCATGATTTAGACTTACCGAAGGCGGGAAGACAGAGATACTCGATATTCGGGGTGTATAATCCATGACGGATGGATAATGCAGAAGAGGACTTACAAACAAAACCATGATTTACTGTTCCAGCTTTCTGTATGATTTGTGTTTTTCCGCGCTTCCTATGTCATTGGGAAGGGAAAGTTGCTCTCAACAAGTTGTGAAGAGTAGTTGGGCTGCAGGCATAAATCTACAACCAACTCCCAACTAAGGGAGATATGTGTTCTCTCTATGGCCAAAGCACGGATCAGCTTATGTATTTGCCCATTTCGCGATCTGCTTTATGTCCAATAGATAATTTAAAGGAGTTTGCATTGAACGACAGTTTCCTCAATCCAGAAGCTCCTATAAAAATCTCCGAATCCGATTCAAACTGAATCACAAATTATGTCATTTTTCCTATCTTAACAAACTAAAATGCCAGTTGATCCAACTCCTGAAAATTAATTGCATTATTAAAAAATACATATATCTTTTAGTCGATGAACCTAAATATTTCAAAATAGTTTTAATTGTTTGGTAGTTTGGAGGCAGTAAAGCAGTAACCTTTGAATTTCAACTATTATAGTTATTATTTGAGCCCGAAATGTTTCGTTTCAGTTTTTGCTTCTCTTCATGGGAGTTTCTACTATCTGTGTGTTTGGATGGAGTGCCTGCAGTGCTACTAATACAGATGTGTGATTATGAACAAATTCTGCTTGTGTGCCACAGAACTCAGGCATCTAGCGGTTACTAAATCAAATAGTTGTTTCTTAGAATTCCCAGTAGATAGTGATGGGACGTACTTCTCAAACTATGCCAGATTAATGACCCTTCAGATTTTAATGAAACTGTTTCGACAACTCACCAAGAACAAATCGTTGAGGCTCCTGCCTTGTTGCACACGGCCAAAACTTCTCAGCAACAAATGGGTTAAAGGATAAATATATTTCAACATATTTTATAACAGAACAAAAGTTTCTTAGTTTTATTTATTTCTATATACTGTAGTGTCCGTGCCTTAGACTAATCAGTATACAAATATTATAAAAATATATTGCTTTATTCTCGATGTGTTTGTATCTATGATTGCGGATTGAAGGCGATCATCTAGAATACAAAGGGAACAATGTCGAAGCCCCGTAATATAGACTACAATATGGCGGACAAAGCATGGTTGATGAATCGAAGAAATAAAACGGCTTCTTCTTTTGTTGTATCGCCTCATCCTGTTGATTTATTGCTCCATAATAGCTGTGTTTATCTTCCTTTATTCAGTCAGCTGTTACTCCATTCATTAACACTTCATTCAGCCACGAATCCATAAAGCTACAGGCCAATACTTTTCCATCTTCGCAAAATAGAAAAATAATGAACTATCATTTTTAAAATAACTAGTATATATTTTTTTCCTCTTTATAACAAATTAAATTCATTTCTTCATTGGTAAACTAGCTGAATACCGGTGCTTCGTCACGTCATACTTAAAAATTTTAATATAAAAAGGGAGTGTCCATGCAAAATTTCAAATTTTTCTGTTTGAGGTGGGCGATGATAGGCCATTGAGTGAGTGGTATTCGACATATATATATATAGTAGATATAATATTTTTGTTATTTATAAATGGTTGTAGTCCTATGGGCTAGTGCCATGGATTTTGGAGTCCTCTGAGAAAATTATTTATTTTTGTGCAGCAGAAGGTTACTACTCATTTAATACACACTACTCTTCAGTAATCTTTTATGGACGCCTCTTAAATAAAATAATGCATAGTACATAAAATAATAATCCTTAACTATTTTTTAAGGTATGATCCTCCAAAGCAGCTTTGTTGTTTTGTTGTCTTTTCGAGGTTTTAACGTTTTGTTTGACACTCTGTTATTAAAATTTACCTGATTCCCCTATATACACCTTGCTGCTGATTGCCCAATCAATTTGATATAATAGCGACCGTATAATTTATTGTCATGATAACAATCTCATGAAATGGGTATATTATTCGCTGCTCTAGAACATATGCAGGCGATCAAACAAAATTCCAAAGGTACGTATCCAATAATCTGAAACAATTACTTCAAAATGATATCAATGATTAGCACCCTCACTATAGGTACAAAAACACGCAACTACCACTCGCAGTGCTCATGTGCAGTCAGAAAAACCAGTATTAAACCATCAATCGTTCAATTTGTATATATAGATATATATATAAACATACAAACATTTACGCTTGAAGCCAACGGCCATAGCCAAGTTGATGCACCGGTTCCCGTAGATCACCGAAGTTATGCAACGTCGGGCGTGGTCAGAACCTTAATGGGTGACCGACCACGTGCTGTTGGTATTATAAAAGGGTGGCAACCTGTAGATAGCCCGGCGTTAATAGCCTAATTGTTGATACGCCGTTAAACACGAAAAAAAAAATTTACACTTGAATGAATAAGTGTCGGTGTATCACGTGCGTGTAGGAAGTTCTACGCCATATTATATGTGATCTGGAATAACATTGAAATCTTGCAAACGCACACCCGAATATATCTCCATCCCTGTAAATGCCTCTTTTGTAAGGTTATATTTAAATATAGTATTCGTTCTAGGTGAATAGATTCATGCAAGGAGGTTCCTCGTTACACTGTTCATGCCTCTAAATTGTTTGTGTTTCGATTGAGTTCGCTGAGTTGGAAATAATTAATAAGTTGTTCTTCCCCTATTGATGAAATTTCGAAATTGCTAGCCTATATTAATCTCCATTAACCCCAGTATTACTTTGAGTTCTTTATATCAAACTTTTCAATTTGTCATTACTATTTTCAACCCAAGGTTGCACATATTTCATAGCTAATATTTTCACATTCCAAACCATAATGTCTATTTTAACTAAACAATTCTCCGCAACGGCTCACTTTGTTTAAATTACTCTACATACAAGTTGCCACCAAATGTACTCGCTGCGTTGAAGAAAATAGAGATGAGAGAGTAGAGGAAGTAGGATGATGAGAGACATTCCATTTGAAACATTCAAGAGAAGCGCCGAGTGGGGGATGCGGCAGATGAGAGATGCAAATAGAATAGGGACCAAGAGTGGTGCATGAGGGACTCCATCTAGTGTAGGCTGTTTCCAGCTCTACATTTGGCTAGGAATTCATTCTAACAGTAGAGTTGCAATTTATGTTTTATTGTTTCACATGTTTGACCTGTTTTTATGACACACAAGCAAAAATGTAAGAATTAGTATTTAATTTGTAAGACCAGTTCTGGAAATAGTATATTTTTTCTGGTGGAGGAGGGGGGGGGGGTATTTTGAACGTAAAGTTTGATTTATTTCAATAAAATTGTACTAACCTTTGTCAAACAATTGATGTTCTAGAAAACCAAAAAAATCTAGTGTCTTCCTTTATCACCAAGCAATCTTTCGTATTGATATCTTAAAAAAAGGTGAACTATCTTAGCCTATATGCTCAATGCAAATCATTTAGCTTGAATGTATATTAACGTGTGAATGTAGAACATAAACTCTTAGTAAACACTATACTATGTAGCGTTTTATACATCCGAGACTTCACAGGGCATTCTTAAGTGCACAACTTTTGGCAGTTCAAGCAAATATTCCAAAAATTAGCTGATCATCTGAATATAATGTTAGAATAAATTTATTCATTTTGCTTCTTAAGATTATTTTATTGGATATAGTAGTAGCAAAATTACTAATATAGCACAAATAATATTATACAAGGCCAACTCTCTGCAATTTAGATACCCTGTATGCAATAAAAAAAAAAAAAAACAAATAAAATACTAATCTTATCGTCTCTTTAGTTGGATTTAAGGCCTAACAAAGATATTTTTGTATCAGCTTCTGGCAATCTAGCACCAGAAACTGATGTAGTAATTCTTGAATGTATTTGTAGATGTTAAACGCCATTCGCAATATGAAGTGAAGTAATCACAATTACCATACGCACAGACATGGTCTATTAGCGTTGTAATCGGGGTGTGTACTAGATACAACTCGTTACACAACGGTGGTTCCCGTGTGACTTCCCGATCCACAGCCCATTCGTCTAGCATTTATGCGGTATGACTAGCAAATGAGATTTTTTAGAGCTCGGTCACGTGTCAACTATTTTTCGATGTAGAATCACCAGAAAAAAATGGGGCAAATCGGTGACCCCATCGCTGTATACTCCCCTTGTGAGCTATTCGGCGATGAAGCTGTTGCCGCTATATGCCAGTACTTCTTCAATCATGAATAGGGCTCCTGAGTCCCGGCGGATCTGGGCGGATAAAATGTTGACGTATATCTCTTACTTAGGTATATATCTCACTATATCTCATATCAGATCCCCGAAAGCTCGCTACACACTTTTCTATTTTCCAATTCTTTTTAACTACACCCATTTTTATCACAAAAGGTGTAAAAAAACAAAACAACAAAAAGTGCTGTTAAAAAATTTAGTTTATTTTTTTCGTACAATGACCAAAACCAGCTCAAAAATATTTGCAGGTTAAAAAAAAAAGTATGCTTCTGTGCCACATCAATAATGAGTTGAACACAGAAATGCGGCATATATACGGTATTAAGAGTATTTTTGCGCATCTGTTTTTTTCAGATACCCTGGACTGTCTGGAACAAGTCCTTGTAGTTGGCGAACAAAAAAAAAAAAAAGTTTCAAATTCGGCCAATATCGCGGGTTTCCACGTTTCGTCCCCCTGTGTGACGCCCCAATATGTTGTTAAACCCCTAACAATGAAATGGGAGTATTTTAACAGAAGTATTTACTTACGATTGTGTTGTGCCTGCTTAATTTACTGCTGACCTTTCTGCAGGACTGATAGGAGCGATCATTCGCGGAAGGAGGAATGTCGTATTCGCTTCGCATTATGCTGCTACTGCCAACACTATATTGTGTATTGTCTTTCACTTGATAATGTTATCACTTTAGTAGCTTACGTTACTCTCTGTACATTCTCTCTCTTATCAGCTGTTTTTTTTTGTTAACTCTCCTCAAAGCATCCTCCGTAGCAACCAAGATATCAGACGACGGTGTCACGTAAATGCAGTTTCCTAAAACCACTTCACGGATTCCGTTTATGACGCTTTTCCTAATTCCCGTTCCTATTTTGTAGTTTGTCCTGATGGACGTAAGGGTTTATAAGGCAGCCCAACCCTTTTTGTGACTGCAGAGAGTCCTCATGCATCTAAAGAGGCAGGGCAGTTCACTCGGATCTCGTAATCATCATAATCTTGGGCTAATTTTTGGCGTAATGATCTTAGCCAAAATACTCTATTATTGCATTACTGCTAACCAGTGCAATAAAAAATAAAACAAAACATCTGATGCCAAATTATGGAAAACGCTTAACGATTTTGCACATTGGACATTCAAGTTGTGCTATTTGTAACAATGGACGTATTTCCCATGTTTCTGGTCTTTCGTCTTCGGTTTCTTTAACAATTTTCTGTTACTATGTGTTGTGAAACTTCATTTTGACATTTCTTGTATTTTGAATTGGATATGTTAACGACATTTTGTAAACTCTATTAACCTCTAAAAGTCGTAATTTTAATTTTGTCCTCGATAGCTTATCATAGTTCAGGTGATTGCATAGAAAGAATCAAATAACTAATCAACTATTATTTACTAATCGCGAAACCACTCAGCCTGATTCCACATCTACACCTCCTTGCTGCCTAGACGTTAGCAATCCCAAGACCGCGTAGACTCGATGCTCCCCGAGTGGACTTCTGACCTACTATACTACACCCTCTATTTGCATCTAAAGGACGGGTCTGCCCTCCAGTGTAAACACAAACATCCCTTCCACTCCTAACTCCTAATAAGTCTATTAGAATGAATACTCTCAAACAACAAGTGTCTTAGTTTTACACATCAATACAGGATTCTAGTGTTTACTATAGCTATGCAGATATTTCCTTGAACTTAGTAGGAAAGAATAAAACATTTGATACATTAAAGTGAAAGTTAGCGAGCAAATATATGTTTCACTGTTTCGAGAAATGTTTCACTTGTATCCACTGACCTAATTATAATTTGTATATTTTTTCATATATGATTCATAATTGAAATATATGATATCATTGTTGTACGAAAAAATGGAAAGTGGATGTAATAATTGAAGGACTCAGTGCCAAAGATGACTAACACACAATTAGAAATAACTGATAAAATTGGAGTTTAAGTTAGAGAGAATTTGAAAAAAAAAATAGTGTTGTTGAGAGAAATGATTTCAATTTCTACAATTAAAATGATTTCTGTCAACAACACTATTTTTTTTTTTTCAAATTCTCTCTAACCTTAACTCCAATTTTCTCAGTTATTTCTAATTGTGGGTTGGTAACCTTTGGCGCTGAGTCCTTCAATTATTACACCCTCTGTCCATTTTTTTTATATAACCCTGTTTCAGGCTTCAATCTCAAACGAAACATTGGCAATTAAGATTCATTATTTTTAAAAGAATATTATTTTATAAATTATCGTGATCGAACCTTTACTACGTTTCACACTAGCTGATTAATGTCGTTCTTAGAAATCATGGTACTGTTATATTAAAACAAACAAAAACATTTAGCGCCGTTCCTCCTTCACACATAATACTGGACGCTTTTATTGTTATTAGTTTCTCCCTCTAGACAAGAAAACTCGCTTCTCGAATCACTGACCAGAGTATTTGACTTTTCATAATCCAGATATCGCTCGTTCAAATTTATAGTGAGACACTACACGGTAAAATATTCGGGATAAAAAAAGTAAAATTTTACCAATGGAGTAAAAAAATAAAAAATAAAAAGAGCGATCGTTTTTTCTTTTTTTTCTTTTTTTTTTTTTTTTATTATCTCGGCTACGAAATCGTGAAGAGTTCTCAGTCCAAATCCTAATAATTTTTCTGAGAAATGGGTTCAGAATAAATGTAGTATTTTATCATTTTCAATGGGCCAAATGACCCCAGCAGTCGAAGTCCCTTAACAAAAAAAATGTATTAAAGAGAATAACCTCAAGTACTCACCTCAAGCCTTCCCGCTACAGCAATGTCCACACACCTGCTCACACCATGGGGATTAACAATACAATACTACAGACAAAAAAAGTCTCGCCAATTCACGGCAAGCGGATAGGCGAAGGCTGTCGAGTTATTTTAACTACAGACGTCTATATGCAGAATAAGTTTGTTAAGTAAGAAAAAAATATGGTCATAACCATAACACGCTGTACAATATAAGTCATTCCAGAATCAACTGGCCTTATCTAAGACACATATATCATATAAATATCAATACATGTCTGTTTGTCTAACATCAAGCTTGGATAAAAGAAGTTCAAAGATAATGTAGAAAATATCAGTTAGACGAGAAGTAATCATTTTCTGCCGTTCGAGCATACTCGATTATACTGATATAATGAGTATTATACTGATGAGAGCTGGTCACCTTTATCCGTCTGGCGTCCTAAAGTAACCATGTACCTGAGCGGTATATTTTGACGCAGGTTTCCCCAATCCCACAGTACAGGCCTATCCTTCAGGCATGCGTGTACTAACCAGCAGATCAGCATTTTTTGTGATTGTTAAAAAAAGAAGTATAAAAAGAAAAATTGCCTCTTCGTGTGTTTGCTGAAAATAAATGTTCACTCATAGGGCGCATCAGTAAAACGTAGGTATACTCGGTCTTGAGAGTGGGGACGCTAATTTTTGAGGGAATGTCATCGGGACAGCTCAAATAACAATAATAATACGCCTAAATCGAAAAAATCCTGGTACATATATCTTTTTCTTTTAATATTAAAAAAATAAAAAAATATTACATGTATTTTAACTTCTTTCGTTCGTAACTCTTCTATAATTATTTATTTATTTTTTTTTTGCTATAAAACGTAGGTTAGAAAAACGGTTTAGAAAAAAGAAAAGAAATGAGCCCTGTCCCGGCTAGAAAAAGTTGTTAACCTATAGACAACCAGTATTCAATAATAAACTGATGTTAAAATTTAAATAACAATCAAATTTAAATCTTTAAACGCTGTTTGAAACTCCTCAAAAAGACACTTTAGGTGTTAAGTTACGCCTAGTATAGCCTGGGATACTCAATTACAAAGTCAAATTAAGCGTAGTTTTTTAGCACTTTCTTCTTCACACCGTTTACTGATTCTCAAAGAGAGAAAATTCGCAAAAACATTAAATTTAATAATAATTAAAAAAAAAAAAAAATATTCATGCCGTTTTGAACCCATTTCGTCAACACAGACACGGGGTTCTGGGTAAGCAAACCAGTAAAGCATGTACATGTTGATGGCTTATAATACAAACTTATACAGAAATCAAATTCCGGCAGACTATAGACTCAGGAAAAGTCCTAAATTACAGTACAATCTTTTCCTATATTTGTTAGCGTGGTTCCTCCCTCCCTCCATAGGGAGGAAACCCGCTTATGTGATTGACCTTATGACGCAATCCCCTTATGATCGCAAGTCCCGATTAGAAAATTTCTCGTTTCAGACCCCATGGACCACGAATATATATATATATATATATATATATATATATATATATATATATATATATATAAATATATAAATGTATATATATATATATATTTGTTTCTCTGTTCGCGCTCCTGACGCACAGTGGTAAAAGTGAAAAAGCGCTCAAAACTTGATTTTTTGAAGTATTTTCTCCGAACCCATTTGCCTTAAATATATGTTAAATACCTCGTGAGAGTGCTATTTCTTGAGTTATAGGCCACCACCGTTGATTGCAGGACGGTGGTTAATCATTGAAGTACTAGAAACGAAGAAAATTTCCCAAATCCTCATGTACCAAAATCCTTCCTTCAACTTTACTTTTTCAGACCGATAAGGTTGACGCATGTTTTTGTTGTTTTAATTGGATGTTCGAAGGGCAAAAAAAAAAAAAAAAATGTTTGTACTTTTCGAATCGCCTTCGTGGACGGGGATACTGAAAAAGTAAAAAAAAAATACACGTTCAAATTTCGTTTTGTCATATAGCTTTTGCGTCTCACTAATTTCGGGCTTAAATATTCCGTGGGCATTTAAAGAAAGACCCCAGACTGAAATTAGCTGCATAAGTCTGCCTACTTCGGTGATAGAGGTGAACGAACTCGGTGAGACAGACGCACGTTATCTCTATGTAAACATTGGAATCAAATCGAAGATGGATTTTTTTTTTGCAGTACTCAAGTCAGTGTTGGCTGCAAAAAATGACTGAAGTGATCCGAGTGAAAAATCGTGTCCTAGTTGAAATATTGTAATTTCAGGTTTCTAAATCAACTATATCAGAATGTTATTGAGTTTTAAGCGGGTTTGGGCGGTTTTTGACCACTGTGTGACGGCTCAAACATGGTCTGATTTTGATGAAATTTGGTACAAAAATCTTTCTTCTAATTTGAAAGGTCAAGTTTGTTATCCACCAGAATCCCTCCACCGGAACATGGCTTTTGGAGCGAAATTCGCGCAAAAAACCCAGAACGCTTACGTTTTCGAGTTCATATGCATGCGTAGATAAACGAATGAAACCAATTTTAAAGCGATATCTGTAACCGTTTTTGAGAAACTTTGTAACTCCTATTTTTTCAAACTAACTTTTAGTTTGGGCATTCAGAAACGATTCATTCAGTTGAAATTTATTCCAGAGGTTTATTATTCATCAAATCTAAGATACTTGTAGATAGATAATTTTTTTTTTTTTTTTTACGGCGCATCTACAACTTGGCCATTAGCGCCGGGCTATCTATAGGTTGCCACCCTTTTATAATGCCAACAGCACGTGGCCGGACACCCATTCAGGTACTGACCACACCCGACGTTGCTTAACTTCGGTGATCTGCGGGAACCGGTGTATTCAACGTGGCTATGGCCGTTGGCAAGAGATAATTGTATTTTAAATAACTGTATTTTGAAATAAATTTATTTGAAATAATTCTTTAAAAATAACTTTCTTTGAAATAATATTTCAAATAAATTATTTTAAATACAGTATTTTTTATTTTTATTTCAAATACATTTTGCTCATCTCTGATACACAAACACTGTGAATAAACACATGAATCAACGTACGGCTTCATTTTTAAATTTAAATTAATAATTTGTTTCCTAAGGAATAAAAAGTTAGCAAAGCGATTTCAAAATTCCAGTTTCACTGAATAATGTCACTTGATTAAGATATTTACGAAAAATTTGGCAATATTCCGATGGAAAAGCACATCCAGGTTATCCGCCTAGAATATAACTCCTCTCAGAAAGGAGTTTCGAGGTTCGACGTTAAGTTATTTCTTGGATTGAAAATTTAAATGAGACCAAGAAGAGAGGAGAATCACTAGAATCGATTAAGTACGTAATCGAGGTAATTCCAGAAGGAGCGAACATCGATTACCTGGGCAGTGGCTAATTTATCGATATCTCTCTCAGGAACCTTCCATTCCTAATGTTCCTCCAGATTAGAGAGAACTAAAATTTCCACCTCTAGCTACCATCTTATTCTAAACTAGCTGTTACCCGGTGTGCAATGCTACACACATGCTTCATGTTAAATAGTTGTAACCCAGCTTCCATGGTATGCCTACTTTATATTGTAAATTTTAAAAAATGATTGATTATATGATATTTGTCCAAATTATGAGAATATACGATTATAAATTGAGAGCTCAGATGAAAAAATTATTTTCCAATTTTTTTTTGTGAAACTGGGGTGGAAAATAAATTAACCCTTATTTTAAAAAGTATACTATTTTTAAAAAGTACTCTAATTTTAAAAAGTATACTTATTTAAAAAAGTACCCTTATTTTAAAATGGTATTACAATTAAATGATTCCAAATCATTTAATTGCAATACCGTTTTAAATAAAATCCAAACCAAACTCCCTTTGTTTAATTTTTTTAAAGAAAAAAAATGTGTGGTCCATAAATAAATAGCAATAAAATTGAGGCATTTAATTAAGGTTATGCTTAGTTATAAGTTGTAATAATTATAACTGAAACTATATTCTTTATTTTCATTGATTTTTTTTTAAATATAATATTTTTTTATTTTAAGGGCTTCGCACCTAAAGCTAAAACCTCAACCTTGCGCAAATATAATATTAATATGTTATATTGTTTACCTGTTCATGTAATAATCTGTGACTGAGTTTTTTTTTATGAATGAAAAAGGTAGGTAAGCGGTGTTTTAAAATATTGTTTCAAATACACTTTCACATATTTTTTCCCCCTTTCTATTAAAGCTTCTGTTTCAAATTTTATGGTTCATGAGCTCTTCTATAAGGATAGTCTTTCTATCATAGGAAATAGGGGCATCTAAGAATAAAAACAAATTTAAGATATTCTTCTTGCAGTTATGGACAACACTGAATTAAAGATATTTGGGAATTTGAATAACGACATTGATTTGGCGAGCAACAATATTTTTACCAGAATTGCAACCGTATTTAAACATTTAGTTCAAGAGCTGGTAACACACTTTTCAAGTGTTTTATGCACCTTGAAAATTTGCTATAGTGGGTCTCTAGGGTAGATGAAAAGGTAATCAGGTAATCAGTAACAAACTATGGGCCAAAAATAGTGTTTTATTCGGAAGCCATAGTTCTTTAATGTAAAATTAAGGCAATTCTATAATGAATAATATATAAGGCAGACACTTTTAAGGGGGATAACATATAAAAAAAAAAACCGAAGTGGGTTTTTTGTAATATTAAATGAAGTTTTTTCTTCACACCGCTATTTAAACACCATAATTCAAAATAATTACAAAAGGGCAGACACTATTTCTGAGGTTTAGTAATCAGCAAACATGAAAATAAATTTAGCCGATGATAGACTGCAAAACACTGCGTGTAACCGTAAGAGTGAGTGAGAGGACCAATCATAAGGACAGGACAGTCCTTCTAGTTCTAGAAATAAAGCAATTTCCCTTAACTATACATTAAAGATTGTGAATAAAATACTATTTTTGTGACATATTTTTTCCCCTATGGTCCAGGAGACACATATATGCCTTACCTTCTCACGGGAGGCAATAGAGCAAAAATCCAAGGTGCATAAAATACTTCATGAAATTTGCGTTACCAGCTCTCCGACTAAATGGTGACAGTCAGAGGATATAACTATCTTAGACAAAAGAAAGCATATGTCAGAATATAATAGATATTAAATTAATAAAATATTTCATGGAAAATTTAATTACTTATTTATTTATTAGAACACCACAATTCACGTGACTTCCTCTTCTTATAAAAATAATATTTTAATACATTAATTTATCTGCAAAAAAAAAAAAAAATAGCATACAAAAGAAATATTAATAATAATAATAAAATAATGTTTCAAAATGTGGTGAAAATTAATTAATTTATATACATTCATTTGTATGAATATAAACATTTATGTAATTTATTATGTACATCTATCTATAAGCGAATAAAAAAATAAGTTAATATAACAATTTGCATATGTATGTAAGAGGATTAATTTTAAGTCCCTTACAAAATGACATTGTTTAAAAAAAAATATATAAAAAAAAAATCTTTGTTTTTGGAGTTCTTTATGTATAAAACAAAAAGCTCTATCTTTTTGGAGAGTCTTGGAGCTTTAAACTTCACTTAAAGCTACATATTCTGCATATGTAGACTCTTCTGTAACATCTTGTTGCTTTCTCGATTTCCAGTAAAATACATTACTAAATAACCTAATAATAAAACCAGTGGTGGATTTTCGTTCTAAATGATCATTTAAGAATATAGCCTCTACATCCATCTGTTCAACATTTAGACCCATTTGATATCATTATTTTGTTTCAAACTATCTATTTCTTTATCCGTAGCTTTTACCCAAAAATCACAATCGCTTGATCTTTATCAGATTCACTCTCAGCCAATCCAATACAGCTTATGTTTTCTTGGATAACATCAACATGCCTAGCGACAATGATTTTATTATTCAAAAGTACTTTATATCCCACATCACTATAACCGATTAAAATACACATATTGACCATTTTATCCCATTTAGAAGTTATTATTTGTTCTGGTTTCGTAACAAAATCTTTACTACCATATAAATTAAAATTATAAACATCTGGTTTCTTTCCAAAAAATATTTCATAGGTTATTTTATTCTCAATGGTGTTACCTAAAGAGCGATTTTTCAAATAAGTTGCAGCACAGACAATTTCTGGCCAACATTTTTTTCTGCAATACCTTTTGCTAGTAAACAATGAGATATATTCATAATTGTTCTAGTAAATCACACCGTTTAGTTCATGAACATTTATGGGTCAGGGATTAATTTTGATACCCTTTTTTTTGTAAAGTCATAAATCTTACTATTTAAAAATTCCTTACCAATGTCACATCTCATAATACCAATTCTCTTATTTTCTAAGTTTTCAATCTCTTTTACTTATTGAACAAAGGAATTAAAACCTTCTGTTTTAGGTTTAATAGTTCAAATCCTAGCAATCTTACTATAATCATCAATAAATGAAACAAAATATTTTTCACCTTTGAGACTCCTATTGTTTTCCTTCCTATTGTTTTCAAAAGGGACACGATTCAGTTTACAATACAAGTTTTATAAATTTATAACATGTCCAGATAAACTGATTCTTTACTGCCTTAAATGCACTTGAAGTTTTCCCAAAACTGTTACATTTCTTGATGTTTCATTTCAGTTGTTTGAATTTTATTTTTATAACATATTCTGAAGTTTCTACATAAAATTTGCAATGCTGTTGATTCCTTTAGGTGTAAACTATCAAATTTCTGAATTATATATCACCAACTTTGGTCTCCTTTGCCTTTTCAATGACATGTACACACTTCATCAGTTTCAAAAACCCTTCCACATACTCCAAATACCAGTACAAACATATTCATTTACTTTATATTATAACCGACATTGTAACCTTCCTTCTTTACTAAAGATATAAAAAACTACCTCTCAACAAAAGTATTAAAACTATTAAAGTTCTGAATAGAAACATGAACACTTAATTATATGATATTAGTCCAAATTATGATTAGATAAACACAGAACACTTTTATGATATTACTCCAAATTCTGGTTAGAGCCCAGTGTTGCTCTAGGCAATCAAATTAAAATTGATTTGATATGAAGAAAATTGATCTGATATTAAGAAAATTGATCTTAAAAATTGATCTTGTCCAAACTCTGAGAATATAAACCTATTATTTAGATAAACAAACAAAGGTTAAAACTAAAAAGTTATTTTGCAAAAGAAAAACCTTTCGCAAAAAAAAAAGTTTTGTATTGCCCTTCTTCTTAGAAGAAGGGGCAACACTGGAACAAAAATACCGATTTCTGACTATAAACTCTTCTGTATTTGACAGTTTCGACCTCGTAACTTCCAAACTGTGAATCCTAGAATATTTTGAGCTAGCCTACGAGATTTCCCGGATCAAGACGTACCTATGTGCGAAGTTTGGTCAATATCAGTCAAACGGTGTGGATTTGTATAAGGAACAAACAAACATACAGGCAAACAGACAAACAGAAAGACACGTGATTTTTATATATATAGATCTGAAGACGACACTTCTACATCTTAAAACCTCTACTGCTTTACCACACATTGGGCTCATGTATTTTAATAATTTTCTTCTATAAATATACTTTTAGGGCATTTCTTCCCTCCCTTTATAGGGAGGAAACCCACTAGATTATTTCACGTTTTTAGGCGTTATAGTCCAAGAGCCAGTAACCGCACGATTCATGAAGTGTTTTATGCACCTTGAAATTTTGCTATAATGTACCTCTTGGGTAGATAAGAAGGTAAGAATGTGTTTCCTGGACATACCTTGGAACACCAGGTGCTGCGCATAGGGGAAAGGTACAAAAAAATATTTCCCAAAAATAGAGTTTTATTCAGAAGTCAACTATCATTAATGTAAAATTAAGACAATTTTACAATTAATAATAAATATGGCAGACACTTTTATTGGGTATCCACGAAAAAAAAACTTAATTGTTTTTATTCTAATATTAAATGAGAGTTTTATTCGCGCTTCCATTTTAACCAGAACAGCTGTACAAGATCATGAGAGCAAGAACCAATGAGAGCGCAGAGAATAACCACAACTGCGCGGTGCTGTCATACACTCTTACGGTTACACGGAGTGTATTGCAGTCTATCATAGGCAATATATATTTTTATGTTTCCTGATAATTAAACCCCACACAAGTGTCTGCCCTTTTGTAATTATTTTCAAATATGTTTATTGAAGACGCTGTTTAAATCGCAGCGTGAATAAAGCACTTCATTTAATATTAAAAATAAAAACTAGGTACTTCGGTGTTGTTTTTTTTTTTTTAATTTACATTTTAACCCCCTTAAAAGTGCCTGCATTATTTATTATTAATTTTAAAATTGCCTTAATTTGCAATAATAGTTGGCTTCTGAATAAAACACTATTTTTGGGAAATATTATTTTGTGGCTTTCTCCTATGCGCAGTACCTGGTGTTCCAAGGTATGTCCAGGAAACACATACTTACCTTCTTATCTACCCAAGAGGTACATAATAGCAAAATTTCAGGGTGCGTAAAACACTTCATGAAAAGTGCGCTGCCAGCTCTCCGACTATTAGCGTTATTAGGCTTCCTAGTAAACGTTTTATAAGTAATTTGACGTTAGGAATCTAATGAAACCATTTATAAGCCCATATTTATAACCATTCCAAGGAAAAGGGGGGGGGGAAACATTTTTCTTGGACTTTTAGGATATATTCTTATATATCTCGAAAATAGTTGGGAAACCGTAGAACATTTAAAAAATCCACTCGAAAGTTTGTTCAATTTTTCACATTCACTGTTCCTACGCGATATTTAATAAAGCGGCCTTATTCGATAAAATCGGTTGTTTAACGAAGTAATTTCCGCTTAATATATTTTCAGTTTCCTGTCACGACCAAGATATTGCTTCACTTTGAGGTTTCGTTTTATATGTGTTTAGTTTTTTTCTCCAAATTTAATGACATAACAGCTTTCCAAAAGGCATTAGGGACATTAAAAGAAATGCCCTAAGATGACTCCTGCGAGTCAGACATTTTTCGATTATTTTTTATTTAAATTTTAACGTCCATTTATTATTAACTACGAATTTTAGGACGGGTTATCTATAGGTTACCACCCTTTTCTAGCCAGGATAGGGGTGATGCCTTTTCTTTTTTCGAAAGAAAAGCCACCGCTCCTAGTGGGAATCGAACCCACGACCTTTGGCACGGAGTGTTAAGAGCTCACGCCTTAACCCTCACGGCTACCGGGTCTCCCATTTTTCGATTAGAAATAGTTAATAATTTGTTTTGATCCTTCGTTAAAAAAAAAAAAAGAAGGTGCAACAATGCACAGGACATTGACAGTATTCTAAGCAAAAATTATTTATTCCGGCTTCTTAACTTTCGCTCAAGAATATAAAAAACACAAATACGTTTCTCTTTTACTCTTAAGTACAACAAAAAACAATTTAAAACCCGAAAATCAGAGTTCCGCTAGGGGATCAACGACTTTAAACCTTTATTATTTTATTTTATTTATTTATTGCTTGACCGTAACGGAGGCCATTAGCAAATTATTATTATTTATGTTGCTTGACCGCATCGATGGCGATTCGCAAATATGAAGATGTGTATGGAAACATTAGCTTTTAAACGTTGAGAGTTTTAGAAATAATAACTAAATAATCGGCGCTAATGGCCAAGTTGTAGATGCGCCGTAAAAAAAAACAAAAAAAAAAACTAAATAATGAATAAATTATAACAATCATAAATACAATTTTGGAGAAAGTATAAAACGAACTTAATTTAGGTAAAAAGAAAACTTTAAAAAATAATAAATAAATAGAAAAAGAAGTAATCATTTAAAAAACAATAAACGTGTATTTTAGTTAAATCTTGTAATATGTACCAGTATTATGTAAGTGTTTAAATATTGTGTCCAACTAATGGCTGCTATCAGTCCAGACCTGTAAGGTCAGTGGGCATGTGTAAATGTTCTCGTCCTCTGCAGTCTGTAAGTAAAAGTTTTATGATCAGTGGTTCGTTGAACTGTCTACATATCGGTAAGTCTCTTTTGGTCATTAAGTGTCCGTGAGTAAGTAGAGCCAATTCGGACATTTATTAAACACAAAGAATCGATGTACAAAATTTCATCGGAACATTTTGGAGGATACAAGAGAGCTAACAGACAAATTATATATATATATATATATATATATATATATATATATGTACAAATATGAACTTCCGGAAATAAGTCACCTATAAGTAAGTAAAGTGGACACTTTTCATCTATACCTCTGGATTGCGCCATAAGGACGAGGCCTTAAGCGGGTCTCCTAATTATGGATGGAGGGAAGAAACGGATTAAAATTAAAGGTCACATGTTATGTATAATACCATGGCTTATGTATCATAATTAGTCTCATTAGCCTGCACCGTAGGAAAGATCTAGACTTTTCCAAGCAGGGTAGACAAGGTGGAGTAGAGCAGGAGATAAGAATGTTTGGTGGGGAACATGGAAGAAAATAGGGAGCTCTGCTTCAAGGGGAGATCTGTCTGGGAAACCAAACATTATATAATATGATATAATAATATGATGTTCACTCATGAAAAAAATAGAATAAATAAATAATAATACATAAAAAATTAATAAAATTAGATAAATAATAATAATAAAAATGAATAATGAATAAAAATAAATAAATAAATGTATATATACATAAAACAGTATATAAATATATAAATTAATTAATCGGTCGACAATTATTGTAAGTTCAACAATTTTGTTCGGAATCAAAATCTTGGGTTGTTTAAAATATTAGTATATTTCATTGTATGTATTCGCAGTCAGTATGGTAGTACATATGGAGTATTGGCTCCTATCTGATTACAGCTTATTTAGGTCCCATGGTGCTTGTAGATTGTCTCTTTTCATGCAATCTGTAAGTAGGTCATTATTAGGTGTTTCACTGTTAAAAGTACGCATTTTGGCTTGTAAATAAGTGTGAGTAAGTGAGTCGTGTATGTCCGATTGTCTTTGTAGTACAACTTCATCACGCCTTGTTCATTGTTAATTAGTTTATGCTTCCTGAAGGGTTCTACATATTGCCAACAAACTTAGGAGTTTTCGATTATAAGATCGTCCATAGTCAAAGCACGATACATCGAACATCGAACCCTTCCCAAATTTATATTAATAGCCTCCGCCGGAGTGGAGTAATGCCTGAGCTGGTTCTACAAAAGGCCCGAGTTGGCTAGTCCTAATTAACAGGACCCAACAACGGTGTGGAAACTTAGGTTCGATCCCAGCAGAACTTAGCCCCGTTGGGAGCACAACTTATAAATAATGTATGCGGCTTTCCTTTTAGCTCGGGTTGTCGGCCAGCCACGCCCACAGGTCAGCACTATGGCCTGGAATATTGATACTCTGGGACCCAGAGGTTCGAGAACCATCCTGTAGATGATCCTATCAATAAAATAAATAAATCATTTATTTATTAATTATTACACATAAATATATTATTAATGTCTAGTTTAGATCGGTGAATTTTTATTATCATGCAAGGCAATGAAAAGTCTAAAGACTAAACTTAATAGTAATCACCCGTAAAATAAAAATGTCAAAGTAAAGGTATAAATAAACAAGAAAAATTGCAGTTAAAATGCTAAGAACTAAATATATCGTGATTTTCAAAATGTACATCATGAATCATACGTAAATGCTTTGTAAAAATAACAAAAAAACTGTTTTATGAAATGTCCCTAGAATAAATGTTCCTTCTGCTGATTCCATCACTGTTTCTTGGTCCTGAAACGTCACATAGTAGCGGAGTCACATACAGACGATCCTACATTTACACCAATAGGTAAAAAGTCCGACTCGCAGGAAAGATTAAAATAGAAAGAGCTATTATTTTGTTTCGACCTTTCTTGAAATGGGTTTATGGCTTTGCCTAGCAGGGTCCGCCAGCCCCCGTATCCACTTCTAGAGATACTTATCTCACACGGTTCAATGCATTGAAAATTATCAGAATACTTCACATTTTCTTGTGTTCTTCTACTATAGTACTAATTCTACAAATAAATGCAAATTAAAAAAAAAAAATTTGTTATTTTAATTATCTTATTTTAGTTAGTGTTTTATTGTCAAATACATTCTCCTACTATAAGCAATTAAAGAAATAAAAACAGACCAAAAGAACCGTTCGAATAAACAAAATCAATTACTTCAATGTTTTAGGCACTTATTTCTTTAGAACCTTTTTTGTAGAGCGTTTAGAAAGCTTTGCTGCAAAAACCTTGTTCCGTTGGACGGATTTTGCTGGTTAACGAACTTGACCGGACCATTATTCACTGAGCTAGAGCGCGAACAGACAAATATATATACAAATTTGAACCACCGTTATTTTCGTTCTCTAGGGGTTCTTAAATGTAAAATTTTCTATTTGGCACTTCCGGATTGCGTCATGAGGGCAACCTTTTAAGCGGGTTTTTTCCTATGGAGGGAAGGAGGAACCTTGCTAAAATCGTAAGTAAAGATTCCTTTCATGCAAACTGTAAGGCATAACGATTTAAGCGGAAATTACTCTGAAGCTCTTCTACTAATATTTCATTAAATTATTTACCTTTTTTCATAAAATATTTATTTTACTGCTAAATGCAACTAGGGAACAACTAATTAAAAAACTAAGGAAAACACAGGGAAAATATTTTAATGAAACGAATCCATGATTTTAGAATTTTAAACATGGTTCTATGAAAAACGGTCTATCTGTAATTATTCCTTAAGGAAATTTGTAGAAATATTAGTAAGCTTTCGAAATAAACCTTCCATATTCCTATTGATCCACGATTTTCTGACTGTTTAGTGGTATTTCAGATGATCTAAAAACTGCATCAACCGTAACCAAAATGTCTATGAATAAGCGAATTTCGCGCGAAGAATATCGTAACGCTTACGTTTTTGAGCTCAGAAGCTTGCAGGTACTCGGTTTATAGGTTCGTTGGCGTAGAAAAACGAATGAAACTATTTTAAAAGCGATACCTGTAACCATTTATTTGAAAAGAGGAATTATTGTAACTCGTCTTCGGTTTTGGTATTTAGAATCGTGGGATTCAATTGAAATATTTTTTACACGTTGGAAATTCATGTAAACTAAGATGTTTTAATATTGGTTACATTTAGGTTTGAGGAAATATTTGAAAACCAATTATCAATAGATATGAAAAGTTTGTGAATCTTCGTATATATTCATAAATCTCTCTAAAACAGTTGGGAAATCGTGGTAAGTGCTAGGTAACCATTCGAAATGTCCTAAATGTTCTACAAAAAACGCGCTGCAGCAATTTTCGATGGGGCGATTTCAATTGTAGAAATAAATGCTTAAAGCTTCAAAGTGCTTGATTTGTTCTTTTGAACAGGCTGTTGTCTTTGTTTAACTACAATTTAATTGATTGTTTTTGGTTTTAATTTCATTTATCAGTGAAATTAGTATATTTGTAAAAGAAGTTAAAAAAATGAGAAACTTATTGGTAATAGTGTGCCTATACCGAACGTTCAGAGGGCGAGGAGTCACTTCCGCTTAGGATACTGTCAGTTTCCACTTGTGGCGCATTAAACTCCTTCATCTTTGATATTTTATTTTATACTAGCTGTTACCCAGTGTGCCATGCTACACCTACTTTCTGTCTATGACTCTCCCCGTATCAAGATCTACTTGATACCTAGTTGTCTATACCCAGTAACGAAAATCGGTCAAACGATGTGAATTTGTTTTAGTTCATAATGATACCGGCAGAGGCCAGCACAACAGCACTTTATCTAACAGCCGACAGAGACCAGTAGCAGAGCCTGCTGTCGATTCAAAATGGCCGTCACAATCTGAATGGTTCAGTGTAGCCAATTTTTCTTGAACAAAACTTTTGACCTTTTGACCAAATTTTGAAATTCGACTATTTTGACTTAGCCTAGGAGATTTCTCGTATCAAGACCTACCTGTGTGCCAAGTTTGGCCAAAATCGGTCAAACGGTGTAGATTTGTATAAGGAACAAACAAACAAAAAACCGACAGACACGGGATTTTTATGTATATATATATATATATATATATATATATATATATATATATGTATATATAGATTTTAACGAAAGATCAAACCCTACTAATAACTGCTTCTTTTCATTTACTAATATACATCCTAATATACAGGGTGTCCCGCATTGAGATGTCATAACTTTAGTGGTTCATCCGGCACGTCGTTTTAGCGCGGTTCCTCCCTCCCCCATAGGGAGGAACCCCGCTTATAAGGTTGATACAATGAAACAATCCGGAAGTGCCGTCTAGAAAATTTCGCTTTTCAGAACCCCTAGAGACCGAAAATAACGGTGGTTCAAATTTGTATATATATATATATATATATATATATATATATATATTTGTCTGTTCGCTCATTTCTGGCTTCCCTAATGGTCCGATTGTGATGAAATTTGGTACAAAAATCCGTCGTCCAATTTAAGAGGTCAAGTTCGTTAACCAGCAGAATCCGCCCACTGGAAGATGGCGTTTGGGACGAAATTCGCGCAAAAAAAAAATCGTAACGCTTACGTTTTTGAGTTCATAAGCTTGTAAGTACTCGTTTTATAGGCTACTTGGGCTAGGAAAACGAATGAAACCATTTTCAAGGCGATAGCTTTAACCGTTTTCGAGAAAATTGGAAAAATACTTTTTGAATACCGTTTTTGGTTTGGGTACTTAGAATCATGGGATTCAGTTGAAACATTTTCTGCATGTTCTACTTTTATTAAAACTAATATGTTGAAATTTTTGTTACGTTTGGAGTTTAGGAAGGGTTAGAATAAAATATTTTATTAACAGACATAAAAAGTTTTGGTAACTTTGTATACTTTCCTTAATATCTCGAAAAAGGTTGAGAATCATGGGAAACGGAAGATGACCATTAGAAAGCTCACTAAATGCTCTACAAGAATGATTCTAATGAAAGTTTTGATTAGGCAATGTCAATCGGAGAAATAAGTGCTTAAAACTTTAAAGTAATTGATTTCGCTTATTCGAACTGTTCTTTTTGTCTGTTTTTTATTCCTTGTTATTTTTTAATTGCTTATAGTTGGATAATGTATTTGAAAATAAAACAGCTTAAGAAAAATAAGAAAAACAATTTAATGTTAGAGATATGGATTTCCATGACATAGCTTTTCAACTGCCTAGCGTCCTTCCTAGGGATGGTTGTTTGTCTTTGATTTTGGTACTTAAAATTATGGGATACAGTTGATACATTTTCTGCATGTTCGAATTTCATCAACACTAATATGTTGAAATTTTTGTTACGTTTAGAGTAAAGGAAGGGTTAGAATAAAATATTTTATTAACAGCCAAAAAAAGTTTTGGTAACTTTGTATACTTTCGTTAGTATCTCGAAAACCGTTGATAATCTTGTTAAGCGGAAGATTACCATTCGAAAGCTTACTAAATGCTCTACAAAAAAGGTTCTGCAGAAAGTTTTAATTAGGCGATGTCAATCGGAGAAATAAGTGCTTAGAACTTTAAATTAATTGATTTCGTTTATTCGAATGGTTCTTTTTGTCTGTTTTATTCCTTGTTATTTGTTAATTGCTTATAGTTAGATAATGTATTTGACAATAAAAGTGGTTAAGTAAAATAACAAAAACAATTTATTGTTAGAAATATAGATTTCCAGGATTCCAAGACCTTGTCACTAGCGGGTCCGTTTCTTGTGTTGCCGACCCTTCCAGGTAAGATTGTAAATCATGACCTTTCAAGACTTTACTACACACAGGAATGGCGTTAGTGACCTTAAGGGTTGACACGCCATTATAATAATTAATTAAAAAAAAAAAGACTGGTGGAACCAAAATAATAACTGCTTCTATTTTAATCCTTCCAAATTAGACTAGGGATATGAACGGAACCGCGCTAAGATGATGCAGTTCCTGCGAGGCTGACTTTTTAGTTCAGGGACGCGGAAGTTAGCGTTCTATCTGAAAAAAGTATGTTTAGTAGATGGGCTTGTTTTATACACGTCATGTAGTGTGGGAAGGATAGTACATCGCCATCATCGTGTAAAATTAAAGAATTTGTTACAGAATGGCTCCTTCACGCTAAAGCACATTTATTGGTTTAGACTTAGAAATCAGAAAAAATAGATTCAACTAGATTTTTTTGACCATCTGCTGAAGCTTATTAAATAATGCAACTTTTAAGGTGTAGGCAAACCTCTAAGTATAAAAATAGCTGATTAAGAAAATATTGAACAATTTAATAAAACAATCACATCAAACATTCTTATCTTTATGGCTTTTAATATAGATCTTAATTTACATGGTATTTTTTTTTTTTGTGCATCTACTGCCAATATTTCTTATTGGAAATTTAATTTAATTTATAAAAATGTGGTCATTATTTACGATAGATTGATCAGAAATCCCGAAAACACAGTTCTTTGTTAAAAAAACAGTAGTTTTAAAATATGAACGGAACCGCGGTAAGATGTCGCAGTTCCTGCAATTCCGACTTTCAGCGCGGTTCCTACTTCCCTCTATAGGGAGGAACCCCGCTCATAAGGTTGACCCGATGATGCTATCCAGAAGTGCTGACTAGAACATTTTACGTTTCAGAACCCTTAGACAACGAAAATAACGGTGGTTCAAATTTGTGTGTATATATATATATATATATATCTGTCTGTTCGCGCTCTAGCTCAGTGAATAATGGTCCGAATTTAATGAAATTTGGTACAAAAATCTTTTGTCTAATTTGACAGGTCAAGTCCGTTAATCAGCAAAATCCGTCTATCGGATCTTGCCTTTTGGAGCGTAATTCGCGCTTGCACGCACTTGTTTTATAGTTTTTTTTTTTCACGTAGGAAATTGAATGAAACCATTTTTGAGGCAATACCTTTAACCGTTTCTGAGAAAAGTGGAAACATATTTGTTGAATAAGGTTTTTGGTTTGGGTACTTAGAATGATGGAATTTAGTTGAAACTTTTACTGCATTTTCAAATTTCACCAAACTAAAACGTTGAAATTTTGGATACGTTTGAATTTGAGAAAGGGTTTGAATAAAATATTTTATTAACAGACATGAAAAGTTTTGGAAAAAAGCTTCTAAAGAATATTTTGATTACGCGATGTTAATAAAATAAGTGCCTAAAGCTTTGAAGTAATTGATTTTGTTTATTCGAACGGTTCTTTTTGTCTGCTTTTATGTTTTGTTGTGCTGTTGGTGTCGTTCTTTATTTTTATTTTTTAAATAGCATTTTTTTGTAGAATTAGTACTATACTAGAAGAACACAATAAAATGTGAACAATTTTGATATTTTTAAATGCATTGAACTCTGAAATAAGTACCTCTAGAAGTGGATTGTGGGGGCTGGTCGACCCATCCAGGTAAGGCCATTAAACCATCATTTTAATTTTCCCAAATGAGACTAGGGAAATGAAAGGAACCGAGCTAAAATGACTCAGTTCCTGCGATTCCGACTTTTTGTTCACTTATCTCTCTGTCCGTTTATCTCACTCCCTCTCTCCCTCTCTCTGCATCTCTCATTATTCCAGCCTCTCTTCCTCGCAGTCTCGCTTTCTGTCTCCCTCTTTCTCTCCTCTTTATCCTTTACTACTTCTTTGACTTTCCCTTACCCCTTCTCTTCCTCACCAGTTCAACCTCTCACCCCCTCCCTCGTTTGTACGTATCCCACTTTCAGAGCCAGGCCTAATCTGTTTTCTTTCCCCCAGTCTGTGTGTGTTTGTGGTGTATAAAGAGGAAAGTGCTTTGATGTCGCCAGTATTTGCCCTCCACGGCCTGCTGTTTGCCAATGCCCTTCCGATTCCATACACCGTTTATCCTGGGGTTACTCTGCTTATACGAAATAACATCCCACGCTTTACAGTAAATACATGTTTAACATTAACATTCTCATTGTGCTTACATCCTAATCACAGATGTTTATTTAATTATTCAAATGATTAAACAATCCTACAAGCCGACTAAATGGAACTCTCGATAATTTCGAAGCGAAATAACACCTCAGAGTAATTATAAAATGAGTCCATGGCATTAACAATTTAACCCTCCTCTATAAACGTTTAAGCTTGACACTCAAACATAAACGTTGGGTCGTATCCGACCCCTAACTTAAAAGAGCCATTTTTGGGGCAAGAATGCAATAAGTTATTAGGATTTACTAATTTATTTTCAAATATCAGGTGAATACTATAAACTCTTAAAACATAAAAGACAATTCATAAAAGAAAACAAGCATTTGAGTTCAGGAAAGTAAAATTAATTCTAAAAAAAAAAATAAGAAATATAGTAAATTGTTTAGGTGATGTTAAGAAATTAGTAATAACAAATATATATATATATATATATATATATATATATATATATATATATATATATACATATATAAATCTTGAGGAACACATTATATCACATTTCTGTTTTGGTAAAAGAATCACAGGCATTGGGGCACACTTGGCACACTGGGAAAGATGTGGGTCGAATTGAAAAAATCATCTTCTATATCTTGATATTCTATTTCTTGATCGTCTTGATTCGAGAGTTCCTCGACTCCTTGTCATCATTTGAGAGAATACCATCGTCAGACTCTGACTCTATTTCATCAATTTGGTCATCTAATTCCGCATCAGATTGCTCCTCTTGTCGCCTGAATTCGGCCGTAACGTCTTCTATGTTAGTAACTAATATATTTTCTCCAGAAACCATGATTTATTTAATGAAAATTTAGAACAATAATAGCTTTAGTTTGAACATTATCATACATACTGGGTCTTATCCGACCCTGGTTAGGAAATAATTTACATTGAGAGTTGATTAAAAAAAAAAAATGTTCTTACCTGACAGACGTAATCATGGTCCGTTGCTTCCTCGGGACTGATTGAGAGGGTACCTGGAACCCTTTGACGTTAGAGTGCGTGTTTGAAGAGACATGCGCAGTTTTATGCCAAGTGGGTCGGATACGATACGTACGTTTATAGATGAGGGTTAAAATTAATTTCCTGCAAAATTATTTTATTCCACTAGTCGATTTTGACAAAGAACACATCTAATACTAAAAAAGATAAATCACCAGCAATAATAACAAAGATCCTCCACCAGTACAAATAACGCTGCTGCGTGGAAGGTACTCACTATAATAACAAAGATCCTCCACCAGTACAAATAACGCCGCTGCGTGGAAGGTACTCACTATAATAACAAAGATCCTCCACCAGTACAAATAACGCCGCTGCGTGGAAGGTACTCACTATAAAAACAAAGATCCTCCACCAGTACAAATAACGCCGCTGCGTGGAAGGTACTCACTATAATAACAAAGATCCTCCACCAGTACAAATAACGCCGCTGCGTGGAAGGTACTCACTATAATCAGCTACAGAAATGTGTTTAGATTCACAGAATATAAAGCTTTTACGAGCTAATGGGGAAAAATATTGATTGGTATTTTTCTCGAGAATTTATATAAGCCATTAACATTTTATAAAGTGATACCGTATAGATGGCGATAACAACAAGAATGTTATAATAGGTGGGTAAATTCAATGTAAACTATTTATTTTAATTTTAACTACGAATTTTTGGACGGGTAATCTATAGGTTACAACCCTTTTCTAGTCAGGATAGGGCTGATGTCTTTTCTTTTTTCTATAGAAAAGCCACCACCCCATAGTGGGAATCGCACCCACGACCTTAGGCACGAAGTGTTGCCTTATCACTCACGGCCACCGGGCCTCCTGTAAACTGTTGTAATCTCAGTTTCCAATGAACAGAATCCGTTTAAGGACCATCTTCTATTCCTAATTTCGTTGCAAGGAAGTATAAATAAGGGTCGTTACAGGCGAATTATTAATTTTGTTTCGCCCCCCTTCTTATGACCAATTTACTTTAGCTTTTAAAAAACATCTTTTTAGCACTTTCCTCCAAAGGAAAGTAGCTATTGAGGTTGCAATTATGACGGATTTTTTGAAAAATTTCTTTGAATCTTTATCGATCCTACGTAGTAGACACCGAAAATGACCCCAGTTAAAATGTATATATATATAGTTACTTGTTGGGCGGAGTGGAGGTTACTTTGTACTATGTTTGAATTAACTGAATTCTCCCGCCAAACGTTAGTTCGCGAAACTCCCAGCAGGAGTGGCTCTGTTTTGATATAACTCTGTGGGCCGTTAAGTACTGATGTTGGATACTGACGACGATTTTCGGTGCAACATACCAAAAATAACGGCCGATTTGGACAAATCAGTAATCTAGATGCAGAGCTCCCCCTTCTAATGAGCCGAGTACATTATTCAAAACATTGTTCCCTTTAAAAACTAATGAGATATACCAAGATTCGTTAAAAAAATAAAAATAAACAGATAAAAAAAATTAAATAGTGTAGAGGAGAAGGTGGTATTATGAGCTCCCAATTTTGTCCCCCTTTTTTTCTAATTGCCTATGAAGTTTTTTTAGAATATTCGTTCATAGCGTTAACTACAATATTTTGTGAACATACTTATAAAATAAGAACTTTTTTGGGTAGCTTAAAGCATATTGAAAAAAAAAAAGAAAGAAATTGTTTATTTATTTATTCACGAAGCTTCACAACGCCAAGGTGATTTGCTCACATAAAAATAATCAATAAAAACTGTATGAAGGGTAAAAAATATCAATTCATTATATTCAATTTCTGAAAAAGAAAAAAAAATAATAAATAAAAAAAATACACAAAATAAAAAAAAATAATATTAATATTAATATAAAATAAAATAAATAATTAAATCAAACCAAGTAATTGATTTCATAATTTAATGTATAGAATATAAGAAAATAAAGAATGACAAATTGCGATAGCAATAAATAATAATTTTTTTTTTTTTTTGCAAGAAAGAAATCATTATTGTGTGTGAATTGTAGGATATTTAATATAAATACTTTATGTTCAGTTTTGAAGCCTCTCCTGACACAACCAAGCACCAGTGTTGGGCAAAAATCATTCAGAATAATGAATAATGAATAATGAATAAATTTGATATTTCATTCTGAATAATGAATAATTTTTCATTCATTATTCAGTGAATCAATGAATAACGTAAATTTGTATTTTTATTCATTATTGAATAACAATGATTTATTGAATGAAAATTTTTATTGATTGAAAATGATTTTATTGAATAAAAATGATTTATTGAATGAAAATTTTTATTGAATAAAAATAATTTATTGAATGAAAATTTTTATTGAATAAAAATGATTTATTTGAATGAAAATTTTTATTGAATAAAAATGATTTATTTGATTGAAATTTTTCGTTAAGTACATCAAATTTTTTCTTTCTTTTAATGAAAACTATATATAAGAGTGACATTGTTTATATATATATATATATATATATATATATATATATATATATATATATATATATATATATATATATAAATCACGTGTCTGTCTGTTTGTTCCTTGTACAAATCCACACCGTTTGACCGATTTTTACCAAACTTGGAATAAGGGGGGTAGGTCTTCATACGGGAAGTCTCGTAGGCTAAATCAAAATCGTCTACCAGCTGTCTGTCTGTATGTTTATTCCTTCTACAAATCCACACCGTTTGACTGATTTTGACCAAACTTGGAACAAAGGTAGGTCTTATCCAGGGAGTTTCGTAGGCTAATCTAAAAACGTCCACCAGCTGTTTATCTGTAGGTTTGTTCCGTATACAAATGTACACCGTTTGACCGATTTTGACCAATTTTGGCACACTGGCAGGTCTCGATACGGGGAGTATCATAGGCTAAGTCAAAAAAATCTACCAGCTGTCTGTATGAATGTTTGTTATTTATACAAATCCACACCGTTTGACCGATTTTGATCAAACTTGGAACACAGGTATTTCTTGATAGGGGAATTGTTATAGGCTCGGTCAAAAACGTCTACCAGTTGTATGTCTGTATGATTGTTCCTTATACAAATTCACACCTTTTGGCCGATTTTGACCAAACTCGGAACATAGGTAGGTCTTGATAGGGGGATTGTGCTTAGGTTAGGTCAAAAACGTCTATCAGCTGTCTGTCTGAATGTTTGCTCCTTATATAAATCCACACGGTTTCACCGATTTCGATCAAACTTGACACATAGGTAGGTTTTGATACGGGGAGTGTCATAGGCTAGGTCAAAAAAGTGTACCATCTGTTTGTCTGCCTGGTTGTTCCTTATTCATATCCACACCGTTTGACCGATTTTGACCAAACTTGGCGCACATGTAGGTCGTGATCCGGGGGTGTTACAGGAAACGTAAAAATTGTCTAGGACTCACAGTTCGGAGGTCACAGGTTCGCAACTGTAAACCCGAACAGTTACAGATTTGTGTTATTAGATTTTAATATTACTTACTTGGTTTGTAACGTTGCTGCCATGAAAATTAAATGTTAATGATAGGCTTATAATAGCCATTATTTAAAAAAAATTATAATGCCTGATTATGTTTTACTATCACACGAGAACTAATTATTCAAACAAGCTTTCAAGGTCGCTCACTTTTCAAAATGTTAATAACTGAGCTTATGTGCTTTGGGAGTATTTGTCTTGCTAGCGAATGAAAACAGTCTTTCAACTGGCGCAGATATTTAAAATTATTTAACATACTCTTCTTCCTGATTTGCAAAAAATTGCAAACTTGGACTTCTGCTTTCGTAAGAGAGTCGTCGCTTGTTACGGTATCGACATTTCCAAAATCAAAAAAATCATTAACTTTAGATAGGCGAGCTGTAGGTGTCACCTCCATTAGTGCATTTACCTCTTCTAAAACTTTTTATTTAAAAAATCCAAAAATTTCGTCATGTTTCAATTCCGCGTGGATATCACTCAACATAAATGATATTCTATCAAATGAATGGGAATTTCGAAATAAGCGGCAAGCCATGGCTGCTGACTGCCTTTAAAAATTGTTGTCTATCCAGCGAGCAGTCACGCCAAGAAAAAAAACGTCTGCGCTTTGCAGACCAGATGTCTGCAGTAGTACAAAAATACTTACACTTTCGTTTTACGTACACCATTTTGACGTAGCCTAAGACATTCCCCCGATCAATACCTACCTGTGTCCTTAGTTTAGTCAAAAACGGTCAAACGATGTGGAATTGTACAAGAGATAAACACACAGACAGACAGCTGGTAGACGTTTCTTAAATAGCCTACGACACTACCCATATCATTATCTATCTGTGTGCCGAGTTTGGTCAAAATCGGTCAAACGGTGTGGATTTGTATAAGGAACAAACATACAGACAGGCAGCTGGCAGACGTTTTTGACTTAGCCTAAGACAATTCCCCTATCAAGATCTCCCTGTGTACCGAGTTTGGTCAAAATCGGACGAAGGGTGTGGATTTTTATAAGGAGCAAACATACAGACAGACAGCTGGTAGACATTTTTGAAATAGCCCACGACAATTCGTGGATCAAGACCTACCAGTGTGCCGAGTTTGGCCAAAATCGGTCAAACGGTCTAGTTTTGTATAAAGAACAAACAGACGCGTGATTTATATATATATATATATATATATATATATATATATATATATATATATATATATATACGCACACATAAAAAAAAAAAAAAAAAAAAAAAAAAAAAAATCATTTAATGAATAACTGAATAAATCAATGAATTCTTATTCAATAAAAATTTATTGAATAATTATCTAACCCTGTTATTCATAGAATAAAAAAAAATCAGTGGATGAATAACGTAATGAATGAATAAATTATTATTCAATAAACATTTATTTGAATGATCATTGAATAAAAAAATTATTGAATAATGCCCAACTCTGCCACGCGCACACACACAAACACATACACGCATGAACATACACACACGTGCGCACACACACACACACGCCAAACATACATTTACGCTCGTTTCATTCACGCATACACGTTAGGTGGTTCAAAAGAAATTTGACGAATGCCAATTTGATAGTAAATCTTTTCGTGCTGGTAATATGGGCCCCTAAGAAATAAAATAAAATGAATTGTGTATGACATTTTATTTATTATAAAATCTTGAAAATGTATTACAAAGGAGAAACTAATAATAACATCATCCACTATTACGTTATTAAGGAACCATTTAATTGCTTTATGACTTTTCCGTCTATTTGCAAAAATCACAAACGTAAAAATCCTTGTCACATCCAGCGCAGTCATTTCCTGCTCAATTTTCGCAGATTGGGCTTTGTACCTACATTTTTCCAAGATTATCTGATGAAAATAGGCCCAAGTTATTCCGGGGGGAAATCAACAACGAAGGTACAAAGGTTCATTCCTCTCAATCAAGTGATTCGCGGGATTTTACTATGAACAACTGAAATTCCAGACTCATCTACTTCAAACACCCTACCAGCTGTTTAGTTGTGTTTAGCGTACTCGGCTTTCTGGATATCAAAAGTATTGTCGACTGCTTCTTTGTTAAATCTATTAGCTCTTGAAAACGATGTAGCAGCTCGTTTCAGAACAGACAAAACATTATTGTGGCGATTCATTAAGTGGTCGAACCAAGTTCATCCAGCTAACCCATCTCCTGTGAATGGGTGCTCAATTAAATTTCATTCACACGGTTGATAAATAGTGGCTTATGGAACATTACAGAGCCCTTAAGTTCGGGGGCTCAACCCCCGCCATAACGATCCATTGTTACTTGAAAAATTACATTGTACCTACACAGAAATAATGTCTGAAATGTCCTTTACACTAATCAATAAGGAACTAGATGGATTTTAAATGGACTTATACTGTAATTAGAAGAAAATTACTTACCTTTCAGAGTTTTTTAGATGAAGAAAGCAAATAAAACATTTTTACACACAAACTATCAGCTGCTACTGAGCAAGAACACTGCAGTGGCGAGTGCCTTTACTGAACTATCATGTCAAATTACCACCGCCAAAGTGAGCCCGCTGTATGAATAGGTGTTGACAGGGCGCATAGTACACGAAGGGCTCATAATACCACCTTTATCTCTACAAAATTAAATTACTATACAAAACTATATTAAACGTAATTATATGTTTTTTTCGTAACAAGGAAGATGTGAAAATAAAAATAAATATAGAGGCAGAGATCAAAAATGCCTGGAAGATGCTCATAGTTTGAAGATTAGATTTATACAGAAAACGAATTATTTTTATAAATAATACGTAAAAATAGAAGTAAAAAAATAACAATTACATTTAACAGTACAAGCACAGCAAATATAAGTAAAAATATTGAATTATAACATTGTTGCTATTTTGTAATAGTTTATATTGTAATATTAGAATAGTATTTTATAGTATTATATTGATTACAAAAAAGCGGTGAACATTTTAAATCGGTCTGTCTAATAAACACCTTATACGGAATCACTAAGTGAACTAACGGACAGATACACACATCATCCACTATTAAAACGAATAATATTTCAAGCGCACACATAAACAGACATGATTGTACTCAACCGTGACTGAGACCATGGTAACCATAGACATCACCTAAATAAATATTTCATGTTACTATGGTAACATAAATACCTCTGGAGACATGAATAATCTACTTTTGGTATACTCTAATTCATGTGTATACCTCTGTAACTCAGATTGTTGTGGATAATTGATAAGTTTCCCAGGATGCAATTGTAAATAGCCTTTATACACATAACGTGTAAATCTATGCACTGTAATACATAGTGGACTTCATATACATATAATTTAGATTGTAAATCGCCCTCAGGAAGATTACTAAGTAATAAATAAATTGTAGAGAACATTTTACCCGTTAGTGTAATTGAATTATTTGTAGTTCTTTTATATATATATATATATATATATATATATATATATATATATATATATATATATATATATATATATATATATATATAAAATGACTGAAAATGGGAATACAAAAACACAAAAGTATATATTTTTTTTATAGAGTCAATCCATTTGAAATGGTCCAGAAAAAATAATCTGGTTGCTTGACCATTTTAGAAACAATTCATATGTTTACCGTCAATTACGAATGGAATGGTGATTTTTGTTTCCTTTGTTTGTTTTATTATGTGTAAAGATGTTAAAGTCACAACGTTTTACAATGGAACATCAAATAACGTTTCATTCTTCATCTAACTTAATATCAACAGTAATATCATTGAAATTAAACAGTCATATCCTGTTTAGATTCGCAAAAAATCAGACTGACACATCTTTATAAAACTTAAATTTATATTAATTCAACAATGAGATTAATAGAAATAATATTTAGTATAGATAATAATTGTAATAAATTAAATAAGATGCTGAAATACTCTCAGAGTTATTAATTTTGACATAAACTATTTTGTAAATTATTCTATAAGTAAATTTTGTGCTTCGGAGGACATAGGGTCAATTCACGTAAAATCGCCCAATTTTAATATATGTCCGTGCCATCATATCTCAGATATTTTTTCGTGAATAGAGATGTATGAGATAATCTTAGATTAATTTTTTCAAATTTTTTAATCAAAAATTGAACCAGAGGGAATTTTTTCAAATTCTTGTTTATTGCATGATTTTGGTTACTGCCTTTCTGATAACATTTTTGAAAAACATTTGTGTTTTACTTTTTTTTCAACAAATCCGGCTGTTCTTGGTATCAAATTAAAGCTAATGCTTTTCTCTATCAAAATAAGCAATAATAGTGATACTATAGGCAATAGTGTCATGCCAATAATCGCGCAAAGTTATTTTTTATACTTTTTCATTGGGTAGGTTCAGTTAGTCATACCTCAGAAATCACAATTACCACATGCATCATAATTTTTTTCTAGAATTATCAAACAATGTACTAGTTATGTTCAAAAAAATAAAATGGAAACTACGTTATGACTTTCCACTATAAGAAGTATGTAGCTAATAGTGAATAAACTAAAAATAATGTCAAATGTCCTTGTAATATACTAGGTTATAGTTTTATTGGTTGTACTAAATGTGTTGAGTTACTTTGACCTCAGAAAAACTTTAAATTTACATTTTACGAATTTGAAATTTTAAGTAAACTTTTTCCTAAGAAAACAATTTTCTTTTTCATAACCGCCAAAAACACAATTTCAATTTTTTGAACATAACTAGTACTTTGTTTGATCATTCTAGAATTTCTGAGGTATGACTTACTGAACCTACCTAATAAAAAAGTATAAAAAATAACTTTGCGCGATTAGGGGCTTGACACTATTGCCTATAGTATCACTATTATAACTTATTTTGATAGAGAAAAGTATTAGCTTTAATTTGATACCAAGAACAGCCGGATTTGTTGAAAAAAAAAAAAGTAAAACACAAATGTTTTTCAAAACTGTTATCAGAAATGCAGTAACCGAAATCATGCGAAAAACGAGAATTTCAAAAAATTCCCTCTGGTTCAAGTTTTGATAAAAAAATCTGAAAAAATTAATTTTAGATTATCTCATACATCTCTATTCATGAAAAAAAATTGAAAAATATCTGAGACATGCCGGCACATAGCACGGGGCGTTTTGACATGAAATAGTTCATAGTTGGAATGTGCTTCCATTCATTACGAAAATTATTTACATAAGGATTTTAAAACTTCGTGAATTTAACTTCTACATGTAATTTAACGTGTAATTTATAAAACAAGGAAAACGAATGCAAAAATCTGGCTTGACAAACTTGTTCTAAATTCATTAGCTTTCATTAAAAAAAATGAAATAAATAATTGAAATCGGTTAAGATTAAGAGGCTGTAACCTTTTTGAAACACGACATGTCGTTTGGCCCTCTGTAGGGCGGGCGATTAATGTCCGTTTCCGGATTAATGTCCGTTTAGTTTCGAGTCTGTGCATTGTGGCACCTCGTTTTCTTTAAGATGTCATAGCAGTAGGTGTTTAAATATCTCACGAAATATCAAAACAAAACATTACTCTTTTCTATTCCAAGCTATAAAAATTACAGAAAGAATAAGTTTCTGCGAATCGATTTATATTTTTATTTTTGAAGGAACAAAAGCGTCAGATCTTCTGCAGAACAAATTTCTTACTTGCTCATGTGATGCCATCAGAACAGCTATACCATTAGCGCAACATGATGGAACTGTGCCACTAAAAATGTCGCTTTATGGAGTTGCTGATTACGAAAAGTATCGTAAAATGAGTCATTAATTAATACATAAATCTTTTAAAAATGAATTCCAACATTAAAATGCTGAAAGCCATAATTATCAAGGATAGAATATATTGTTTATTAAATTGTTGATTAGAGGATGAGACGTTTAGTATTCATGGTCATAGGATAGCTTGTTGACGAGCTGGCTGTATTAATGGAATGCAAATAAACAGATGTTTGTGACAGGGGGGGGGGATTTATAGGAGGGTGGTAGGAAGGGGTGGACAGTGGTGCCAACCTGCAGGACAGGCTGATCAGTATTCAGGGGTTGGTAGGCTTGGCAATCTCCAACAGCTGATGTCCTTCCAACGTACGAGGTGTTCTCCGCTCTAAATACTCCGATACCTTCATCCTAATGCCCTCTCGGGTCGATTATACTTCGGATCGAGCATCTTGTCCATGTTTCTTTGACATAGAAAAGCAGCTTATAGATTTTCCAGTAGAGCGTACTCCAAACTCTGGGAAAATTTGGCAATTCGCTCTTTGGGAAAAGAAGCACGTTCCTTTATCAAGCCTGAATGGATCCTACCAGTGAGTATACATATATTTGGCTCACATATAAGAAGTCTATATGAAACTCACGGGCGTTTAAAATGGGCAGGGCTGAGGGGGCTGCAGCTCCCCATGGCCCAGAAATTTTGATTTCATCTGAAAAAATGTGTCATGAAGAACTTCAGGTTGTGTCATGATGGATTTGAGCGGGAAGAAGAAGACTTTTCCCCGCGCTACTCCCACACTGGTGCGGGCTGCACTACAGGGTTTTTTCCCCCTGACCTACGGGATTTTTCTAGTTCTACTAGTCCGCCAGTAGATAGCACATTATGTATGACTTGCTCCTTCCTTCTCTGTGCTCACAATACCACCTGTCATACCCTTGTCAAAACTTTTAATCATGGAAATTGGATCTGTGGGGAGATGGAGGGAAATGCACAGCAAAATAACGCTCAAAGCCAAGAGAAAAGGTGCGCAGAGAAGTGTGAAATGAGCTGAGCGTAGAGCATGCCTCCGCGGAGAAATGAATTCCGTGACACCCGAGACTTTAACGTATGCTACGGAGATCTAGGAGCAGCATCCGTGAATAAATATCGGGACAACTCTATTGCTGAATATTGGAGAGTTTAAAGTAAACCAAAGAAGAGTTCGAGGGCGTCGCGGTCATCACAACCCGTTCAGTACGATTAGCTTGTCTCCGTTATGAACTCATTTCATCACATTGTAAATATAGCATTCTGTAATTTTTTTTACTTTTCCTGAATCCAAGGGAATACAGAACCATACAGAAATATGTGTGCTTGTCACTGCAAACACCATACCGGATGTTTGTTTTCCGCAACCATGCTTGGCTTACATTATTCCCGTCACAAAGAATTAGTGAGATTGGTGAACAGCATTTTTGCGGTATTAGACGGAAAGTTTTGCCAACTAATAAACGCACCGATAACTTCTGTTTCTTGATTGGCACAAACTACAAAATCCGACTCGTAGGAACTGGGTCATGTTATATAGATAGATAGATAGATAGATAGATAGATATATTTCCAGCAATCCAAATTTTTTGGAAATTGGATAAGTCAAAGAAGCAAAAAAAAAAAACAAAACAACAATACAATTTCAAATCTGGTTGCTTAGGTTCACAGATATAACATTTAATGTCTCTTACACAATTTGAATTTATAAACATTTCTTGGTAATGCCATGATATTCTAACTTAGTATCTTAAGATTATAATAAATAACATAGCATAGAGCCCTATTTTAAAATAAAAACAAGTATATATGACTAATATAATAAATAATATAAAAATTAAAATATGACACCAGTAGGTTATAAATTAAAATAAAAGTATATACATTAAAATAAAATTATATACACATAAGCTCTTTGGACTAGCCAGTCTTACTTAAATTTAATTTTAATTTATTACTTATCGTCCACCTCATTAGGACTTGTGTCATATTATTAATTTCAACATTAAGATGTTCCAAAGTATTTCCTCTGAAAAATACTGTCAAGTCATCAGGAAATAGGACTGCTTTATTGGGATGAAGGACCAAGGGGAGATCGTTAATGTAAATTAGAAATAGTAACGGACCAAGAATTGACCCTTGAGGTACTCCTCTGCTTGTTTTGCAAGTTGGAGCTCTAGTTTTCGGGTTATCATTTACTTCTACACACTGTTCTCTATTGCTGATATGGGAATTCATAAGATTATTAGCAATTCCTCTAACTCCATAATCGGTTAATTTCTCTAGCAATATAGTGTGATCCACTAGATCAAAAGCTTTAGATAAATCAGCAAATACCCCTATGAACTTTTCATTTTTATCTAGACTTTGCCTAATTGAGTTGGTTAAATTCATAATGGCATTTACTGTTGATTTATTTTTTCTGTAACCGTATTGACTTTTGGGAAAAAGACATTTACCTTCAAACCAATTGTTTAGTCTGTTGTGTATTATTTTTTCAAAGACTTTTGACAAGACTGGTAATATTGCAATAGGTCTATAATTTTGGACATTATTTTTATCACTCTTCTTAAAAATAGGTTTTATTTTAGCGGTTTTTAATTTATTCGGAAATATTCCTTCGGTTAAAATCAGATTTATTAGTTTACATATTGTTTTTTTTTCATGACGTGAGATATTTCTTTCATAATGGTATTATTTATGTAGTCCAAATCGTAAGTTGTCTTATTTTTTATTGTGTTTATTACATCTATTATTTCTTGTTGAGAGGTTGCAAAAAGGAACAAGGTATCTGTACTCATAGTTATCTTATGTGTCAGTTTGTCAGTCTCTTTCTGTTCTCGTATGCGTTCTCTGTTTCTAGTATTTCTGGTAAATTAGTGAAGTAATTATTAAAAATTTCTGCTGTCTCTCTCTCTTCTAATGTTTCCCCTTTTATTTCTAGTGTTACATGCTCGTGTATTTTGGGTTTTCTCTTGTTTTCACTGTTTATAATACCCCAGACTAGAGTTAGATACAAGTTTTCCGAAATAGGTTCCTTTTGCGCTTTGAATTACCTGTTTGTATATTTTTTAGCACTTTCCTCAGAAGGAAAGTAGCTTATTGAGGTTGGACTCATGACGGAATTTTTGAAAAATTTCTTCGAATATTTATCGATCCTACCTAGTAGACACCGAAAATGACCCCCGTTAAAATTTATATATATATATATATATATATATACATATATGTCTGTTAACACGATAGCGGCCAGTTTTTGTTTTTTCGTCACGAAACTTAGTATATAGCATTCAATTAGCAAACGATGGAACGAGTTCGTTAACCACCAAAGTCGGTCCACCGGAAGGGGGGGTTTACCCTGAAACCAAAACACTAATTTGACCATGTCAGCCGTAATATTTGTTATATTTCAACGAAACTTGGTATTCGTAGTGGTAATATAGAGAGAAAAGTGAGATATAAAAATGAACTAAATCGGTTCATTAGGAGGGGGGGGGGTTTACTCCGGACCCACAATACCAATTCGCCACTACCATCCGTGATTTTTGGTATATTTCGACGAAACTCAGTATTCGGAGTGGTAATCCACAGGTAAATATGTGTTGTAAAAATAAACTAAATCAGTTCATTAGGAGGGGGGGTTTACTTCGGACCCATAATACCAAGTCGCCACTACCAGCCGTGATTTTTAGTATATTTCGACAAAACTCGGTATTCCTAGTGGTAATCTACAGGTAAATATGTGTTGTAAAAATAAACTTACCGGGGTTTACTCCGGACCCAAATTCCTAATATACTCATACCGGTCGTAATCTCTGCTGTATTGTAACGAAACGCGGTATAAGTCGTGGGTAACTCATGAGCAGGAAGTGTTGTAAAAATGAGCTGAATCGGTCACTCGGAAAGCGGGGGTTTACTTTGTAATATATTTCAATAGGAAAGCCCGCCGGGCGTAGGTTCACAAAACCGCCGCAAGGAGCGCTTTCTACCACTAGAGGGACTGTATCCTGTTCCTGCGTTAGATAAAAATACCATAATATGAGGTTTTTTGTATTTATTACGTATTGTAGTAGGTACCATGTGTAAACATAACTCTGGAAGCAAATTAATAATTGATCAGTTACTTCTTACAAATTTAAAAGAGAACTATTCATGTTTTTAGTTTATTTATGTAGGATATTTTAAGAAAATTGTTCTGAAAAGCAGGCTACACTACCCAAATTCTGAGGAAAGTGCTTAGTTATGCAGCTCCTGCGTGAAGGACTTTTTATACTTAGTGCAATAATTTTTGAACTGTTCATTATTCGATACTATCTTCAATTCGTGAAGAACTTTCATTTTTATGCTAGAAATTTTTATTCCTTTTGAGATCCATGGTTTGTCTTTGTGAAATTTGGGGATTTTATTTATTTATTTTTCCTTTCGTGGTAAAAAGCAGTTAATGTACGTCAGTAGTTTGTGATAAAATAAATTGAATATTGTATTTATATCTGTTTGTTCTGTTTCTAATTCGTCCCACGTTTCTATTTCCAGTGCTTTCTTTAGTTTGTCTAGTCCGTTCTTGTCTACTTGTCTGTGTATCATTGACTTATCGAGATGAAATGATCTCTTCCCCATGATGCTAACTTCTATAGCACTATGATCCGAATATCCTGGATTTATCACTTTGGCTTCAACATCACCAATTAAAGCTCTACAAGTCACACAATAGTCTATTGCAGTCCCTTTATTATCCATAATTCTAGTAGTACTGTTCATTTATTAAGTTGATTAAGTTATATCTATTAAATATTTCTATAATTTTCCTTTTTCTAGACCTATTTTCTAATATATTTATATTTAAATCCCCCGTTAAGAGAACTTTAACTTTCCGTTCCATTAGTTCGTACAGTAACTCGTCTAAGTGGTTTAAGAAACTCTCCAGATTCCCATTATCTGTCCTATAAATAGATAAAATGGTTGTTATGTCTTTATTGTAGGTTTGGCTTATTATTTCCACAATGCTAAACTCGAAATCTATGTCTTGCGTGTGTTTTTTATGAAGGTCAGTCATTTCTGTAATTATGTAATCTTCATAAAGGGAATTCTTTATCATTATACAAGACCCTCCGTGTCTACCTTTTTGTCTACAGAATTTCGATTCAATCCTGTAGCTGTCAGGCGAAAATAAATCTAGTTCTTCATCACACATCCAATGTTCATTCATACAAAGAATATGGTATTTGTTAACGCCATTGCTCAGAAATACTTGGATGAATTCTAACTTGTTTCTCAAAGAATGTACATTGTGATAGAGTACCTTTAGTATTGCAACCCTTTTCTCACTAACCCCCTCCGTATTTTTTGCTTTATCTCTTTTAATTGCTAAATCTACCATGTTCTGTTTTCTTTTATTTAATAATTCTAACATTCGGATATTGTTCCCAGAGTAGAATTTTGAAGAGGAATTATTTCTAAAAAAGAATTATCAATCAATTTGTGACAAGAATCCGTTTGTAAATTGTAATATAATTTCTTGGTTTTATTCAAATCCTCCATGATAGTTTGCTTGATAATTTTACACAAGTCCCCCATTTGTTTAAATGCAGTCCATGTCTCGTGAACGAAGATCTACTTAATTTCTCATTAATGTGAGTACCTAGTACTGTTACATTATCTTTATTTTTAGATACATTTTTTAAGTAATTATTTAGGCTTAAAATAATTTTGTTGTCTGGTGCGTCCCAATGTTTTGTGACTAAATAATTAAATGATTTTGTTGACTGGTGCGTCCCAATGTTTTGTGACTAAATAATTAAATGATTTTGTTGACTGGTGCGTCCCAATGTTTTGAATATTTAAAAGGAATGCAAACAAAAATGATGTGTTTATTGTTTGGTGTTTTGTCTATAATATTTTTAAAGTTTTGTTTGGCTTCCCATACATTTTCGAAGAGATAAGCATCATTACTTCCACATATGAGCACCATATAATCTTCCTTCTGCATTTTCTCTACTAATCTAAAACATTCACTTTTAACCTAAAATGTTCTTGCTCCTGGTTTTACTAGTGCAGACACCTTGGAGTTGGGTAGGATGTCGCTGAGATATCCTGAGAGAAGTCTTCCATGGCTGTCAGCTAAGATTTTTACTTTTCCTCCGTACCAATGATTTACCCTGCTATTTTTTTACATAATTTTGACGACAAAAGGCTTTTCGAATAGTTTGATCTCTCTAGGTTTCATCAGGTAACACAAGTTTCATCTATGGTGACGTACTGTTCATTTTCACCTTCTACACTTGTTTCGTATTGGTAATTCTAAGTATTGGTGGCTATAGTTTTTTTTTTTAATGTTTTTCTATATCATCGTTTTTTTTTAATTAAACCTCTTATATCGATTTCTTGATAGTGAAGTTCTTTCTCAAGTTTCAGTTTTTCTGCTTCTATTGAGCTTAGATTATCAAGTATACTAGTTTTGCTTTGTAACTTAATAATCAAAGCACCTCCTTGGCTGAGAAGGGTCTCTATTCTATCCTCCATTTCTTGGAATTAAGTCTCGAGAGGCGAAATAACTTTATTATCCGTTTCATTAATAAGAGACAGGTCAGTTTGGCATGTAGCATTAATTTTTTTTATTTATTATTCGGGTGCCTCGACTGCTTTGGTCATTGGCACCTTTGAAAATAACTTCATATGTAGCATTAATAAATTTTTTTTTTCAATATGAGGTGTTTCTGTATGTTTCTGAAGTTTTTCATTATCATCTTGTTTTTTCTTTAATGTCAGTGGAGATGTCACCGAGGGTCTGATCTTTTTTATTTTGTTTTTCGGATCAACTGCTGGTTCGGGAGTCACAGTATCTTTCCCCTGTTTATTCCTGAGACACCTCTTCATTGTGAACGAATTTAATATTATAATTGATGTTGGAAAACAATACTTATTAGACGTTATGATTATTACTCAGAAGCTTAGCTAGAATGTCAATTGTCTCTCTGTTCATTTGGTCACATACAAAATTCGTCATCAATTACTCTTCCTTTAATTCAAGTCTCCTTATGGGATGAAACAGTTCCGTTAAACCCGCTGATGTGAGTCAGCTGGTGAAAACAATAGTGCTATGGAATGGCTCACCTTAAATAAGAAGCTGCAGATGAGTAGAGGGGAGGCTGCCGAAGGAGTGGGGACTTATCGCTGATGCCTGCCTTGATAAGTCTATCTGAATCTCACAAAATAGCATAAAACTTACACAGATCTGTAGAGATTTCTAGCGTGTGGAACTAGTTAAAAAAAAATATGTGCCACTTGTTTAATATCACTGGCTGATAACTGCACATTTAGACCAATTAAAAAAGCAAATAGCCGCGGAGCCGATCTTACCGATTCCGTGACTACATGGACAGTCCGAGTTAGCCGGTACATATACCTGATCCCTACCTTCTTTTACTGCCGAAAACTTGGAATTTATCCTGCATATTTCTCTAGAATTTTTTGTGCTTTTCAAGTGAACAATTTTGTGTGTAAATATTTCTGTAAAAATTGCTACTTCTTTCTTTTTTTTTTTTTTTTTTTTTTTTTACGGCGCATCTACATCTTGGTCATTAGCGCCGACATCCAGGGTGTAGCGAGGAATTTTACCAGCGAGCCGTGGGATGATAAAATTCCTGCCGGAGGTTGGGAATCGAACCCACCATCTCCCGCTTATGAATCCAAGGCGCTAGCCATTAGACCACGGGAGACCCCAATTGCTACTGCACAAGAATTATTAGAACTTTAGACGGTTGATGATGATTCCACTGAAAAAAAAAACTCCTGGTACTAGTGTAATGGAAAGAAGAAGAGAATTATCTTCCGAAGAAACATCTTGTGACGAAAGTATTCAGCACACGGGGCCCTCCAGGCGCTAGGCTATCCCTCACCACCGCGTCATCTAGCACTACGAATATTACGCAGCCTAAAGGTTAATGTACATGAACCATACAAGCACAGGAGCACACACCCAAACACAAAGAAGGAAACAAGGTATAAGAGACTTGTCAAATGTAAATGCTGTTGGTAGAAGAGCGGAGAATGTTGTGGTTGGATATCCTACAGGAATTATCAGGAGTAGATGTAATCTGCAGATTATCCTTTAAGCCTTTCATCCCCTCCTGTCCTCACCTATCCGTCGTCAGCATTGTTTCTTTCCTGGCAGGATTAAATACATTTCCAAATGGGGGGACGGGGGTGATGGTTGGTTGTTGAGAAATTTTTACTTCCTTAATTACTTTATGTATTTCTAAACAAACCAGTGTACCGCAGGTATTCTGTAAGGAAGCATTCCTACTATTAAAGTCTTGTCCAATTTCTGGTGATCTATGTAATTATAGCAAGTTAACATTGGAATCACAACGTGGGGTCACCCGTGACCCCTGTGTTCTGAAAATATTTGTTATTTCCTACACATTCGAGCTGTTTAACATGTCCGATCCTGTACCTTCCTGTCCTGACAAGGTGATCATAAAAGAGAGTCAGGATTTTCTCATTCCTATCTCTATGAACGTATATAAAGCCTTGGGTCACGGGCGACCCCACGTTGTGCTTTATGGAATAATTTTATTTATCGAATGTAGTATGTCTAACGATAAATTATTTTTCACTAAAGATGAAATTCACAATGAGCTGCTTTGGCAAATTGTAGAAGAGAAAAATAGAGAGTTTGGAGACGTTTTGGATTGTGATGACAGTGAAATTGGTGAAGTATGTGATACGAGTGAAAAAGAGGCTGGTCATATATAAGATGTGGTGATTGTGATCGTAAAAAAGACAGGAAAGCTGTAACACATTGTGCAAAGTGTAGTAAGAGTCTGTGTGCTGAAGACAGGCAAAGTATATCTAAAAAGTGTATAAATGAATAATAATATTTTTATTTTTTTGATCATTATAATGTGCATACATTCAAGTCACTATGTTTTTTTTTTCGTTTTAAACTAATTTTACATATCATAGTATTTTTTTATTCTAGAAATCATAAAGACAAAATATTATAGGAGAAAACGTTATATTTAATGTTGATATTCAGAGGACAAATATTCAAACAAACCTTTGTCTAAATTTGTGATATTTTGACGTTTGATTTCCCATTCCCCCATTTTTCAATTAAATAAGATTATTTGGTTATAAATTGTTATATTATACATGGTAGTCATCTTAAAATACCATTTCACAAACCTAACATGAAATTTGTAAAAGAATTCCGAAAGACTAGATGGGATGTTATATGACCCCACGTTGTGGGATTTGTAACAGCTTCATCATGTTGTGATTCCAGGTTTAATTTTGTAATTGACCATCTAAACTGCAAACAAATTGAAGTGGACCGCCTAAGGAAATTCAGATATTTTATCATTTCATTTACTTGATTGATATGAGATGTTCTTCTTTTTAAATAAACTATTTCAGCAACACTTTCATGATGGGGTCTCCCGTAGTCTAGTGGCTAGCGCGCTGGATTCATAAGCGGGAGATGGTGGGTTCGATTCCCACCTCCGGCAGGAATTTTCTCATCTCAAGGCTCGCTGGGAAAATTCCTCTAATGACCTAGAAGTAGATGCGCCGTAAAAAAAAAAAAAAAAAAAAAAAAAAAAAAAAAAAAAAAAACTTTCATGATGTTAAAGAGAGTCTCTAATGATTTATTGAAGTTTGTCTCTAAACATCATGTTTATTTGTTACCACATTTGTTTTGTAAAAAATATTTCTTTTAATTGAGGGATGGGTTTCTTTACCTGAACATTAAATACCGAGCTTAATAAGGACTATGAACCACCGATGTGAAGCATTTATTCAAATGAGAGGGGGTCCAACGACCTAAGAAGGTTAAAGTGAACGATCTAAAATTTGAAACCTTTAAATATTTATTTTGTAAAGTTTTTTATTTAAAAAATTTGTTTTTCATAAATTTTGCTCGGTGTATATTATTGTTAAACAAATGCCAATAACAATGAATAGGTAATGTATTAAAATCACAAATAAATGAAAACATAAGCAGAATTATAGTTGGAAAAGAGTATTATTTAACTTTTGATGTGTGGTCCACTTCAATTTGACTCCACTTCACATTTACATTCAATATTTTGAAAAAGTGAATATGGATCACCGAGTCTCCCTGTGCTTTTATTTCGTATTTTTCCTACTATTGACGACCTCATTAAATCACGTACAATTAAAAAAATAAATGATTTATTTAATCAGTAAATAAGTATGTAAAGAAATAAAGCGGGTTATGCGCTGACCTCTAGCACTACAAAATTTCGCTAAAAATGAGTTCCTCGTCTTGGAGAAAAATAGAGTTTTAATTTTTTGTAAATTGTGTTTCCTATATAAAAAATTATATTTTATGTAAAAAATTTAATCTTAGAGAGAGATAATATAAACTTCCAACGAGACTTACCAACGACATTGAGATGTATGAAATGTGACATATGCGGAGTCGTGCTGATCTGACACTCGTAGATGCCAGAGTCCCTGTGCTGGGGATATTTGATCTGTAGACTCCAGTCTTCACTGCTAGGCATGTTGATGGCTCTGAACCTCTGATCGGAGGTGTAGGTGTACCTTCCGACAGTGAGGAGGTGGATGTCCCGATGTCGCACCCATGACACCTGAAACAACGAGATGTCTTAACATAAATATATATTTATTTGAGCTGCTAGGTTAGTTAATGGCGTTTAGGTTATGAAAAGTTAAATAAATAGTCAACAACTTAGTTAAAAAATCCAAGAAAGCATAAAATAATAAATTACAGAAGTAATAATATAAATTGATTCTTTGTCGATGGGTGAGCTCCCGATAACACGTTCTTTTCATAAACATTTTTTTTCATATTTATGATTCGTCGAGACAGGTGGAAGTCCATAAAAAATCACGTCACAATTTAAACTTTCTCTTCCTTACATGTTTTAACTTTTGTGGTGCACCTTTAGGGGAACATACAGCATGTGAGGTGGAGATCATCTTACCAGTAGGGCCAAGCTATGACTGTGTTTTTCTTTGTAACATATTTCATAGAAGAGGAACCAAAAGGGTCCTTAACATATTGTGAAGAGAACTACTTGATATATATGATATTAGAAGTTCATTTATTTGTAAAGTCCTCATTGATAATCCGCCCACTTTGCCAAAACCTAAACCCATAGCAAGATGGTTCCTTCTGTCGATGGTTTCTTAATGCCATTGAGGGAGGTCTTCGATGTGAAATAAGGGTTCTTTATATATATATTTGGGTGTTTCTTATGAAGTGTGTAATTAAAATGATTCTTTGACTTCTGTTTTATTGTCAGTGGGGGATTTAATTTTATCAAATTTAAAGGGAAGTTAGTAAGGGAGCAAGAGTGTTTTTTCAAGCTTAACAGCACATTTTTGTTGGTGTGCTATATCATTCAGTAAAAAGTCAGGATGAACAATTTCAGTCTTAAACATATCCCAGAAAAATCCTCATAAGAATGCAACATTTGTTAGCCATGATCCTTACATCTAAAATTCAAGCATTAGAACCCCCTTTAGAGCATATGTCCCCTCAAAAAAAAAGAGAGAGAGAGAGAGAGAGAGAGAGAGAGAGAGAGAGAGAGAGAGAGAGAGAGAGAGAGTGAGAGAGTGAGAGAGAGAGAGGGAGAGAGAGAGAGAGAGAGAGAGAGAGAGAGAGAGAGAGAGAGAGAGTGAGAGAGTGAGAGAGAGAGAGAGAGAGAGAGAGAGAGTGAGAGAGAGAGAGAGAGAGAGAGAGAGAGAGAGAGAGAGAGAGAGAGACGGTATTGTACTAGTGGATGTAAACGGAACGGCTACTACACTGGATCCATCAAGCTAATGTAAAGGCTCCTGACCTACTTCCTGCTCCTGGATAGTACACTCCACCCCCATATCACTTTTCTTGTTATCCAATGTCTCCAAGTATATATATGTATATATATATATATATATATAGACATGTACTGTTTAGTACATAGACATGTTTTGTGTGTTTTTCCTACGTGCAGGATACATTAATTATCTTGACAGAAAGTCCAGTCAACGAATGCTTAAAAACAGCTATAGGTGGAAATTTTTGGAACACAATTTTTGGCTTCGCAACTTTGTTTGGGCTGGGTAGGAGGTGAACATATCAAAAGTCCTCGCCCCTAGCCTTTGTGCCGGGGGGAGGGGGGTTTAGAAGGTCACATTTTTCGGGTTTTTACTTATATATCGGAAACCTTAAGTCCTAGCGACATGACTATTCTATAACAAATAAAAGCTGATAAAATTTCCTACAAGTTCTAGTCTATAAAGTTTTTCGAGATATCTTTAGTTTTCGAAATATCTGCTTTTCAAAGTCGGTCATTTTGGGGAAAAAAACTTTCGCCGCATATTTTTCCCCCTTTTTGACGGGATAACTCTTCAACGATGAACCCAAAAAATAAATAACGGTTATAGGGTTGTAGAGTATTGCATTCCCTTCAATAATATATATTACTTTGCTATTTCATGTATTTTCCTTCAAACGTAAAATAATTTCAGTGTTCATCGTGAAATCTGAAATTTAGCGACTAATAGTCCAGGTAACAAAGATTTATAGATGGAAATGTTTGGAACACAATTTTTGACTTCATAACTTTGTTTCGGCTAGTTAGCAGGTCAACGTATCAAAAGGCCTCGCCCGTAGCCTTTGTGCCGGGCGGAGGGGGGGTTTAGATGGCCCCATTTTTTGGGTTTTCACTTATATCCCGGAAGCCGTGGGTCCTAGCGACTTGACCATTCTATAACAAATAAAAGCTGATTCAATTTCCTACAAGTTCTGTTCAATAAAGTTTTTCGAGATATCTTAAGTTTTCGAAATATACGCTTTTGAATGTCTGTCATTTTGGGGAAAAACACACATTTTTATATTCTCGACCGGATATCTCTTCACGATCAACCCAAAAAATAAATGCCATTTATAGGGTCGTAGAGCATTACATTCTCTTCAATAATATATGTAACTTTATTATTTTATGTATTTTCCTTCAAACGTAAAAACAGTTTTAACGTTTATCGTGATATCTGGCGACAACTGACCAATGAACCTTTCAATTTCTCACCATTTCCAGTCAATGTATAGTCCAAAATATTCCATTATGTAAAATATAGTGAGTACTGGACGTATGTATATATATAATATAGTACAAAATATATAATTTTGGGCCCATTGACCAGTTATTCAAACTCAATTAGATAAGATATTGTCCATGGTTTTGCTAAGACCATGTGAGTGCGTATATAACTTTTGAAAGTAAAGATATAAAATAGTAAAGTAATATATATTATTGAAGCGAATGGAATGCTCTACAACTCTATAGCCGACATTTATTTTTTGGGGTCATCGTTGAAGAGATATCCGGTCGAGAATATAAAAATGTGTGTTTTTTTTCCCCAAAATGGCAGACTTTTAAGAGCGGATATTTCGAAAACTAAAGATATCTCGAAAAACTTTACTGAATAGAACTTGTAGGATATTTAATTCAGTTTTCATTTGTTATACAATAGTCATGTCATGTAGGACGTAGGGATTCCGAGATATAAGAAAAAACCCGAAAAATGGGACCTTCTAAACCCCCCTCCCCCCGGCACAAAGGCTACGGGCGAGGACTTTTGATATGTTCACCTGCTATCCAGCCCAAACAAAGTTACAAAGTCAAAAATTGTGTTCCAAAGATTTCCATCTATAACTGTTCGTTGACTGGACTGATAACTGTGACTCCAAGACATGACATCAAAGGGAAGAGTGGAACTACATCTCACACTTTCAGAGCACAGATTGTCGCCGTCGAATGACGATGCGATTTAATGCCTCATCACCAAATTGGCGAGTACAAAATATTTGACGATTACATTAGTACGACGTCACCGTGACTGCAATTCAATGAATATAACGAAAGATACAGTCCACTTTGCTAGAGAAGCAAACAATACTCCGAAGTAGAATACATATTTGTACAACTACCAACAACTAAACGTTAACATCGATCAGAATTTTTATTTTCAGAATAGTTTATTTAATTTATTTTTTATCTGTATAAATATGAATCTATGAGAAATCATGATACATGTTAGTAGACTATTTGAAAGCCTATAAATAATAAAAGGCTAAACGATTAATTTCCATAGAACCACTTTACTAGAACGAGTTATTTTATGTTTGGGAAATTAAATTGAAGCCGCAATGTTTAGAGTTTTATAGCAAACATTCCCCATAGCTTACCAGGAAGATGTATTTTATGGGAAAATGACATTTAATTTAATTGTTTCTCTCCGGCGATTTAAAAAATAGAATCAGTGTCAAGTTTAGTAGAAGACATTGTGAAGGATGTAGTAAACAATCTGCGACGAGAAGAGGACGGAGGCGGAAGGGTGGGGGGGGGGCCTCAGTTTGTTGGAGAACTTTTATATTAGCAAAGTTGAAGCATAAATCACATTAGCGGGGAGCTGGATGCTCTACATGGGCTTGCTAAGGAGCGGGTACAGGGTAGTCACTGATGGGGGGGGGGGGGGAAGGAGGAGGGAAGATGCTCTACATGGGCTTGCTAAAGAGCGGGTACAGGGTAGTCACTGGTAGGGAGAGGAGAGAAGGAGGAGGGAAGATGCTCTAAATGGGCTTGCTAAGGAGTGGGAACAGGCTACTCCCTGGGGGGGAGGGGGAAGGAGGAGGGGACGATGCTCTACATGGGCTTGCTAAGGAGCGGGTACAGGGTAGTCACTGGTAGGGAGAGGAGAGAAGGAGGAGGGAAGATGCTCTACATGGGCATGCTAAGGAGCGGGAACAGGCTACTCCCTGGTGGGGAGGGGGAAAGGAGGAGGGGACGATGCTCAACATTGGCTTGCTAAGGAGCGGGTCAGGCTACTCACTGGGGGGGGGGACGGGGAAAGATGTGATGAAATTTCTCTAATTATTGTTTCTTGTTAATGGGGTTAATTATCAAAGGGAAACTGCATTCATCGGAAGTATAAAATTACCTGCTCTTTAATTATATTATGGTGATTGTTAGAAAATCTTGACAGCTCTTTTGAAATGTTTATTTTCTACAAAACAATTTTAAACGATTATAATAAAAGGTTCTCTGGTGAAATATTTTGTTTTCTGAAAATATAATACACTTTTTATTTTCTTTAAAAAGCATATGTATAGATATAGGGTTATGGTTGCAGAAAGGTGAAAAGTGGGCCTATAAAAGAAAAAAAGTATAAGGGAAGTCACGTCGTATTAAATTGATTCTTAAGGAATTCCTATAGAAAGGCGTGAATGGTGTTTGTCTGAAGGAGGTTACAGGAGGTTGGTCCTGTTACATTCCAAGGTTATCCTCAGGGAGGAACCTCTTATTTATGAGGTAATAAAGGGAATGAGGAAGAGAATGAGAGAATGGGAGAGGGTGAGTGCGTGTATATGCGAGAGAGATAGAGAGGGAAAGAGAGAGGTTGAGAGAGATAAAGGTAGAGAGTCTGTGAGAGAGGGAGAGAGAAAGAAGAAAACCTTAAATAAAAGAGATGTCGAAGGTGTAGGAATTGAATTGGCTGTATGAAATGGGCGGGATAGGATCTGCCCGGATTGGGCCAATATTGGCGGGTATTCCTCGCACCTAGGGCTTAACCTTTACCTCTAGCCAATTCGCAAAGTCCTATTTCCCCTTTCTCTCTGTAAAGGCTGAGCGTTTCTCCATCAAACACCATTCAGCTTCTCCATTCATCAATGAACTGACTCGTAATAAGTATTTCTCGCCAAGGTTCAATAAACGAATCAGCTGAATCCTGATGACTCAGGAGTTCCATCCAAAGTCAACTTTAGAAGCCTTCATTTTTCTAAGTAGATCCTTTTTAAGGAGTTATAGACGTTATATTTATAAGGAAATGTCCCAGTTATATGTACTAGAACAAACAGAAATTTCAGCCTAAACTTTTATGACCATTAGGGTAGGACCATTCCATTGGAATATCATTTCATTTTTTTTTTTTTTTAATGTACGACACACAGACGCAAATTCGTCAGAAAATCAATGACAAGAATTTATAATAAACGCTGTTTACATTATATTTAATGCAATCAACGGACGAAATTATATTTCAAATACCACATACTAAGGTTATATATCAGGAATATATGTACCTCACTTGCGAATATATCTTAGGCATTAATTTTACAAATTTTGTAACGAGAATGCAAATATATTACAATAAGGAGTACCATCAAATATTGTATATGATTGAGGGATCTGTATTAAACATGAATTCCTAATAATAGTGTACAGGAAAACTTATTCATTTCCAGCGTTATATTTTTATTTTCTAACGTGCCCAACCGAGCGAAGCCTTAACACTCTCGGTGCGGGTGTCATTTTCTGGGAATGCCCCAGGTACGGGTGCATTTTTTGTTTGAATTTTTCATGGTTCCTTTTTTTTTAATCATGTCTGATGTGTTTAATAGTAATGCAACAAAGAAAACTAGCCGGAATTGCATTTTCGGAAGTGTCCTTCAGGAGGGACAGTCGTACGCCAGGAATTCCACCTGCTTTGCGGGCTAGTATCAATAGAAGCGCATTAGTCAGTTTATTTAAACCCGCTACACCTACACTTATTTATTTTAAAAGAAAACTCAATAATTTTTGACAATTTTTATTAGAATAACAAATAACAATAACCAATCATATATAATTATTGGTTCAAATATTATTTTGTTGGACATTTTCAATCAAAATTTCAGTTCTCACGTCTTCCTTGTCGAGTCTGAGTCCGAGTCTGAATCCCGTTCATCGGCCGATACTTCTTCCAGCAGTTTGTAGACATCCTCAGATGTCGAATTGGAAATAAAATATTTCTCTACTCGGTCCTTGTTACACGCAGTCGTATCTGTGATATGAAAAATAATTATTAGGAAAAAAAAAAAAAAAAAAAAAAAAAAAAAAAAAAAAAAAAAAAAAAAAAGAAATCATTTTCAGATCAATCTAAAGGAAAATTTACCAATTTTCCTTTTCTTCCCACCAGCAAATAACGACGTGATGCCATTTTGTTTTTGATTTTCAATCCTAAAAAATAAAGTAAAACATAATTTTTTTTTCCAATAATTTATTAATTATTTAACATAAATAAATATTAAATGGAGGGGATATAATAATAAATAAATTATTTAACATAATAAAACAGCGATGGCTTTTCTTTAGAAAAAAGAAAAGGCATCAGCCCTATCCTGGCTAGAAAAGGTGGTAACTTATAGATATCCCGTCCTAAAATTCATAGTTAATAATAAATGAACGTTAAAATTTAACGTATTTTAAAATTTTCAATTTAATAATAATAATAATAATTTACAACAATAAATGTGATAAATAAAAAGCAAAAATTACCCTGTAACTACCAAAATCGATGCCAAACGATAATATTTTTAAAAATATCCTTCGTTGCCAATCAATATCTGCAACAAAAATTCAACAATTTAGTGAATAGTATTTAAATATATTAAATCAGGAAGTAAATATCCATTATATAATAAATTGTACTTACTTATAAACAATTTATCGAAGACAAAGTTTAAAAATTCATAATAACTCTTCCGGTCAACCAATTTGAAAATGGACAACACTGCTAGAAAGCCCAAACAATACTGAAGACAACTGTGTTTATCTGGAGCCGTAAAAGTGAACCCCCTCCATTTGCGAGCCTTTTGAATCTCAAGTGAAAAGTAATGAAGGAGTGTCCTTCCGAAGGGACACCCGTACGTGGGGACGGTCGCTACTGTCCTTCCCAAAGGACACCCGCGATATAAGGACTTATATCGAATCTCGTATAAATTGCCGTAAATTAATAATAATAAATACCACATGGGGTCTCTACTGAACGTCTGACAATAATAGTACTCAGTAATATATATCTTGTGGCTATTTTCCAGCTGTGACAAGATGTTATAAGCAAAACTATTTAATAATATTGAATCACCTTTTTATTAAATGATTTGGCCAATGAATATATATATATATATTATATATATATATATATATATATATATATATATATATATATAGGTATATAAAAAATATTTTGTTTAGAGCCTTCTGCTCAAATTCAGGAACATAAATATGCTTTAGGTCCACCCGAAAAACCTATGTAATGTACAGTATAACATCTTCAGTGGACGGGCAAACAGAACTATTTTATCTCGTGTATAAACACACTTGTTTTTTTCCTTATTATAGCACCATTATAATAGTGAAGTGATCTGTAGGTGCACTATTTAATATGTATTTTAATTTGTTAATATTGTTCAATAAAAAAAAATCTTTTTGCGCATGGCCACCGCGCATGCGCGAACTCCAGCGGACACTGTTTTTGTAACGGTTTTTGTCAGTTTAGTCATCGTTAAAGCATATTTATGCTAAAAGGCAATGGAAGAGAAGGTTGTGTTACATAACTATTATTTATAATGACAGGCAACACAAAAATATCGCCGTTTCTTCTAATTCGTTTTTTCTATTTATTTATGGTACTTTTAGATTGAATTCCATTAGATATCGAAAGTATATTTTTTTTTATATAAATAATGATATGACGCCGAGAAACCCAAACAAGTAAACAATGTGGATTTTTGTATGTTTGTGGGTGTAGTATTATGTAAATATTATAGAAGTATGACAGAAAAATTAAAAAATAGAAAGCAACATTTAAGATGATTTTAGGATTCTTTGGAGTTAAGAGAAAAATTCAGAATGCTCAAAAAATATTATTAAAAGAAGTTGTTAAATCTCATCCATGTGCTAGTTTATGAATGGTCCGGGGATTTATTCATAGAATTGGGAATTCTCAAGAGGAGAAAGGGGGGGAGTGCTAATTAGGCGGCTCTTGAGTGAAGAAACGAACAGAGAAGATACAGCCTTATAGAAGATACAGCCTTATAGAAGAAGATGCAACTGAAGAGAAAAAGATCAGCACCGAGAGATGAGTGGGAGCTTCGTTAGCTTCTTTCGGCCTTTTTGTGACGTTTGACCTTTCGGGAGCTGAACAGATATATTTCAGGGTAGACTTACAATCACTGCACCTACTTTTATTTTCAGGAAGATCCAATTATAACACAAGGGGTTTACTCACCTGAAATACACAAACACAACCCTATACTCATTTGAAGTAAATTACGAACGTTGGGAATTAGTCTATGATAAACAATTTCCGAAGGGTTCCAACGGTAGGTTTTCATGTTGCAGATCCCAGGCAATAGAAACCGAAAACATACTGAGAACATCAACCTGACTATTGGAAAAATCTTGGATTCAATTATTATTTTCGTAATTATTTTTTTTTTGAGTGTTATGTGCGTGAGATATACATCTTGTTGAATAGCATAAGCGTCCAAGAGTGCAATGCGTATATCCCACGCAGATTTATGACAACGCACAAACCGGAAACACCTTCCGTGTTCAGCGCCTACAGTGGTAGAAGATTTAATTTGAAATTTAATTTAATGAACCGATTTAGTTAATTTTTCAAACACATCGTTCCCTTTAGATGTCTACGACGTATACCAAGTTTCTAACTATAAAACAGGAATTACGACCGTTAGGAGCAAATTAGTAATTTGGGTCTAGAGTAACCCCCCTTCAGGGACCGATTTTGCTAATTAACGAAGTCGTTTAATCAATTGCTAGGGGAATGCTGTATAACAGGATTGATGGGAAAAAAATAGCGAGTATAATTTAACAAAAAAAACACACACACACATATATGTTATCGAATATAAACTAAATTTACTTATTTCGAATTAATCATATAGTATTTTTAAATTTTCTCATTTAATTTGGTTATTACAATTTCTTTGGTTCGGAAAAGTACAAGATTAATCTTGAGTATCATGCATTTCTGAATCTATCTCGAGATACGCTAATATCTCTTTATATTATACCCCAAAATATTATCCATATAATTCCAAAAAGTAAAAGAAAAAGATAAATTAAAAGTAAAATTGACAAACAACTTATGCAAAACGTCCAGAGGTTGCTTGAGAAAGAAAATGAATTGTTGAATAGTAAATAGATGTAAAGGAGCAACAGGCACCACATGGGCAGGAGCAATTAGTGGCCTAGTCTTGTCGAAGGGAACTACTCCAACACTTGTTCCGATGCAAATTGGAGGGGGGGGATGTCGAAGCAGAGACTTAACTCTCTTGGATAGAATGGAGAATCGGTGTCTAGTTCACTCATCGGGATAATCAAATAGGCAGAAGAAATCATTTATTATTTGTAGCTTAATTAAATATCGAACCATCAGCAGAAAGTAAGAAGATTTTTAAAATAATCCAAAGTATTCAATTCTTTTTTATCAAGTGTCTATAAACATATACTACAGAATATTCCTCAATAATCATTACATACTACGTGTTTTAAGTGCATGTGACATCTCTTCAGGAGCACTTAAACAAAGAATTTGCAATTTTAACCGTTTAAAGACCGAACCCAATTCCAGCTGAACTTTTAATGTTTCCTTATTAGCATTAGATTTCTTATTTTTGTTTTAAAATATTCCAATGGCCTATTTAATACAAAAAAAATACTGCCTACTTTTTTTTCTTTTTTTACGGCGCTTCGACAACTAGATCATTAGCGCTTCTACGTTTTATTTAATATTTCCAATTGCGAACATTGTCTTGTTGGGGGATCAGAACAGCTATAAGTTACATACCACGTTTTTCATTTATTTCAATTCTAACGTCCTCTTATACATAACAGATAGTTTTGAAAGACGTTAACCTGACAGATCCTTATGCAGATAAGGTCACGTCTAGACTAATAAGATTAATCATAGCCCCAGATCAGCTGATTATCATCAATTATACTTATAAGTAAATGCCTATTTTTCAAAAGTTTTTTTAATTTGAATAAATAAATACTACTACGTAAAGAATTTTCTATAAAATTATAATGCACTTTGCCCATATCCTCATCAAAATTATATCTTATTTTTAGTACGACATCCCTCTCCTTATTCAATATTTTCATAGTGAAAGATAGAAAGAACACTTTATTAGAATTAATTAAAGTGATGCTCCCCAAATTAATGGGGTTGCTAAGCGACACAGCTCTTTAATCAGTCGTCCGATAAATGACTTGATGTGATCTCTTGGTTTCATACAAAGGGTTAGTTACGTCGGGGATAAGGAAGTTGTATTGAAGATCAATTTTGTACGCGTGATTGTGCTTCACGTTGGTGTTCCATTATGGTTCTTCATTAATTCTATTTTTAACCATAAATGGGATTATTAATAATTCCGAGCGAGTCTACTTGTATTTGTTCAGCTAAGGTCGGAAGGATATTTATGATAAATAAAAATTCAAACAACTGCGTACTGAATAAATGCTATTGAGGCTGTATTTTGGTCTTCTATTGCGTTTAAATTACTCAAGGACTATATAATATATTTATTTCATTATGTCTCTTAAATTGGCAAAAGGTCATATATTATAAAAACTCCGAATTTTCATTAATTTCTTTTTATTTTCTGCTCTACATGTTTCCAGTTACTAGACACCTTTTCAGGTGCATCTTATCTATGAACATCTCATTTAAGTCAACACTTAAGGAGATCTTCCACAGGCAGGGCCACGTCTAAACTATCAGGAGAAAATGGCCGTTGAGAAAACAGCTGTTTAAAATCGATGGAGTCAAGGTTAAAATTTGATTTCCAAAAGAAGCTTGAATTATTAAAGAAGTAGTAAAATGATATGAAAGTGATATAATTATTTCTAAATATTGTTTAGTGTATTAAAATATATATAATTTAAATACTTTTTCTCCGTTTTCTAACACACTCATCATAACCCATCGATTAAATTTATCCATTTCAAAATCGTCAGATTTTGATAGAATTTCGTAAACAGCAAAATCTGTCCACCAAAATATGTTTTATCGGCAATATTCACGATTATGTTAAATTGTAAAGGTCACGATTTTCCTCAAGTGTTTTCTAGGTACACGTTTTAAAACTGTTCGGTCGTGGAGAATCTAATGAAGCAATTTTCAATGCCATATACTCGTATGTATAAAACCGTTTTTGAGAAAATTATTCCGGGTATTTCGGATATATTCTTCTATAAATCGAAACCGGTTAGGAAATGTTAATGGAATTTTTGATAGATTGATAAGAGAAATTTGTGGTTAAAATTAGAAAGTGTTGCTCTCGTTATTTGGAACGTTTTTTTCTGTTTTTTTTTGTTGTTTTTTTTTTTCATTGTATTTAATAGTAACATGAGTATTTTAGTAAATCAGGATAAGTAAATCAAAACAAATAGTTTTAATAGTGTTTTCCAAAGTTAAGAATGGCAAAGACTGTTTTGTTTGGGCGCTTAAATTTTTGCTTCTGATTGTAATTGTATTTTCCATTTTTACACGTGTTTTCATTTTCCACAAAATATTACAAAAATGACATTTTATGTTTCTATTCTACGCCTTCCAAATGATGCTAGGGAAACGGAAACTTGCTCCGATGACGCAGCAAGCTTTTTTTTTTTTTTTTTAAAAAAAACTTAAATTATAATTCTGCGTGGCTTTATTAGTACATCGAGAAGGAATATGTTCCAAGCCCTTAAAGACAGATATGTGCGAGTAATAATTTTGCGTTACATTACCAGCAGGATTTATTTAGAGTAATTCTTGAAGAACAGTGACCTTTGTTATTTTATGCATGCTGCTAATTAATTCCTGTGTTTACTCTGCTCAATTACGGCTCGGAGGTTGCGTGCATTCCCTAACGCACTTGGCAATTAATTCCTTCCTGCGAGGAAAAATGTCTGGTTCGTGATTGAGACGACATGTTAATGTCCATGCATGGATCAGCTGTTTGCTAATTACGACAAGCTCGGAGATCGTCTATCAAGCTAGCCTTATCGACTCGTTAATCTGAAGGCTCTATTTACAACATGGAGGATTTACAATTCTCGAAATGAATCTTGGTCCTTAAAGTGCGTGGCTGCTCGTAACTCTTAAGCAATCCACGGCACGCAAGGTAATTCATTCAATATATACGAATATTAACGGCCGCTTTAATCTGCAAATGCGAATTATCGAATGTTTACTTTTGTTGTTAACAATACAACATAATAAGCGGAATTCCTCCCTATAGGTAAAAAGAGTATTTTATTTTGAAATCTATATTTTCGTAAGTACGTATACAGTTTTTAGTAATAAGTTGAATTAATTATCCTTGGTTTAGCATAGCGTTTATAAATTTCATAACCAGTTATACTATTTTTAACGCTATTAATTATTATCTGGGCCATTTTGAATAATTACGCAATTATTAATAATTTTATTGTTTTTAATTAACGATTATTAACATACTGCCGTACGCCTGGAAGCACTGTCATGCATCACGCACCGACGCACAGAAGTGCCAAACGCCCGATTTTGGGGGAAAAAAAACCTGAAGGTACTTGAATCTTTCTGATTTTAATATCATTTCTGTAGTATTTAATAGCAGATTTAAAATCAGTACCCCAAGAAACTCTAATGAGGTAAATATCATCGATGATACCTTCTTTTAAAATTTTTAACTTTTTTAAAGTTGTAACCCCTATTTTGTGGCATATCATATTAAAGCTACATTCAGCAGCTTTAAAATGAGACCACTCCCAGGTTAATATCATCATTGGCTGCGAGCCTATAGGCATCCAAAGTTGCCAAAATATGACACTTTTTCATGAAATTTCAAATCTTTTGAATTTATTTGACGAAATATAAATGTGTTTTTTACAGCCCTGATGAAGGCTTGAAGTTCAAGCCGAAATGTCGGCACAATAAAACCATTTTTATGATAAAATGTAGTTTTATTAAGTAGCAGTGACCGAACCCCGACAATCCCTACCTTGCATCATCTACGGTCAACGATCTCCTCTCAAAAAATATGAATTATTGTTCAACGGTTGCATTTTTCCTTTAACCTACTCCATAAATCAAATGAATTGGTGAAAGAATCATGTCGATATAATTTTCTAAACTCGATATATAAAATAAAGCATTTTCACCCTATATTATTTCATTTCTCAGCTCCTAAGGCGTATTCGACTGAACGCTCGGACACGCGTCGACATCTTTTCGATGTAGAATCAACAGGGAAAAAATTGACCAATTCTTTGACCCCACCACTGTATACTCCCCTTGTTAGAATATTTGAAGTGTACTTTGGAAGGGTGGTTTCACCCCTAAAACGTGCGATTGCGCTGATATAAAAAAAATAAATATCGATTATTTTCACGTGTTACACAAAGTTTCAAAAAAAAAATCGGCTCTAGACACTTGGGAATGTTTCCTTGTAAGAATAATTCAGTTTCATTACAGATATCTTCACAACCTATGTACACCAAGTTCATGGTACATTTTGGCAAAAAAGAACTTTCTTTTAAAAGCCTCATATACACGTATGACTTCCTGGGTAATATCAATTTTTCAGGAATAAAATAAGTGGTATACTGTTCAGTAAAAACTTTGAGATATTTACTCGGTAAGAAAAAGGTCAACAAGAAGGTATTTTCGAATCATAACTATTAAGAAAATGGAAAAGCAATAGGAGAGCAGTTTTCTACAACTATTTCGTTATAAAGAATGTTAGTTCAAACATGATCGAACGCCTTTGGTTTTGAAGGTTTTTCCCCTCTCGGCACCACTGTGCGACGATACGTCAACTGGCAGTCCAGCCAAGAGTAATATTGAATTGCTATGGTGCCTCAACGTTACCACACGTTAAACACACATGTATCGCGATCCTTTGGCATATTAATATTAAGACCTTTTACTTTGCGCAGATCTTAAATCTTCACGAATTGGGTAGAAACAAGATTATTTCTGATTTTCAATTTATGCCGAGTAGAATCGAAGGGAGAAGTCTAAACCGAAACGAATCCTTAAATCCTTCTGACAACATTAGCCCCTCCTTTAAGGCCCTTTCGAGTGGGGAAGGGCAGGTTGAGGTTTTCAATAGAAGAAAATGTACCCTAAGGGGGAAAATTCCCCCACCCCTTACCGAAGGGAGTGACCGGTGACAGGGAGGGGGAGACGGTGAATGGGACAGTCCATTGTGATAAAATGGCGGGAAAAAATCAGTAGCTCTCCAAATGGGAACTTTCCAACAATAGGCTCTCCATTATTTATCTCTTTATACATCGACTCTCCAACAGACATCAAACACCCTCACAATTCTCTCTCCAACTACAAATATTCTTAAAACTCTTATACTAATACCTCGTGAAAAGTGTAACATTTCATACTTTGATCATAATAAATATTTCCAAAATGTAAAAAAAAAATCATTTTTTTTTTCCTTTTTTGCGAGTTTCCTTCCTCTTTCAATAGGGAGGAAACCCGTCTATGAGGTTGGTCTCATGACGCAGTCCGAAAGTCCATATTTGCATATTTTATATAATTAATCATTAAATGGCCCTATTCTCAAATGTATAGGAAGGTCAATAAAACTACGCCTCACACTTTCACACTTTTTATTAGATTCCCTACATGTTTCGTACCATTTTGGCGCCTCTTCAGGGGAATATACTTAAAATATAACTTGAGAAGGAGAACCTTCCGCTAGCAGGGCCTCGTCTAGACTAGCCATTGACTGAACGAATCCCAATATGGTGTCAAATAGTCAGCTGATCGATAATCGTTCATTCATTGACTATTCTAGACGAGGCCCTGCCAGCGGAAGGTTCTCCTCCTCAAATTGAGGCTGAAGTTATGTTTTAAGTATATTCCCCTGAAGAGGTGCCAAAATGGTACGAAACATGTAGGAGAGTCTAATAAAAAGTGTGAAAATGTGTGGCGTAGTTTTATTGACCTTCCGCCTTATTCGATAATTATATATATATGTATATATATATATATATATATATATATATATATATATATATATATACTTATATATATATATATATATATACTTATATATATATATATATATATACTTATATATATATATATACATATATATATATATATATATATATAATTATATATATATGTATATATATATGTATATATATATATATATATATATATATATATATATATATATACATATATATATAATTATCGAATAAGGCGGAAGGTCAATAAAACTACGCCACACATTTTCACACTTTTTATTAGACTCTCCTACATGTTTCGTACCATTTTGGCACCTCTTCAGGGGAATATACTTAAAACATAACTTCAGCCTCAATTTGAGGAGGAGAACCTTCCGCTGGCAGGGCCTCGTCTAGAATAGTCAATGAATGAACGATTATCGATCAGCTGACTATTTGACACCATATTGGGATTCGTTCAGTCAATGGCTAGTCTAGACGAGGCCCTGCTAGCGGAAGGTTCTCCTTCTCAAGTTATATTTTAAGTATATTCCCCTGAAGAGGCGCCAAAATGGTACGAAACATGTAGGGAATCTAATAAAAAGTGTGAAAGTGTGAGGCGTAGTTTTATTGACCTTCCTATACATTTGAGAAAAGGGCCATTTAATGATTAATTATATAAATATATAAAATATGCAAATATGGACTTTCGGACTGCGTCATGAGACCAACCTCATAGACGGGTTTCCTCCCTATTGAAAGAGGAAGGAAACTTGCAAAAAAGGAAAAAAAAATGATTTTTTTTTTTTACATTTTGGAAATATTTATTATGATCAAAGTATGAAATGTTACACTTTTCACGAGGTATTAGTATAAGAGTTTTAAGAATATTTGTAGTTGGAGAGAGAATTGTGAGGGTGTTTGATGTCTGTTGGAGAGTCGATGTATAAAGAGATAAATAATGGAGAGCCTATTGTTGGAAAGTTCCCATTTGGAGAGCTACTGATTTTTTCCCGCCATTTTATCACAATGGACTGTCCCATTCACCGTCTCCCCCTCCCTGTCACCGGTCACTCCCTTCGGTAAGGGGTGGGGGAATTTTCCCCCTTAGGGTACATTTTCTTCTATTGAAAACCTCAACCTGCCCTTCCCCGCTCGAAAGGGCCTTAAAGGAGGGGCTTTTTTAAAGTTGATCTGGAATTGTTTTGGTGAATATTTAATATACTTTTTATGAGATTTTATTATTTTTTTAATATTTATTATTCCTGAGTTAATTATAATGGACGTCAAAACTTAATAAAGTTAAATAAATAGTAACTATTATTTATTTAACTTTATTAATTTGGTATTTTTAAGAATATTAATATTTTTATTGGCCTTTAGTTTTGCGTATTTCTTTCTTTCTTCGAAAATTCCTTATAATTGAAATTTTTTTTTTTCCATGTTCCGTCGATGTTCTGTTTTTCTTGTATTGAATAACTGTGCTGACTCCCCAATGTAACATGTGTTGCAAGAGTTACAATTGGTTTTACATATATATACATTTGATTAATGAAGTAAATTAAATAGTTTTTCAAGCCTAATAGAGACTGGATATGCTCCATGTGTCTAATGTTGATATGAACTTTCATTCATTTGAGATGTCCACTGAATTAAACCTTCATGGGATTTAAAGGACACTTTAGTAACACATTGTAGTAAAAAAATTAAACTTGCTCTTCGTTGGTGTATAGTAGGATTCAGGTATTCTCCTTTGCTATCATCAATTATTTAAATACCCTTTCTAAGAGTTTATCTCTCTGCTGGTCTAGCTAGCCGTGGAGTGGGGAGCCGGTGGTGGTTGAGGTTTTGTGGTGGTAGGATTAGCAGGAGCATTCATCAATGTCTCCCATCCACCGTAATGTCTGCCAGGACCTGTGCAGTCCGGTAATTAATGGCAATCTAGGCACGGGCCCAGAAGGAGGATTCAAGGCAGAGGATAGTGGGTAGAAAGGAGACGAGGCAAGTCTGGGGTAAGGACAGACCGAGAAGCCAGGGAATATATAATAAGTACAAAAGGGTATAGAAGGTATGTCATTTAGAAAGCCAGGTTATGGACATTATTTGTAGTTGAAGTAAAATGAAGAATTTAAGAAAATAATGCAACATAAATTAATATGAAACGACTTTATGTTATGATGAAATTTTAACAATAAATTGTATTGTTTTTCAATGTTAAATTGTCAAAGCCAGTTTCTCTATTCCACCTAATGGATTTTCTGCTAAAATTATATATATATTTTTTGTATAAGAAGATTGTGTTAGTATATGATACAATAGTAATTTTCTGAGGGAATTTAAATAAGAGAGAAATAAATGTGAACCTCTGAGAGAAGGTTAGAGTATTATTCTGGGTAAAGAATCTCTCCTTAGCATCGTTCCATTTTTCCATCTTTCCGGTCAGTGGTTCGCGAAGGTGCTCGGAGCCACCCTCCTTTCTACCCCCTCTCCTCCGCTCTGTTCTGAAAAGGAGGGGGGAGACAGTACCCATTAATTCTACAATAAATCCCTCGGACGTTATCGCTATGAATTAGTAATTCCTTTTACTTTTTCCAAACACGTTCCAGCTATAAATGCAAAAGTCCGGACGAGTGGAACTGCAGAAGCATATTTCCATGTAATGCTATATTTTGAATACTTAGAATAGGAAGTCATTGAATTTCGCCTTCGGCGTGGCTGATCTCCGATTAGTGTTATCTCATACTGAGTTGGTCTTATCATAATTTGGAGAACAAACATGTACGGGTTGTGCTCGTGATCCCGTGGCTAACGCTTTGCATTCTCATGTGGGAGATGAAGGGGCAGCATCCTACATATAACCAGGGTCTAATCGCCTAGATACAGAAATGCCGTTAAAAAAAAATAATAAAATAAAATAAAATTTAACAGTTTGTGTAAAAACTAATTTGAGCTATCGAATGGTCCATTCCTCCTTGCCAATATTTAAGAGCATCTTGACTAATACAATAAAATTTAATCGAATAATACGAAAGTCCGAATTGATAACCACAATCATAAATATTTCAATACAATTACTAATAAAAAAATAGTATTTCGGGCCTAGAAAGCAGGTTATGTTTTCTATATGTTTTGGGTTCACTGAATCTGTATCCGGGGTCAGAAAATTCATATCGCCATAAAAACTCATATTTTCGGCCATTTTACACTATAATCTTGTTATTAAAGACGTTACCCCCAAATAAATATTACAACTTATGGTATCTCTTACATACTGTAACCCTTCATAATGACCGTAACATCCCATTTGTCCTTGACCATGCTAAAACCCGTTTCCAAACGTTCCACTCCAAATTGTCTCACCATCCTAATCCCGAAGGTCTATCCTTATCTTCCCAATCCCATCCAGACAATCCCCCCAGGCGGCTCAAAAGACAGTGGCCCCGTGATAATTACACTGTTCTGCACGAAAATCCTCCTTCAAACCAAAACATGCTTTCTTACTGTTTTCAACGCACGAATTTGAAGTCAGATTCTGTCTATCACGCACAGTTTCTTGAGAAATTCTAGTTTTTTATCCAAAAATGTGAGTTTTTTGCAAATTTGACGAATTTTTTTTGGCATCAAAACATAGTGAAAAATATTCAAAAGCCCGATGATTTTGAGCGCAATGAAGTATATTTGAACGAAAAAAAATTTGATGGGAATATTACAAGTGGTTGAAGAAATATGGCTAAAAGTGTTTTTTCAGTTTTTGATCTTGAGGCAGGGATTTGGTCTCTACCTGGATCTTTAGGGGAATGACCTCACTTTTGAAGCAAAGTTAAATACTACTGAGAAAAAGGCTTGGATTGCTTTTCGAGAGGTATGTGCTAAGTTTTTGGGAAACGAAAAATCTAGAGACTACCGAAAAATAGTCCAAGAACTGCTTACTTCATATAAAACATTGGGATGCAATATGTCCTTAAAAATACATTTCCTGCATAGTCACCTAGACTTTTTCGCCCCAAATTTGGGTGCAGTTTCGGACGAACATGGAGAACGATTCCACCAAGACATATCCAGAATGGAGAAAAGATATACTGGCAAATGTAATGAGAAGATGCGGGCGGATTACTGCTGGACACTGCAGCGGGAGACAGAGGAGGAAGAGTACAAAAGGAAAAAAAATACTCATTGACGATGTGTGTATATTTTTTGAGTTGTGTCATATGTAGTATTATTCCTGATAGCATGCAGGATTCAATTAATTATATTTTACCGTTGAAAAAGAAAAAAAAATGTGTTACAATAAAGACAATAATTTTCAAATACAATTTTTCATTTTTTCCAAGTTTCTCCTCTTTTCTCTCAAAATCAGAGGGCGATAGAATTTTTATGAGTTCAGATTCGGACTCAGCACACCTGAAAACATGAGAAACAGGCAAAATTGTTCAAGGGAGGGGAGAGAAATTTTTTTTTTTGCAGAACATTGTTAGGGGGGATCATTTAGGGATCATTATAATATTTACTTGCACAGCTTTGGAAGTGCCAAATTGGCAACAGCTTTGGCTTCTTTCAAATTGTTTATTGATTTATTCTATTTTACTTTTTTTTTTGTTATTGTCAATCTGTTCGTAGCATATCTGTATCATCAGACTTGATAATTGTACTTTTAATTTGTACATATTTCAAATAAATAAATAAAAAAAAACCATACTATGTTCATTTTATATGTTATTAAATTAAATAATTCCTTGGTGAGGATTCTGAACACATAGTATATTAAATAGCAAAATCGCACATTCGCGGAACTCTTAATAAATTAAATCAATAAATAGCAGAATAAAATTATGTAAATTCTTCCAAAAGAAGAAACGTGAATTTGACCGCTGAAGGGTCAAATCTTTTTCCAATGCACAGAGAAATCTTCCATTAACACGTAGACAATTTAAAAAAAAAAAAAATCTAAATAGTAATAATAAATTTATTTTGTGGTGTCTATTTAATTTATTTTAATTAATACATTATTATAATCAAAACGTGAGTTTTTTAAGGGTTTAAGGGATTTAAGGGATTCCTTCAGGGCCAAATTCACCACCGATGAGTTTAGGGCAATTTTTTTATAATAATTCGTTGATTGTTTGCATCAGAAAACATTTTAAATACACAAACAAGCAAAACTTTAGAGAAAAATAGTATTTTGAAAGGTCTGTAACCTGGCTTTAATTGGATCCATCGAGTTTGTCAAGGTCTCAACAAATTTGTATTTTGGAGCACTGAATAAACGTCATTTATTTTGGTTAAAGACTCGAATAACAATATTAAAGTATAAAATTGTTTACATTATTATTGTTTTGAAATTGGGCCTAAGCGAAGAGGTGCAGGTTTTTTGACTGTTTTGCAGATTCACCAAAAATATGAGGAAAACGTGCTGGGCTTTCTGGGGCCGAACTCTTTTTTTTGTGTGTGTGTAACTGTGTAATTTAAGTAATTCATATTATAAGATGGTGACCCTATTTTTCTAATACATTTATCTGTGGCAGAAGATTAAATTTGACCTTATGCCATAGATAAATAAATACTTTATTTAGAGTTAAAATTCCATCTGAAACAATGCTTCAATTCTGCAAAATTGGTATTCACTTAGGATTTTTTTTTTCAATTTTATAATAAATCGTTTGATCAGTTGGATATTTCTTAATTTTAAGCTGCATTCCGCAGAATCCAGGAGAATTAAAGGTATTCACAGGTAGCTCTAAAAATGAGGATGTTGTGCGATGGGCAATAGTATGTAATGCTGCACAAAAGAAATATGGCTATTTATTTTCTGCATTAATTTTACCTATGTATTGTTTATTAATTTATGTGTTTTTTTCGTTTTTTTAATTTCAGGCATTTAAAAACACATATAAATTGTTGTTTGAATGTGAAGTAGAACGTTATTGGGCAGAACAATAAAATTAAAGTCATGTCAAAGGATTGGGAAATTGGCACTCAACATTAATTTCAAGCCGGATGCAAAAGTGGACTATCAGAATGTTCAGTGTGATATCATAAATGACAGATACTGAGAATTTATCAAAGGATCAAAACAGAAGTGACAACATGTATTGAAATATTGGAAATCCTAACTCAATTACCCACTTCGTTTATTAGGTTCCGTGATTCCTTAAATGAAAAAACAATCATTGAAAATTGCTGAGAGGAGTCGCTGGAGATGGCGTAGGTTTTTCATTACTGACTTGAAATGATAACAGAGAGAGAAAGAGAGGAAGACTACATCAAAGAGATGAGACTAATAACTGAACAAGGAGGGCAATAGAGCGATCTGTTGCACTTGACACGAGGTAGATAGGAGATCAAAGATTGGAGGCCGCCATACAATCACCAACAGGATTAATCTACAAACAGCACGGAGGATTTTTGTTCTCTTTACAGCCGTTTCCTCTCCCAGCAAACACAATCTACTATCTCTTCCTCTGATTTACTTACACTCTCTATCACAATATCACATCTTATTGTCAAACACTCAAAGGGCATGCGTCATCTTTACAGCTCTTCCGTAACATGTGTATTCAAATACATAAGTGTGATTTGAAAAGCTCAAAATAGAGACTCTTTAACCTTTAAGTAGGGAGGTGGGGTGTTCACAGCACACCATGACTTAATTAGCTCTATATTTTCAATTTAAAGATTTTCAATCCTCTTCATTTCTTTGGTAGCTTCCTAAATAGTAGTTGTGTTCACATTGCGGATGTATTTGGATCAGAAAAAAACCTTATTTGTCCGTCTTTCGGGTCTTTTATTGGCTTGGGGTGCTCACAACACCCCACCTCCCTACTTACGTAACAAAAATTTAAAATATAATTTTTTTGTTTCGGCCACCGTTTGACATTTATATGAAGAAAATCCAGAAAGAATGGAGAAGCTTTTTAGTAAGTAGGTATGTAAAGATGATGGAGAAGTTGAGTCTATTGATTCGGATGAAGAGGAAAGATATTTTTTTGAAAAATCATCCCATGAAACATCAAGTGAACAGTGTAAACCACCTCCCTACTTAAGGGTTAACACATTTGCTGCTACGAGCACATATCTGTGAGGTTGGTCGACGTGCCTCCAGTGTTACTTACACAGATATGTGATTTTAAATCAACTAGTAGACTCTGGACAGTGTATGGAATTCGTATTCAAACTATGCCAGCTTTATAGCCATTAGGCCTCAGGAGCGAAGAGCGATGAGCGATAAGCGAAATAATTTAGAGCAACGTCGCTCAGATTAATGTTAAGCTGGAGTGCAGTAGGAATGAAGGACTGGCGACAATACGCGTGAGCTACCGGGCGACGTAGCTTACAGGTTCCAGCCGGTCGCTCATCGCTCTGCACAGAAATTACAATTTTCCTTGTCGCCCACCCGAGACATTATATTTTACGTGTTACAAAAAAGGCTCCAGCCTCTAAATCTTAACCGATTTCAATGCATATTAAAAAAAAAATTAAAGCTAATAAAATTTAGAACAACTTTGTCTATTCATATTTATGGTTTTGTTTCCCTTGTTTATTAAATTACGTGGAAAGATGTTTATAACCATCCAATGTTTATAACCTACGAATGCTTAAAACCTTCCAATGCTTATAACCTACTAGCTAACTTTCTTATAAATAATTTTAAAATATGAATACTAATAAAAGAGTAAATTGGATGATATTGATTGTGAGCTTTCGGACGTACAAAGTATGTAATGACAGACACAGTGATTTTAAATGTACAATCTTAACCGAGAAACTGAGAGATTGGAAACGTATGAAACATACAAGGTAAGGTATTTTTATTAAACATTTAAAATATTAATTTTTTAATTTAAAAAACTTATATTGGAGTATTCGATGACGGAGACAAAAGGAATTACCGCCCAGCTCTGTATCGTAGCCAGTGCCCCTATTCTCCTAAACGCTCGATCGCCGTGTCGTTCTGTCGCTCATCGCTCGTATCGTACCCGATGAATAATGCCTCAGCTTTCAAGGGTGTTAAAAAGAACTCAGCCCTGGGCGGTTGTTGAGGCACCAGACCAGTAGCACCCAGTCTAAGTCAAGCCTCGCACAGCTCAGAAGCAATTGGGTTATTATTTTGCCCTCAAAAAAATGTGCTGTAATAGCACATCCGAATTTATATATAGTTATTCATTTTTATTTATTATATAAATTTGAGCGACCATATTAGAGTTTTTCTCTCCCTATAGTAGGGAGGAAACACGGAATTTTGGCCCTACATCCGGATATATATAATGGTTTAATGAAGGTAACAGTATATTCCGATTGGATAAATGAGGCCGCTCGTTAGGGATCCTTCGAAAGGGCAAAGGTTCGAGCTGGGAACGCCCTTCTAACCCAGCTATAAAATGCACCTGGGGAGTACGTGTTTTAATGCTCTTATTTTATTTATTCATATGTATATATATATCTATATGTATGTATATATGTATATATATGTGTGAATGAATAAAGTAAATATATTTCTCATCTAAAATGTACATTGCTCTAACATTAATTAGTGCATATTTACAAAAAAAAAGCTTGAGCAAGGCCAAGCTTTTTGCATGAGGCCTTTTCATTAATTCTAATTAATTAATTTCTATAATCAATGAAAAATAAATATTTAAGAAAAAAAAAGAATTAATATATCAAACTCTGACTAATATAAAGTGAAAAAATACATACAACAATATCAATAAATAAATAAATCAAAACAAAAATAACACTAATAATTAAATTGCTGGATTAAAAAATGTCTATGCTTATAAATGGCGTCGAGGTACTTGCAAAGGACGTCCCAGTTTCTCCCAGTTTCTAGCTTCCTTCACTAATTCTTCCTTCTTGCCATAATATTTGAGCCTAAACTTTTTCAGAACTGGACATACTGCAAGGAAATGGAAGGAGTCTTACAATTGTGGTCAAAAATCTCCACTGTTTTATTCCTTTTATTCTAACAAAAACGTTTTCGATGTCAGAACCTCATCCTCAGTGTCCTTATTTAGTCAAGCTTCTGTTGGCGTTCCGTATTGGCACACCATCGCACGAAATAAGGACACTGAGGATTAGGTTCTGACCTCGAAAATGTTTTGTTAGAATAAAAGTAATTAAACAGTGGAGGTGTTTGGCCTGCTTTGCATCCTATTTACTAGGAAGGTGTCTTCTTCTTCTTTCAACTTGCATATAGAGCAGGGGGACCTCTCTCCTATTCGCCAAGGCTCTTTATTGAGGTGGAACATCTCTGCTCTTGCTCTTATTATCAATGCCTTGTGCGATAGAGTTCTCTGCCATCTGCTAAGTACGAAGTGCCGCTTTCTTGAAATTCCAGCGCTTTTTGTACAGAAGGTGGGACGGTTTGGCAAGCAGATTTACCTTTCTCTTTTCTTCCTCCAGGGTGGCTATGTGTGTATATATATATATATATATATATATATATATATATATATATATATATATATATTATATAAAAAATGAATCGCTAAATATGTTGGTAAGCGCAAATCTCGAGAACAACTGAACCGATTTCGCTAATTCTTTTTTTATAATATTCCTTGAACTACGAGGATGGTTCTTACGGAGAGAAAAATTAAAAAAAAAATTGACCGAAAAAGTCTAAAAACAACACTTTTCGGGTCGTTTTCACTTCCTTAACGCAAATTCATTTTTAAATAAAAATATATGTTCACAATTATAATATTTTTAACAGTTAACGTATTTGGTTATGTGTGCATAAGCAAAAAAAATTAAATAAATAAGAACATGTAATCACTAGGTGACAATAGAATCACATGTTAATAATGCAATTTAAATTAATTTATATTTGCGTTAACGAAGTAAAAAAGACCCCACTTTTCTATTTTCCCATACAAAAGATTCGTAATAATACTTAAAGGTCAATTTGAACTTTAATACCATACCATAAGGTGTTAGTGGAGGGGTTCTGGGAAGGCAAAGAATTGAGTGACATTAGTATCGTATAAATATTAATGTCAATATTTGTCAATATTTATACGATGGTAACATTAATCAAAAACAAATTGACTATGGTAAAATGTAAATTGTCTGTGGTAAAATGTCACTTGAAATGTAAACATGTCTTTGCTGTGCATCTATAATATTAATAAATCTAAAAGCCACAAATTTCTATAAAATTACTAAAGTGTTTACCCGAAATGCAATGAATCAAATTAATTATCAATCTAATCGTACTGCCCAGGAACGTGAAGATCGCAATAAACGTGAAAGAATTTGGTTAAAACAAACCCGCGAAGCGCAACATTCGACTAAGAATGGTGCAAGTTCGAATCGAGCTGCTGTGAATTCATTACAGTGCCTGCAGCTGTGTTGCTATTGGACCTATGAACTCAGTTCGACTATAAACAAATACCAGGGCAGTCATTAAGTGTTTGTGGTATTAATCTAGAAAACCCATGTTTCTCGCAAGGTCAATTGTATGTTGCCTGTGCCCGTGTTGGAAAACCATCTGCTCTGTTTATTTAAGCGTCAGGTAATGAAACAAAAAATATCGTGTACTATTAAGTACTACAATAAAAATGAAAATTAATTTAGAATAAATAAAAATAAAATGAAATATAATAAGTAGGTATCATAATAAGAAATATGATATTGTAATTTTGATTGTGATTTTTTAGTGACTATTAAAAGAATTTTAGTGTTTTATAATTTTTATTTTTTGTCATAATTTAATTGTCGACTTATTAAGTTTTTTTTTTTATCTTACTAGCTGACCGGGGGTCCCAATAGCAGAATAAAAGAAAAATTAAATAAAATAATAATAATAAAAAAAAATTAAATAATTGACTGTTAGGCGGTACGAAGTTCGCCGGGTCAGCTAGTATATATATATATATATATATATATATATATATATATATATATACTCTACAAATTAGACCCATTAATATAAAGTTGGAACGAAAATAATAAAAAGAAAGATCAAAGAATTTGTAACGGATTCTTTCCTCAATGTCTCAAAAACGATCGCAAAATCATTATAATTGCATCTTATCAATTCGAAAACTGGTCTTCCGAGACGATTCATTTGCATTTTTCGATAGTTCGATTACAACCGAAAAAATTATGTTGAAAATTTCATATACAGGTTTAGATCACCTGAACGTCGTTTCCTTCGCCGTGTATAAATCGTTGTTTGATTTTGATTTCTTTTAGCAGTAAATGTGTTTGTAGAAGCTGGTGAGGTAATATGAGCTTATATTATTTGACATTTGTCACGTAGGTTATTTTAAAAACGAGTGGAGGTCAATTAGGAAAAGGGATGTGCAATTTAGTAATGTTTGCCTTTAGTAAACAACTGGCAATATCCTGGAGGTAGTGGTTACTTAGGTAAACTATAATTTCGCTTTCTTCAAGATTTCATCGGAGTAGGTGTTTACTGTTGTTTAACAGTATGTTTGTCAATCTAACGGTGTCCTAAAAATTGCAAGAGTTTGAAGCCAAGAAAAGATTAACGGTTCTCACTTGAAGGTTATGTGGAAACGCCCTATGATGGCCCAGTTTCAGCGAGTGAGGATCTTTATTTTTTATATATTAGTGTACTGGGAACTGGAGAACGAACGGGATAAAGGAGCGGGGATAATGGAGGCGTGGGGATTAAGAAGTGGAGGGGGTAATGAGGGGGTGGGGTTAATTAACCATGAAATTACCTTCCATTATTAATGCTTGGAATGATTGAATGCGCCATTGTTAAATTGTCTATTTTATTAGAATTATCCTCGTCAAAGAGTCTTTAGCTTGAGGAAGGTTGCTGGGGGATTAACTCCGAGCTCAGAACCTCCCACTACTTGCTGAAAATACCCGCCTATTCCGAGTGATTACATTATCTCTCAAGTAGCTAGTGGGAGTTGAACAATAATTGTTCAAATAGAGATAAGAACTCCAGTCGATAAAAAGATTAATCAAGCAAAAATGTATGTGAACGGATTCGTCTGAGATTAATATTCCGTGGTCGGGCGGGTATTTCTCTCAGATAGAACTCGGTCATATTCATCCTGAGACGGTACGTATTATTCATTTTATAATTGAAATAAACAAATACGGGAAATATATAAATCATAGATGGGCAGTATTTGTTTGATAAAGAAATAGCTTAAAAGATGCGAGGACAGGCGCGTTTATCTCTCAGACAATAGACACTATCAACAAACAGTTCCTCCGTTTATCTCTCAGACAATAGACACTATCAACAAACAGTTCCTCCGTTTATCTCTCAGACAATAGACACTATCAACAAACAGTTCCTCCGTTTATCTCTCAGACAATAGACACTATCAACAAACAGTTCCTCCGTTTATCTCTCAGACAATAGACACTATCAACAAACAGTTCCTCCGTTTATCTCTCAGACAATAGACACTATCAACAAACAGTTCCTCCGTTTATCTCTCAGACAATAGACACTATCAACAAACAGTTCCTCCGTTTATCTCTCAGACAATAGACACTATCAACAAACAGTTCCTCCGTTTATCTCTCAGACAATAGACACTATCAACAAACAGTTCCTCCGTTTATCTCTCAGACAATAGACACTATCAACAAACAGTTCCTCCGTTTATCTCTCAGACAATAGACACTATCAACAAACAGTTCCTCCGTCTATCTCTCAGACAATAGACACTATCAACAGACAGTTCCTCCGTTTATCTCTCAGACAATAGACACTATCAACAGACAGTTCCTCCGTTTATCTCTCAGACAATAGACACTATCAACAAACAGTTCCTCCGTTTATCTCTCAGACAATAGACACTATCAACAGACAGTTCCTCCGTTTATCTCTCAGACAATAGACACTATCAACAAACAGTTCCTCCGTTTATCTCTCAGACAATAGACACTATCAACAAACAGTTCCTCCGTTTATCTCTCAGACAATAGACACTATCAACAAACAGTTCCTCCGTTTATCTCTCAGACAATAGACACTATCAACAAAAAGTTCCTCCGTTTATCTCTCAGACAATAGACACTATCAACAAACAGTTCCTCCGTTTATCTCTCAGACAATAGACACTATCAACAAACAGTTCCTCCGTTTATCTCTCAGACAATAGACACTATCAACAAACAGTTCCTCCGTTTATCTCTCAGACAATAGACACTATCAACAAACAGTTCTTCCGTTTATCTCTCAGACAATAGACACTATCAACAAACAGTTCCTCCGTTTATCTCTCAGACAATAGACACTATCAACAAACAGTTCCTCCGTTTATCTCTCAGACAATAGACACTATCAACAAGCAGTTCCTCCGTTTATCTCTCAGACAATAGACACTATCAACAAACAGTTCCTCCGTTTATCTCTCAGACAATAGACACTATCAACAAACAGTTCCTCCGTTTATCTCTCAGACAATATACACTATCAACAAACAGTTCCTCCGTTTATCTCTCAGACAATAGACACTATCAACAAACAGTTCCTCCGTTTATCTCTCAGACAATAGACACTATCAACAAACAGTTCCTCCGTTTATCTCTCAGACAATAGACACTATCAACAAACAGTTCCTCCGTTTATCTCTCAGACAATAGACACTATCAACAAACAGTTCCTCCGTTTATCTCTCAGACAATAGACACTATCAACAAACAGTTCCTCCGTTTATCTCTCAGACAATAGACACTATCAACAAACAGTTCCTCCGTTTATCTCTCAGACAATAGACACTATCAACAAACAGTTCCTCGGTTTTTAAGATTGTGGGCTTTCCTCTTTTTACATGTGGACGCTTTTATTATTCATCGATATCAACAAACAATAATGCGAAGTTTTTGCATATTTATTAAGTGTTAGTGTAGTGACTCACGAAGACTACACTCAGGAAAAAAATTAATTTAAAAAAATAAGGATTACAGCTGTTTCATAAATATATAATATAGTAAAACTATTCTTCCTTTTTGCTGCGGCTGTCATTGTTTGGGAATACCTCAGTATTAGGTGCATTTTTTGTTTGAATTTTTCATGTAGACTTTTTCTTCATTAAAAATCTTCCAGTCAGTCGATTTAAAAACGGAACACTCTTGGAAATCCCAAACAATACTAAAGGCAAGAGTCTATACCTGGAGGTGTAAAAGTGAATCCCCTCCATCTACGAGCCTTTTGAATCTATAGGGCTTAGTAATGGAGGAGTGTCCTTTCAAGGGAAAACTCCAATCGGATCGCTAGTGTACTTCCGTAATGACTCCCGCAGCGAAAGTGTTAAGCAATTAATTCAGGAATCCAGTGTCCACTATCCACCTTCTCAGAAATGTGCTTAGTTATGCAGATCCTGCGTGTTGGACCTTTTTATTTTTTGTAGAGTAAACTTCAACATGGATTTTTCTTTTTTTTCAAACATCTTGCTTAATAGTTGTGTATGTCTTCCGTGATTTTATCTATTTATTTATTTATTTTTTGCAATGAAGTAAAAAAAAACAATAGTTACATTCATTGGGAAAGAGCCAGCAGCTTTGTATAAAAATTCTATGTCCAGCCAATATTTTTCCGAAAAGGACATCAGAATCCAGCTGCTTCTGGCGTAACTATACAGGAGGATTCTATTTCCTGTAGAGTAAACCAAAACTTTAAATGCACAAATCTTATTTATTTGCAAGGTAGGGATTGTCGGGGTTCGGTCACTGCTACTTAATAAAACTACATTTTATCGTAAAAATGGTTTTATTGTGCCGACGTTTCGGCTTGAACTTTAAGCCTTCATCAGGGCTGTAAAAAAAATGTTGGACGGATGTAATACTGAAATATATATATATATATATATATATATATATATATATATATATATATATATATATATATACCTACATACACACATACACATACAAATATACATACATACATATATGGAAAAAGACAAAACATAAACATAATATACTAAAACATAATATATAGAAGAACAATGTGCTCTAGAAGTGCTTAGATTATTAGGAGAACAGATATAAGAATAACAGATTACATTAGAATAGATATAAAAATAACAAGATGGGCTTGCCAACGGCCGTAGCCACGTTGAATGCACCGGTTCCCGTAGATCACCGAAGTTAAGCAACGCCAGGCGTGGTCAGTACCTGAATGGGTGACCGACCACGTGCTGTTGGCATTAGAAAAGGGTGGTAAACCTATAGACAGCCCGGCGCTAATAGCCAAACAGTTGATGCGCCGTTAAAAACGAAAAAAAAATAAAAAAAAAACAAGATGGGCTTACCGATGGGAAGATAGAGAACTATACCTCACAGATGCGGGATCATTTCTGACAGTTAATACAGGGAAACTTAGGGAGAAAGGAGTTGGTGAGGGGGGGGGGGTTCTAGAGCAATGTAATCTGTTATTCTTGCAATGTAATCTGTTATTCTTATATCTGTTCTCCTAATAATCTAAGCACTTCTAGAGCACATTGTTCTTCTATATATTATGTTTATGTTTTTGTCTTTTTCCATATATGTATGTATTTATATATGTATGTGTATGTGTGTATGTAGGCATATATATATATATATGTATATTTCAGTATTACATCCGTCCTACTTGTTTTTTACAGCCCTGATGAAGGCTTGAAGTTCAAGCCGAAACGTTGGCACAATAAAACCATTGTTACGATAAAATGTAGTTTAATTATGTAGGAGTGACCGAACCCGATCTCCTCTCAATTCTTATTTATTTGTTTACAACTCGTGTTCTTCATTGGTTAGGCATTGCATCAAATGTATTTGTTAACAAGGAAGTAAAATAACGGTCAGTACGGGAACATTTGTAACATATTTTAGGCATGAACCCCCTCCACCTATAGACTAATAAGGATTATTTTTACAAAACTTTTTTTTTTTTTTTTTTTTTTTTTTTTTTTTTTTTTTTTTTTTTTTTTTTTTTTTTTCAATATACGAATACCGATATTTGTTGTAATCGATATAACAAAAATTATGGCCGGTATTGGAAAATTAGTAAGTTGGGTCCACAGTAACCCCCCCCCCCTCCCCCCTCCCCCGCCGGTGGTGTGATTTTGCTGGTTAACGATCTCGTTCATTTGCTATGGGAATGCTATGTACCAAGTTTTGTAGTTAATAAAAACTGTGGCGGGTATCGTTATAACAGAACATTTATTACTGCATATAACAGAGGTCATTTTTGGTATCTTATAATATGGATTGATGAACGTTTTCATAACTTCTTTCATGAATGCTACCTCAATAGCTTCAGTCCTTCACCCCGTACGGGTGAATGTTTTCATAGCTTCTTTCATGAATGCTACCTCAATAGCTTCAGTCCTTCACCCCTTACGGGTGAATGTTTTCATAGCTTCTTTCATGAATGCTACCTCAATAGCTTCAGTCCTTCACCCCGTACGGGTGAATGTTTTCATAGCTTCTTTCATGAATGCTACCTCAATAGCTTCAGTCCTTCACCCGGGTGAATGTTTTTGCGCTTTAATTGATAATTGACATTTATTTTAATTGATCAAATGCAGCTGAAAACGAAGAAAATAATTAAATTCGTATATATACCGGTCCCTACGGCAGCGTGGGCAAGCTACGCAAACCCGTAACTATGGCGGTAGTATCGTACGGGCCCGCCAGACGTATGTATTTTCACGTCTTGTATTTGCAATTTAGAATGTTGTTTTGTTTGAAGTTAATGGAATATTTATTTAATTATAATTGATCGTACTTCAAATTTAATTCGTAATTAATTTAAATAATTTTAAATAATATTTTTCTCTCATATTCCAAAAAGTAAAAGTAATAATGTTGTAAATAATTAGTATTCAGAATTGAAAATTTTGTATTGATAAATGATAAAAATAGATGGATGAAGATTTAAATACATTTATTTTAATAATTCTTTGATGAGTTCAACCCTTCAGATAGTGGTAAAAAAGATATATATTATCATTGAGTCAGTTGTTCACTGCAAATATACTTTCAACGAAACAAAAAAAAAAAACTTTTATATAAATAAAAGTTTTTATTCAGCAGAAAAAAACGATATAGAATGAGTCAACTGGTTTAAAAACAGAAAATAAAAAAGAGGTAAATTTTAAAATTATTTATGAGCTAGTTTTAGCATATTCCTAAGAAATGTGGCTTGAACTAGGTAACATGACAACGAATGTTCTTAATTAAGACTTTTTATTTTTTCCGAAACGTATCACACTAATATTTGTAAAATGACACAACTCAAAAATCGTTTTTTTTTTTTTTTTGTTTTTTTTTTTTCAGTTATGACTATGAAAGACATTGGTAAATATCTCTTGATCAACCATCAAAACTGGATGTACCTAGCTTCAGAGCTTTACTCCAGAGGGCACTTGTGCCACTCTTCCTGTCTTAATGCTATTCCCCTTCCATAGGCAAGTGTGACACATTTTCAGTTGACTTTTATTTTTTTAGTTGTGTCACTTTAGAAATACTAGTTATATACATAGGTAACATTGTTCGATATTAATCATTTAAAAATAATTATTTTACCTTTTCATTTCTGTGGTATTTATATTAATCGAGTTACATTTACTAAACGATTTCTGCATTATCAGCGACACAAGGTGACGAAAACGATAGAAAGTTAAGACAAAGTTCTAAACTTTATCACGGAGTTTCATAAAAACATGATGAAGGACGAAGCCCTAATATTCGAGGGCATTTAGGGTTTGATGAAAGAGAGCGAGATAAGGGCACAAGTTAAGCCCTTCCCCTGTTTTCCGTGTATTTCCAAGGGGGAGACTTAAATAGATAAGGACTTCTCATGCATTAAAACTTTGTGCACAAAGTACCTTTCAGCAATGCAAAAGCGAATTACATTAGAATAAATCTTGCTGAATTTATTTCCAAGTTCCCCATTCTAAACAACGGGGGAGGGAAGGGGAAAGAAGAACATCCTTTTTCCCCTCCCCCCGGTATAAAGTACAAATAAATTCCTGTGACTTGTGGAGTTGAAACAAAAGAAGCAGACATGTTAGATTGTGATATTAACTTTTTATTTTGAAAAGATAACATCGACCTAATGTCAAATGATTCGAATAAATGTGGAATTCAATGCTTCAAACATGGAATCAATGAATATAGCGATTTCATGAAAATAGTGAATCCTCAAACTGAATAAGTAATACTCTGACTCACAGGAGACGCGTAATCTTAGCGCGCTTCCTTAAGGACATCCTAGAATAGAAAAAATAAATCTTTTGTCTCTTCATGAAAAATGTAAAATGAAATGGTCTTAAAATCAATAAAAAAATGGTCTTAGTCCAAAAAAGGAAATGGAAAGTATCCTAAGCGGAAATTACTCCCTCCACCTTCTCAACTTTTACTCAAGGCAAACACTGATACAAATATATTTCTAATTATTTTCACTTGTTTCATTTTAACGCATACTACTACCAAATGCGGTAATAAATATGGTATTTACGTATTAGCTTCACCTCAGATTAGAGAAGAGGGTCTCGTTCAGTGATCTAGTTATCAGTGCATGCGCAGAAGTCAATTAAACTTGTGGCAATATGGCGACAGAAAGACCATTTATTAATATTATCGATGAGTTGACTAGTGTTTCGATATATCCTTGAAAAAACGCGTAGCACTTATGTTAATGGCATAATTCCTAAGCGTTTCCGTTCGCTACGCTCGCTCGAGGATAGATCGAAACTCTAGTCAATCTAACTCGTTGATAATATAGCTCACTGATTTTTCGGTTGGTAAATTGGCCCATGGAAGGAGGGAACATGACTTCAAAAGAGTCTCTTTTCTCATTGCTATTGTGTTGTCGCCATATGAACTCAACTAAATATGAACTTGCATAAAAAAACACAAATATACAAGTGAATCGTGTTGAAAACAGATTCAAGTAAGTAAACTAGACGGTTACTACAAACAACGGCCAATAGAATTGCCCATATGAATAGGCCAATGGAAACGCTAATCACTTCTGCGCAAGCGCTGATGATCCAGATCACTGAACGAGACCTACTTCTCTAACCTGAGGTAAAGCTAATGCCACAAATAATTAAGAAAGTCCGTCACGCAGGAGCTTCATAACTAAGCACTTTCCTCAGAATTTGGGTAGTTTAGACTGCTTTCCAGAACAATTTACTTAAAATACCCTACATAAATAAAATAAAAACATGAATAGTTCTCTTTTAATTTTGTAATGAGTAACTGATCAATTATTAATTTGCTTCCAGAGTTATGTTTACACATGGTACCTACTACTCTACGTAATAAATACAAAAAACTCATGTTATCGTATTTTGATCTAACGCAGGAACAGGATACAGTCTCTCTAGTGGTAGAAAGCGCTCCTTGCGGCGGCTTTGTGAACCTACGTCTGGCGGGCTTTTCTATTGAAATATATTACAAAGTAAACTCCCCTTTCCGATTGACCGATTCAGCTCATTTTTACAACACTTCTTTCTCATGAGTTACCCACGATGTATTCCGCGTTTCGTTACAATACAGCATAAATTACGACCGGTATGAGTATATTAGTAATTTGGGTCCGGAGTAACCCCCCCCCCTCCTAATTAACCGATTTAGTTTATTTTTACAACACATATTTACCTGTAGATTACCACTATGAATACCGAGTTTCGCCGAAATATACCAAAAATAACGGCTGGTAGTGGCGAATTGGTATTGTGGGTCCAGAGTAAACCCCCCCTTCTAATGAACCGATTTAGTTCATTTTTATATCTCACTTTTCTCTCTATATTACCACTACGAATACCATGTTTCGTTGAAATATGACAAATATTACGGCTGACAAGGTCAAATTAGTGTTTTGGGTTCGGGGTAAACCCCCCCTTCCGGTGGACCGACTTTGGTGGTTAACGAACTCGTTCAATCGTTTGCTAATTGTATGCTATATACCAAGGTTCGTGACGAAAAAACAAAAACTCTGGCCGCTATCGTGTTAACAAACACACACACATATATATATATATATATATATATATATATATATATATATATATATATATATATATATATATATATATATATATAAATTTTAACGGGGGTCATTTTCGGTGCGTACTAGGTAGGATCGATAAAGATTTGAAGAAATTTTTCAAAAATTCCGTCATGAGTCCAACCTCAATAGCTACTTTCCTTCGGAGGAAAGTGCTAAAATTACTTTAACAACGATTTTGTATGAAATTTATTTGGCTTTAGAGTGGTTTCCTCCCACTTACCACGATTTCAAATCATTTTTGATATATTAAGGCAAAAATCTAAAACTACTGTGTTAGTAAAATATTTTTATTTTAATACTTCAAAGAAGCCAAAATAAAAATATCTTAGCTTTGATTAATGTCATACCTCTAAAAAAAGTATCTAATGAATCCATCATTTTGAAGTACCAAGGCAGAGAATATGTTAAGAAAACAACGATATCGCCTTACAAATGGTTTATATCGTTTCCCTATATTGTAAAACTCATAACAAGTGTTTCTGAAAGCCTATTTTTATTAAGGGTTTTGGTAGTGTTCTTAATCTCTATTACTTCACATTTATTCCTCAATGATTTCTTTACTATTCACTAAGTGTGTTAGCTAGCATGATTTTGCTCAAGTCAGATTTTGTCACTGCATTAATCTCAGGTATAGGTCGGTTTTGCCTGTTCACAGCTGTACTAAATTTCATAAATACAGCCTTTCACTGATAAATTTGAAATTAAGCCACTAAGTGAGGTTGGTCACTTTAACCCTTAGCTTACGACGGGTAGTGAGGGACCCTGTTGTACGGCGATCTCTCTACCTGGCCGGGCTCTAGTTACAAACCTATTCTCGTCCTCCTCTCGACGTCCGTTAAAACGTTCATATAATTTCTCCCTTAACATTTCTAATCGTAGGAAACTACATTTTTTTATTCATTTACGTTTACTTTTAGCTCTAAATATTTAGGTTGAATTATATAATTAGATGCTCCAATAAAATTTGTTTATAGTCTATACTTCTTAGCACGAAAAATATTATTTTTTTATGATATAGGTATTAATCAAAGAAGATAAATAAATAAATATCCTCTTTTTTATGTAAAACAAGATAAATAGATCTTCTTTTTCGATTGGAATCGAGTTGGATCAAACACAAGTCGAGTTGGGTTAACAAATAATCGAATATTTCGAGAAAATCCTCTCATTTATCCGTTTTACTGGTAGAAATCGCCGGTTTCCAAAACTGGAATAATAGAGTACTTTATGGTATAATAGAGTATTTTATAGAACGCTCTAAACACCCTAACAGAAACGGAAACTAAATACTGAACTTCCTTTGTAATAGATCTGCTTTGACCTTCGATTAAGCGGCAGGTGGTGGCTACCTGATCCATCGGACTAGCATCTTGTATGGTGGAGGTGATGACGCGCTGTAAATGCTGTTGAGGACCATGGAGGGAAAGGGGGGGCTATTTCGGGGTACAGAACCCTCTCTGATGTTTTATTCATGACAAACTGTGCCCGTTCCCGCCAAACCAGCCGTGAACAGCTGATTGGCAGCCCGCCTGATTGTAACTACCGAGACTTTTATTCCCCGCCAATCACCAGCGAGTATTATCACTTTTCCGCGGCAAAGTCAGATTTTGATAACCATCGTTATGCTCCTAAAATATTTTTTTCCCCTAATATTATTTTATCTGACCTAAATTTCTTGATGGCATTCCAATTCGAAATACAAAAAAAAAAAAAAAAAAAAAAAAAAAAAAAAAAAAAAAAAAAAAAAAAAAAAAAAAAAAAAAGTAAAAATATTTAATTCTACTGTATGAAATATCAATTTCTTGGTCGCGACCCGATTACTATTACTAGTGATGGTAACCCAATCCCAATGGTGGGATAAGAATGTAAAAATATACATTTAAAAGTAAAACAATAAAAAAAATGTATAGACAAAAGAAAGAAGACAAATTAAATAAAATAAAATTTAAAATCTTAAAACAAACAATGTGTACTTAATGGAAAGATAAAAAAACAGCAAACAAAACTTTCAAAGATGGATGGAGCTTATTTATTTTTTATAATACAACGTTCATTAACATCTACACAAATAATATAGTAGAATATGGGGATAAAGAAGTAATCTGCTCTTCTTATTAATTACTAATATGTCTATTGCTGCACTTCATATAACACATTTATAGAATTTGTGCGACTTTTCACTTCTAAGGGTGCGATTAAATCTGATAGTTATTGCAGGATATTTGTGTCAGACAGAGATTTCAACTAATGTAAACTGCAAACAATTGATGTATGTGATATATATTTCTATCAGGAGCAATAAAAGTTCACTAGAGTCAGCAATAAAATTTCCCCAGAGGAGAACCTCAACGAGCGGTATTGTCAGTATTTAGAAATATTTTTCTCCGGTTTATTTGTTTTCAGCAAGTTGTTTTAGCAATTTTGTTTCATGAAACAGACTACTAACTTTCCCATGACCACATAAACAGATGTACGGCTGATCTTAATCCCATGGCAATGGCTACTCCAAGTCGTTGAAGGGACTGCGCAATGAGGCATCAGGGCCAAGTTAAGGCCAAGGGCGTATTGTTAATCCTTGCTCCACGCTTGGAACTGCCTGGATGGAAATCCATCGTAGGATTGAAGAGGCACAGAGACAAAGGATCACCCCGTGCTAGTTGAAGTGTGGTTACACAAGAGCCCCTAAGGTGATGCGTGGTTCAGAGGTTGGGGTTGTGTGTTACCTGTAACGGACGACTTGGTGTCAGTTCCCTGGATTCATAACTATCTCAGCAAGGAAACTGCAATGTAGGAATGAAGCCTCAGGTTCGTGGATAGCTTGTTTGGCCTTGTGTTGCTATTATTATTTCGGTTGATTGAACCCTTCATTATCACAAGTCTATTGGAGATCCGGAGATCTCACAAGTGCAACCTATTTCTTATGAAGTGCCCTAGGAGAAACTTACATAATCGTGATGGCTGTATAATTCACCAAGAGTTTCCGAAATGTTGTTCTTTCGAATGAAGACCGTCCCTACAGCAATGATTTGAGAAATGACCCTGCCTAATAATATATAGGGATTAGCAAACCAATCAGTCTAGGCAGTATTTAAAGGGTAATTAACATACTGTTAATAATAGAAATCAAAAAAGGTATAAATTACTTCAATGATTTAGTTGAAACACTGCAGATATCTACACTCCCAAGAATAAGACAAATTCTTGGAGAAATGAACGATGTAAAAAGCAAGTAAACCTACTGCTCTTAACAACTTGAGGCGCACTCCATCAACTGAATGTCTAAGGAAATATGAAAGAGCGCAAGCTTTTTGTCGCCATGTAATAATTGAATGTAAGAGGCAAAGTTGATTAGAGTTTATTTTAACATTAAATAGGCATTCTTCACTTTAAAAAATTCGTTGCTAAATGACATTCGATGTAGTAAAACAGGCATGCTTATATTTAGAGGTTAATATGAGTCAAGCCTTACTCATTAGCAATAATTCAGCTTTAATTTAATTTACTATATTAACCAAAAGACGTTTGGGAAAAGAAACGTCGGCAATTTATAGTAGGTACTTACGGATTGCGATATTTGGTCTTCTAATTATTTTGAAAAAAAGGAAACACGCTGTAACTGATTACCCGAGTACAATTTTAACTAGGAAATCCATTGGAGGTGACTAATAAAACAATTGAGAACAATCGTATCTCTTTTGGATTATTATTTCATTTAGCAAGTTTATGTTTGTACCATACCGATCCTGCCATTTAGTTCAGCGCTCCGTCCCTGGATTAGGTGCGAGAGTAAAGCAGGATGCATACAGAGCTGTAAAGGCTAAGTGGCGTTTAATGACGGCTCTCCAGATGAATCCTCGACTGGCCAGCGGAGTAACAGCGGCTCCTGATGAGCATGTAAACGGAGGCGGGTATTACCCTCCAGAATTTGCATATAAATGGCGTCTCCCCCTCCTCAGGTGCCTCCTCAAACAGAAATATCCCAGCAACAAAGAACGAACCCCCTTTCCTCTAATACATCTCCCAACACCTTCTCAAAATATATAAATCTAAATGTTTGTATTCCAACAAGAGCTCATGAATTTTAAAACCACATTAAAGCCCTTCTCCTCTCTGGAATCTCCGCAATACAATTCCCGGGGATAATTTATGTGATTTCCCTCGTTTGTTGCTTAGCTTTGTGATGGAATCCAGTCAATTCCTTTCATCTCCACATAACATCGGCAACACCACATATAACAACCTCCACTCGTTCTCTCTCTCTCTCTCTCTCTCTCTCTCTCTCTCTCTCTCTCTCTCTCTCTCTCTCTCTCTCTCTCTCTCTCTCTCTCTCTTTCTCTCTCTCTCTCTCTCTGTCTCTCTCTCTCTCTATATATATATATATATATAGAGTGTGAGGGATATATATATATATATATATATATATATATATATATATATATATATATATATATATATCCCTCACACTCTCCCTCTCTTTGCTAAAAGCACCATTGCCCAAATCAAGATTGTGTCAGATCATCGGTCTGAGCATAACCGACGTGGCCGGAAGAAACATTTGCCTTTACCACTGTAAATTGCGGCTACGATTTAATTGAAAAGAAATTCATACTCCTCCAAAATATATTCACTCTTTCATTCGCCGCAAGTTACGAATCAACGTAGACAACATAAATAAAGAGATAGAACACAAATAGGTAAAGTTGAAAATTCCTTAAATAAAGGCATTTGCTTCGAAAAAATTCTTTTTTTGTCTGGTTTAGTTAATTAACTGTTGCAAAAACATTTGATTCTTTGCTAAAAAAAAGAAAAAAATAAACCTTTTTTTTTGATGTTCCAATTTATCTTGCGTCTATACCTCTGCCCCCTTGACGGAATCCCTTGGTCCTAATCCTTCACTAGTGGGAAGGAAGTCTTTGTCTCCTTCCTTTGTAAGTCATTGTTTCGAAAGCTCCTTAGGTGTCCTTTGAGAGTCCTAACTTCAACTCTCAAAGGATTCGAAGGAATGCTTGCTTCAGATGTATTATATTAGTGTCTTCGTTCTAACCTCATTATCCCCCAACAAACTCTTGAAGAAATAGTATCTAATTTCAGGTTAGCATCCTCCACATAGGGTTTGGAACATTATCACCATGTTGTATAAAGGACAGTTCCGCTAGTGCGTGTTTTCTAAACACGGTACTCTAGGCTTAGCCTTTGACAAGAAAATGTTATAAATGCTTTAATAGTGTAGCTAATATTGAACCAACTATCACTGGTTAATTATTACATTTTCTATAAAAGAGGAATCAAATATTTTCATAAGATATTTGGAAACATCCAATTCAGTTTATATGTTTGCCTGTATTTAAACTATGTATAAATTAAGGTTAGTGACTCAAATATGTTTTTGAAAAGACATTAACTGTAAAACACTAACTAACGGACTGCAGGAAACGTGAAAACAACAACATACCACGCGACATGTATGAACTCTTGACAGATAGTAGCCAACACATATCCAGTATTTTCGACTTTTTTATAAAATAAAAATGTATGAAGAAATATAGAAAAATCAAAATATTTTAATATATGTTACAAAAAAATTTTATTTGTACAAAATAGAGCGAAAAGACACCATTTTTAGTTTATTGAAAATAATTTATTACTTACTTGTGTGTGTTTTTATTACTATTTTTTTATTCATATAGTATAAATTTTGATCATTTTATTTGTTTAATTGTTTCTTTAAAAGTTTTAATTTTTTATGTTCTAGTTATTTTATTTTGTTTGCACCTTATATGTTTATAGAGCAATTCACCCATTTGCAGGCTCTAAAACCAAATAAATAAAATCTCTTTTTGTTTTGTTTTATTAAAAAAGTAATTCGTCATATCGTCGATACAAAAGCAAACTAACGAATATGAAAATCACCACTTTTCAGAGTGGAAAAGTATTTATTCATAACTTTTTTTTGGACAGTCAAATATTCGGCAGATTTGACCATTTGATAGTGGAATACCCTTTAATAGAGTGAAGTCAGATTGAAGAATTTGCCGTAAATAAGTCAAGCAGAAATTATTAAAGATGGACAATGAAAGATGCATTTTTTCATATTCGTTAGTTTGCAATTGTATCGACGATATCAGCATGGGACCCCAATTCGTCTAACGTAGGTAAAAATTCAAGTAGTAGCGTGACATTGTTTCCATGAAGACATGAACCCGGGTAGAATGATTGCCAAGATTCTCGACCCTATTACAGGAGATTCTGGACTCATATCCCAGCTTGTCGCGTTTATGAACAAAATGTATATTTTGAAACTGACTATATCTTTCGTTGAGTTTTCTGAAAAATAGTATAACCAAAATGTATCTTCTCAATTAGTAGAATTTTACTATATTCTCCCTCACCCTCTCCCCTCCCTTTCTCTCTCTCTCTCACACACACACGCTGACACGTCTCTCTGTCTCCCCCACTACACAAAGACTACACAACGTCTTTATTCTCCCTCCATTATTCCCTGGCTTCTCGGTCTGTCCTTACTCCAGACTTGCCTCGTCTCCTTTCTACCCACTATCCTCCGCCTTGAATCCTCCTTCTGGGCCCGTGCCTAGATTGCCATTAATTACCGGACTGCACAGGTCCTGGCAGACATTACGGTGGATGGGAGACATTGATGAATGCTCCTGCTAATCCTACCACCACAAAACCTCAACCACCACCGGCTCCCCACTCCACGGCTAGCTAGACCAGCAGAGAGATAAACTCTTAGAAAGGGTATTTAAATAATTGATGATAGCAAAGGAGAATACTTGATCCTAATCTACACCAACAAACAGAAGTTTTATTATTTATTTTTTATTTTCATCAAAATCTTCTAAATATAGAGTCCTTTATATTATGTAAAGGTCTCAAAAGAACAAAAATTCATTTGAATGTATGTATTGGTAAGATAAACAGGGTGTCCTAGTCGTAAACCGACAGACTTCCGGTATCGCTTTTTTTTCTTTTTTTTTTTTTTTTTGACAAATCCTTACTTATTTCTAAGAGATATATATATATATATATATATATATATATATATATATATAATATATATATATATATATAATATATATGTATATATATATAAAATATATATATATATAAATATATATATATATATATATATATATATATATATATATATATATATATAAGTTTTTGAGTGTGCGTAAAATCAATAGTAACTACAGAAAAACCGGGGAGTCAGACAGTTATTCAATACAAGAACTATACAATATGCTAAAATCATTGACACGTAAGTAAAACCAGAGCTTTGACGGAACATGCAAAATGAAAAAAAAAAAACAATTTCAATTATAAGGTAGTTGCTGCTACAGAAGAGTTGATTTCAATGAGATACCCTATTTAGTGAAATGTTACTTTAAGATCTCTTTGGCTAACACGAATTCCATTTCACGACACAACTTCAAAGATGCCGATGTCATTAGCGTCAAATAAATATCCTCCGGCGTTTCGGAATTCAGGTAACAACTCGTAATGAATTTCTGAAGTCATTACTGCAATGAAGACACTGGAATAATAACTATTACATTGAGAGCAAGCGTTGACCTTTGGAGATCCAGCCTGAGAGGTTAAAAAGAAATTGATTGAACAATCTGATTGGATAGAATTAGGAGGAAATGTCAGATGACTGAATGCCATTGGATGATTAGCAATTCAAAGATCGTCCTCAAATGGGGCCTGTTATTTAGGGATTGGTCAAGATTGGACAATGAGATTTAAAACTAATCCAGGGAAGCATTTATCGCCATTTTCTTTTATTTTTATTATCTATTTTTTTTTGCAACCAACTTTTAAAAATATGTCATTATTGGGGTAAAAGCCTTCTTTGAAATACTTTGAACAAATTTAGTTGAATTCTCAAGTTTGAAGTGGAACAGTGGAATATAACCGACAATTTCTTACAGGAACTCACGTCATTCATTATGCTAAGAACCGAATAATGTTAGCTACCGGGACAAGGATATTTAGCTGATAGTTAGCTGCTTCAGATTTAAAACAAGAATCAGTCAATTAATCTAGCAACCTACAGAAACAACAAAAATTCCATTTAGGGTATTATTCAATTTAATGCAGGATTGACGAAATAACAAGAGTTAATCTCAAGATATCATTCTATCCACCAATGGTATGACCACCTCATAAGGGCACCCTTTTCAAATTCTTTGCTGGTGAATCTTGGTTCTTTCGAATCCAAGGTCATGGTGGTTCGAACCCGCCAGAATGATCGCTCTCTCTCTCTCTCTCTCTCTCTCTCTCTATATATATATATATATATATATATATATATATATATATATATATATATATATATATATATTCCTCCCTCTATAATTTATTTACATACCCTGAAGATTAGGGCTATTGGGCCTTGTACCTGTACCAACAGGGGAATTTCTCACAAACGTTATTTTAGTTTCTTCTTAGTTCTGACAGGAAGGATATTAAAAAAATAATCCCTATTTATTTTCCTATCTCTCAACGTTTTAAAGCTGTCATGTCTGGCTTAAATTAATTATGATTCTATGGGATGTAATTTTGTTGGCAATGTTATAGTTTGAAGAAACAAATTATTCCCGACGTCAGTGGTTATATTTTTTATAGTTATCCCTGGATTGACACTGCCTTCGGTATCTAGGTTAATGAGACTCTGGGGTAAATTTTACCCCATACTTTGAAACATTTTGAAATAAATAAATTTCAATTTCTTCTTTTGCTTTTTTATACAACAACAATGTACTGAACAGGAACATCAAGAAAAAAATTAAAATAGTAATAAAACTGCAAAATATTTATGAAAATTCACAAAATAGCTAGAAAATCATAAAACTCAATATTGTTCATACACCAAATAATTATCCTAAACAAAATATTACTAAACTATTTTTTTTTTCTTACGAACAATAAACTAGAATGATCAAAAGCCATAATTGAGACTCGTTAGTTAACATTCAATACATTTTGGTGATCGGTGATCGCGGCACATCGTCTGTCTACACACAGAGCATAGCGGTTTCGTCTTCCTGTCACAAAATGAACATCTAACGGGTTTATCCAAGGTAATGAAAGATGTTGAAGATCCATCCGGAGATGATTCATCTCCCATAACAACAAACATCAGAGCTGGGGTTACCTGAACTTTCACCAGTTAGGTAACCCCAAATCAAGGGGAACCTCTTTTCTTGGCACTTCAGTTAGGTAACCCCAAATCAAAGAGAATGTCTTTTCTGGGCACTTTTCAGGCCATTTTGTCACTAGGAAAGCCGTATTATAAAAGTGATCGACCCGTGTAGATTTCTCAGGTCAGCGAAAAAGTTAGTCGCCGCACACACGCCAAATTGAGCCATTTAGCGCGACAAAAGTATTTTGTGTTTTTATTTTAATGTTTTTACTTTTTATGTTTTTTGTTTTTAAATGATTTGTTTAATAAGCCTGAATACATTATTTTTTACATTGTTTTCAACTATAAAGAGTGTTTAGAATCGGTTAATAATAAAATAAAACGCAGAATTATAGAAAACTTATAGAAAATTCATGATCTTCGGCAACTGGATTTCTTTTTGTAACCATTTTGCATGTTTTTTTAAGAATCTTTCTTCCATATAATTACAATCTTTCCATTTGGCCGTTATCTTAGTTACAAAGACTTTCATTATATATTTTATTTGTTCTTCGTATATTTGTGAGTTAAATATATTATATTTATTCACAATATAAGTACACAATTTTTGATTGCACGTGAGAGTTGAAACTTAGAATAAACTTTCATTTTTCATCACAAAAAACAGTTATTTTCTTGTTATATATAAAACGGGTTCTTCAGCAGCTATCTGACTACCTAAACAAAATTTAAATTTACATCAAAAGGGGGAAGAAGGGGGAGCTAAAAGTGTCACGACAGTAAAGTAGAAGCTTAAGGCTTTTTGAAAAAAAATATTTGGAACTGGAACTTTGTGGAACTTTTTTTGAAACCTTACTCAAACTTAAGTAATCAACAAAATATGTAAAATTTAGTAACCATTTCATTAATATTTTTTAATCTTTGATATGCCTTTGTGTTATGACAAATATATTATATATTTATAAAGAACATACCACTAGGTAATAAATCCATTGTGAAAAGAATTTATGAAATTTGCACACAATTTTTAAAACACACCTAACTAAGACCGTAGTTGGAACAAGACTAGACAGTGGAAGTGGAAGAGACTAGCAATGGTTGCCTTCCTTATTGTCTTAGACAGGTCTGGATTAAACTAGATAAAAAACTCGTTCGGTTTTCAATGAATAGAAGACTCTAGCACGTGTTGACACGTAAAATGACTTTTTACGATGACATCACATTTTCGACTTTTGTCGCCCTAAAGTAGGTGTTTTGCCCAGTGTGCGCCGTGGGGAAACAACACCCCATACACAACTCGCAGCTATATGCAGACAACTGGCTGAGTTTATATTAGGTTATACCAGATCATGCACTTCAAATTATTTAGGAAGAAGGAGGGAGTCTCTGTGATTTACAGAAATTAAGATACATTCCATTGAGCAAAGTGTGGGGTATTTTGCACCCCACGGTGGCAATCCAAGGTTAAAGAAATAAAATAAAATGCTATTAAAGTTGAATAGGTTTTGACATTGAAAGTGGCGGCCCCCAAATAATTGCTCATCCGCTCCCTACTTACGGAAGAATGAAGTCTATTTGTACTTGGGAGCTGGGGACTATGATGATGTTAGCAGCGGTGGAGCTGAGGAAGGGAGGGGGTACAAAACCTTTCCTGTCTCTCGTAAAATTGAATAGCCCTCGATAGTTCGCCCTGCGAAACTCGATTCAGCAAAACCTCCACGTTTGTATCTGCTCATCGGAATTTCAAATTTATATATCTCCGTATGTGTGGGCCTGCGTTCTGCCCCGGGATTTCTGCTTATTCAATTCCTGACCTCGATTCAGTCCTGACATTCGCTGACGAATCGCTTGTTTCGAATACAAACGGCCATCTTATCGATATCCTACCGCCTTATGAGCAATCGATTATACTTTATAATGTCATTTCCGAATCCTTGTATATTAGATACATGGAGATTATTCCTGTTGCTTTTCGTGTCAAGCAGAGACAGCAGACATACTAGGAATACATCTCAGCTAAGCAGCACAGCAAATAGTAGTACATTTTGTGTAGTTTTCTCGACTTTATAGTGTTTTCTGTAATAATTCTATATATACCCTCGCACATTTTGTTTGGGAATTTTTGAATAGTGTAAAGAAAACACAATTTAAAATTTTAACGAATGATATATTTTTCTGCAATTTCTCGCAATCTTACTGGTCCCGGTATATATATATATATTTTTTTTTTTTTTTGCTATATAAAGACTTATTGATTGAGTACAACCTATTTAGAATTTAACTTTTTCCCAGTAATAAATTGTATAAGGCACGAAATATGTAAAAATCTTCTGGGGCAATGAGTGAGCACGATGTTACGGAAGCTTTCAAATAAATTCAGTATTTTTTCTAGTGTTGTTGGAGCCTTAAGTGGTCTAGAATTATCATGATATAACAATGTTTGGTAGCGTCTTGTTATTCTAAAGATTTAATGATTTTTTTTTTACGGCGCACCGACTTCTGGGCCATTAGCGCCGACATCCATGGTGCTGCAAGGATCTCATTTCTCAACGAGCCATGAAGTAAGAAAATTCCTGCCGCCGGTGGGACTCGAACCACATTATTTTTAGTATGTATATTTTTATAGCCGGAATTAGAATATATATCTGAGTGTAAAAAGTCCGTCACGCAGGAGCTGCATAACTAAGCACTTTCCTCAGAATTCTGTAGTGTCGAGTGCATTCCTGAATAATTTGCTTAAAATAATCTATATAGATTATTACAAAAAAAAAAAAAAATTAATAGTTGTGCTATTTTGCTTTTATGAGCAGCTGTTTCAATTATTAATTTTGTAATGAATTTCCATCCAGAGTTTTGTGTACGCAGGGGTACTACACTACGTAATAAATACACAAACCATCACATTTTGATCTATTGATCTTGATGAGTCTCGCGAACCTACGTTTGGCGGGAGAATTCAATACAAACATAGTACAAAGTAACACCACCCTCCCCTTCCAATAGACCGATTTAGTTCATTTTCACACTTCTTTCTTATTAGATAGCCAGGACGTATAAAGAGTTTCGTAGCAATACAACAGAAATTACGACCGGTATAAGTAAATTAGTAATTTCTGTCGGGAGTAAACCCTCCCTTCTAGTCAACCGATTTAGTTTATTTTTACAACACATTTTTCTCTTCAGTTGACCACATCGAATACCGAGTTTCGTTTAAATATAACAAAAATTACGACTGTTATTGGCAAATATAACTTTGGCTCCGGAGTAACCCCCCCCCCCCCCGGATGGACCGATTATGTTGGTTAACGAACTCGATCAATCGTTTGATGGGGGAATACTATATACTGTGATGGAGATTCGGGGGCTAAGAATGAAAGGCTGGCTTGTGAGAAGTAGCGTGTATTGATAGGACAACTGGCCTGGACGGTGGTAGAGAGTGTGAGTGAGGAGAGACTGAGGGACTGAGTGAGACTGAGAGAGACTGAGAGTGGGCTAGGATTTAGCCCAGCCTAAATAGGCAGGTAGGATTGGGGAATCGTGGGAATTATAGAGCAATGCAGGTCTCTAGCTGCTGATGGTCAATATTGCTGACTGGTGTCTGGGTTCCTTCCTTTCCCATGCTTTTCCTCACAATACCAAGTTTTGTGACGAAAAAACAAAAACTCTGGCCTGTATCGTGTTAACGGACACGTATATAACTATATATATATATATATATATATATATATATATATATATATATATATATATATATAAATTTTAACTGGGGACATTTTTGGTTTCTACTAGGTAGGATCGATAAAGATTCGAAGAAATTTTTCGAAAATTCCGTCATGAGTGCAACTTCAATAGCTACTTTCCTTCGGAGGAAAGTGCTAAAAGACAATTCATCATTACGGCAATTTAATAAAGTAATTATTTCTCCTAATGAAATAATTTTCAGGAGATGAAAGTGCCGTGTAACTGGTGACAGTACAGTCTCTAAGCTAAAAAAAGTCCGACTCACAGGAAATGCGTCATCCTAGCGCGGTTCCGTTCTTTTCTCTAGTGTAATGTGGAAAGCTTTGACTAGAAATAAACATTTTATTTGATGATATTTCGTGAAAATTGTGAACACCATTGTGACTCATGGGCAAGGTTTGCAAAGTTTAATAGCTGAATTCCTTAGTGAAACACGGCCCTTAATTCTCGCTGGTTCCACAAAGGAGATGGAAAAGCTCAGAAAGTACACTCTGTGAAGTGAGGTACAAACCTCTAACAGCTTAAGGTACATTGGCAGGGATATCATGACACACAAGCATATACCTGAGGCAACACGCAAGTGGGGAGAAGATGCAAATTTGAAAGCGAATGAATGAAGGGGTGCAAGTGAAAGAAACTCGACAACTCTGAAGGAAGGAATGCCGCTGATGCTAAGTGATAGAATAATTAGAGAACATATTGCTCCACAAACATTACAAAGCCTGTCCAGGAATTTCAACAATCATATTGATTAAAACAAATTTTGTATGCTTGCGTCGAATTAAAATGCTTAGGACATTGCCACATTGGATACTTAGGCGTTGATATCCAATCTCCTTAATCCTCTTTCTCCAACTTATCGAATCCTATTAAACTAAATGGAGAATTAATCTGCATTTAAAATTAATCGGCTCCTATATTGGCGATAAGAAGGCTCAATATTTCAGACCTAATTTTAGATGATTTTAATTGCGATCTTCTTTGGTTAGAGGGAAAACTAATTTGATCAGTTAATAGGCTATTTGGTGTTTGTATTAGATCGGGGTAGTGATGAGAACTTTATGGGGGGGGGGGTTGATGATATTCAAGACGTGGCTTAGGCCGTGGGGATTTACATATCGCCTAGATTAGGGCTATTGCCCTGTAGTAGTTCTTGGCTAGGGGTACTCCTTATTTTTTCAAGACAAAGGATATTTTTTCATTTAATTTCATCCAGTATTGAGTTTAAACATATAACTAAAATCAATTAATAGATAAATCGAGCGAGCCTCAACCTCCCACAACGGCGAGGAGTCCCCTCCATCTACCGAAGATGACGCAGGAATCCTTGAATATCCACAAGGCAATGCTTCTCAACACCCCCATTGGGACGCCAAGTTGCTTCAAATTCTTGGCAGATGCCCCCCTCCTAACACCCCTCCAGCTCAATGTACAGGGCGTTGCCTCCACGTCGGTGACTGGCATGCCAAACATTCGCTTTACTACCAAATTTACAAGTCTTCTGTACTTCCAACACTTCTCGTGGTCCATCAAATGCTGATTAGTATTTCCGTTCAACATTTGTGCGTCCTCAATATTCTCTTTACCGCCTTTTACCACAATTACATCGGGCTTCTATCGCCGACCATGAGCCCTCAGGACTGTCTGGATGTGAACCTCGTGCCCGCTCCCGGCTTAAGTGGAATCTACATTGGCCCCGATCCGATCTGTTCCGCTCCGATCCGATAGCCACCGATTTTCGGGAGTTCAAACTTGTTTGTTTCTAGAGCTATTTCGGACCGACGAAGCAAAACGGCGCCTAACGACATATTGTGTTTCAAAAAGATCTACAACCTCTACATCTGAACCGATTTTAACCCCTTCAGGTCCGAATTTTTATTTCTTGATAAAAAACAATTATTTTCCTGCCATAGTTGTGTATTGCTCTTGTGAAGATTCCTGATTTTTTTTTTCAGAATTTTATGGATTACCTGACATGAGTTACGTAATGCCCAGTATACTGGACATTGGTTATCAAGTAATGCGATTTGTGGATGAAAACCGAAATTCAAAATTTCGAAATATTAATAAAATATATAATTAAAACAGTAATTGATTACCAATTTAAAATAAAATAATTCAGAAAAAATAAATTTGAAAAATTATTAGTAAATATTATTGTAAAAGCTCAAATATCATAAGGTATTGTAAAAATAGATTAGAATTTTAGACATGAAATTGTTGTCGTGCACAGTAATAATGAAAATTAATGAAATTGAAATATTTACAGTCTAGTCTCAAAAAAAGATATTTGATTATTTTAAAAAAAAAAAAAAACATAAAACTACTAAGAATATATTTTTTGAAAATCATGTGAACGGACAGATGATATTTTTGAATGGTTTGGGCGCCTTCTAGCCCATACCATTCAGAAAAAGTTATTGATTATTATGGTACTCAAAAAAACAATTCTGACAACATAAAAACAAAATATAACAGTAAATATTTGAAAAATAGATAAAAAATATTGTTACATCAAATATGAGGGTTGACTTCCCATGTACAGTATACTGGACATGGATTTTCAAAAATTCGTAGACACCTTATTACAAACTTTATTGATAAAACTGAACTTCCAACCTTTAAAAAGATCACGTACATTAAATTCGGAGGAGTTTTATTCACTAAAAAGAAACCATTTGGACTAAATATGTAAAGAAAAGTCAATAACTTTTAGAATCCATGACTGCCTGTGGTGGAGCAGAGAAGATTTTACACATAACCTTTCAAAATCGAATGGAATCATTTTATATTAGATGTCAAGTGGAAGAAAAGTACATAGAGCTTCAAACCAAAGTGGTAGTAAACATCTATCGGCCATAGGCAGTGTGATACAAAGTAAAGAAGTTATGTCCAGCCGGCTGGACGATGGAACTGAAGGGGTTAATGCATTTTTTTTAAATTACAGCTAATAAAATTGATAACAACATTGTCAGTTCAAATTGTTTCCCTTGTTTATTAAATTAAGTGGAAAGATGTCTAAAACCATCCAATTTTCGAAACCTTCCAATGTTTATAAATTTCCAATGCTTATAACATTCTAGCTACCTTTCTTATAAATAATTTCAAAATATGGATACGTACTAATAATTCTCTTATCGTAGTGTAACAGTTAAAAATTAATTGTTACGCTAAGATTTATTTTTTCGGGACAGATATACTTCCGGAAGATTGATTGGCCACTCGACTCCTCCTTCATACCTCCAACTCGATAATCGTACGTTTCTAAGCTTACTAGGTGGTATTTCTTAAATTAATGACTCATTTTCACTTCACTAAGAGTTCATTTCTGACAAGCTGTGACTAAATCGGATCGGATCGGGAAAAATACTGGGCCAATTGGGGGGGGGGGGGGGGGGGAATTGGTGCAGCCTAAGGCCTCACCCAGCACATTCACCACAGCATCGTGCCTCTAACAACGACCTCAATGTGAAACTTAATTCTGATATATATATATATATATATATCATTTTAAAAAATACTGGTATTTTTGTGCGTTTTTCTTCCATTTATTTTACTTTAGGCCTGTGTTAATCTTTGTTACTCACTATCAAATAATGTTTGTATAAAGCTTCTGATCAATTAGTTCATATAAAAAAAAAACCTTGGCTGATATGCACTTTAAAAACATTGTTTCTTAATCTATTGTCATGATAAATAAAAAAACATTTGCGCACTCTTGTGATTTGTCTCGTTTTCATTATTTATATTTATTTTTTAGCTGCAGAAGGCTGCCAAAGAGCATGCCGACCCGGTTGGAAACGTTAACGTTTTCGTATGAAATGTGAAAGTTTTCAGTAAATCCCCACTCCAAAAGGACAAATTCCAACCACCCCCTCGAAAATATATAGATAAGCATACATATTATTATTAGTACTTATAGTATCCATTTTTGTTTTTAGCGCCGATTACTGCTTGGAAATCAAGCTGGAACGTTGACAATAAAATATTATTTTGATTTATTTTATTTATTTTTTACTTTTATAACCGAACACCGATTATTTACACACAGGTAAAAAAATATTCATATTATCTAACAAGGGGAGTATACAGCAATGGGGTCACCGATTTGGACCAATTTTTTTCTGGTGATTCTAAATCGAAAAATAGTCGACACGTGTCCGAGCGTTCCGTCCAATGGGCATTAGGAGCCAAGAAATAAAATAAAATAGGTTGAAAGTGCTTTATTTTTTATATCGAGTCTAGAAAATGATATCGACATGATTCTTTCCCCAATTCATTCGTTTTATAGAGTAGATTAAAAGAAAAATGTAATCGTTAAACAATAATTTATATTTCGTCAAATATATTCAAAAATATGCTTACGTTTTCAGGTAAACTAGTATTATACATTTTTTTACACCAAAAATAATAGCAGATTTAAAATCGGCACCCCAAGAAACCCTAAAATAGTGAATATCATCGAAAACAAAAAATGGTGATTTTTCCCAGTCTGGAAGAGGCTAAATATTTGTAAGCGAAAAAGTAATGTGACGTTTTGAAATTCAATATCTCCTCTTGAGATAATCCGATTTTTACGTCATTGAAATCTTTCGAAAGAAAAAAGACTCCTTTTTCTAACCATATAATTGACTATTGTACTATCTTAAAAGGTACTTGCGAAAAATGGTTCTCAAAATAAAAACAAAATGTAAACTTTTTTGCATATAACGTCAATTCCAGAGCACGTAAAAACACCCCGATTGGACGGGAATGTGTCACATTATGGCCTTTATCGACCCTCCAAGTTTGGTTTGAATAAGGTAAATATTCTTTGAAATATGTCCGGGTTGTTGAATCTTTAACAAAATCTTAAGGGTCCCCCCTCAGCGAAATTTAAAATACATTTTTTTTTATTTTTGTAATGTTCCCAAAATTTGAATTTAGGAGTTTTTCAATGTGCTAAAAACGAATCTAACATCCGTTTTTAAATCAAAAATTGTTTTACATACTCGAATCTATAGAAGTCATTATTCTGCCAAAATACTCCATATACCTACATTTAAAAAGTTATTGATTATAAAAAAATTATTGATTTATAAACGGATGTCCGATTCGTTTTTAGCACATTAAAAAAACCCTAAATTCAATTTTTGGGAATATTTTAAAAATAAAAAAAATGTATTTTAAATTTCGCTAAGGGGGCCCTAAAAATTTCGTTAAAGATTCAAGAATCCGGCCATATTTAAAAGAATATTTACCTGATTCAAACCAAACTTGGAGGGTCGATAAAGGCCATAATGTGACACCTTCCCGTCCAATCGGGGTGTTTTTACGTGTTCATGAATTGACGTTATATGCAAAAAAGTTTACATTTTGTTTTTATTTTAAAAACCATTTTTCGCAAGTACCTTTTGAGATAATAGAATAGTCATTTATATGGCTAGAAAAAGGAGTCTTTCTTCTTTTGAAAGATTTCAATGACGTAAAAATCGGATTATCTCAAGAGGACATATTGAATTTCAAAACGTCACATACTTTTTCGCTTACAAATATTTAGCCTCTTCCAGACTGGGAAAATCACTATTTTTGTTTTCGATGATATTCACTATATTAGGGTTTCTTGGGGTGCTGATTTTAAATCTGCTATTATTTTTGTGTAAAAAAAAATGTATAATACTAGTTTACCTGAAAACGTAAGCATATTTTTGAATATATTTGACGAAATATAAATTATTGTTTAACGATTATATGTTTCTTTTAATCTACTCTATAAAACGAATGAATTGGTGAATGAATCATGTCGATATCATTTTCTAAACTCGATATAAAAAATAAAGCACTTTGAACCTATTTTATTTTATTTCTCGGCTCCTAAGGCGCATTGGACGGAACGCTCGGACATGTGTCGACTATTTTTCGATGTAGAATCACCAGAAAAAAATTGGTCCAAATCGGTGACCCAATCGCTGTATACTCCCCTTGTAAGTTTTGGTCGACTTTAGGTAACGAAGTTTCTTAGAATTGAGTGATGCAAAAGTCAAGGGGTCTAAATGATTTTTTTTTTTTTTTTAAATAGTTATATACAGAAAGGGTTGTGAACACCGTAATCTTGTGGGTGGTAAAGAGATTCAAGTGATTTTCTTGACAGTTGCTGCTACCTAGCTTGTGTTCTCTTGAGTATTGTCACTTATTAATATTATATCAGAAGGAATTGAAGAGGTCTATGTACGAATTCTCTATTTCATTTGCACATTAATGATAAACTGGATGATGTACCTACTATGCATCATCAATAATAAACATCTGAGGACCTGAGGATTCGTCTAGTCTGATCGGAATTGTAAAAAATCTCCTTTTCCTCAAAACATTGGGTGTTTTACTTGGACCCCTTGACCTCTGGGGTCCTAAATTGATATAGATATACATATAACCCTATTAATGACAGATAATAATAATAATAATTTTAACTCTTTCAAAAATAAAAAAAATTGGGATTTAATCAAATATTGGCCGGTAAATTGAAGAATACTGTAAAGTACCGCTAACCCTTCGGGATACTCGACAGTTGAAAGGTTAAGCGACCAAGAGATGACTAGTTGATTCCAAGGGGTATTTAACTTAAGAGGAACCAAATTATCTTCCCAAACAAGAAGGCAATCAATGCCCAAGCCCTTCCATTGAGAAGAGGATCCTTCCCATTAATGCTTTGAGCACCCAACACCACACCATTGAGCAAGAGATTCCTAAACGCCCTATACTATTAGCAATCGGATACTACAGGACTCTCTACAAGGCAAAGCAGAAAACAGCTCAGAGAGAAACATTGAGAATATTCATTACATGAATGTATCGAATCATTTTCTTGATGCATTTAGGCGGATATCCTATATTTCTATATTATGGTAAGCAAAAGTTCTATAATAAAAAGTAAATTTTGTAAGACAAATTTAGGTTAGCGTTTCTGCTGAACATACTATACTCATGGGAGTCAGACATTATGCAGCTACAATGTTGACAAATCAGAACCCCATGGGGTCGTTGGTGATTGCTGATGAGAATTGCCGCTGTGCATGCTTTCATCTGAACTGGTTCAAACATTGAGTTGCCACATTATTTTAGGTAAAAATGAAGTTTCACGCCCTCAAAACCGATTTCTTTCAAATTTTGTACAATAACGTATTTTGATGCACTAAACACTTATACGTTAAAAAAAAACCTTCGCATTTAACTACGAAAGAAGTTATTAAGCACTAGAGTTCAGTGTTATGCGGGTTAAGAGAGCTAATGTTAATAACTAAATTTGTGACGACTTTAAGGCATACATGCTGTGCGTTTCCGCTCGCTACGCTCGCTCAAGAAGATAACAAAACCCCAGTCAATCCAACTCGCTAAAATTAATGGAATTCTAATAGAATATAATATTAAGCACTAAAGTTCACTGTTAGGAAGGTTATAAAACTAGGCGTCAGCAGCGTATTTGTAAACACGCGCATGCGAAGATATGTAACATAGGGAAACAGTGAACTCTCATTTGAAATGTTCAGAAACCATTTATTCAAAAATATTGTTAATATTAAGGGCATCCCCACCCGTCGTCACCTGTCGCTTAAGGGCATACGTGCTTTGCGTTTCCGCTCGCTCAAGAAGATAACAGAACCCCAGTCAATCCAACTCGCTAAAATTAATAGAATTCTATTAACTTTAGTGCTTAATACCTTCTTTCCTAGTTAAATGCGAAGTTTTTTTTTAACGTATTCATGTTTAATGCATCAATATACCATATTGTACATCATTTGAAAGAGATCGGTTTTGAAGGCGTGAAACTTCATTTTTACCTTATTTTAAGCTGGATTACTCAAAAGAGAAGAAGTGGTAATGTTGACAATAAGAAACAACCAGGTCGCAAAAAACGTAAACGAACAACAGTAAATAAAGGACGTCTCTATTCTGTGATTAAACATTATCACTTCTTCACTTGAACGCTTTTACAGCCACAATGCTCATCTGCTAAGGCCAACGATCAAATGGTTTCAAATTTATCAACTTTGTAGATGTGAATATTCAATGAAGGTTTCGACCATGTAAGATATTCAGGTGTGTCATAGAAAAAAATGAAGTGTTTAATTCCGCCGATGTCATATCCAAAGTCACGCATGCAAAAGGAGGACGAGAAACTTATTGACAGTAATTGTTGAGTATATATTTCTCTTGTTTATTATTCAGAACATATTGGAGAAATAGTAAACAGACTTATTCAACTTAAAAATAATACAAACCCAAAATTAATTCATGATTAATATAAATAAATAATGATAGTGAACATACCAAAAATCAAAATTATAAAAGATGTGTTTTAATTGGACGAGGAGATCGCTGGACGTTAAGGCACTGAGGGTGATAGTAGCAAAACTTTCACGTACAGTAAATCCGAGGCTTGGAGCGAGTATCCCGTACAGGAGAACAAGAAACAATGCGCCTCCTTTTGTAGAGAAAGTAACAATAAAACCAAACAAAACATTAAAAATATCCCACATAAATTGCGTTCATTCTCAAACCGAAATGAAACAACATTAGTAGATTTAATTAAACCAAACTGAGTTACAAAAATTGTTTTTACACTTTTCTCAAAAACGGTTACAGATATCGCCTTAAAAATGGTTTTATTCGTATTCCTCAATAAGGAACCTTTAAAACGGGCACCTGCAAACATATGAACCCGAAAACGAAGGCGTTGCGATATTTTTTGCGCAAACATTGCTCCAAAAAGGATGTGGTGGCCGGATTCTGCTGGTTAAAAATCTTGTCTTATCAAATTAGACGAAAGATTTCGAGATCTATCTAGAATATCTAGAAAGTTTCTAGTCGGCACTGGATTGCGTCATAAGGTCAGCCTCAAAAGCGGCTCTCTATGGAGCGTTGAAGGAACCGTGACGAAGTTTTAATTGCTTTCACTTGTTATTAATTGCGTATTTAATTGCGAAAAACATCTTTAGGCAATTTTGTGGGGTGTCACGTTTACCTGGCATTTATTATGGATGGACATCCCTTAATGAAAACAACAATTATGGGTGTTAGGGATAAGTTGGCGTGGCATGTGAGCGTGGGATGGTTATCGGTACCTCCTATTCATGGCGTAATGTTGTTAACTGAGCTTAATTATAATCAAACTCAATGTACTACATTCCAGACAATCTAATTTGCTACATTCCATATAGGAGGGGAGCCAGGTATAAGTAATATAAGGTAACTTCACCCTCCTACAATAATTCCCTACATAACAGCACTAAGAAGGATATTTGCGCTAGATAACTGCTAAATTCCTAGGGCTAATATCAGCTGAATTATGAGGAAATAAGAGCCGTTAAATTGCTTCTCTTGAAGTTCACCAATTAGCGTTCATCAAGTCGTGTCCTCTTCCTTAATCCCCAATACCTTTCGACTACTTGATTTTTCTTTGTACGTCAGTTTTTTTTAACAAATCTTCTAAAATTGGCGGTTTCATTATTTATTCAGAAGGTGCACATTTATATTTGATTTGGCGTGGGAATCAAGTTAACAACAATCCTAATGGACCGAATTTCGCTTGTTAATCGAGTAAACCACTAATCCTAAAGGGCCGATTTTAGTTTCTTATTTGAATAAACCACCAATCGTATTGGACCCATTTTAGATAGTTAATCAAGTAAATGACAAATACTTTTGGACCAATTTTGGCTTGGGAATGATTTATCTGACGAAGTAAACCACCAATCTTATTTTTTGTGTGTGTGTATTTGATTGATTTTGGCGTGGGAATGAAGTATCTAATCGAGTAAACCAGCAATCCTATTGGACCGATTTCGGCGTGGGGCGTAAGTAAAAAACTATTCCTATTTTACCAATTTTGGCGTGGGAATGAAACTATTTACCAACAATATAGGACTGATTTGCGTAGTTTCTCAACACAACTATCTCATAAGCTGTGGATGGTATACAAAATTGAAAGAAATATTACAACAGCTTAGGGCACGTTAATTCAACCCAAAACTGACATTTCTTCTGCTAAATAGGACATTATTGGAGCACTCAAGAATTTTCTATAGAAATTTTCGAAGCAATAAAACAATAATTCTTGGAGATATGGGAAAATTAAAAAAAAAATAATTTGGGGTAAACCCTCTTTACCGACTTTCGTTCTAAGAAACATGTGATAATTATTGTAAAATATCTCTTAGATTGGCTTTATAGCATCAATTGCCCTGACGTTGTGCCTACAACTAAAGTCTCAGCGAAAGCGCTGTTCCAGTCTAACATGAGGAACACGTTGTCCCTTTGTGAAGATGTAACGCTTGCAGTGACTTTTCCCCCGCCAAAAGAAGGCAATAAAGAAGGCTCTGGATTCCAGCCTTTGTCCTCAAAGAGAAGAAAGAGTTCCAATGCGGAGTGTAGGGGAGGGAGACGGAGGAAGGAGTGGGGGTAAAGTAGGAAGGAGTAGGGGTAGAGGAGGGGAAGGTCGCTGTCGATAGGACCTTTAATTATCTGGATGGATACCTTCGACTGGTAGTACAGCATTCCCCCACCCTTGTCTTCCTCATTCACTCCCCCTCTTTTACAGACACACACATCACACACACACACACACATCCTTCCTCTGCACACACACACACACACACACACAACTCTCTTTCTAGTTCGCTCAGACGCTATATATTTCTCACTCCTATTTTTTATGTAATAAATGTAATGATTTTTCTTTGACTGCTTTACAGTCCATAAATTCCTTTAACTTTCTATTTGAAAGCAATTCTCGTACTCCACGATTTACGAAAAAAATATCAGAAGAACGGGGACACGGGGATATTCATTTTATTTTCTATATATTCAATAGTTTTTCACGGATCTGTAACCCACACCTTGTTTCATTATTTAAAACCTTTGTTATAACCAATATCCGGTCGCTCGCTTTTTTCGGTACATGGGCTTCCTACATTCTATCGAAGATTTTCGAGTTCTTTTAAGCCTTTAGGTCATAAGAATTTAATCACAATGATTTTGTACTACTATCAATCACAACACTATGTAATATTTTGATAAAAAAAAACGTAAATTATTTACTTTTACATCACAAGGTGATATTTCCACCACTAGAACTATTAGCAAACATGAAAATAAATGTTGCTTATGATAGACTGAAATGACTCACTGCGCGAGAGTGAGTGAGAGCTTCGATCATCTGGGCAGTTGTGGTTGTTCTCTGCGCTCTCATTGGTTCTTGCTCACATGATCTTGTACAGCTGACCGGTTTAAATGGCATCGTGAATAAAACAATTAATTTAATTTCAGAAAAAACAAAGTCGTTTTTTTTTTTCTTTTTTCTTGAAGCATATATTTATCGACGAATGTTTATAAACAGGAGGAATATTCATTGTTGGTCTGTCTGTTGTGATTGCACCTGTGATATTATTAGAGAGTAGAAGAAATTGTGAATAAATGCATATATTATTTTTAGCGCGTTTCCTCCCTCACTTCAAAGAGAGGAAACCATATTTGAAATTTTAACGTTTCAATAGATTTTTATTTTCATGAATATCCCGAAACCGATTAACAAATTGTGGTAAATGTATGAAATCCATTCAAACGCTTGAATAAGAAAATGTCGTGTTGAGCCCTTGATAATATAAGTATAGTTTTGCATCTAATGGTTAAATGCTGAGAATAAAGTCTGTAGTTTGGCGGAAAATAGAATTTTAATTCAAGTATTTTTGTACTTTTTCGTTTGGTTCCCAATACTAAATAAAAAATAAAGTAGATTTTTTGAGACATGAACTGGTTCATAAGGATTCAAGTTCTTCTTAAAACCTATACACTTTTAAGTCGTGTAAACATTATTTATTCTAAACACTTATAAACAGAAGTCTGCGAGCAATTAATAGGAAACTCTTTTTCTTTTAAATTATCTGCGTTTTTACCAATAGCTAGTCAGGTATATAAAATATTTTATTGCGAAATAATTTTAACTCTGGAAGTTTTTACTTTGTGATAATTTGTTCAGACTGTATCTATTCATTGTAGAATAAATATCCAAAGATGTCATTAATAATTGCTAGTATTGTTTCTTGTACTTGAGCCTTGAGCTCTTAATGATTAATGTCCGACATTATCAATCATGTTTAGGGCTCAATAGTTGGAAAACCTAAAACAAATCTACCTCAATTCTCGAATGCTTTTTGCTACTGCTAGAACAATGCATCCATATTACCTGCAACCTTCTCAACAAACTTCAGTTCTGCAAGAACAATGGATAACAACGGAGACTAATGGATAACTAGAGTCCAAGTTGATATTGAAACTTTTTGCATATGTTTTCTTATTATTTATTTCATTTTAATTTGAATAATTTATTTATTTTTTTTATGACACATTTTAGCACTTTCCTCTGAAGGAAAGTAGCTATTGAGGTTGCACTTATGACGGAATTTTTGAAACATTTCTTCAAATCTTTATCGATCCTACCTAGTAAACACCGAAAATGACACCCGTTAAAATTTATATATATCTATATATATATATATATATATATATATATATATATATATGTCTGTTAACTCGATAGCCGGCAGCGTATTTGTTTTTTCGACACGAAAATTCGTATATAGCGTTCACTTGGCAAACAATTGAACGAGTTCGTTAACCACCAAAATCGGTCCATCTGGAGGGGGGTTTATCCCGGACCCAAAACACTAATTTGACCCTGCCAGCTGTAAATTTTGTTAGAATTCAACAAAACTCGGTATTCGTTGTGGACATCTAAAGAGAAAAATACGGTGTAAAAATAAACTAAATCCGTTCATTAGAAGAGAGGGTTTACTCCGGACCCAAAACACTAATTTGACCAAGCCAGCCGTAGTTTTCGTTATATTGCAAAAAAACTGGGTATTCGTTGTGTTCATATAAAGTGAAAATACGCTGTAAAAATATACTAAATCCGTTGATTAGAAGGGGGGTTTACTCCGGACCCAAAACACTAATTTGACCAAGCCAGCCGTAGTTTTCGTTATATTGCAACAAGACTGGGTATTCGTTGTGTTCATATAAAGAGAAAAATACGCTGTAAAAATAAACTAAATCCGTTCATTAGAAGGGGGGGGGGTTTCTCCGGACCCAAACCACTAATTTGACCAAGCCAGCCGTAGTTTTCGTTATATTGCAACAAAACTGGGTATTCGCTGTGTTCATATAAAGTGAAAATACGCTGTAAAAATAAACTAAATCCGTTCATTAGAAGGGGGGGGGGGTTTACTCCGGACCCAAACCACTAATTTGACCAAGCCAGCCGTAGTTTTCGTTATATTGCAACAAAAATTGGTATTCGTTGTGTTCATATAAAGAGAAAAATACGCTGTAAAAATATACTAAATCCGTTGATTAGGAGGGGGGGGGGGGTTTACTCCGGACCCAAAACTTTAATTTGACCAAGCCAGCCGTAGTTTTCGTTATATTGCAACAAAACTGGGTATTCGTTGTGTTCATATAAAGTGAAAATACGCTGTAAAAATAAACTAAATCCGTTCATTAGAAGGGGGGTTTACTCCGGACCCACATAACTCATTTATTCATATCGATCGTTCATTCTTCGTGTATTGTAACGGAATTCGATTTTACGTCGTGGCTATCTACAGCGAAAGATATGTTGTAAAAATAAACTAAATCGGTTCATTAGAAGTTCGGGTTTGATCAGTATTACGTTCAAATTTAATGAAGCGGCCAAACTGGCGCCGTTATTAGTTCATGTGTCTACCGCCGGGAGCGCTGTATGCTGGAATTGTTGTATATTGAGACATTTGTTCAATAAAAATATAAAAGAGCTTTTATTTGTCTATGATTTATTTATTATTATATATTTATTATTTCTTTATGCATTTATTATATGTCGTTCTTGAAATATTATTTGAATATTATATAAAAATCTGTCTTCGTCAATGCCTTGTTAAATCAAAGTCAATGCCTTCTTATAAAATAATTATTACTAATATTGCTTCTTTAGTTATTATGATATAACTTTTTATAATTTATCAATTATATTTGAAGATTTTTATTATTAAATTATTAATGAATGGTTTTGCCGAATACTTTCAAATGAAACTTATGACTTGCAATAATGCATGCATATGTAAGTAGATAGAGACGCTCTTTTTCTTCTCAGCTCTCTTTGAAGAAGGATATATTACGGTTCTTGCAAAATGTTATTTGCTATTCTTATCGATTAAATAAGGTTTTATGACCTATTTCACTTGAAAAAGTATTGTCTGTCTCTAATTGAAAGTTGATAAGGCTAATCATATAATAATTTTACTATTTTGGCCGCTTTAGCTAAACATAACCTCTGAGTAGAGGATAAATTAGTTGATGCCTGACTAAATTTAAAACGATCATATTGTTTTGATTTGAAATATTTTAATACTGAGTGACTTGAATGTTTTTATAAATATAGTATATTCTTTTGCCATTATATTTGACAATTTAAGAACCTTAAAATAAATAATATAACTTTGTTTATTTATGCCGGTTTCATGTCACTGAGACTGGTCATGTTGTAAAAAACCAAATGGTTCTTAGAAGCTTGTCATCTGACGAAGTAGTAATATCCAATATGAAATCCCAGGTGTCTGCTATCATATCACACCATGGAGATAGTACTGCTTCTGGCCATTACACCTGTAAAGTACGGCTTCGTCAGAATAATTGGTTTAATTCAGATGACACTCAAGTGATTCCCTGCGGTTACCCGAACAGGAAAATGATGCACATGTTTTATTTTTAACCAAAGCTTGATAGCTGAATTGTGACTGACTTTATTGCATGCCTATATCCGTCTAATATTATTCAAATATATTGCTACAGCTGTCTTAACCGTATTCAAACCTTCTTACACGTATATCAGTACTCAGGAAGGTGGTTAGTAACGTCCCTTTGCTAAATAAGCTTAAACAAACCGATATAAATTAAAAATAATCATAAATGGTTAAAACAGCTAACCGCATCTATTCATTCGCTTTATCTTTTGATGAAGTTCGATCATTTCTATGATAGATACGCGGAAAATATGTTACAAGGCGCTTAGACTCCTTACCAAGATCTTTAGCAATTTGGCGTAAACTAAAAATATTCCTGAGGAAAGTGCTTAGTTATGCAGCTCCTGCGTGACGGACTTTTTATATTTAATGTATGTGAATAAAAATAAATTCGTATTCACACTTATGAATACGAATTTATTTATATTCGTATTCACAAATATATGAAGTACGAATGAATTCGTATTTTTATTTATAAATAAAATTATGCCCATCTCTGGATCCTACCTAGTAGACACCGAAAATTACCCCCCTATAAAATTTTTATATATATATATATATATATATATATATATATATATATATGCATATATACATGTATTTATATATATATATATATATATATATATATATATATATATATGTATTTATATATATCTATATTTATATATATGCATATATATATATATCAATATATATATATATGCATATATATACCCAAGTATCTGCCTTTCAATCGAATGTAATTTTATTTCTATCATAATTCATAATTTCTTCTATTTTTATTATTATTTTTTTTTTGATGGATTTAAAGAAAGTGCCACATAAAAGTTTGGTTTATTGCATAATAATTCTAACCAAAACCCGTACTCACACGAATAAGGTGTAAATAATGAGCTCACTAATATTATATGATTTAATATTACAATCTGGTAATTATATGTCATTAATAATCATGAAATCATTATCATAATTCATGCATGCTTAATAAATGATAAGAATATTCTCTAAACTTAGGAGTTATTCACTCCTAGTCAAGAATATTAATATATATATACAGGGTGTCCCAGTATATGTGTCCACCCCCTTTTCCTCCTAGAGTTGTTGGCATTTCGAAATGAAACTTGGCGGGTCATAGTTATATTGCATGAGGTTTCTTTTGAAGGTTTAGTTGACTTTGTAACATTCTCCACTTTTTCTCCAGCGCATCTAACTCTTGAGTTTCCAATGGTGGTAGGTATTTTTTATGACGAATTCTGATAGACAATTTAATTTAAGACTAATTTATTCCGAGACATCTTTTGATCTGACACACCGTTTCCGCGTAAAACAAATTCCTATTTAAATGAAACCAAGCCTTGCAAGTAAAAACACCTCAATGCAAACGTTGTAGCCTATTAATTTTCCTTTCAGATGATACCAAGATCAAAGTTGTAGATTGAATATTTGACGGGATATTATGAATGAAAACATATGTTGGGTCGATTGATGAGATGGGTGGAAAAACATATGGATATTAATTGTTTAAAATGAATTTAACCTACTCCGACTAAGGTGGTAAGTGAAAGTTGCGTGTTTAAGAGATTAGAGATGCGTTCGTGAGTTATGGGTTCAATTGCTGGGTTACGAACAGGTCCTATACGCAATCAAAGATCACAAGATTTATGATAATGGATTTCCAAAATGGTTTTAAATCTTTCTTCCCAGGCAAACATCACTTATATAATGAAGGAAAAAAATATATTCTAGTAAGTAAAAAATAACTCAAGCACGGAATTGCAAACAGAATTCACACCTTTCAAAATTATAATCACTTACTTGGATGTGCCGGTGCGGATAAGTTTTGTTTTTTGGGTCCCGTAGTAATTAAAAAAAGCGAAAATTGATTACAAACACAACCTTATTTAAATATTATCTTTGAACTAGAAAAAAACAACTTAATACAGTAAACGGTAAATATCTAAAGAACGACAAATGGTAGGTGAGTGCGGCAAAAACGGGTAGAACCGTACTTCGCTGCACAGGGCGTACTAACAGAATAACAGATTGAAAGAAAGCCGAGACTGAAAAATATTACATTTTAAAAATATAGAGGAGATCGTTCTTAGAACATGGTCCGGCCCAGGGGATAGCCTAGCAACACGTTCCTGGAACGTGCTCCGGCACCAATGTGTTAAACCGTTGAATTACATTTCACGTTGATAATTTCGGGGTGTGACGAAAACCCACGGCATGTCCAGTGATTATTGCCTAATTTTGAGGTTGTTCCATATTTATGATATAATTTACGTTGAAACCACCACATTAGAAAAATATCCGTAACCCGTAATGACTTTTAGTATATTATTAGAAGAGAATTTTCATTCTGAAAACTGATATATTCGCCGTATATTCGAAAGATACTCACAGGGAAATGATACTTCATTATACTCATAGGTTATTTCATATGATAAAGGAGAAATTCATAGTCAGAAATGATAGGACTCTCATCGAAAAACACAATAAACTGTTGTAAGGATGCTTCGTTCGGTAAAATATAAACCAAAATATCCATTCTCTTGACTGTTTTAGATAAACACACAAGCCTATGTATTCAATGATTTATTCAGTATATTCAGAGTGTGGGTGGAAAATTGATATTCGACGACGAAGGGAAAAATGTCTAGAGAATGCGGCCTAATGCCCCCGAAGAAATCCGAACCTTGAATAGGAGTGCTGTGCTTTATAACCTTCGCATAACCTATGGGAAGGTAGGTATAACCTCCATAATGTGCACGCTCCCTCAGGAGAAGGTTATCCTACCCGCCTGTCTACCCGCTACAGATATAAAATTCAAATGCCCCACTTAACTACCCCCCCCCCCCCGGCTCGCTGCAATTTCAACCATTCCTTGCAGACCCACTAAAGTTTATCCTCTACTAACATAAATTCTTCCATCAGTCAACCAGAAGTTGGTTATTACGTTTTTTAATGTGCAACTTATATGCGGGCTGGGGTTTCTCCGTTATATCGGCCTGCTTTCCGTGTTCATTTCATCGGATCGTGATTTCATTCTTTAAACATTTGTTTTTTGTTATAACTGCTTTAAGCATAATAAGTATTTCAGGCTGCATGTTATTTGAAGGAATATTTACGTCGTTTTATCCCGTAATAATAATTAATTTCCATTTACATATAGGGCCTCTCCGATGGTGGATAGGTAGCTTATCTGATTCCTACACAAAAGAAGACGGGTTTGTAGCAATTTAAGCTTTTCCTCTGTGGATTCCCAGTAAACCATACCTACTGTAGATGTCTACGAAGGGTTGTTGCGCCTTAATAAAAGTTTAAAAAAAATTGTTTACTATTCGTGCATTAAAAAATTCTAAATCGAAATCCAACAACATTTTAGCTTGTCTATAATATAAAAGTCCGACTCGCAGGAACTGCGTCATCTTAGGGCGGTTACAAACATCTCGAAGAAATGGAATAGATTAGCATCGCAAATCACAGGAAACTGACAGTAGCCAACATACACAGAAGCGGCTAATTCTTAATCTGTATAAGTCAATACAATTATGTACTGAAAACGTACTTACTCTTCGACTACTGCTGAGAAGGCTCTATTCTAAACAACCAAACATTTTAAGTATGTTGTTTTACTAGCAACTTCGTTTTACTGTTATAATCAACTGTAAATATGTGCTTCATGGCGAATAAAATTCCATTCTGTCGTGGGTTAAATCTTTTTATAAAATAAGAAATAACGGTAACTTCAGTTGGAGGCTATGAGGAAAGTTATATAGATAGGAGAATTCAAAACAAAGTACGCACTTGATTACCACAGCCACTCCAAGCTTATTACCAATACCTTTCACCGTTTCTTAGCTTATTTTACTACAATACTAATTTCACTGATAAATGCAATTTAAAACAAGAAACAACCAATTAAAAAGTGAGATAAACAAAGAGAAAACCCCTTTCAAAACAACAAAACAAACACTTTTTAAGTTTTAAGCGCTTATATCTCTGATTGACGTTGCCCCATCGAATATTGCTTCAGAAGCTTTTTTGTAGAGAATTTAGTAAGCATTCGAATGGTCACCTTCCACTTAATACGATTTCCCAACTGTTATCGAGATATTTACGAAAAATGTATGAAGATCCGAAAACGTTTCATGTCTATTAATAAAATATTTTTTTCGCATACTTCCTTAACTCCAAATATAACCAAAATTTAAAAATCTTAGTTGGGATTAATTTCCAATATGTAAAAAACATTTCAATTGAATCCCGCGATTCTAAGTACCCACAAAAAAATAATGACTTACAAAAACATTGATTCCACTTTTCTCAAAAACAGTTACAGATATCGCCTTAAAAATGGATTCATTCGTTTTCCTATGTTAAGAAACTTATAAAACAAGTACCTGTAAGCATATAAACTCAAAAACGTAAGCGTTACGATTTTTTTTGCGCGAATTTCGCCCCAAATACTATTTTCCCGTGGGTGAATTCTGCTAGTTAACAAACTTGACCTTTCAAATTAGAAGAACGATTTGTTTACCAAATTTCTTCAAAATCGGGCCATTTTTGAGCTTGCTAGACCGTTAACAGACAAGCATATATATATATATATATATATATATATATATATATATATATATATAAATTTGAGTCACCTATATTTTCGTGATCTATAGGGCCTGAAACGTGAAAGTTTCTAGTCGGCACTTCCGGATTGCGTCGTGAGGTCAACCTCATAAGCGGATTCTCCCTATGGAGATAGGGAGTAACCGCGTTAAAATGAATTGCTGAATGTGTTGGTAAGTGCAAATCTTGAGAGCAGCTAAACCGAGTTTGCTAATTCTTTTTATTAGTATATACCTTGAAGTACGAGGATGGTTCTTACTGAGAGAAAAATTAAAAAAGTTGCCTGAAAATTCTAAAAACATAATTTTTCTATATTCCCATACAAACGATTCGTAACAATACTTAGAAGTAGACAATTCGAACGTTAATATCATACCATAAAGTTTAAGTGTTAGTGGAGGGGTTCTGGGAAGGCAAAACAATTAGTAGGCAAAACAAGTAACGTATAAATATTAATGCCAATATTTGTCAATATTTATACGATAATAACATTACTCAAAAACAAATTGTCTGTGGTAAAACGTAAATTGTCTGTGGTAAAATGTCACTTGAAATGTAAACGTCTCTTTGCTGTGCATCTATAACATTACTAAATCTAAAAGCCACAACTTTCTAAAAAATTACAAAAGTGTGTGTTTGTGACTTACTTAATATGCCTCTTATAAGGCGGCGAACAAATTTAGGCAAAAGAACCCGAAATGCAACGAATCAAATTAATTATCAATCTAATCCTACTTGCCCAGAAGATCGCAATGAAGGTCAAATATGTCAATATAATTTTACGTGTTTTATAATTTTTATTTTTTGACATAATGTAATTGTTCACTTATTGACTTTCTTTTTTCTTTTTTTTATCTTACTAGCTGACCCGGTGTCACGAATAGCAAAATAAATATTAAAATTAAAGAATCGACTGTTAGCGGAACGAAGTTCTATTTTTATCTTGGATTAATAAAAATAGAACGAAAACAATAAATGAATTCAAACAAATCTATATGTATATATATAAAAATCACGTGTCTGTCTGTTGTTCCTTATACAAAACCACACCATTTGACCGATTTTGACCAAAGTTGGGACACAAGTAGGTCTTGACCGGGGAAGTCTCGTAGGCTAAGTCAAGAATGTCTACCATCTGTCTGTATGTTTGTTCCCTACACAAATCCACACCGTTTGACTGTATTTGACCAAACGTGGCACACATGTAGGTCTTGATCTGGGGAGTGTCATAGGCTAGGTTAAAATCGTCTAGGATTAACAGTTCCGAGGTCACGGGTTCGAAACAGTGAACCCGACCAGTTACTGATTTGTGTTATTTGATTTTAATATTACTTATTTGGTTTCAAATTTATTTGTTAGCGCTTTCCTCCGAAGGAAAGTAGCTATTGAGGTTGGACTCATGACGGAATTTTTGAAAAATTTCTTCAAATCTTTATCGATCCTACCTAGTAGACACCGAAAATGACCCCCGTTAAAATTTATATATCTATATATATATATATATATATATATATATATATATATATATATATATATATATATATATATGTGTGTGTGTCTGTTAACACGATAGAGGCCAGAGTTTTTGTTTTTTCGTCACGAAACTTGGTATATAGCATTCAATTAGCAAACGATTGAACGAGTTCGTTAACCACCAAAGTCGGTCCAACAGAAGGGGGGGTTTACCCCGAACCCATAACACTAATTTGACTATGTCAGCCGTAATATTTGTTATATTTCAACGAAACTTGGTATTCGTTGTGTTAATATAGAGAGAAAATTGAGATATAAAAATGAACTAAATCGGTTCATTAGAAGGGGGGGTTTACTCCGGACCCACAATACCAATTCGCCACTATCAGCCGTGATTTTTGGTATATTTCGACGAAACTCGGTATTCGTAGTGGTAATCTACAGGTAAATATGTGTTGTAAAAATAAACTAAATCGGTTCATTAGGAGGGGGGGGGGGGTTACTCCGGACCCACAATACCAATTCGCCACTACCAGTCGTGATTTTTGGTATATTTCGACGAAACTCGGTATTCGTAGTGGTAATCTACAGGTAAATATGTGTTGTAAAAATAAACTGAATCGGTTGATTAGAAGGGGGGGGGGTTTACTCCGGACCCAAATTCCTATTATACTCATACCGGTCGTAATTTCTGCTGTATTGTAACGAAACGCGGTATAAGTCGTGGGTAACTCATGAGAAAGAAGTGTTGTAAAAATGAGCTGAATCGGTCAATCGGAAAGCGGGGGTTTAATTTGTAATATATTTCAATAGAAAAGCCCGCCAGACGTAGGCTCACAAAGCTTCCGCAAGGAGCGCTTTCTACCACTAGAGTGACTGTATCCTGTTCCTGCGTTAGATCAAAATACGATAATATGAGGTTTTTTGTATTTATTACGTAGTGTAATAGGTATCATGTGTAAACATAACTCTGGAAGCAAATTAATAATTGATCAGTTACTCATTACAAATTTATAAGAGAACTATTCATGTTATTATTTTATTTATGTAGGATATTTCAAGCAAATTGTTCTGGAAAGCAGTCTACACTACCCAAATTCTGAGGAAAGTGCTTAGTTATGCAGCTCATGCGTGACGGACTTTTTAGCACTTTCCTCCGTAGGAAAGTAGCTATTGAGGTTGCACTCATGACGGAATTTTTGAAAAATTTCTTCAAATCTGTATCGATCCTACCTAGTAGTCACCGAAAATGACCCCCGTTAAAATTTTTTTTTGTGTGTGTGTGTGTGTGTTAACACGATAGTGGCCAGAGTTTTTGTTTTTTCTTCACGAAACGTGGTATATAGTGTTTAATTAGCAAACGATTGAACGAGTTCGTTAACCACCAAAATCGGTCCACCGGAAGGGGGGGCTTACCCCGGACCCACATTACCAATTTGCCACTACCAGCCGTAATTTTTGTCACATTTCAACGAAACTCGGAATTCGTGGTGGAAATAACAGAGAAAAATGGGTTGTAAAAATAAACTCAATCGGGTTATTTGGAGGGGGGGGGGTTACTCCGGACCTGAAGTATTAATATACTCATACCGGTCGTAATTTCTGCTGTATTGTAACGAAACGCGGTATACGTCGTGGGTATCTCGTGAGAAAGAAGTGTTGTAAAAGTGAAGTAAATCGGTCTATTGGAAAGGAGGGTTTACTTTAAACTCTGTTTCATTAGCCCGCCAGACGTAGGTTCCCAAAGCCGCCGCGAGGAGCGCTATCTCCCACTAGGGGGACTGTATCCTGCGTCAGATCAAAAGACGGACTATGAAGTTTTTGTGTATTTATTAAGTAGTACAGTATCGTGTATTAACATAACTCTGAAAGCAAATTATTTAAAAAATTAATAATTGAACAGTTCTCATAAGAAATGTAAATGAGCAGTACTATGCACGTTTTTGTTTTATTTATATAGGTTATTTACAGCAAATTATTCCGTAATCTAGTCTACACTACAAAAGTTCTGAGGAAAGTGCTTTGTTATGCAGCTCCTGAGTGACGGACTTGTTTTTTTCTAGATATAGAAAGCATGCCACACCGGATAACGGCTAGTAAATAATAAAAAGATAAGGAATACATAACAAAACGATAACAAAAAATAAAAATTATTAATTTCAGCTAGGCACAAAATTGAATAGGAGTGTGTGTGTTTTTAAAATGTTTGAGTTAAGTACCGATATGGCTCAGTATTTGTGATATTTAGTTTTAATAATTTATTTTGTTAAATTGTGCATTAGATCAGCCTCATATGAAGGAATGGTTTTATAGTAGATAAGCGTTAACTACATTCGTGTAATTTTATTTTTCTACCGCGTATCGACACCTTATGTTGTAGCAGACAAATTTTTCAAGGGGCCTTAAATTTAAAAACTTAACCAGCTGCTCGCGGTATTTAAACCCACATTTACCGCATGAAAATGTACTGCCTAAGCCACCGGACCACGGGAATACTCTGATGTAATTATTTAATGAAATGTGTAGTTACAATTATGCTTTCGTAGAAGTTGTTAAACATAAAATAAATTAACTACTAACTTTTCGTTTTATGATCAATATACATACCCCCAACTTAAATTTTCTTTAAAAATGAATTCAGGAAATCTTTTTTATTTAATGTCAGATTTCTTATACCTTAGTGCAGCTTTTTAGCGAAATATATAATTGCCTATGGAATGTAAAAGCTGATAAAGACCTCGAAGGAGATGGGAGGATCAACTGTCCATTAAAACCTACATCAGTGTCAACACTGCTGATTGGAAGAATAGATTCCAAGGTTTATATCAATAGGGCAAGAAGTTAATGGGATTTTGATCAATTGTCCTTGTCAAACGAAAATACCCTCAAACTGGGAGTAAAGCCCTCGTTCGTCCTTGTCAAATCCCGAACCCAATTTGACTGGCTTCATTATCCAAGATGGGGGACAGTGAGTCTAACATTGACTGAACAAACACCATTTTCCTCAAAAAGGAAGCTTTGATGTCAAAGTTTAAAATTACTACACGCTATTCAATAAATTTTCAAGTGACGTAATCGATTCTAAACATTATCTGCCATGTGACAGTCTTTTTTTGCTATTTTTAGTAATCTGAACTAGTCTTGGGGTATCTCACACCCCAGTGTGTCGTTAGTGTAACTGTTCGACAGCCTACGAGAAATAATACAGTAAGACATTTATTTGGGCTTAAGGGCCCAGCTAGGATATTTCCAGCCCTTCGGAGACAAGGAACCTCTTATCTTCACCAGATATTATCAGTGAAATAATTAAGTGTACAAGCGATGAAATTCATAGAAGGTGGGACGCGATCAATTCTGTCCAGACATATAAAAAAGATACTGATCAGGTAGAGATCCGGACATTTATTGGATAGTTATATATTTCAGGGCAGAATACATCCGCTAAAGTCTCTTTAGAAAAACCCTCCACTATAAAAATTGGCCATCCTTTATTTCGACACGTCATGCGCATGAATAGGTTCAGCTTCCTGTCATACTCCTTGAGATTAGATGTTAAACTGACAAGACAAGAGAGGAAGGCTAATTCAAAAATGGCACCTATTAGAGACATATCGGAAATTGTTATGAACAATTTTGAAAAATATTATACCCCTTTTGAAAATGGTTCTTGTGACAAACAATTGTTGGGCTTTAGAGGCAAGAACAACATGAAAGGAGTTGGTTTTGTGAAAGGGTAAAGGATAGAAAGACGAAATTTATATGTATGCAATGAAAGAGAGCTATTTGCAGCGAACACAGGCCAGCAATATGTCTGCAGTCCAGTGAGTGACAGAGGTCCCTTCAGGCCCACTACTATTTATATTATTACTATTTAATTCAAAAAATGACTTTTCCGCCACGTTTTATGAATTTTTTACTTAATATTTTTATGTGTTTAAGAGACATACAAATTATGTTGTTATTTACGAAGAAAATTGAAATTGTTTTTATTTTGCAGCTAGTTGGATCGTAAAATTTTACAATATCGAGATTTAATACATCTCAATATAATCCACTTTGAAATGATTTATTTTTGTTTCATAGACTACTAAGAAATTTTAAAATACATTATAAGCATTGCAGGTTTACATTAATTTATATGTTGGGGTGCACTACATCCCAGAGTGTCAGATTAAGTTGACTTTTAGAAGTGTGTCATTCTCGGGTTAAGATGATTTCCACATGAGTTGTGCAACTGATACTTGCTTGCAAAAATAGATTTTTATTCAATACAAAAAGGGGGAGAGAAATAAAAAGAAAGTTAGAGATTAAGGTAAATAACAGTAGCAATAAAGTGGCTCGAATAGAGGTGTAAAAAAAGGGCGGGAAAGAAGCAGCTGATGTAAAAGAGTATTGCTAGATTTAGACGGGAGCTGGAGGTATAGGTTTAGGGAGTAAGATCACGTACTCACAGAGCTCTCCTGCAAGATGTATGGGACCTATCTCGACAAGCATCGGCATTTCTTCCGAACCTTCTCGACCTATAAACCATTCAGCAGTAGTTCTAATAAACCACCTACAAGGAGCAGAGAATCAGCCACTGCATTCAACATTCCATCTCATGCTTGGATTTATACCCCTTCAAACATATACAAATAAACTATACTATCAAATTTTTTTTTTCTCTCAATTTTCTATCTAGCTTTTCTACTTTCTCCCTTGCGTGTATTTCTGGAATAAGAAATCCTTATCTCTTTTACCAGTAGTTTTACTTCGTCGGGATGTGGAAATGCTTGTCCATAATCGAAAACATTCTTAGATTATTATATATAAAATATTTAAATATCCACAATATCCCAATACCTCAATCTAACGAGGTTTGATATTCAGGATTCCACCTCGACAAGCGACATACCTGGAAAACACACATAAAACACAAGAGACAAGAACTGAAGAAACGCTTCGGACTTCTCCGACGACTAATTGGACTCAAATCAGAACTCGACACAAAAAACAAATTGACAATATACAAGACCATAATAAGACCGATATGGACATACGGCAAAGAACTATGGGATCAGCTAAACCATCAAATATAAATATTACCCAACGTTTCCAACCAAAAGTCCTTAGTAAAATCCTCAACGCCCCTTTCTATGTTTTAATCCTAACCATCCATCGAGATACTGAAATACCCTTTGTCCACGATTTAGCCAAATCCCGATTCCTGAATTTCTTCTCTAAACTCCTAGCCCACTCCAATCCTCTTGGCAGATACCTCTCTTCCAATGTGATCCCAGATAATACTCCTCGACGCCTTCGCCGCCATTGTCCACGAGACAATTTACTACTGGTCAGAGTTGGGCATTATTCAATAATTTTTTTATTCAATGATCATTCAAATAAATTTTTATTGAATAATAATTTATTCATTCATTACGTTATTCATACACTGAATAATTTGTTATTCTATGAATAACAGGTTTGGATCATTATTCAATAAATTTTTATTGAATAAGAATTCATTCATTTATTCAGTTATTCATTGAATGATTTTTTTTTTTTTTATGTGTGTGTATACATATATATATATATATATCAGTGTTGGGCAAAAATCATTCAGAATAATGAATAATGAATAATGAATAAATTTGATATTTCATTCTGAATAATGAATAATTTTTCATTCATTATTCAGTTAATCAATGAATAACGTAAATTTTTATTTTTATTCATTATTGAATAACAATGATTTATTGAATGAAAATTTTTATTGATTGAAAATGATTTTATTGAATAAAAATGATTTATTGAATGAAAATTTTTATTGAATAAAAATAATTTATTGAATGAAAATTTTTATTGAATAAAAATGATTTATTTGAATGAAAATTTTTATTGAATAAAAATGATTTGAGTGAAATGTTTCGTTAAGTACATCAAAATTTTTCTTTCTTTTAATGAAAACTATATATAAGAGTAATATTATTTACATATATATATATATATATGTATATATATATATATATATATATATATATATATATATATATATATATATATATATATATAAATCACGCGTCTGTCTGTTTGTTCCTTATACAAATCCACACCGTTTGACCGATTTTGACCAAACTTGGAATACTGGTAGGTCTTCATACGGGATGTCTCGTCGTCTACCAGCTGTCTGTCTGTATGTTTATTCCTTCTACAAATCCACACCGTTTGACCGATTTTTACCAAACTTGGTACACAGGTAGGTCTTATCCAGGGAGTGTCGTAGGCTAATCTAAAAACGTCCACCAGCTGTTTATCTGTATGTTTGTTCCGTATACACATTCACACCGTTTGACCGATTTTGACCAATCTTGGCACACTGGCAGGTCTCGATACGGGGAGTATCATAGGCTAAGTCAAAAAAATCTACCAGCTGTCTGTATGTATGTTTGTTATTTATACAAATCCACATCGTTTGACCGATTTTGATCAAACTTGGAACACAGGTATTTCTTGATAGGGGGATTGTCATAGGATCGGTCAAAAACATCTACCAGTTGTATGTCTGTATGATTGTTCCTTATACAAATCCTCACCTTTTGACCGATTTTGACCAAACTCGGAACATAGGTAGGTCTTGATAGGGGGATTGGCATAAGTTAGGTCAAAAACGTCTATCAGCTGTCTGTCTGAATGTTTGCTCGTTATATAAATCCACACCGTTTGACCGATTTTGATCAAAGTTGACACACAGGTAGGTTTTGATACGGGGAGTGTCATAGGCTAGGTCAAAAACGTGTACCATCTGTTTGTCTGCCTGGTTGGTCCTTATTCATATCCACACCGTTTGACCGATTGTGACCAAACTTGGCGCACATGTAGGTCGTGATCCGGGGGTGTTACAGGCAACGTAAAAATTGTCTAGGACTCACAGTTCGGAGGTCACAGGTTCGCAACTGTAAACCCCAACAGTTACAGATTTGTGTTATTAGATTTTAATATTACTTACTTGGTTTGTAACGTTGCTGCCATGAAAATTAAATTTTAATGATAGGCTTATAATAGCCATTATTTAAAAAAAAATTATAATGCCTGATTATGTTTTACTATCACACGAGAACTAATTATTCAAATAAGCTTTCAAGGTCGCTCACTATTCAAAATGTTCATAACTGAGCTTATGTGCTTGGGGAATATTTGTCTTGCTAGCGAATGAAAACAGTCTTTTAACTGGCGCAGATATTTAAAATTATTTAACATACTCTTCTTCCTGATTTTCAAAAAATTGCAAACTTGGACTTCTGCTTTCGTAAGAGAGTCGTCGCTTGTTACGGTATCGACATTTCCAAAATCAAAAAAATCATTAACTTTAGATAGGCGAGTTGTAGGTGTCACCTCCATTAGTGCATTTACCTCTTCTAAAACGTTTTATTTAAAAAATCCAAAAAAATCGTCAAGTTTCAATTCCGCATGGATATCACTCAACATAAATGCTATTCTATCAAATGAATGGGTATTTTGAAATGGGCGGCAAGCAAGAGCAGCTGACTGCCTTTAAAAATTGTTGTCCATCCAGCGAGCAGTCACGCCAAAAGAAAAACGTCTGCGTTTTGCAGACGAGATGTCTGCAGTAGTACACACATACTTACACTTTCGTTTTACGTACACCATTTTGACGTAGCCTAAGACATTCCCCAGATCAATACCTACCTGTGTCCCAAGTTTAGTCAAAAACGGCCAAACGATGTGGAATTGTACAAGGAAAAAACATACAGACAGACAGCTGGTAGACATTTTTTAAATAGCCTACGACACTACCCATATCATGATCTATCTGTGTGCCGAGTTTGGTCAAAATCGGTCAAACGGTGTGGATTTGTATAAGGAACAAACATACAGACAGGCAGCTGGTAGACGTTTTTGACTTAGCCTATGACAATTCCCCTATCAAGATCTCCCTGTGTACCGAGTTTGGTCAAAATCGGACGAAGGGTGTGGATTTTTATAAGGAGCAAACATACAGACAGACAGCTGGTAGGCCTTTTTGGAATAGCCCACGACACTTCGTGGATCAAGACCTACCTGTGTGCCGAGTTTGGCCAAAATCGGTCAAACGGTCTGGTTGTGTATAAAGAACAAACAGACACGTGATTTATATATATATATATATATATATATATATATATATATATAGATATATATATATATATATACATATACACACATATATATACACACATAAAAAAATTATTCAGTGTATGAATAACGTAATCAATGAATAAATTATTATTCAATAAAAATTTATTTGAATGATCATTGAATAAAAAAATTATTGAATAATGCCCAACTCTGATATATATATATATATATATAAATCACGCGTCTGTTTGTTCTTTATACAAAACCAGACCGTTTGACCGATTTTGGCCAAACTCGGCACACTGGTAGGTCTTGATCCACGAATTGTCGTGGGCTATTTCAAAAATGTCTACCAGCTGTCTGTCTGTATGTTTGCTCCTCATAAAAATCCACACCCTTCGTCCGATTTTGACCAAACTCGGTACACAGGGAGATCTTGATAGGGGAATTGTCTTAGGCTAAGTCAAAAACGTCTGCCAGCTGCCTGTCTGTATGTTTGTTCCTTATACAAATCCACACCGTTTGACCGATTTTGACCAAACTCGGCACACAGATAGATCATGATATGGGTAGTGTCGTAGGCTATTTAAGGAAACGTCTACCAGCTGTCTGTCTGCGTGTTTATCTCTTGTACAATTCCACATCGTTTGACCGATTTTGACTAAACTAAGGTCACAGGTAGGTATTGATCGGGGGAATGTCTTAGGCTACGTCAAAATGGTGTACGTAAAACGAAAGTGTAAGTATGTGTGTACTACTGCAGACATCTGGGCTGCAAAGCGCAGACGTTTTTTTCTTGGCGTGACTGTTTGCTGGATAGACAACAATTTTTAAAGGCAGTCAGCAGCCATGGTTTGCCGCTTATTTCGAAATTCCCATTCATTTGATAGAATATCATTTATGTTGAGTGATATCCACGCGGAATTGAAACATGACGAAATTTTTGGATTTTTAAAATAAAAAGTTTTAGAAGAGGTAAATGCACTGATGGAGGTGACACCTACTGCTCGCCTATCTAAAGTTAATGATTTTTTTGATTTTGGAAATGCCGATACCGTAACAAGCGACGACTCTCTTACGAAAGCAGAAGTCCAAGTTTGCAATTTTTTGAAAATCAGGAAGAAGAGTATGTTAAATAATTTTAAATATCTGCGCCAGTTGAAAGACTGTTTTCATTCGCTAGCAAGACAAATATTCCCCAAGCACATAAGCTCAGTTATTAACATTTTGAAAAGTGGGCGACCTTGAAAGCTTATTTGAATAATTAGTTCTCGTGTGATAGTAAAACATAATCTGGCATTATAATTTTTTTTTAAATAATGGCTATTATAAGCCTATCATTAAAATTTAATTTTCATGGCAGCAACGTTACAAACCAAGTAAGTAATATTAAAATCTAATAACACAAATCTGTAACTGTTGGGGTTTACAGTTGCGAACCTGTGACCTCCGAACTGTGAGTCCTAGACAATTTTTACGTTTCCTGTAACACCCCCGGATCACGACCTACATGTGCGCCAAGTTTGGTCAAAATCGGTCAAACGGTGTGGATATGAATAAGGAACAACCAGGCAGACAAACAGATGGTACACTTTTTTGACCTAGCCTATGACACTCCCCGTATCAAAACCTACCTATGTGTCAAGTTTGATCGAAATCGGTCAAACGGTGTGGATTTATAAAAGGAGCAAACATTCAGACAGACAGCTGATAGACGTTTTTGACCTAACCTATGCACAATCCCCCTATCAAGACCTACCTATGTTCCGAGTTTGGTCAAAATCGGTCAAAAGGTGTGAATTTGTATAAGGAACAATCATACAGACATACAACTGGTAGACGTTTTTGACCGAGCCTATGACAATCCCCCTATCAAGAAATACCTGTGTTCCAAGTTTGATCAAAATCGGTCAAACTGTGTGGATTTGTATAAATAACAAACATTCATACAGACAGCTGGTAGATTTTTTTGACTTAGCCTATGATACTCCCCGTATCGAGACCTGCCAGTTTGCCAAAATTGGTCAAAATCGGTCAAACGGTGTAGATTTGTATACGGAACAAACCTACAGATAAACAGCTGGTGGACGTTTTCAGATTAGCCTACGACACTCCCTGGATAAGACCTACCTTTGTTCCAAGTTTGGTCAAAATCAGTCAAACGGTGTGGATTTGTAGAAGGAATAAACATACAGACAGACAGCTGGTAGACGATTTTGATTTAGCCTACGAAACTTCCCGTATGAAGACCTACCCCCCCCCCCCTTATTCCAAGTTTGGTAAAAATCGGTCAAACGGTGTGGATTTGTACAAGGAACAAACAGACAGACACGTGATTTATATATATATATATATATATATATATATATATATATATATATATAACAATGTCACTCTTATATATAGTTTTCATTAAAAGAAAGAAAAAATTTGATGTTCTTAACGAAAAATTTCAATCAAATAAATCATTTTTATTCAATAAAAATTTTCATTCAAATAAATAATTTTTATTCAATAAAAATTTTCATTCAATAAATTATTTTTATTCAATAAAAATTTTCATTCAAGAAATCATTTTTATTCAATAAAATCATTTTCAATCAATAAAAATTTTCATTCAATAAATCATTGTTATTCAATAATGAATAAAAATAAAAATTTACGTTATTCATTGATTCACTGAATAATGAATGAAAAATTATTCATTATTCAGAATGAAATATCAAATTTATTCATTATTCATTATTCTGAATGATTTTTGTCCAACACTGCTATTGGTTACTTAGCCGGCCTTGTAAAATAATGTAAACAGTATAAATAATGTATATAGTTGGGGGTCGCAGTAATGTTGAGTAATTATTATATTACTCACAATGGTGAAGGGGTCATATTCTTCAAATGGTTCAAGAATTATTATGAACGTTGTTACAACTGGCATTCTTGTTGAATTCTGATCATACGATAATGTGTCTATTGACAAAATATGACATAAGCCGTTTTTCACCAGGATGGTTAAATTCAAATGCTTTTTTATGGTCCTTCAGAAATAAGTGTGGTATCTATCAAAGGAATCCCACTAGAAGAAAAAATATTGCGGCAAATGGTCGTATGCCCAGCAATGTTGGGAAAAACTAAAAACTAAAACTACATTCACGTTTTAGAATGAACTAAATCTAAACTAAAAATTGCTACCTAAAAAAAAAAACAAACTAAAACTAAAATTAAATTAACTAATGGATATTAGTTGAACTAAAACTAAAACTAAATCATTGGGAATTGATTAAAAACTGAATTAAAGTTTTAATTTAGTTTTACAAAAGAGGACTGCTTGGAATGACTCCACGTTAAGTCGAGGAGTCAAAATATGGGGACCGATTATTTCCACTCAAAACAAAAAAAAAAAAAAAAAAACAGTTTTAGTTTTTTGCGTTTTTCTGGGAAACGAAGCAAAAATGTGATTTATACCAAAGGTATTTTTTTCATCCTGCATCGACTCCCGAAGTTGGGTTTTTTTATTTTGGGGACACACTAAACACACACACACACACATACACACAGACACACACACAGACACTCACACACACACAAACACACACACACACACACACACACACACATATATATATATATATATATATATATATATATATATACAGGGTGTCCCGATTTTAAATGGCAAAACTTTAGGAGCGTGTAGGGGACCGAAAAACTAAGACAAAAAGTCCTTTAGAGATTTGCCTCTTTTCGCTTCGTTTTGGAGAAAATCGCAAAACAAATAACGAAACAAGTTTCCATTTTAGTACTTACTTATTTAAATTTTCAATGGAAAAAAATTGTCATTGCGAATTGTTTTAAGAAACCAATTACTAAAATTCAATCTCTTGATGCTGATATAATTTTCGTGTACGGTTTCTGCAACGGTAATACTTTAGAAGCGGTGCGAGAGTTAGCGCGACGATTCCTAAGTAGAAGATTGCTTAATCGACAAGTCTTTTTGTTAACTTCTAATAGTAAACGAGAGACTGGGTAATTTTATTTATTTTCTGATTTATATATATATATATATATATATATATATATATATATATATATATATATATATATATATAATATTTATAATTTGCGTATGAGCTATATTTTCCGTCATTCATTTCTAAACGTTCGTTTATTGAATCCCAGAACCTTAAGTCCAGACAGACCATGAGAGAAATTGCTTCTTTAAGAGCCTAAGCTGAAAAGAAGCTGTAACTGAAGGAAAAGCGCGGGTAATTACTTATTTTTCCCGCCGAAACAAACCATTAACCTATCGAGCTGAGATCTCCAAGGATGAATTAGTTTAATTCCCCAGGGTGCATGCAAAGTGTGACAATTAAACCACAGCTGGTCTGGTAATGTTGTTCGGACATGCCATCCCCTACCGAGGCTACTGGCCTCCCTCAAATCAGCACCACTATTATCCCTATTCTGAAGGCTTTATTCTGGCGAAACTTGGTAATTAATACAAAATAATATTTCGGAAACATTATATTTTTTTTGGCACCACGTTTGATGAGTCTATATAAATAAAACCTTTCTTCAATAATTCCGATTGAGATAAAGTAAATTATATTTTTTCTCTTTTCATGATAACTACGTGATTATAACTCATATTATAAAATTTCCGCCCATATTGTTTATGATTAAAGGGCGTTTGGATTTATATAAGTCCAAATTCCGGGAATCCTTGACTTTCAGAACATATAACGTATATAAGAAGTAAAACACACGAAAGAAAAGTGAAATTATATATATATATATATATATATATATATATATATATATATATATATAGAGAGAGAGAGAGAGAGAGAGAGAGAGAGAACGAGTGAGGGGATAGTATAAGCATATTTTAAATAGTCTTCTAGTATATATATATATATATATATATATATATATATATATATATATAGAGAGAGAGAGAGAGAGAGAGAGAGAGAGAGAACGAGTGAGGGGATAGTATAAGCATATTTTAAATAGTCTTCTAGTATTTTTTAAGACTTTTATACTCGGTTTGTGAAAAAGAGTGTAAGCAAACTTAAATAAAATAAATATTAAGCATGATACTATGTTACTGGTAGTTTAACTAAAACATATTTTTTACAAAGGCAACCTTGAGGTTGTAATTTTAATCCAAAATAATTCTGTAATAATTCTCCCTACTAAAGCAAAGCTTAAGTTAAAAAAAAAACTATTGTGTGTATAAATTACAATTGTGTAATGACTATGACTATAGTTTTCTTTTTCGTTTGACGAGTTTACTGACCACTGGCATATATATATATATACAGGGTGATTCAGATCTAAGTAGCCAAACTCTCCAACAAGAAAGTTCATTTCTAGTATGGTCTGATTCCGAAAGGAAAACGAGCTATGTCCAATTTTCTGTTTTTTTAACGTAGTCATGGTTTTTAATGAATAAGAAAGGTTTTCTCAAAAACTATACAAAATAATTAAATTATAATTATGCGATCATAAAATAGACAAAATTTCCTTTAAAAATACATTAATTTAATTCACTAAAACCATTATTAAAAGATACTTTCTGGACGTCTAATAACGCACTTCTGTTTTTATCAATGAATCAGAGTATTTTCGTGATTTTTTTCCTCAGCCCTCTAATGGACTACAGATTCAATAATTGCAGGAAAACATCTATATTCAGTAAGCATCGAATCTAAGAAAATGAAGTGGAGGTTTATTAGGGAATAAATTGAGCGATTGGCTCCCTTTTGTCAAAAAAATGTGGAATGTAGTTTTGTTACTTTCAAATCCCTTGTGTGAAGAAATTAAAAATTATTCATTTTTTAATGGCCAAACTGTGGGTATCCATTGTCCATTCCGGAAGCAGTAAATATAATTGAATCATGTTTTTCAGTTTTTCATTGATTTATGTTTTACATGATGTATTTGGCACCCAGTTTTGACTAGAAATTTCGAGCGGAGAATAAAAAAAGATTTCAGGTTAGTTGAATAATTTTAATCCAGAATTTACACATAATTTAAAATGTTTTCAAATAAAATTTTAAATAAAACTAAAAATTGTGCAAAACATTGCGGGATTCCTCGCAATGTTAATCCTCAGTTCGGCCGCAACATTTTGTGGACAGACAAAGCCACATTCACACGGAATGGAATATTTAACAGCCTCAATTCGCATACTTGATTCCATTTTAATCCTTACACACTGTGAAGATCACCCAATCAGTATCAGCTCCAAGATAACGTGCGGTGCAGAATTCAGGAAGAATATCTTCTTCAGCAAATCCTGATTCCTGACAGGTTTGATTCAAAATATTTTTAAACCTCCTCACGATTTAAATACGACCGTCCTATTGCATTGGAAGACATTCCGCTAGCACATAGATTCATGGTTCCAGATAGATTGCTGTCCTGCACATATGGTAGCAGCAGTGCTGTTAGGCAGTGGATGGATCCACTGCCCAAGTTCATGGGCAAGGTACAATTGAAAATTTAGCACATTTTCAAATATATTAGCAAATGTTTTAGTGCTAACAATATCATGTAAAAGATAAATCAATGAAAATTTGTTAAACACAAAATGTAACAGATCTCTCAAAGGAAAAACTTTTCCAATCATTTCTTTCAGTTACTTTTTATTGCTTCTGGTCTGGACAATGGATACCCACAGTTTGGCCATTAAAATGAATAATTTTTAATTTTTTCACACAAGTTATTTGAAAGTAAGAAAACTACATTCCATATTTTTTTGACAAATGGGAGCCAATCGTTCAATTTATCCCAGAATAAACCTCCACTTTATTTGCATGGATTTAATGCTTATTAAATGTAGAAGTTTTCGCGTAAGTATTGAATCTGTAGTTCGTTAGGGGGCTGAGGAAAAAAATCGCGAAAAAACCCTGATTCATTGATAAAAGTGCGTTATTGGATGTCCAGAAAGTATCTTTTAATATTGGGTTTAATGATTTAAATTACTGTCTTTTTAAAGGACATTTTATCTTTTTTGTGATGGCATAATTAGAATTTAATCATTTTGAATAGTTTTTGAGAAATCCTTTCTTATTCATTAAAAAACATGACTACGTTAAAAAAACAGAAAATTGGACATAGGTCCTTTTCCTTTCGGAATCGGACCATACTTGAAATGAACTTTTTTGTTGGAAATTATGTCTACAATCACCTCCTAGAGTTTGGCAACTTAGACCTGAATCACCCTGTATATATATACATATATATATATATATATATATATATATATATATATATATATATATATATATATATATATATATATATATATATATATTGACTGAAATCATCACTAAATAATCAGATATTTCTTTTCCTGCTATTCGTCTAGTGCAAGGTTTCCATAGAACACCATGAAAATCTACCCAATTTCATCTACAAAATTGTTGGAATAAAATAAAACACTGACATCGAACATAAAAATATTTTTCTCATTCCCTACTATACCTGTGTACCTAGTATTTTTTTAATCATTGTTTTTATAAATTGCTTTTATAAATACTTTTTAATTAGTCTCAATTCAAGAAAATTGCTGACATTGGATAAATCACAAACGATTTCTGGATATATGATTGAACAGTTCAAGCGTGTAATTTCAAAGTGCTTGATTTTTCCCTCGCTTTGTAGTCTCTATTGGTGAAAAGTAATCAACAATTTTTTATCCGCACAACATTTTCCCTGTTTTTCAACATTTCGTTTATTTACAACGTCACAATATTTACTTTCGCCTTTAAATATTTATGTAAAAAATTCGTTTAACGTTGGGCAAATGGTCCACTTTAAAATTTAATTAATTTAGCAATTAACGCGGTTCAAACATTCAAATTGAACTGCGTTTATTGATGTGTAAAATCATTAAAAGGAAACGATTTATTGGTGTAATGGGATACATTTTGTTCTCCATTCATTCCCGAATTACTTCAATTATCTACAATTGATGTATTCCCCCACTCTTTGCCTTTACTGCCGCACCCCAGTGTTATTATTGTACATTTAACTAACCTATCTTCTAAACAAAAAAAAAAAAAAAAAAAAAAAAAAAAAACTTGAGAAACTCTGATTATTTAATTTATCAGAATGAGTTTATACAAGTTGCATAACATAAATACAACGTGTGTTTGCAGCCACTTAATACATACATTAGCTGCAACATTTTTCGTTCTTTCTAGACAAAAATGAAAGTTTAATTAAACAAAACAATTATCCTCAAGTGTGGGTTTAATCGAAACTATCCAGCCCAGATGAACTAATTCATAAGCCCAAAGCGGCTGCTATATTATATCCAACACTAACTAGAGTGATGTTTTTAGAATATAAGAAAATTTGTTGAGGGAATTAACTCCATAGGGAGGAAACCCGCCTGTAAATCGACCTCATGATGCAATCCGGAAGTGCCGACTAGAACATTTCACGCTTCAGAACCCAGAGATGTCGAAAATCGGTAGTTCCGAAAAGCGGTTATATATCGTTGACTCCGCTCCTGGGCTTGATGTACTCCATCGGGGGAAATCGGCGAAGTATGCTGGGGTGCTGGAGGTCAGGGAGACTATTGGGAGAATGATGGGCGTTTCCCTGGATCGGGTGAGAGGAACGTCCTGTACCATCAGCTGGAGGACCTTAGCATACCAATGTATACCCTACAGGGTATTGCTAGGAGTGTACTGAAGGGCTCTTGCGTTCTCATCAGCAGGTGGAGGACTCATCTCGCCCGGGGGAACCCAGGAGCATTTTATTGTGGGTATAATAAACACATTCCATTGTGGCATGATAATTACTATATCTAGTTACTGTTTGTTTTTGTTTTTATTTATTTATTTTATGTATTTATTTATTTATTGACATGTTAGGAATTATTCACAAAGATTTTCTGAGGTATAAATTATTTCCATATATACTTTATTTATTGATCCTCTACCTCAGCCAAATATATTGATGAACTAATTACAATTCCACATTTTAAACGTTTCGGCCTCAGGGCCATCCTCATTAACTTCCTTCCTTAATCCACATATAATCACTCTATTTTCACAAGGGCTTGTCATCACTTTAAATCTAAACCTTTAAAACTATAGGCTTTTCCATCTTCTATAAATAACACTTTTTTACATTTTTTAACATTTGAATTTCCACCAGACCATGTGGCCACAACTTTCCACCATTTTCTATTTACTTAAATGTTAACTCAAATGTTAAAAAATGTTAAAAAATAGTTAGGTTTTAAAGGTTTAGATTTAAAGTGATGACAAGCCCTTGTGAAAATAGGGTGATTATATGTGGATTAAGGAAGGAAGTTAATGAGGATGGCCCTGAGGCCGAAACGTTTAAAACGAGGAATTGTAATTAGTTCATCAATATATTTGGCTGAGGTTGAGGATCAATAAATAAAGTATATATGGAAATTTATTTATTTATTTATTTTTAACTTTATATGTTTATATGTATATATATATATATAATTTATTATAGCTTTTATCCCTTCAATATTGTTTTAAGTTATTTGTTTTTAATTAACTTACTTATATTTTATAATATTTTGCTTAATTCGACAACAGGATTGTAACCTGTCTATTTTGTATAGTTGGACTTCTGGAGGGGTTATTAGTAATAACCCTTAACTCCGGAATTATGTACGGCAGATAGCCCATGTTTGAGGTGTATTGGGTAGTAAAATTACTCGATTACTATAGTGGACTATATCCTCGGTGGTTAATTCCACCAATTCATTATGGTCAGGAGAGCCATAGTTGTTTTTATATTATTGTTCTATTTAATGTATTTTGTGACATGCCATTGTGAAACACAATATTATTGTAAAAGGATGTTATGTAGTATGTCTCCCAATAAATTAAAAAATTAAAAAAAAAAAAAAAAAAAAAAAAAAAAAATTCACGTTTCAGAACCCAGAAATCTCGAATATCAGTAGTTCAAATTTGTATTTACACATACAGACAAATATATATATATATATATATATATATATATATATATATATATATATATATATATATACGTGCGCACATAACGTTATTATATGCTTATAGGTACTCGTTCAATAGGTTTAATAACGTACAAAAACGAATGAAAGCACTTTTAAAGTAATATATGTAACTGGTTACAAGAAAAGTGTATATGACTACAAACTAACTCTCCCATTCATTACTTAGTCTACGATCCCTTTGACTGGAAATCAAGTCAGATTTAGGATTTCCTGTTAATTGGGGATCTGGAAAAGAAAGACGAAGAAAAAAATGTCATCTCTGAAAAGAATCAATTGCCCGCCTTAGATATGAATACGAAGAGCTTACCATACATTCTACCCTAAACAATAACAGTAAAACTAAAATAATATAATAATAATTTATTTACTTGTTATAGAGCTCACAAACATAGCGATTCACTCTTATCAAGGTGTTCGCAATAGAAACCACTAACAGTTATAAAGGAAAATAAATAATAATTAAAAATTATGTAGTTTATTTTTTGTAAAAAATAAATGAATTGGAATTTCGAAGGAAAATGTCAGTAAAGTATATAAAATGTTTTGCCTAGTCATTGCCTACATTTGCTCTCGGATCTTAATTTGGCCACTCATGAACAAACATGAGTACAGCGTGAATACGTGAGCTACATGTAATCCTCCAGTTCATTGGTAGTTTATTCTACTTAACACTCTTCATCCCTACTGACATATTTATAATTTTTAAGATCATTGATTTATTGATGTAAATTGGACTAAATAACTGAACTATTTAAGTTGAATATTCTTCATACTGGAGTCAATTCGTACGGCAGCTGAATTCAGAAGTGAATATTAAGTGCTATAGGCCATACATACGGTGGATATTCTTTCGTTAATTCAATATCATGTCTGCGTCTACTGATCAAGTGCCGCGCAACCTCTTATCGGACTATTATAAGAACAATAATATATCAGAAAAACGCGAAGGCACCCCAGCAGCTTACTGTAATACTTATTCGGAAATTAAACTGCTGCAAGTAAAATGATTAAATATTAAATCGTAAATCATAATCATTATGTCGTAATCTGAAAGAAATTTTAAATAGAAATCGTTCTGTTAACAGGGAAATCAGGTAACAGAAGTTAAAAAAAAAAAAAAAGAGAAAAAAGAAACATGGTTACGACGATGTAAATTGAAATAGCTTGGCAATTTCAATTTGGGGATAAGAAGGAAAACTCCCCTGCACCCCCCCCCAATCCTGATAGGACGAGCCTGATAGAACCCCAATAATATTACCAGCCAATCTTCTCTCGCCACAATTTAAAATTTAATTTCAACACCCTCTCACCTTTATTTACACCATGTTTACTTTGGCCCCGATCAAAATCCCATCACACTTACACAACCTAATTCATTCTCTTCAAAGGCTATCTTCTCAAGGAGAAAGATTTCTTGTTAAATCGCTCTGAATGTGAGGTGATGTTTTGAAAATGCCGATGACATGCGCTCATCAAATAATAGATCAAAATGTAAAATATTGCTTCAGGAAAAATTATTTAGCTTTTATTAGAAAGGAATAACACTTTTGTATTATTTACATCTTAAAGGGAAGGAAGACTTAAGGCGTCACAACAGGAATCTGATAGGTAATCCAATATTTAACTAAGTATTAATAAAATAATTATTTATTTTAGTAATTAATCGCCTGTAATCGAAAAGTAAATTTCATAAATTTAGGAATAATCAAATATGCGGTAGGATTGTCTTGACCATTTTCTAACTTCTCTATACGTCACACAACTTTTAGCACCTTCTCTTGTAAATATTGTGTAAATGCTAGGATTACAGGTTCAAATTGAGGAGAACCTTCCACCAGCAAGTCAAGATTAGAGAATGTAAGACTATATTTTTAACATTTTCCCTAGAAAACGGACCAAAAGGGTGCGAAGTATGTAGGGAATTAGAAAAGAAATATTCACAGGCATAGTCTACACTATACACTTTACTGGCGGACCTAATCCCTTAGATATTTTACCTATTAATTTACAAATAGTCTCCAAGTGAAATCCCCACTATCCATCTCCCCTGGCAACGCCCTGGTGTTTACAATCCATTCAGGACCGACAGCCAAAAAGATAGCAAGCACAGCGATATATTGCCTTTTCAACGCCCAAATTTTTTACACTTCCCCCCCCCCTTTCCAGAGACTAAAACATACTAATATATAAACTTCAGGGCTGACGTTGATAAAAACTCTCCCGCATATATTTCATTTATGTCGTCAGGCATAGATAAATTCCAAACCCAGTTCTACCAACTTCAATCATAAATATGTATTTTTATGTTCCGATCAAGAAGTATAATTTCCTGACATTGTTCGAAGTTCTGGATATAAATCATTACGAAAAAGCACAGTTTTTGCTTAGTGATTAATCAAAGCAGCTTTTTCTAATTTAGATCATGAATTTCCATAGCCAAAGGCATGTGTTTAACTCTTGAACTAAACGTTGTTTATCTACTTATAGCGTTGTTTTAAACAATAAACACAATTTTCTATTATAAGCAGGTTTGCCTTTAAGAATGTTTTTTCCATTTTTTCAATGTTTCTGAAGTAAATTTTATTAAATTTTCTGTTAGTTTCCAATGTTGAGCACTGGAAGTACTTTGTGGTTTCTGGTGTAGAGTGTGAGATTCTAGACATCCCTGATAGAAAAAAATGTCAAGAAGAAAGATAAAGATGGGCCAAGATGTTCGTGATCCGGACGTATATTGCATACTTTGTATTTTCTAATGCAAAGTATAATTATGGGAGGCATTTTGTATTTTTAGGCATAAAGTGTTTTCCAATGTAGTTTGAATTTTGTTTTTACGCTGGTAAAGACTACTTGGTATTTTGTTACTATAGTGTATATTGTATTTTCCAATATAGGATACGTCGGCAATAACAATTTTCTATTTTCCTTCAATATGATGTTTCTATTGAGAATTTTGTATTTTATCATTCTAGTGTGTAGATAAGATATACCTCGTATTTACACACAACAGAAATATAATTCCCCACACATAGATAGGTCATATTATTTTTATGTCGATAATAACTATTTTCTATCTTTACATGATCAGACTTTTGTAATGGAACACGCTTCTAGTGTGTGGAGTCTACATTTTTATTCCATAAATAAATGCATGTTAATTATCCCATAAAGTTTATATATTTTTGTGTGTCTATCTGTGTGTGTGCGAGTGTTTAACGGTGTATCAACGGTTGGGCTATTAACGCTGGGCTATCTACAGGTTGCCACCCTTTTATAATGCCAACAGCACGTGGTTTGTCTCCCATTCCGGTACTGGCCACGCCAGACGTTGCTTAACTTCGGTGATGAGCGGGAACCGGTACATTCAACGTAGCTTTGGCCGTTAGCGCAAATTTGTAATTATTGATTTTCTTTATCGTAAACAATGTGTAACAATCATCAGTAAATCGGTGAATATTGAATCGAAGAAGATTCGTTGAAGAAACCTATTGAGCTTGAAGTATATGATCCTGGGTCTAGTGAATAAAGGCTAAGATACAGCTAGAAGAGTTAGGGTAGCTTAGGGCTGACCCAAGTACTTGCTTCGATACTTATCGATTTACTGATACTTGGAGTACTGTAGTCCACTATCGATTCTTCCAGTCGATAGCTCTCGACGGGGCTAGTAGATAGCTCTCACCCTTACACTTGAAGGATTCGAGTGTTTACATAGAGAGCTATTGATCATCCCCTATTATGTCGACGACGACAATCTTAAACAAAATAACTCACTCTACCTCTAGTCATAGTGCAAGTTCTAATGTTCTTATGTCAAGAAGTATGTATTAGTATTTCATGAAGAAAGGATTATAAATGACAAGAATGTTTTTGGATATTCAAAAAAAGCATCGAGGCCCGAAATATCTTCGCTTTTGCATATCCGATGTCGGGGACCTAAGGCGCCCATGTTTCTGAGAACAGCATTAGGCCCCGCGCAGTGGCATTTTTAACTGACCTAGCTGGACAAAATACTTATAGGAAATGACTTGCTGATCACGAATATACCCTATTTTAATGGTCGGAAATAAAGTTTTTCCGTTGTATTCTGTATTTTTCAGCAGAGAAAGCCGTTTTTTATGAATTTTTAAGTGTTAACCAAACGCAATTACTCTAATTAAAAAAAATATTTTTTTTATAATTATTATACTTTTTTTTTATAAATTATTTAACTTTTCCAAAGGCAACAACAACAAGCTTAAAAAAGGTATTCCAAAAAATAAAAATAATGATAACAATTGAAAACACAACAATAGAACAAAAATATAATCAAAATTAAGTTACATATTTTATTACTTCCTGTTTTTTTTTCTGTTTGGATTTTGTAAAATCCAAACTTCAAAAAGTTCACTTTTTGACATGGGCATTTTTTTCTGAAAATCACTTATCATTAATAAATAGGCAGATTCTGGCAGCTAATTCTTGCATTTTCATGCCAATACTTAATTGGCAAATAAGAAAAAACTAGACCGGACAGAAACAGATCTGTCCCATTATAACGTACCAATAAGGGTAATACAAATCTCATCCCGTAAAGCAAAAAATGATGGTAATTTATTACGATAAATAATAAAAGAAGATCATACTTACTTTTCTGAAATAGGAAATATATTTGTAGTACTGACACATAGGTTTTTTTAACTACAGTATTCATCCAAAGATGGAGTAATAAACTTTGTGGCATGACATACCCTAATGTAAACAACGTTAACGTATTTCAGCCGCCTTATTCTTGTTTGTAATATATACACTATCTAGGAAAATACTACAAGGCCAAGTTAGGGGTTGTTTCGTTTATTTTTCGAATTTTTTCCAGCTAGAACAGTTAAAAATATCACTATGCGCCGGAGTCCGATAAAGTACCATCTGCTGGCTCAAATTGTGAACTAAATCGGTAACTGAGTGACGATACTAACTTATTCCGTGACCAATGCCTGCCTCCATTCGTAATTAAAAAAAAAAAAAAAAAAAAACAACTTCTTCTAGTAATACCTGATAATGAATTTAAATAATGTTCAAAGATTTGTCCCCTTGCAGCAATACAGGCATCACATCACAGTGCATTGCTCTGCTGTAATCTGTCCCCAGGCCTATCAGATGCGACAAATGAGGTGCTCCCTTGAGACAATGGGCTCCCTGTTGATCAAATTTAATGGGTTCCCATGGGAAAACGTCCAAGGGCGTGAGGTCTGGAGATCCAGCCCGCCAAAGTACCAGCCCACCGTGATATTCATTCTTATCTAAAATTTTTAAACGTTACGCTTAGTTTGTATAAAAGTAAAAATAAAACCAATCAGGAATATAATATTATAACAACTATCTATTATATATTTAGAAAGGACGTATAAACAAATAATAAAATTTAGTTCATTCACTGTAATAAAAAAATTTGAAAAGGAAAATTAATTTATATGATTGCAAACAACAATTGACTTTATATGTGGCAGCGGAACAAAACCTGGCTGCCCAGGGCAATCCTCACAATACTTTGTCAACTTCTTGTTAGCTTCTGAGATTTCATGAGTTTTTCCTAGTTCGTTCTAGAACTTGCGCCACTGTTTTCTTCGTTTCCGTCCTTCGTTCAACGACGGGGCAGACACCAGCGCTCAGGCGGTGTTTCATGATTTCGGCACGGAAAGGGTCCCACCCCCCGTCGGCTACTACACATTCATTTATGTGTAATATTGAACTAGGCTATTTTCAATCTGTCCAACTCCCTTAGAAATATCCCATAACAACACGTCATCTATAACCTTGGTTTCTTACGGACGGTATGTTGGCACCGGACCTCGGAAATCGATACTCCATCTAACCTGTTAAAATGATATCGGAATGATGCAGAATGCTGATTTTCAGAAGTAGAGACACTCACTAGCTGTCATTTAAAAACTTGAACTATTCTGAAATTTACATTATAGAAAAAGTGTACATTAGAGGAGAAAACACTACATCAAAGTTTAGAGTATAGGCAACCTCTTATCTAAGCCTGGTTTTGGCTCTTATAAAATTCTTCAGTGGTCCAATTATGAGTAAAAATAGGCTTACATGTATCCAAAACTGAGTATGGTTCTGGCCAGAATTTACATCTTTATATATATATATATATATATATATATATATATATATATATATATATATATATCACGTGTCTGTCTGTCTGTTCCTTATAAAAATCCACACCGATTTAGACCAAACTTGGCACACAGATAGGTCTTGATCGGGGGGTCTCGTAGGCTACGTCAAAACTGTCTACCAGCTGCCTGTCTGTATGTTTATTCCTTATACTATTCCACACCGTTTGACTGATTTTGTTCATTTTGGCACACAGGTTGGTCTTGATACAGGGAGTATCATAGGCTAGGCCAAAAACGTCTACCTATTGTCTGTCTGTATGTTTGTTCCTTATAAAAATCCCCACCTTTTGAACGACTTTGACAAAACTCGGCCCACATGTAGGTCTTGATCCGGGAATTGTCATAGGCTAGGTTAAAATCTTCTAGGACTCACAGTTTGGAGGCCGCGGGTTCGAAACAGTGAATCCAAACAGTTACAGATTAGATTTTAATATTACTTATTTGGTTTCTTATTTTGGGTAACAGGTAGTTCAAGATGAATGACTTGTCTAGTATTGGATTGACTAAAGGTCAATAATTATTACCTTTCAACTACTTGTTCACTTTACTAGGCCTATTAGTTCCCTCGCTACCTAAAGGTTCACGAGTTTGACCCAAATACGAAATCCGATAGTGCAGATACAAACATTATCGACAATATTAATTAAGTGGCTACTCTTTAACTGCCTAATCATGAATTGGGTAGACAATTAGAAACGTTCTCTCATTTTCCTGAGTAACTTGGACGAAGCAAAACAACACGCACCTCAGCCCAGGAGCTTCGCACAGGAATATCGTCTGATGATCGAGTGTGGAACTGGAGACCCTAATATAATATTTAAGTAATAATACATTACTGACTAAAAAGCTTTGGTTCCCAGCGAGGGAAGGTGTTTTCGTTATTGCAAACAACTCTCAAAGCCTGACGCTATCAACTGCAGAGTTTGAATTGAGAGAGACCAAAGACATTCACACGGCCAACTGTGTCCGGGTTTTCCCAGAGTAAAGGGGTCTAGCTCTCTGAAGGAATAATAGGCAAGAGAAAGAGTGCTTGCTGGAACTTTTTGTAGGGAACTATTTCCTACAGTTAAACCATTCGCAAATTTCAGTGCGAAACAACACGCCACGTATACCATTGAATCCTGATTAGGTCTCGTTTTCAATCCGGCTTTGTATGGTAAGGGAAGGTAGATAGTTTTTAATGTTTATCAGTACTTAGCCAATGATAAGACTGAAAATGATTTAAACTATAGCCTGTTAAGATAGATCGTTCAGGTCTTTTGCGCAAGCGCAAACGCCTGGGAGAGAAATATTCACGGTCCTGTCAATGGCAAATGGCTGTTTCAATGAACCACACGCTACGTGAAACGCTAAAAACTGATTATATCTCCTGTAAAATCGGGGACAGCTTTGGTAGATCTCACAAGGGAGATAATGTTTACTGTTTATCAATACTCAGCAAGAGCTAAGACTGAAAACAATTTAAACTGGACATGAACAGTAGTGTAATTTCTCAGCGATAAGGCTATAAAACAATGTTACGGCTTATAGTTTCTTCATAAGAATATAGACTACACATCTTTTCTCTTCGAACTGCACGGAAAGGCAATAGTCAGTTAGAGAGTTATTGGAACGTTTTTATTACAATTCGTAGAAAGCTTTACTTCCTTAGCCTAAGGAAATACCAAAAAAAAAAAAAAAAAAAAAAAAAATCACCTCCTGTTAGGAATTTTGAGGTGAAATTATATTTCAGTTATTTTATGGCAAATTATGATCCTTGTGGTACACCATTTATTAGAAGTAGTTGCTGTTTCAGTAAAGTAGTTATCTGATTCATCAAACCCTGAGACAATACATGAAAATAAATTGTACTTACGTGACTCTGAATTGGCCACACATGACTAACACACGAATAGCTCTTGAAATAACTTAAAAAACTATGTTGTGACAAATGCAATAAAGACTTTGTCGTTAAAAGCCACCAGTACAGCTTAAAATTCGTTGTCAATAATAAATAGACGTTAAAATTTACAAATTTATGTTTCCAAGATGTCATCTGGAAACATATTTTGGTGGGAGACGATCGGCCAGTGAGTCAGTGGGTGAGTGGTATTTGAGAAATATATCTATATATATAAAGAACTTGTCTGTTTGTTCCTAAAACAAATCCACCCCGTTTGACCGATTTTGACCAAACTTGAGACACAGGTAGATCTTGATCCTGGAAGTGTCTTAGGCTAAGTCAAAAACTTCTACCAGCTCTCTGCCTGTATGTTTGTTCCTTATACAAATCCGCACCATTCGACTCATTTTGACCAAACTTGGCGCACATGTAGGTATTGATCCGGGGAGTGTCATAGGCAAAGTTAAAATCGTCTAGGACTCACAGTTCGGAGGCCACGGGTTCGAAACTGTGAACCCGAAAAGCTAGTACAAGATAAATAAATGGCTTTGTCATAATATCATTGTGTACTCTTCATAGGCGACAAAATCATCTGGTCAATAATAAATATAGTAAATAAATGTGTAATAATAATTTATTTTTACACAATAAAATCTGATTGATCTTCAATCAATGTGAATAGATTACCGCACACCTTTAGAGAGTCGATTATAAGTCTAGTTAGATATTTGAGGGCTGCTATTGGAGAATAGAGTGATAGACAGAATGTATTGAATACATGTAGGAGACAGAAGGCACCCAAGGGCCATGTCAGACAGCCTTTAAATCCTTGACAGATTCTCAAACACTGACAGAATCCCTGACTGAAAGCGTCAATACTATGTCAGCCATACTCACTCCATACTCATCACTCTTGACATTCTTTACATTCATTTATACTTCACCTCCAGCTATTATCAGATAATATACTCAATAACCAAAATTCGTATATATATATATATATATATATATATATATATATATACATAGTGTGTAACGGAGAAAAGTATCAACCTTTCAGTAGGTTATAGTAGACCTCAAGAGCAACAAAACAGTTTCCAAAAGAAACAGAGTAGATTAAAATTTCGTATTTTTGTTTTATGTGTATCACGTTTGTTTATGAAAAAGTAGTGATTACTGAAAACCCGTTAATGGTAAATAAAATCCGATGAAGCCGTCGTAAAGTAGGTAAAATTGTGTTACTGTGTTAGTTTGTAGAAAGTTAATTTGTAATGGTACTATGTTCATTTTAAAGCGGTTCCATAAACCAAATTCAGGTTATTCATCAAAATCTTTGTTTTCGGAATTTTTTCCTCTGTCCCCTGAAGGTTTCAAACTCCTCCACTTTTAGGAAAACTTGTTGTTAATAACCTATAATTAACTAATAATGAAGTTGATGGTTGATCGGTTATTACGGGCGAAATGCTTCTTGATAATTGTAAAAAAATCATTTTTCTAACAAAACAAGTAAGTTTTTTTTGTTTTTACTTTTTAATTCTCTGAAATGAAAAAAATAAACTAATTTCCCTTTTACTGGACCTGCTAAACCCACGTTTTTCAGACTCCGTAACTCCTCAACATGTCGTACCAGAGGACAATAAATGTTGTAGGACACTAAGTGTGGAACATTTTCTTTCCAAGGAATCTAACTGTTTCAACACGGAAAACCGTAATATCAATTCAAAACGTAGAAATTTCCAATCTCTCTCTCTCTCTCTCTCTCTCTCTCTATGTATATGTATATATATATATATATATATATATATATATATATATATATATATATATATATATATATAATTTTTAAAAAAATCTCACCAAAAACTATTTTCTATATGGACGAAGCTTAAACCGTTCCATTGTTGGATAGTATATGTGTAGAGAGTAGATAGACTGAGGGCTGACACAGCAGTAGGGGGTGTATTTACTGCCTCCAACCCCTAACCCATCCAAGAGATATGCCAACACAGTCCAAACTAGAATCTATATATCCAGCTCCCTAGTATACCGCATATCAATAATCATATTTAATCTGGTATATCTGTTTGTTTCCAGTCGGACAGAAAAATATCTCCACTCTCCAATCCCCGGGTTCGGTATCGTCGGACATAGTCTACGGGTACTCCAGAAATAAATGGCTGTTATTATACTTGCTGTCTTATATTTTTATATAATATATAAGAGTTGTTATTTCTTCAGTATTTATGACCCTGACACTGTGTAAAATAATATAAATCTTGGTAACTATGGGACTATAAATATACACAAGGATAACTATAAATTATATATATATATATATATATATATATATATATATATATATATATATATATATATATATATATCTTCATTTCTGTAAGCTATAATAACCTAATTATGCTCTAGTGGCTAAGGCCTACGATTCTCATGCGAAATTTATGGTTCGAGTCCCGCCCAAGCTAAATTGAGTTCATTCGTCTATGGGCCTGTTGATGGAATTCTCTGGTCCATTCTGGATGTATAGGAAGGTTGGCAGGCAATCTATAGCTAACCCGGCAATAATTGCCTTGATGCAGATACACCGTAAAAAAACTAATATAATAACTCACCAATTCCAAATTTAATCAAAATATTTTGTACTTTAATAGCTGTCTTTATGTGAGATCATAAATAAGATCCTGTATATACTGATCATACTTAACCAATGTACTTAAATATTGTACAGATGTTAAATAAACCTATTAAAAAAAAAAAATAAAAAAAAAATAATAGCTGTTACCCAGTGTGCAAAGCTACACCTACTTTCTGTCTATGACTCTCCCCGTATCAAGATCTACTCGATACCCAGTTGTCTATACCCAGCTACGAAAATCGGTCAAACGATGTGAATTTGTTTTAGTTCACAATGACACCGGTAGAGGCCAGCACAACAGCACTTCATCTAACAGCCGACCGAGGCTAGTAGTAGTCGATTCAAAATGGCTGTCACAATCTGAATGGTTCAGTGCAGCCAATTTTTCTTGAACAAAACTTTTGAACTTTTGACTAAATTTTGAAATTTGACTATTTTGACTTAGCCTAGGAGATTTCTCGTATCAAGACCTACCTGTGTGCCAAGTTTGGTCAATATCGGTCGAACGGTGTAGATTTGCATAAGGAACAAACAAACCAATAAATAAACAAACAGGCAGACACGTGATTTATATATATATATATATATATATATATATATATATATATATATATATAGGTTATATATACTACCTGGGACTTGAGAAAAAAATGTCTATCATTCTTTCTGATCATAACTGTTCGGAACTCACATCTCCTTTCGTGGGAATCGGATATACTAGCCACCTTATCACCGGAAGATTATACTGGAAAAAAGTTTAACCCTAGAACGCCAACCTTCGTCAAAATGACGAACACCTCAGTGATTTACAGTCGCCCTTCCCCTTCCTGTCTTCTATTCTCCACCACAGCCCAGCTATGCTACTTGTGGTCAATACTTGACGACTAACATAAAGAATTATCGCTAGTACCAGCCGTTCGGAAATTACATGAAATTATGTCAAAAAAAGTATGTGAAAATTGTTTAGAGATGTAGGAATATCTGTGTGCACGCCTGTGTGACTAAGGTTGGGAAGATCATTTATTCTTTTATTTTTTACGGCGTATGTAGTTTTTCTTTTATTTTATTTGAAATATTTACACTTAATATAAACTAGAGACTCTGTGAATAAACTAAGTTTTGCAATTTTATACTAATTTTCACCAACACTCCCCTCTAAGCTAATTTATAAAGTTATATTACACCACTTTTGAAGAATATATAATATGAATGACATTAAAGAATATCTAATAAGTTGGCTTATAACTAATATATATATATATATATATATATATATATATATATATATATATATATATATATATATTAAAGTATGTTCTTCAGATTGACGAATAGTTGGTAGAGGGGTCTCCCGTGGTCTAGTGGCTAGCGCCTTAGATTCATAATCGGGAGATGGTGGGTTCGATCCCCACCGGCGCACTGTGTAACGTCCAATGGACAAAAACCTAAATTTTTGTTTTCTATTATATAAAATTTTTAATCCTCTAGCTAAGTTTAGAAACTATTCAAGGAATTAAAATCGTATAAAACTAATAAATATTAGTTTTATTTTGATCAACAAACACATTATCAGTATTATAAACAAGGCAAAGTCTTTAAAACCTGTTTCATACCAACAATCAGTTTGAGCCTCTCTCGTTGACCATAGGGTAGTGTTTTTATTAAGTCATCCGGAGGAAATTACGTCAAAACTATTCCTTTTTTATCTGATATAATTGATTATGGGTAATTACTCCCTTATTATTTATCCTGAAATATTCTTCATTGATTTTTGAAATTTTTTTTAAGTATAAAATTTTGTAAGACCATAGCAAAATAACTTCATCTGAACACATCTTAAGTTTTTTAGAGCTTAAAGTATACCTCAAGTATAATGTACTGAGGGTAATTTAGTTTGCCGAAATTTGCCGATTCCAAAGATTTTTATTTTTAAATCCATCATCATTTTTTCTTCCAAATTTGAAAAAAAAAATGTGGATAAATCCAAGAAAACGGCATTAATCCTTGGGCAAATGATTCAATTTAATCTGCAGGATGATCCTCAAGAAATATTAAGCAATATTAAAAAGACTGCCAGTTTAGTCCTATATTATATGTAAAAAATGTGGGAACGTGTTCACCGCAGAGAAAAAACTCTTATATAAATACTGGTAATTAAGAAATTATTTAGTAATTTCATAGAAAATGGTAAAATATTATTATTCTATGGCAATATTACTACTATACTATTACTACATTATATGTTACAGTTATAATATATTTTATAATATTGTCATTAATAATATTATTACCTGCCATATTATTTCTATTAATATTACAATTAATATTATTATAGCCGTATAGTATGCATATACTATACTATTGTTACCTTGTTTTGAGTTTATTGCAATTGATAAAAATGTTTATTTGAAAATAACTATTAGTTAATGATTTTTGTCCTTAATCCTCACTACTTCGTTACACTGTGCGACGGCACGAATTTTCTCATCCCAAGGCTCGTTGGGAAAATTCCTCGCTGCCCCCTGGATGTCGGCGCTAATGGCCTACTTGTCGAAGCACCGTAATTATTATAATAATTATACAGGGAATATCGCAAATTAATTACAATTTTCGAGGGGGTGAAAGTAGACATTACATGTAGTTCAGCAGAGAAAATTTAAGTAGTACTAAAAAAAAAGGGTTTTCCAAAAGAATCTTTAGAAATGCATATGTCTGGAACGGATTGATATAGAAATTTTTGGTTGGTGGTGTTGAAATACATTTGTTATCTAGTTTCATCCCTGGAGTGTAAGTAGGTTCTTAATTGTTACTTCATTCCGAAGAAATTTAGTTTTAAGGGTAGGGCCTATAAACAAACTTCTGTTCTTCAATGAACCTGAACTCTAGATAACGAAAGATAGTATTTTTTTTTTTTTTTTTTTGTTTTTTTTCAATGAGGGGAAAACCTACAAGCCACGAGCAAGTCCACAGTGTGTGGGACTCTCACCCACCAAAAACCCCTCATTTCTGGTATTGTTCCCTCTTGGAACAACTACTTGGCCAATCTTCAAGAGGGTACCGCTTTTCCCCTAAAGGGGACCTACTATATTTTCTTATGTATGTGTGGGAATAGCTCTGTTCCCCTCACTCTTCTTATTTAGCAAGATCCTGGTTGTGAAAATGGACACAGCGCTTCACTTATCAGGGCTCCCTAGCATTATTCCTGCTATGGTTTCCGGCGAGAAAGGGCCAATGTCCCTGCTTAGGCCTCTCCGCTCTTCTTCCCACCTGTTACACTGGAAAAATGTGTGGTGAACATCATCATAGCCTGAATCCCCGTATTGACATTGCGGGCTACCTGCTTTTCCTAACTTCCAAAGGAAGCCTCGAAAGTTGCCATGGCCGGGAAGGAACTGGGTGAGGTGGCAATCCACCTCACCAAACTCCCTGCCTACCCATGCACTCAAGTCCTGGACAATCCGGGCAGTCCATCTCCCCCTGGTCTCGGCCTCCCACCGCTCCTGCCAAGCTTTCAAGGTTTCCCTCCTAGCTACTCTCCTATCGAGGATACCATCGTAGACAAGCTTTCTTTCCCTTGCTAGGAGGTCGATCGGTATAACCCCGGCCACCACCAATGCGGCCGGCTCCGAGACTGTCCTGTAGGCCGAAGCTATGCGGAGTGCTGCCCTTCTTTGAACTGTCGCTAACTTCGTGCGATGGCATTCCCTAATGTGTTTCCAAACGAAAGATAGTTTGGAAACACACTAAGATAACAGTATCTGCTAGTACGGCTTTAATTTCTAATACATTGTATAATCCATACAAATTTATCGTAAATCAGAAATAGAACATTCATTCAACAATATGTCTGCTTTAATATTTTCATAAGTCTACCTTCATCTTGAAGAGGAAAATACAGGACATTTTCTTGTAGTAAAAGGTTAATCACGTTTTCAATGTTTTTGGTTACATGGATTAATAAATACAACTTTTTTTGTGGCGTATAAATATTTGTGTGGTGTGAAGTGAGTTGTGAGAGTATAAAGTTGCCTGGAAAGCAGGAAGAGGGTCTCCAACACTGTCAGGGATTAGAAGCACATCAAGTGTAGGAGTTAGTTCGGGTCAGTGATTCCTGGGTCAAGAAGCAACTTATGTAACCTCAGACTTGTTATCCCCTTTAATACTAGAAATACCTCTCGGTGTGTGTGTGTATATATATATATATATATATATATATATATATACAGAGAGAGAGAGAGAGTGAGAGAGAGAGAGAGAGAGAGAGAGAGAGATCAGACCTTCATTCATATATACTTCGTTCATTTTACGAATGCCACGAAAGTATATGTAGTAATGAAAAAGATTTTCAAAACATATTGACTGTCGCAGAAATCTTTTTCCGAGGCCACCTCCGCTTCAGTCTTCTATGAGGATTTTGTGGATTTAGGAACGAGGATAGAGAATTTATCAAAGGATTTGGATGGCCAGGGTGATTTGAATGGAACTTCTGATAGACTGATTTGGCCAGGGATTGGATAAAGGGGATATTGAAGTCATTATGCAGGGTTAGGTTCGAGGCGTAGTAAGGAGCATTGGATATTCTTCGAAGGATTTTGGATTGCATTGTTTGTATTCTGTAGGAATTGGAAGGTTTAGTGGAACCCCAGAGTTCTAGTCCATAACTCCATATTGGTCGAAGTACGGTATTGTATATAAGTCGTTTGTTAGTCAATGATAGTTTCGAGCGTTTGTCCAATAAGCGTGATAAAAGTCCAAAACGTCTGTTTAGTTCCTTAAGAAATCTTAAGATTTGGAGAGCGCAGTCCAAATCTAGAGACATTCCATACCGTGTATGGGACATCCTTGAGACCGGAGTTGAACTGTACAGTCCATCGAAGTAGAGTGATAAAAACAATAGATGAACTGTACAGGGCAATGAGGTGAAGGCCAAGCCTCACTTGTGTGTTGAGGATATTTGCTTCACATACAGTCGGTCTTACATCACTTGCGTGTGCTAAGTCCGCTGCATCTTACCCTTGAGGCTAATCTGTTCAGTCTCTGCCTTAGGATATGCATTCAACATGTATCATATATCGAATATTTATCTTATGAGTTTCTGTTGTTTTCTTTTATTTTTGTAAGGCTTTCTAAACATTTCTCGTTGAGAAATCTTGAATTAATAAACACAATATCTGCTGTATATACAATACCTTTATACTGTTTATAATATACAGTATCACATATGGTTTCGTAGTATGGCTTGGGTTCGTGGAAGAACACCATCTTGGTTCTACCCTCATTTCCTTCCTCTCTTCGCTTCCTCTATTATACATGTGACAGGCAATATCCCGCACGGTTGTAATTCCGCACATGTTTATCTGAGCAACGTGTTGGTTGCAGGGGAAGCGAGTTGTTAGCAACAGGGGCGAGAGAGAGAGAATTAATTATCAAGCTCGGAGTAGCTGTTGTTTGTACCTCGAGACACTTTGCTAATTATGATAGCAAGGGCTGGCAGACATTCCTATAACCATGGGCATCCCCTCCATAACCTAGCAACCCCCCCCCCCCCTCCCCGTACGTAACCTAGCAACAGGCCTGGAGTTGTTGTAATTAAGAGTTCGAACAGTGGCTAACTTCTACACTCACTCAACTTTATGTGCAAGTTGGGGAATTAATGAACAGTCTACCACGAGACTTGTCCCCCGAAAATACCCTCCCAGTTATTTACTGACAGCCATGGTTGAATATATTTTTGATTCAAGGGCAGGCAATTGTGCTAAAAATATCTGCTAAAATAATTAATGTATTAGTTAACATCCGCCGATTCATGACATTTGATCATGATGGTTTTGTAGTCTGTTTTTTGGCCAAAATGTTACAAGCTGAACAGTCTACCACGAGTGTTGTCCCCCGAAAAAACCGTTCAAGCTATTTACAGTCAGCCATTGTTGAATTTATTCTTGATTCAATGACTGGTGAAAAAAGTTTGCATAAGTAAGTATTTTAGTAATCAGTGATTAGCACTGAAGCAAACAATCCAGCATCTTCCGTGACAAACAACTTAATATATTAATCTTATGATTAATAAAACGCTAAACACGAAATATAGAAAGTTATGAACATACACAATACTAAGGCAACAAGTAACTGAATATAACATTTAATGGGAAAAAGAAAGACAGCTGACCTCAAGCATTTACATTTTTTAATATAGTTCATAAAAAATCTTTGATTTCACTCATGTGCGTTGCAGTATTCATACGCTAACCAATAGTTCGGGTCAAATCTGTGCGTAAAGCCGCAGCTATAGCTGAATGTTGAGAAAGGGCAAGTCAATTTTTGCGGGAATAACTGCGGAATATAATTTACGTATGCATAAATGTAATATTTCTATGAAAAGTTTTCTACCGAAAATATATTGAAAAAATCAGGGTTTTTTGTACTTCTTTCGTTCACAACTCCAAAAGTATTCATGTCAGGGACCTTTTCAAGGCGTCAGAAGATTATCAATAACATTTTATATATTGTTACGTTATTCTGAAATGTTAAAACTGATTCATGGCAATACGTACGCAAAATTTTTTATTTTGCTTCTTAAAATGCATTTAGGACCTTAATATTTCTGCATTATAATGAAGATAATTAAAAAAACCCTGAAGCCATCATAATTGACCAATTTAAAATCAGTAAAATGTTCTTGAAATTTTCAATGCCTTAGTTATTTTTACAAAAATATTTTAAATATCTAAAGCAATGTCATTTAGATTTGCAAAAGTTTGGATATTTTTTATTAATATCTCAATAGGTAAATTAATTTATAACATAACTAGCTGTTACCCGGCGTGCCATGCTACACCTACTTTCTGCATATAGAAGAGCCCCAAAAAAATTAGAAACAAAAAGAGTATTATTAAAATCTAATAACACAAACCTGTAACTGTTTCGAACCCGTGACCTCCCAACTTCGAGTCCTAGACGACTTGACGAACCTATAACACCTCCGTATCAAGACATACATTTATGCCAAGTTTGGTGAAAATCGGTCTAACGGAGTGGATTTAAATAAAAAAAAAAAAAAAAAAAAAAAAAAAAAAAAAAAAAAAAAAAACATACAGACTGCAGCTGGTAGACGTTTTTGACTTAGCCTATGACAATCCCCTGATCAAGACCAACCTGTGTGCCCAGTTTGATCAAAACATATAGAACGGTTTTGATTTTATAGGGAACAAACTTACTGACAGACAGCCGGTAGACGTTTTTGACTTCGCCTACGACACTCCCCAGATTAAGATCTACATGTGTACTGAGTTTATTCGAAATCGGACAACGGTGTGGATTTGTATAAGGGACGAACATACAGACAGACAGTTATAAGACGTTTTTGACTTAGCCTAAGACACTCCCCAGATTAAGATCTTCATATGTACCGAGTTAAGTCAAAATCGAACGACGGTGTGGATTTTTATAAGGGACAAACATACATACAGACAGTTATAAGACGTTTTTCACTTAGTCTACGACACTCCTCAGATTATGATCTACATGTGTATCGAGTTTATTCAAAATCGGACGAACGGTGCGGATTTGTATAAGGCACAAACATACAGACAGACAGCTGGTGGATTTTTTTGACTTAGCCTAGGAGATTTCCCATATCAAGACCTACCTGTCTGCCAAGTTTGGTCCAAATCGGTCAAACGGTGTGGATTTGTATAAGGAACAAACAAACAGACACGTGATTTTTATATATATAGATTATTATAAATTATGCCATTATACTGCAGGAATATGAAGGTAATAAAAGCTTTTGAAATTGCCGAAAAAAATGATGTAAAAAGTCTACGTTTTACCCTTTTGTTCATAATTATTGTTGTTTTGAAAAGCAGCGAATAATTAATAGGAGATGATAAAAACATTCATTACACGTTTATTAACTCCTTTGACAAATTTCTAGCGTCAATACTTTTGGAGTTATGAGGGAGAGAAGTAAAAAAAAAATATTATTTTATCGATTTACGCAAACATCAAATATCGTTATATGAGTTGTTCTCTCAACATCCAACTAAAAAAAGATGCGCTGTGGCTACCCTGGGAAACATGAAGTACACCAGGGTAGCCACAGCGCATCCAGGGTTTCCACATCAGTACATTATTAAATGTGTATATTCAATACAAAAACACATTTATCTCTTAACCTATTTTTAGTTCCATCCCTAAAGACATTTCCTTGATCAAAATTATTTTCCCCTAGAGGAAATCATGAATTCAAATTTTATAAAAATTGCTAATGTCGATGGACGCATATTCTGAGTTAATCACCGATTTGAACTCAGCCTAATTAATTAAATAAATACAGAATGCTTCTCAAATCACACCTGAAGATGAGGTAGTCTTTGTGAGTAGGATGTTTTATCTGTCTGTGGTAAGTCATCAGCGCCTTAAACATCACCAAATAAAGTGTTTACAAGAGAGATCTGACGTTGTCCACCGAACATCCATCTCGGAAAGTGAAGAGATGTGTTTCATTGTGCTTGATGATTTGCTAAAGTATCCTATCAGCTTTGTAATAACTTTGCCAAGAAGCGGCTTGAGCACCTTTAATCTTCCCGATTGAGCAAGTTTTCCAAGGGAAGAAGTTGGCCTGAGAGTTCTCCAGACTCCCTAACTCCTCGGCTGGAATTATATCTGGAGATTCCCACTCCCATCTGGAGTACAAAGAACAGCCGCTTGTTCGCCATTATTGCCGTCGGGCACGTAGCTCCTACATTCCGAGGCCACATTCAGGAGCACAAAGAGGATCTGCTGGAGGCATTTAAGGAAGCCCACAGAGAAATAGAGGCAAAAAGAAAAGGACATGGGAAAAGCTATTTAATTTTATAGAATATAAAACCCCCTTTATCAGCGTTCTTCGCCGTAGGCATTATAGTTTCTCGTTATAATAGTGATGGAAACTTCTTCGGTTTTACAAGATCTATTTAAATCATCCTGCTAGGTATTTTTCCAAAGATTACCATTTCGAAAGAGTAGCTGCTTGCGCAAAATAAATTACGTGGGTTATTTAAGATTTCGACGTAAATCTCAACACGAAGGGGTTAGTGAACTTGACAAGGAATTCAGAAGTGAGAATCCTAAAAGTCCGCCACGTATAACCTATGTCATCTTTGCGCGTATCCATTCTTATTCCTTTTTTTTTTTTTTTTTTTTTTTCTTTTTTTTTTTTTTTTTTTTTATTTAAAGCGCATCGACATTAGCGCCGACATCCCTGGTGCAGCGAGTAATTTTCTAAACGAGCTGTGAGATGAGAAACTTGTTACTCCCGTTTGGACTCGAACCCACCATCTCCCGCATGAGAAACTAAGGCGTTAGCCACTAGACCACGGGGAGACCCTCGTTCTTATTCCTAGTGTCATTTAGACAACTTCAAATTGAAACAGTAAATGTTTCTAATGAGGTTTAGATAATTGAGGGTCGAGGTGATAAGTAGTCAGGGAATAGTTGGGGTTCGATTTTTGTAAAAATCTTTATTAGGGGCATTTCAGCTTTGATAGGCTTCGTCAGAAAAGACAGAACATGAATGCAGAAATAATAAACAGACTAGTTAAACCAATATAGAAATATGGTAGATATACAAATACAAACACTTATAAGCCTGAAGTAAATGTTCTGTTTTCCTCTAACGTGAAATATGTAAACACGTGTAAAAATTAAAATGAAATCTGACATAGAGGTCTTCAGGCACCACAAAACTAAACTGACAGTATCCTAAGCAAAAATTACTCTTTCGGCCATCTCAGAGTTTGATCTACGAAAATACTAATGCAAATATGTTTCTTATTTTCTTACCTTTTTTTACTAAAATAATCATTTTACTGTTAAATGCAATTAAAAAAAACAAGCTATTAATAACTGAGCTGCTAAAAACTGGACACAGAAAAAAAATCGAAGTTGGAATTGGAAACCGACATATTTGAATTTTAAGCCCTAATTTTTTCGAATGTGCTCGCCTCATCTTAACTTCCTTTAGAACCGTTTCTGTAGGACTAAAACTGTTTTGTGTTTTGGGTGTTTCATCCTTTTTTCCAACTTGTTGACACATATGTATACAGCACATATTAAATAAAAATTTTTAAAAAACCTTGCTGACAAATGATGAAAATTCGCTCCCTTTTTTGTCCCGTATACAGTGATGTGGGCCGGGTAAATACCCAGTGGGTAGGTAAATACCCAAAAAGTGGGAATTTTAAGTTTTTGAGCTTGATAAAACTTCTTTAAGTGTTTTATAAGTTTCTGGTGTAAACATTAATACTTACCCAGTAATATTTAAAAGAAAGTTGAAAGTTGGTCCGGGTATTTACAACCTAATGCATATCTATGAATTTTCATGATTAATTTTACATTGGAGAAGTTTAATTAATTTTAACAAAAGTTTTAATGAAGCCTATTCAAATATTAAGGATTTAATAAATTAAAAAAAGTCTACCTGTTAAAAAAAAGAAACACTTATCAGGTGACAACAACAGGCATTTAATGTTTACTATAATAGTTCAAAACCAAGTGGTTTGTGACCCTTGTTAATATTTTTTTTTCCTTTTATTATGGTGCGTCGACTGCTATGGCCATTGGCACCAGTATTTTCTTAATTATCTTTTCTTTATTTTCTTTTATCGGTGCATCGACTGATGTGGTAATTCTTCAGGACGAAATTTTAGAACCATTCCTTAAAAACTAAACTTAACTTATGCTATATTATGTTCAAATTTACAAAGAATTGGTTGCATCCTTTTTGAAATATACTGGATCAACCCTTAAAACTACCTAAACCTATACAAGTAATATTTACATATTTACAAGTTCAAAATTTCACAATTTAGATTTTAGATTTTTAGAGACAAGGTGCCCGGCTAACCGAGGAACCGCACCGAGGCCTATAAGACCTATTGTGCCACCTGACGTGTCGTTCTGTTACAATGCCAGACCCGTATCCGAGATGAACTTCCTTAACGTTGTGATGTTCAGCTCCGGTATCCTCCTTGGATCATCAATTATCGCCGTCCCAAAGTGCAAATACCTCTTGGCTGCCAGCGTTGTGCATCTGCATACAATATGGTATGGGGTCTCGTCATCCTCAGAGCACAATCTGCACCATGTTGTATTGGAGAGTCCCATGGAGTAGAGGTGTCTCCGTAGTTTGCAGTGCCCTGTAATTAGGGCTGTCAGTAGTTTCACCTTGCTTCTACATAGCTTAAGCAGTGAATCCGTTCTTTTCTTATCCGCAAAGACCATAAATTGCTTCGCCTGTCTCTGTGTAGCACTTCTGCTCCATTTCCTCTTGTGTTCAGCTTCAGCCCACCTACGGATATTCAATCTGGCAACAGCCGGTGCAATTCCACATATTGGTTCTGGCGAAAGAGGTGTCATGGATGCTCCTATATTAGCCAATTCATCAGCCTTCTCATTCCCAGGTATGCCAGAGTGCCCTGGTACCCACTCTAGTTTGACCCCGTTATACCTGCCTAGATTATCCAAGCTATCCTTACACTCCTGTACGACCTTAGATTTTATTCTGTTTGCAGCTAGTGCCCTTATAGCGGCTTGGCTGTCAGAGAATATTGTAAAGCGTTTGTCTCTAGGATGTCCGCTGTTCATGATGTCCGCACACATACTAATGGCCAATACCTCAGCTTGAAACACTGTAGCATAATTGCCAAGTGGTATGTTGAGACTATGTGTGGTATTCTGAATCCACACCCCTGCTCCTGTACCTAGTTCAGTTTTCGAGCCGTCGGTAAATCCATAGCTGTCTACCCGGCTTTGTATCATTTTATGTCCCATCGCCTCCTCTCTTGTTTTGATTATTGTAACAAAATTTGAGCTGAAGGTCATCTGGTCTTGGTAGTCCGAAGGCATGCAGAGAATTGGTTCCTGCAGATTCCTTCGGATAATATCACAGTGTGCACTAAACGTTGGACATGGTTTCTGTCCCAATATACTGAACCTATATGCCGTATGTCTAGCCGTTTCTTCAATAAAAATCTCTATTGGCCTTAGGTTAAGCAGGATCTCCATAGCCCCCGTGGGGGTGGAGCCCATTGCGCCTGTAATCATCAGGCAAGCCATCCTTTGCGGAGAGCCTAGTATTCTCTTATTGATTGTGGTGTCGCAGCGATGCCACCACACTATTGCACCATACGTAATTATCGGTCTCACAATCGCAGTGTAGATCCAATGCATAGCCTTAGGGGTTATGCCCCAGTTGTTCCCAACAACTCTCCTACATGCCCACAGGGTCCGTGTGGCCTTGTTGGCTGTGTTGTGGATGTGATCCTTCCAGTTAAGTTTCGAGTCCAAGGTGACTCCTAAATATTTTACTGTACTGGAATAGCTTAAATTGCTGCCTGCAAGCTTCGGTGTACCTAGTCCCTCCACTTTCCTTCTTGTTGTGAAGGGTACCAGTGTAATCTTTTGCGGGTTAATCTTAAGATGTTTATCCCTGCACCATTCGTCCACAATGCGTAGTGCTGCATCGAGCAGTTCAGCTAGAGTAGGTAGTACCTTCCCCGCCACTGTAATCACCAGGTCATCAGCATACGCCTGTACATTAAATCCCTGATCCTTGAGTCTTGTCAGCAGTGTATCTACCACCATACACCACAACAGAGGTGATAAGACTCCCCCCTGGGGGCAGCCTGTCCTTGGTTTAATATGTTTGCAGTAAGTTCCCTCTAACAGCCTTATGGTACGATCTCTCAAAAGGGTTACCGTCCAGTCTGTTATGAATTCCTCTACTTTCCTACTGACCATGGCGTCTCTTACCGCCGCGATGGGAGTTTTATCAAAAGCTCCCTCCACGTCTAGAAATGCACATAGCGCTGTCTCCTTGTACTGTACAGTCCTCTCCAGCTTGCACACCAGATCATGTAGTGCTAATTCGCACGATTTGCCTGTCTGATATGCGTACTGTTGCTTGTCAAGAGGATTATGTTTTAGCGCAGAATCCCTGATGTGTCTGTCTATGATCTTCTCTAGTGTTTTGAGTAAGAAAGATGATAGACATATCGGTCTGTAGTCCTTTGCATACAGGTGTGACGCTCTTCCTGGTTTGGGGATAAAGCATAGTCTGGCTACTCTCCAGTTCCGTGGTATGTAGCCTAGTACAAGACTACTTCTGAAGAGCGTAATGAGTGCTGATAAAAGTATCTCCATCCCTTGTTGCAAGAAGGCAGGATAGATCCCATCTATTCCCGGTGATTTGTATGGACTGAAGGACCTGATGGCCCATCTGACGTGAGCCGCTCTCACTACCTCCTTTCCACGTTTCCATACCTCCGGTTTACCTCTCCTGACTGGACAATCATTGTCATCCGGATTAACCAGCTCGCTGACAGGAAAGTGTGTTGCAAGTATGTAGTCCAGGGATTCCTCGGCTGACTCCGTGAAACCCTCTTCTTTCTTCACAGTCCCCATATTTTTGGTGGGACTTTTCGCGAGTATCTTGTGGAGTCTTGAATATTCCGCTATACATCCCACCTCAGAGCAGAATTTCCTCCAGGCCTCTCTCTTCGCTTTCCTCACGGCAGCTGTGTACTGTGCCATTTTCTTCCTGTACTCCTCCCAGGACCCATTCCTTTTAGCCTTATTAAAGAGTCTTCTCGTCTCCCTCCGGAGCTGTGATAGGTTTTTGTTCCACCATGTGGAATTGCTGTTATTGTTCTGAACCTTCCCAACACAGCTATCCTCATACGCCTTGATAACAGCTTCCGTGAGAAAATTGTTCATAACCTCCAGTTCAAGACAAGTGTTAACCCTCTGTGGACAGCTATCCATCCTACAGGCTAGAATTTCCCTATACCGATCCCAGTCAGTGTATCTTGGATTTCTTAGGGTAAGAGCTACAGGCCCTTCCCCGTCTAACCTATATGTGATATACCTGTGATCTGAACCCGAAACTTCCTCCTCTACCCTCCAGTTCCTGATCACCGTTGTTAACCACCTAGTAGCAAGGGTAATATCAATGACTTCCCTCCTATTCTTAATTATGAAGGTTGGCTCATTACCTTTATTGACAACGTGCAAGTCATTATTCATAATATATTCTAATAGTGACTCACCTCTAGGATTACAATTAGTACTTCCCCAGATTGTGTGGTGTGCATTTGCGTCGCATCCTACCAGACACTGCAGTCCTCTCCTCCTGCAGTGTTCCACGGCGCTTCGCATTCTCTCTCCAGGTGGATTGCACTGCTCGTATGGGAGGTAGGCCGAGGCCACCACCACTTCTCTCAGCACACCTCCCAGACGAGCAGTAAAGCTTGCTACACACAGGTCTCTGTAACAGAATTGCCATAGAGGAAAAACATTAAGTCCATTTTTGAACACAATACAGGCCCTGGGATTCGGCTCGTGCCCTGAAATATTACTGTAGCCTTTCCATCCCAAACTCCGTACCTGTCCTTTAAAAACATATGGTTCTTGTATAAGGATAAGATCTAAACCCTTACCTCGTGCATACTGCTCAAGCAAACCAGTAGCCGCTTTGCAGTGGTGCAGATTGACCTGCAGTAGCTTTATCGTCATCAGCGTAAGTCTTCCGACACAGTCCCACAAGTGGGCTTCCCACTGGAGGTTCGGAGAGGCTCGCTTCCAGGCTCTGCGGAGGAGGGGCCACAGGGACCCACAACCTCCAGCCTAGAAACCTCCCGTTGTCCACAGCTTTCCGCCCTACCGTCCGGACACACTTCCACTGAAGACTTCGGCTCCACCACCGGCGGCTTAGTCTCCTCTGCTTCCTTCTCCCCGTCCTGAGCGGCTGGGGTGTCTTCCTCCATGGCCGTGTCTATTTCCTTCTTTTTCTTCAGCAGGGGCTGCAGCACGATCTTGAATACACCGTATCCAAGACGTCCGTTCCTCCTCTCCTGAATTGCGCCCAAGTCGTTCTCTGGCAGCTTCACCGTGACGAAGTGTCCGGTATCTCTCTTCTGCTGATCCAGAACAATCCAGCTCTTGGTATTGCACTTGTTCTGGCAGCCGATCCTTCTCAATAGGTCTTGGCTGTCAACCTTTCCTCCAGGCACAAACATACCAGCTCGTACCATCGGTGTCAGTTCGCTCAATTCCGCCGTTCTGATCTTGTACTCACCTAGGTCCACCCCAGGCATGTACTTTTTGAGCCATTCCTTTGATTCACCATCAAGACTGTTCACTACAATGGCTCCACCGTCCATGTAGATTCCATCGATCTCAATCTCGATGCTAGCCTCATTATCTCTGTAGTAATCGTCCATTCGTTTGATTACTGCATCGTTCAGTGCCCTGTAGTGATCCATGGTAAAACCACTCTCGGGGTACTCCGTCGGGATAAGTGCCAGCTTGAAGTCTGACGCAATTCCGGCATAGCTCACCGGTCTTACCATCATCTTCTGCCTCTTCTTTACCACAGGTGAGGGAGTGTTAGAGCCTTCTTCGTTCCTGCGCTTTCCTCCAGAGGTCCCAGGTTCCGCCTTATCATCAGCAAGAGCCAGAGCCTTCTTGAGTCTTCTTCTCTGTGCACCTGAGAGTTTCTTCCCTGGTGCAGAGTCTTTATCTTCTTCAACAGATGTTGACGGCACGGGAGAACCCATGACCAAGTCCCCTACCTCTCTAACTAAATCCGAAAGGGATTCCTTATCTGTGGCAGGTGTTAATGGGTTGTCGAGTACGTTAGTCACCTCGGTAGTTTCATTAGTGTCATTTGTTTCATTAATTTGCTCTGTCGGTGCCGAAGCCCCCACAGGATCAGGTAAATTAAGTTTATTTTTATGTTTTTTTTGGCATTTGATTCCCACGAGAAGCAAGGGATAAAAAACGTCGCCTGCAACAGAGCCCCGCATGCCACAGGAAGGCTACTTACAATGGGGGGTCGCCCGGTGCCCCAAGGGGTTACCTACTCGATGCACGTCATGTTTATCCACCCTGTGCCATCCATCCTCTCAGCGTAGGCTGCCGCAACCTTAGGATTGGGTGTTTTCTGAAAAAAAAAAAAAAAAAAAAAAAAAAAAAAAAAAAAAAAAACCCACCACCACCCATGGTACCACTTTCGTCTGGCTTCTCCCCTAGGTCCTGTTCAGCATGGTTGAACCTGAGCTGACATAGCACCAAGGTTCCTAGAAGCACGCAAGCCCCAACACCTGCTCGCCTAGATAGGGTCATCACCAAGGTATGGTACCGTGGTTGGGGAAAAAAAAATTTCACAATAAATACTCTCACACTCAGACACACACACACACACACACACACACACACACACACACACGCAGTGAAATCACTTCGAACCGCCTATGGTGGTACAAAGACGCCAGTCGTAGTTCTGCCCACGGACCTGGCGAAGAAGGCAATAGCTATAGGGAAAATAAAAATTGGCTGGGTTAACAGTCGCATTAGGGAAAAAAATATCCCCCCAGAGATGTTTCCGATGTTTCGCGTATGGACACATGGCACGATTCTGTAAGGGCCCCGACAGAACAAACTTATGCCTTAAGTGTGGTAGAGAAGGCCACTCAGCCAAGGGGTGCACTGCAGAACCACAGTGCTTATTATGTGATGAAGAACGGAGCCGCGGGCACGCAACAGGTAGCTTCGGCTGCCCTTTCTATCAACGAGCAGTAGAATCGGTGGTAAAACGACGGAGATGAGATTCTTACAGCTCAACCTCAACCACTGTGAAGTGGCTCAGGACCTCTTCTGGCAAACGGTTAATGAAAAGAACATAGACGTTGCTTTGCTCTGTGAACAATACAGGAATGTCGGGGGTTCTAGTTTCTGGATGTCTGACAGGACGGGTCGAGTAGCAATCTGGGTTAAAAAAGGTCTTTTCGTCCAAGAAGTTCAGCACAACATAGGCGAAGGGTTTGTCTGGGCCAAGGTAGGAGGTATATTCATCTGCTCCGTCTATGCACCGCCGAGTGCCTCACAAGATGAATACGAGAGTCTAATCGATAAAATGGCGCAGGACATGCGCGGTCGCCATCCCCTAGTTATAGCAGGAGACTTCAACGCTTGGGCTACGGAATGGGGAAGCAGAGAGACCAATAGACGAGGCGAATGTCTACTGGACACATTGGCTACCCTTGATGTAGTGCTACTTAATAGAGGCACAATACCAACCTTTTCAAGAAACGGAAGAACCTCTATTGTGGATATTACGTTCGCAAGTACAAACTTGGTCTCTGATAACAGCAATTGGCGTGTAAGTGATCAATATACTCATAGTGACCGTAACGCTATCTTTTTTGAGGTTGACATCTCAAATCCCTTAGGAAAAACGGCAAGAAAACCACGTACGCTTGTATGGAATCATCGATCATTCGATAGAGATTCCTTCAATGTAATGATGGAGAGCGAAGTCGAATTGGTGGGATCTACAAAGGAGAAGGTTTCACAATTGATGGATTTTGTCATAGAGGCCTGTGATGTATCAATGACAAAGAGATCGAAAGGAACGCCACATTTACCAGTATTTTGGTGGAATGTGGAGATCGCTGCACTTCGGAAAACATGCATTCGTACGCGGAGAATAGCACAGCGGGCGAGAGGTCGCCCCTCTTACGAACACCTGAAACAAGAACACAAGGAAGCTAGGAGGGCTCTAGGAAAGGCTGTTAAAGAAAGTAAACGAAATTGCTGGAAAAAGCTTTGCGAAGAGGTAGAAAAAGATACGTGGGGAATGCCCTACAAAACGGTTATGGCAAAACTGAAAGGTTCAAGTTTTTCACCTCCTACTTCTCCCGATCTGCTGGAGAAAATAGTAAAAACTCTTTTTCCAAGGCAAAAAGAAATGGTTGCAAGTGTGGATCAGCTAGCCGCGGAGGATCAAGTACCTGAGATCACACAGGAAGAACTAGACGAAGCCTGCAAAAGAGTCAAGAACACTAAGGCTTCAGGCCCAGACAATATCCCGAATGTTGCTTTCAAAGAGGCTGTTAGATCTAGGCCAGATCTGTTCCTCGAGGCCTATAATTGTTGTCTCCGTGAAGGCATTTTTCCCTCCCTCTGGAAGAAACAAAACCTTGTTCTCTTACCAAAAGGCAAGGGTCCTCCAGAAGAACCTTCATCTTACAGACCAGTTTGTCTCCTGGACACCGCAGGAAAAGTTCTAGAGAGGGTAATTTACAATAGAGTAAGCGAAACTAGTGAAGGTATCCGGGGTCTGGCAGTGAATCAGTATGGATTCCGAAAAGGCAGATCAACGATTGATGCAATCGACCTTGTGATAACAACCGCCCGAGAAGCCATTGCAGGTAAGAGGTGGAGGAGAGGGAGCAAAAAGTATTGTGCTATAATCACCTTGGATATAAAGAATGCATTCAATTCAGCAAGATGGGATTGTATTATGGACAGCTTGGAAAAAATGGAAGTCCCACAGTACCTCCTACGGATTATCAGGAACTACTTCTCTGAAAGATACCTGAGATATGAAACGAATGATGGCTCAAAAATCTATAAGATTACAGGCGGCGTTCCTCAGGGTTCGGTTTTAGGTCCTTTGCTGTGGAATGTGATGTACGACACAGCACTCAGACTTCCCATGCCGGAGGAAACGACTTTGATGGGCTTCGCGGATGATCTTGCGGTAGTAGTTTGTGGAAAGCTCCTGGAAGAAATTACATACGATGCGAACAAGGCTATCTCAACCATTCGTCAGTGGCTTTCTTCTGTAGGCCTAAAGCTTGCAGATCATAAAACCGAGGTACTACTAGTTACAAGCCGTAAGGTCATGGAGTCTATCACTATAAATGTCGGGGAATCCGATATATCCTCTCAGACATCCATCAGATATCTAGGCGTGCAGATTGATGCAAGATTGCGTTTTGCTGAACATTTGAAGATGATCAGCAGTAAAGCAGCACGTTCTACAGAGGCTCTTGCTCGGATTATGCCAAACACCGGTGGTCCAGGACAAAATCGAAGGAGACTTCTGGCAACAATCACTAGCTCCATCTTGCTGTATGCTGCTCCCGTTTGGTCGAGCGCAATGTTGATAAAGGCATACGCGCGAAATTACACTAGTATTTATCGTCGAAGTGCTCTACGTGCCTGCCGAGCTTTTCGAACCGTTTCGTATGATGCAACGTGTGTCGTTGCAGATATGCCTCCAATTGACCTCTTGGCAGAAGAGCGTAGTAGGATCTATCGAAGGAAGAGAGATCCAGACGCCCATTGGAAGACTATCAAAAAAGAGGAGAAGAACTTGACGATGGAGAACTGGCAAAGGCGTTGGGATGCTTCAACATCGGGAAGATGGACACATCGTTTAATACCTCTCATCAAAACATGGAGAGAAAGGAAGCACGGAGAAGTAGATTTTTATCTAACTCAAATGCTCACTGGACACGGCTGTTTCAGAGCTTACCTAACTCGTTTTAAGTTGGACGATGAGTCGTCATGCCCAACATGCGCTCCTAAAGATGAGACTGCAGAACATGTGTTCTTCGAATGCCAGAGATTTCGCATCGAAAAGGCAGAACTGGACCGAAAACTGGGCGAGCCCTTGAAGCCAGAAAATGTGGTCAGCCTCATCCTGGCTAATACCGAGAACTGGGAGGCTCTGTCAGAATACTCTGCTCTCATCGCCAAAAAGCTACGAAATGAAGAACGGCAGAGAAAGGGCCTGACTACGGCTCATAATAATGTAGTCCACTAATGAAGAAGGCTTAGGGCCAACTCCCCCCTGCGAAGTAGTGCCTGAGGGCGGTTCCGTAGGGTGGTTGAGGTGTATAGGGAGGTGGTTTTTTAGTGAGTAGGAATCTCACACTGTAGTGGCTTTGTCCACTTCGTCTCATGCAAGATTTTTCCCCTACCCTAAAAAAAAAAAAAAAAAAAAAAAAAAAAAAAAAAAAAAAAAAAAAAAACACACACACACACACACACACAAACACACAAACACACACACTCATTCAATAAATTACATTCACGCTTTTAAATTACATAACTTAACAAATATATGTACAAAAATCGTTAATATTCTGTTATATTATTCTGGAATTTCTCTTATATTTGGTGGAAAACTTTAATGTCTTTCAGATAATCAAGTAGCCTTTTCACAGATGGCTCTTCCCTACATAGAAGATCTTTTAAATTATTTGGCAAATGGTGTCTCCGCCTTGTATCCTCAAGCCCCTGGCACTCCAACAGGATGTGCATTACATCCAGGATAGCGCCACATCGCTCGCAATAGGGACGGCGTCGACCCAACAAGATGATACCCATGGGTTAGTCTTGTGTGTCCAATCCTCAAACGAGTAACCACCACATCATCTCGTCTTTTCACCTTGCATACAGGGCTGTTGACCATTACGGAGCTCTCAACGTTTTTAATAAATAATTCTTTATTGTTAAAATCCTCCTGCCATTTGTTCTTTACTAGACCTTTTAAATAGCTCTTCGCATCTTGTAAATTACCTTGTTAATATTATATGAAATTTTTCTCATACAGAAATAACAAAATTACAGTAAGCGGAAATCTCACCAGAAATGAAAAGTTAGCATCTTGATAACAGAGTGTTTTGGGTCCGAGTTGAGAAACTATTTAACATCCTTGATCCAATTGTTGCACTTATCACTGCTATTCAGTTAAGGCCCCTTTAATTCACACAGTTTATAAGAAATTTCAGAATATACAGAAAACCCTTCCACAAGAAATCCCCGAATCTCCAAAAAAACTGAGGGAAAACTTGTGCTAACTAAATTGGAGAAACGCATTCAGTTTGGTGTTGGAAAAGTACATCTTGCTGCAGACATGATTAACCCTTCATTTGAAGGTTGCAATTTGAAGCCTGGTGAAATGCTTGATGCCATTGGTTGTGTGTGTGGTGAGGTAGATAAGCATGTGAAGCATAGGTAGCTTAATTTTTGTTTTGAGAAGTTGAGATAATCCTGGTCAAAAGTTTTAGCTGAGGCTATATTTTTGCGTCTGCAGTACAGTAGTATCAAAATTAGGCAAACAAGTTGTTTTATTGGTAGTCTGAAGGTCCCTGGCAAACCTTCTGGTAATAATTTATTATTTATTAACCTCTCAGTGGTCTTATTTTATAATTTGTTGTTGCTTTAATACTTTCTCAGTGTTGCAACGCCTCTAAACTGGCGATATACATCACATTTTACAATATTCGATTACTTCGAGGCGCTGTTTAGTTAAATACCTTAAATACCCGGGTATTTAGGAATTTGGGTATTTACCCTGGGTATATACCCTGGGTATTTACCCTGAAGAATAAATACCCGGGTATATTAATAAATACCCGTATTTATTAATGAGTTTCTACAGCACTAAATGCGAAGTAACAAGGAGTTCATAGCAGAGAACAAGCATACGATAACCAAGCACCAATGCTACCAACGTTAGTGATTTATTTTATTTACCTATAATAAAAACGTTCATATTTTTAATTATAATGAGCAGGGAAAAATGAATATGATGATTTTTCTTTATTTTAGTATCCTTTGAAATTGTTTACAAACAATTCTAGAATATGATATTTAACTCTTGCGTTACCCCATCTTCATTGCCAAGCATATACAAATTCAAATGACAGTCCACCAGTTTGTTAAATAGAACAGTATTAAGTTACCGGAGCCTTTTACCCTTTAATCACTCTCTTTGTGAAGAACTGTGCTGTAATCAAATGCTATTGGTTCCATTAGGCACATTTAAATGTAGTAAATGAAATGTCAATATGACCAATCAAGATGAATTACCTTTCGATCTATTGATGCAAGAAAGGTAAAGAACATTACATTTGCAATCACCCATCATCAGACTTTTCAGCATGTGTTTCAGTCATGGTGTTAGCCCTTACAAAACTACATAACACTGAAAACACAAATACATTCCTATGTACAGACTAACGTAGTTATTTACGCTCCCTCGATAATATTTACACTAACCATGCAATAATTAAACAAATATACGAAAGATTACACAGATTCACCAATCACACACGGGCGCGAGGATATCGGACATGTGTAAAGAACATCAGGAGACAAACATGCAAAAAACGCAACTAATAAACAAATCGTAGACATTGAAATCATAACATCACTTGATTTGGTTCACACATCACGCAGACAAATATTAAACGACTGGTTGTATTACTGGCTATAAAAAAAAAAAAAAAAAAAAAAAAAAAAAAAAAAAAAAAAAAAAAAAAAAAAAAAAAAAAAAAAAAAAAAAAAAAAAAAAAAAAACCACTAATTATCACAAATTAAGAACAAAGTAAAAAACAACAAATTATCACTAATTAAGAACATGGTAAAAGCTTGGAGTTACGAACAATACACCTTGACAGAAGAGACCAAGTAGTACTGACCATACTTCGCATTGGAAACTCATAGCTACCACATAATTACCTCATGGAGAAAAAAGACAAACCGATGTGGAGACTTTGTAACAAAACATTGACAATTAAACATATTCTCGTTGAATGTAAATGACGTGACAAACTGAACATTCCAAACGACCTACAAGAACTTCTTATAGAGGGTGCTTCATACTTACACTCTATTCTCCAATATTTAAAACACATAAATATATATATATATATATATATATATATATATATACATATTATACTATATTATATATATACATATATATTATATATTATTATTATTTATTTATTAGAATATTATTATTTAAAGTTATCCTATTTTTATAAATTATTATATTAGGCTATCATTTTAACTGCTTAAATTCTAGCATTCAATGTTCATGATAAAATGTCTTTATTCCATGTTTGTATTATTTCCAAAGACAGCTCTGTAGTTTGTCAACGCCTACCTTTTATTGTATACTTTATTTATAACTGTTAATGACAGTTCTTCAGAAATGTAAGATCATATTGTTTTTTTCGGTGCTCCAGTAAATAAATAAGAATAATTATTTTTAATTTTAAAAGTGTTTATCGCTTCATTGGCAATTTTATTCGCTGATGATGTAATTTTACCTGTTTGATCTAATGAACCAAAATTCTAGAAGAGAGTTATAGAAGTTTTTAAAAGTATAGTTGGTTCCAATGAAACTATTTATTCAGTAGATGTCTTCATGTGTAGCGAATTATCGAACTAGGCGAAAGGTCAGTGAATAAAAACTTCACTGAATAGTTTCACCAACTTTATATCCCTACATGTTTCTAATCATTTTGGTTCCTTTTTGTTAATTTATTTCAAATATAACTTGAGTCTCTACCTGAAGAGAAGAACCTTCCCCTAGCAAGGCCACATCTGGACTCAGTCTAGATATCCTATAATAACGTTTAAAAACAGTTATTTTCGATAGTACTAAATTCTTAGTAACAGACTAATTATTGTGGTGTTTATAATAAGAGTGGTTAAATGTTTAAATATAAAATATTTCTATTCTCTTTTTTAAAAAAAAAAAAATACAACATTATTTCTTTCTTCAAAAACAATTTTTGCAGTCTCGCAAATGAAGTCAACATTTCTTGTCTTAATAACGGGATCGACGGAAAAGCCTCTGAAATATTTCCCATGAAGACCCGATGTCTTTGATATCCGTAGAAATGATGAAATATCTGTACAACTCTCTCGATAGCTGTAGAAATGGCGCACTGTTTATTGTCAATTCCAGCAACACCACATTGGAGCTGTTCCTTGTCAAATATTCAGCACTTCTGGAGGAACGGCTGAGTCCCGTGGGATCCTCTACAAACCAACCGATGTCTTCATAATTTATTGTTCTTCCTGAACGAAGCTAGGTCCATTTCCTACCAGTCAGCTGTGGTCCTCTATCAGCATCTTAAGACTAGATTAGTCTAAGTATATATATATATATATATATATATATACATATATATATATATATATATATATATATATATATATATATATACAGAGAGAGAGAGAGAATGATAGAATGAGCTATAGAGGGGAGGGGGTGGCAGAGAGGAGAGAGGGGATCGACAGAGATAGATAGAGAGAGAAAGCAGAGACAGAGAGAAATATTAATTTTCTCTGTTTGCCGGAAAAATTAAAAGCGAACATATTTTCATATAATTGGACTTTAGGAGGAAATGAGCGCTAATTTTTTTAAACAACACTAATATAAGCTTGACAAAATTAATGAATAATATATTAAATATAAAATGTTATTGAATCAAATGAGTGAATGTGATTTTCTGGAATATAATGAAATTATTCCATATGTTTATCATTCCTCTAAGAGCCCGAATGCACAATGAATTTGTTGCTGATAATTTACACTTTGAATAAACACAAAATATTTATTAATTATTATTAATATCTAAATCTTCCTCATCAGTTATGATAGTGCTCTGTATAACGGAGGATATCATCGATATTCTAAATAAAAAAGTCCGACTCGCAGGAACTGCATCATCTTAGCGCGGTTCCGTTCTTATCTCTAGACTCATTTAAAATGATTAAAATAGAAGCTGTTATTATTTTGGGTCCACATTTCTAGAAAGCATGAAGATTAGATAGTTAGCCGTCGAGGTGATAAGTAAAGATGGAATGGCTGGGATTCGGCTAAAGAAACCTCAATACGATTTTTGTTAAAAAATCTATATTTAGGACGTTTTGGCTACTCATTGGTAGCCTTCGTCAGCAATGAAAGTGCCGGGAGGCAGAGGAGGACCAAAGTTGACAGTTCCATCTTTACTTTCAAGAAAGGTGTTATTTACGATCTTACCTGGATACCCATCCAGGGTATCCAGCCCTAGGAAGGACCCCGCTAGGCATTTGACAAGCTATCTTGGAAATCCATACCTCTGAGATTAAATTGTTTTTCTTATTTTTCTTAACCTGATTTATTATCAAATACATTATCCAACTACAAGCAGTTAAAAAATAACAAGGAATAAAAACAGACAAAAAGAACAGTTCGAATAAGCGAAATCAATAACTTTAATGTTTTAAGGACTTATTTCTCCGATTGACATCGTCTAATCAAAACTTTCATTAGAACCTTTTTTTTAGAGAATTTAGTAAGCTTTCTAATGGTATTCCTCTGATTACCAAGATTCTCAACCTTTTTCGAGATATTAAGGAAAGTATACAAAGTTACCAAAACTTTTTATGTTTGTTAATAAAATATTTTATTCTGACCCTTCCTTAACTCCAAACGTAACATAAATTTCAACATATCAGTTTTAATGAAAGTAGAACATGCAGAAAATTTTTCAACTGAATCCCATGATTCTAAGTACCCAAACCAAAAACGGTATTCAAAAATTATTTTTCTAATTTTCTCGAAAACGGTTAAAGCTATCGCCTTGAAAATGGTTTCATTCGTTTTCCTAGCCCAAGAAGCCTATAAAACGAGTACTTACAAGCTTATGAACTCACAAACGTAAGCGTTACGATTTTTTTGCCCGAATTTCGCCCCAAACGCCATCTTCCAGTAGGCGGATTTTGCTGGTTAACGAACTTGACCTTTCAAATTAGACGACGGATTTTTGTACCAAATTTCATCAAAATCGGACCATCAGGGAAGCCAGAAATGAGCGAACAGACATATATATATATATATATATATATATATATATATATACAAATTTGAACCACCGTTATTTTCGGTCTCTAGGGGTTCTGAAACGCGAAATTTTCTAGTCGGCACTTCCGGATTGTTTCATTGTATCAAACTTATAAGCGGGGTTCCTCCCTATGGGGGAGGGAGGAACCGCGCTAAAATAGCAACATCTTAAAGTTTTAGATTTGTTGTTAAAAATTGTTTATATTAATTGATATTGTTTTTATAATAATCCATGACTTATAGTTTGATAAATAACCTCCTTACAAAAAGTCCGACTCGCAGGAACTGCGTCATCTTAGCGCGGTTCCAGTTTCTTTTTTTTTTTTTTTTTTTTTTTTTTTTTTTTTTTACGGCACATCTACATCTAGGTCATTAGCGCCGACATCCAGGGTGTAGCGAGGAATTTCACCAGCGAGCCGTGGGATGATAAAATTCCTGCCGGAGGTTGGGAATCAAACCCACCATCTCCCGCTTATGAATCCAAGGCGCTAGCCATTAGACCACGGGAGACCCCGGTTCCTGATCATATCCCTATTCTCATTTGAAAAGCATAGAATAGAAACAGATAATATTTTCCTCGGCCTTTGTTCAAAGGGTTTTATGGCTGGCTATACCTGGGGTCAGGTCCGCAAGACCCTAGAATCCTCTTCTACCGATACTTCATTTCATACGTTTCAATGAATTGGAAAATATCAAATATTTTCACACATTCCTGTGTTCTTTTACTATAGTAATAATTCTACAGATAAAATCAATTAAAAAATAAAATAAAAAAACCAACAGCATAAAGGCAATTGAAAATATTCAAAAGACGTCAACGAATCTTTTTCTCTTGGCAAGCTATATTTCTAACAATGAATTGTTTTTCTTATTTTGCCTAATCTGTTTTATTGTAAAATACATTATCCAACTATAAGCAATTAAAAAATAACAAGGAATAAAAACAGACAAAAAGAACAGTTCGAAAAAGCAAAATCAATTACTTTAATGTTTTAAGCACTTATTTCTCCGATTGACATCGCCTAATCAAAACTTTCATCAGAACCTTTTTTGTAGAGCACTTAACCTTTTTCGAGATATTAAAACTCCAAACGTAACCAAAATTTCAACATATTAGTTTTAATGAAAGTAGAACATGCAGAAAATGTTTCAACTGAATCCCATGATTCTAAGTACCCAAACCAAAAACGGTATTCAAAAACTATTTTTCCAATTTTCTCGAAAACGGTTAAAGCTATCGCCTTGAAAATGGTTTCATTCGTTTTCCTAGTCCAAGAAGCCTATAAAAAGAGTACTTACAAGCTTATGAACTCAAAAACGTAAGCGTTACGATTTTTTCTGTGCGAATTTCGCCCCAAACTCCATCTTCCAGTGGACGGATTTTGCTGGTTAACGAACTTGACCTTTCATATTGGACGTCTGATTTTTGTACCAAATTTCATCAAAATCGGACCATTCGTCTTCGAGCTAGAGAGCGAACAGACAAATATATATATATATATATATATATATATATATATATATATATATACATATATATATATACAAATTTGAACCACCGTTATTTTCGGTCTCTAGGGGTTCTGAAACGCGAAATTTTCTTGTCGATAGCTTTAACCGTTTTCGAGAAAATTGGAAAAATATTTTTTGAATACCGTTTTTGGTTTGGGTACTTAGAATCATGGGATTCAGTTGAAACATTTTCTGCATGTTCTACTTTCATCAAAACTAATATGTTGAAATTTTGGTTACGTTTGGAGTTAAGGAAGGGTTAGAATAAAATATTTTATTAACAGACTTAAAAAGTTTTGGTAACTTTGTATATTTTCCTTAATATCTCGAAAAAGGTTGAGAATCTTGGTAAACGAAAGAATACCATTAGAAAGCTTACTAAATGCTCTACAAAAAAGGTTCTGATGAAAGTTTTGATTAGGCGATGTCAATCGGAGAAATAAGTGCTTAAAACATTAAAGTAATTGATTTTGCTTTTTCGAACTGTTCTTTTTGTCTGTGTTTATTCCTTGTTATTTTTTAATTGCTTATAGTTGGATAATGTATTTTACAATAAAACAGATTAGGCAAAATAAGAAAAACAATTCATTGTTAGAAATATAGCTTGCCAAGAGAAAAAGATTCGTTGACGTCTTTTGAATATTTTCAATTGCCTTTATGCTGTTGGTTTTTTTATTTTATTTTTTAATTGATTTTATCTGTAGAATTATTACTATAGTAAAAGAACACAGGAATGTGTGAAAATATTTGATATTTTCCAATTCATTGAAACGTATGAAATGAAGTATCTGTAGAAGAGGATTCTAGGGTCTTGCGGACCTGACCCCAGGTATAGCCATAAAACCCTTTGAACAAAGGCCGAGGAAAATATTATCTGTTTCTATTCTATGCTTTTCAAATGAGAATAGGGATATGAACAGGAACCGGGGTCTCCCGTGGTCTAATGGCTAGCGCCTTGGATTCATAAGCGGGAGATGGTGGGTTCGATTCCCAACCTGCGGCAGGAATTTTATCATCCCACGGCTCGCTGGTGAAATTCCTCGCTACACCCTGGATGTCGGCGCTAATGACCTAGATGTAGATGTGCCGTAAAAAAAAAAAAAAAAAAAAAAAAAACTGGAACCGCGCTAAGATGACGCAGTTCCTGCGAGTCGGACTTTTTTTATAATATTCCTTGAACTACGAGGATGGTTCTTACGGAGAGAAAAATTTAAAAAAATGCATGAAAAAGTCTAAAAAAAACACTTTTCGGGTTTTTTTTTATTTCGATGACGCAAATTCATTTTTAAATAAAAACATATGTTCTCAATTATAATATTTTTAACAATTAATGTATTTGTATATCTCTATTATATAAAAATGAATCGTTAAACGTGTTGGTAAACGCAAATCTCGAGAACAACTGAACCGATTTCGCTAATTCTTTATTTTTATAATATTCCTTGAACTACGAGGATGGTTCTCACGGAGAGAAAAATGAAAAAAATTGGCCGAAAAAGTCTAAAAACAACACTTTTCGGGTCGTTTTCACTTCCTTAACGCAAATTCATTTTTAAATAAAAACATATGTTCCCAATTATAATATTCTTAACAGTTAACGTATTTGGTTATTTGTGTATAAGCAAAAAAAATTAAATAAATAAGAACAAGTGATCACGAGGTGACAATGGAATCACATGTTAATGATGCAATTTAAATTTATTTATATTTGCATTAACGAAGTAAAAAAGACTCCACTTTTCTATATTCCCATACAAAAGATTCGTAATAATACTTAAAGGTCAATTTGAACTTCAATACCATACCATAAAGTGTTAGTGGAGGGGTTCCGGGAAGGTAAAACAATTGAGTGACATTAGTATCGTATAAATATTAATGTCAATATTTTTCAATATTTATACGATGGTAACATTACTCAAAAACAAATTGTCTATGGTAAAATGTAAATTGTCTGTGGTAAAATGTACATGTCACTTGAAATGTAAACGTCTCTTTGCTGTGCATCTATAATATTACCAAATCTAAAAGCTACAAATTTTTATAAAATTACTAATGTGTTGTGTTTTTGGGACTTACTAAATATTCCTCCTGTAAGGCGGCGGACAAATTTAGGCAGAAGAACCCGAAATGAAACGCATCAAATTAATTATCAATCTAATCGTACTGCCCGGGAACATGAAGATCGCAATGAAGGTGAAAGAATTCGGTTAAGACAGATCCGCGAAGCGCGACATTCGACTTATAATCGTGCAAGTTTAAATCGAGCTGCTGTGAATTCATTACAGTGCCTGTTGCTATTGGACCTATGAACTCAGTTTGACTATAAACAAATCCCAGGGGCAGTCATTAAGTGTTTGTTGTATTAATCTAGAAAACCCATGTTTCTCGCATGATCAATTGTATATTGCCTGTTCCCGTGTTGAAAACCCATCTGGTCTGTTTATTTACGCGTCAGGTAATGAAACAAAAAATATCGTGTACCATTAAGTACCACAATAAAAGTGAAACTTAATTAAGAATAAGTAAAAATAAAATGAAATATAATAAGTAGGTATCATAATAAGAAATATGATATTGTAATTTTGATTGTGATTTTTTAGTGACTATTAATAGAGTTTTAGTGTTTCACAATTTTTATTTTTTGACATAATTTAATTGTCGACTTATTAAGTTATTTCCTTTTTTTTTATCTTACTAGCTGTCCAGGTGTCCCAAATAGCAGAATAAGTATTAAAAAAAATTAAAGAATTGACTGTTAGGCGGTACGAAGTTCGCTGGGTCAGCTAGTAAATAAATAAAAAAATTCTGGGGCCTAGGAGAGAGTTGATCTCCGTCTGACGCGGATATTAGCTGCATGCAGATATGTCAATCTTAAACTGTAATAAATTGAGTGAAGAAGTTGAGTAATCTTGTTTATATCCGTCATAGACTGTCCTACATTCAATGGACAATGTGCACATTTCATGATTATGCTAAGAAGTTTAGAATTAAATTTATCACACTCAAAACAATACATTTCCAGTGTGGAAAGTTAGGTTTTAGAAGATAATTCATTGTATCGCCACTTTTAAACTATATTAATGAGAACAAAGGTCAACAATTTTATTATATGGAATAAAATAATTTATTTCATTACAGTTTAAGGGGTAGTTAAAGTTTTGTGGTCAAAATCAAAGTAATTTACTCCAATTTATGTATAACAAATAAATCAATATTTTTTCAATTCTTTATGTCATAAGTTTTATATTGGATGTTAAAGTAACAAAAAAAAAAAAAAAAAGAGAGAGAGAGAGAGAGAGAGAGAGGAGAGAGAGAGAGTGAGAGAGAGAGAGAGAGAGAGAGAGAGAGAGAGAGAGAGAAAGAGAGAGAGTGAGTTTAATTCTTCAAAAACAAACTGGCGGCGCGAGAAACCCCTCTTTTCACGAGCGATAGTCTGCAGGTGGCAACATTTAATAGAGAACAAAATAGAAGCAGTTATTATTTTGGTTCCACCAGTCTTTTTTTTTTAATTAATTATTATAATGGCGTGTCAACCCTTAAGGTCACTAACACCATTCCTGTGTGTAGTAAAGCCTTGAAAGGTCATGATATACGATCTTACCTGGAAGGGTCGGTAACACTAGGTCCCGCTAGTTACAAGGTCTTGGAATCTTGGAAATCCATATCACTAACATTAAATTGTTTTTGTTATTTTACTTAACCAGTTTTATTTTTAAATACATTATCCAACTATAAGCAATTAAAAAATAACAAGGAATAAAAAAACAGACAAAAAGAACAGTTCGAATAAACGAAATCAATTACTTTAATGTTTTAAGCTCTTATTTCTCCGATTGACATCGCCTAATCAAAACTTTCATTAGAACCTTTTTTTTAGAGCATTTAATAAGCTTTCTAATGGTATTCTTCCGTTTCCCAAGATTCTCAACCTTTTTCGAGATATTAAGGAAAGTAAACAAAGTTACCAAAATGTTTTATGTCTGTTAATAAAATATTTTATTCTAACCCTTCCTTAACTCCAAACGTAACCAAAATTTCAACATATTAGTTTTAATGAAAGTAGAACATGCAGAAAATGTTTCAACTGAATCCCATAATTCTAAGTACCCAAACCAAAAACGGTATTCAAAAACTATTTTTCCAATTGTCTCGAAAACGGTTGAAGCTATCGCCTTGAAAATGGTTTCATTCGTTTCCCTAGCCCAAGAAGCATATTAAACGAGTACTTACAAGCTTATGAACCCAAAAACGTAAGCGTTACTATTTTTTTGCCCGAATTTCGCCCCAAACGACATCTTCCAGTAGGCGGATTTTGCTGGTTAACGAACTTGACCTTTCAAATTAGACGAAAGATTTTTGTACCAAATTTCATCAAAATCGAACCATTCGTCTGGGAGCTACAGAGCGAACAGACAAATATATATATACAAATTTGAACCACCGTTATTTTCGGTCTCTAGGGGTTCTGAAACGCGAAATTTTCTAGTCGGCACTTCCGGATTGTTTCATTGTATCAAACTTATAAGCGGGGTTCCTCCCTATGGGGGAGGGAGGAACCGCGCTAAAATTAAAATTATTTTGAAAAAAGAAGGTTAAATCTTGTAAAGTACGATGGATTATCAAGAAATGTTACTTTTTTCCCGAAATGCTGAACAATTCATCTTTTTCTATGTAAACAATCCGCTGAAAATCGAACATTGTAATAGTTCAATGAGTGGAAAAATCCCTACGTACTTTAGTATCAAATTAACGAATCTCCACTTAAAATTTGAAGTTGGCCTGGTAAAAATTGAAAGCTCCAGCGATTTAAAAAATATAGTTTGGAGAAAAACGATTTAATTTTTAATGTACCGAAAAGGTAATTTTTTCTTTTTATTTATAATTTTCTGTAAAATAAAGATAAAAAAAAAGGGTTTCAATTTTGAAATGTATGGGGACTTTAGTTGAGAAATATACTTTGTCTGCACATTTAAAAACTGTTCCCGTCTAGTGGGTAGTACAACTGTGCTTCTTCCCACCTCATGTACATTCAAGTCAATGTAATCTCGCAACAATTTACTATGTATCTTATACATTGTTGTTAATTCCAAATCAATAAATAAAAAAAACTGTTCCCGCAAATAAACACACTTGGATATCATTTTATTTGTTATAGAAGCATTTAAGCCAATAAAAAAAGGAAATGTTAAAAAAAAGGTTACAAGGCTTAAGAGCAATCATGACTAGGAATTGGGTAAAACTTGCAGAGGTAAGAAGTGATTTGTAGGTGACCATCCGCCACTTTTAGAATAAATTATTTTATTGTTTAATATTGACTTTATCAAATTTAAAATTACTTCCAATACTTTCATTGTATTTTTACAGACCATTAATAAGATGTATAAAACTAGAATAGAATAGAATTTATTTATTTGGCACATGTACATTGGCATCGCCAAGGATCTGGCCATTTTGTGTTAGTGGTTTCATTATTTAAGGAATCATAATAATGCCAATAGTAATACAATAATGATAAAGAACAATACTACCAAATTAGAAACAAAAATAAAGCCTGAATAATATAATCTAAAAAATATGAATATACCTATGTACAATAAATGTGAAAGTAAATAAAATAATTATAGAACACTCTTTAAGAATAAAAATATATTATTTAGCTTTACAGTACTGTCAATATTTACCACATTTAGCTTTACAGTACTGTCGATATTTAGCACATTTAGCTTTACAGTACTGTCGATATTTAGCACATTTAGCTTTACAGTACTGTCGATATTTAGCACATTTAGCTTTACAGTACTGTCGATATTTAGCTTTACAGTACTGTCGATATTTAGCACATTTTCTAGCGATAATTCGTCCCTGTTTTCCAAAATGTATGAATGTAAATATTGTTGCCTTTGAATTTTAAGCGTTTGGGAGTGCAGCAGTAGTTGCTTCAAACTATTGTAAATGTATCTATTGCACAGCTGACATATTTCATCAGATTTTCTGATGATAGTTTTATTTTTAAGGAATATTCTCGTATATTCACTATTACAGGCTCTCAATTGGCTTTAACTTTTCAATAGTGACATTAAATTGAAGATAGTTGGCTGGTTCTGGATGTGAGAAATTACAGATTAATCTATAGACTGGATTAAGATGTATAAAACTAGAAGTAATTTATTGCAGAATTCACTTCAGCTACACTTACCACTTACATATTAGTATTAGATTATATATAACCGTTTTTCTTTGGTATTAATAGAGAATATATGCCAAGTTTCGTTGTAAAATTCACGAATTCGGATGATGTGGTATTACTTACGGCGTCATTCCGTCTTTCCAATCCGAGAAGATTGAGGAGTGGAGCATTAACGTGATTTGGATGTTGCTCGAATGGATGCTATTACTCGTAGGAACAGGAACGCCTGTTGAGATCGTCAGGTAAAGTGGTGGAACATTGTTCCAGTTTAATTATGGTTGAAATGAGAGCTTAAGCCTTCTCGGCACAAAGACAGCAATCTCAATTCTCTCTTCAAACAACTTTACAGCTCTGACTTTCCCTCCTCCGTTCGTTTGCTACTTTCACTTACAAGTAATCAACCAGGCTTCGCATTTTATAGCAAGGAATTCATCCCACTATCTGTAGTAAATACAACATATACCATAAAATGTCTGCCCTAGATAACTAAAAAGATAGATATTCTGTAAAAAAAAGTAGGACCATTTTTGAGCCTTTGCAAACTGACGAATATATATAAATATGTAAATATATGTATATATATATATATATATATATATATATATATATATATATATATATATATATATATATATATATATATACATATATATATATACTCACACACAAATTTGAAGCACCGATATTTTCGAAATCTGAAACATAAAAAGTTCTACCCGCCACTTCCAGATTGTCAACCACACAAGCAGGGTTCCTCACTAAGGAGAGAAGGAGGAACCTCACAGTGCGGCCAAGCGACATTTCCTGTTTCAAATAAGGATACAGCCTCTAAATCCTAATCGATCTCAATGCATTTTTTTTTAAATAAAAAAAATCGATTTAAAAAAAAAAAAATTGTTTTTGTTTCTATTGTTTATTAAATTACGAATAATAATAATAATTAAATAGATGCGGAAGCACAAAATTTACTTAAAGAATAATATGTAGCATTTAATTCATTATAACTATCATTTATACTAAATATTATTTCTATTAATCAAAACCCAAAATTTACTTAAAGAATAATATGTAGCATTTAATTCATTATAACTATCATCTATACTAAATATTATTTCTATTAATCAAAACCCAAAATTTACTTAAAGAATAATATGTAGCATTTAATTCATTATAACTATCATCTATACTAAATATTATTTCTATTAATCAAAACCCAAAATTTACTTAAAGAATAATATGTAGCATTTAATTCATTATAACTATCATTTATACTAAATATTATTTCTATTAATCAAAACCCAAAATTTACTTAAAGAATAATATGTAGCATTTAATTCATTATAACTATCATCTATACTAAATATTATTTCTATTAATCAAAACCCAAAATTTACTTAAAGAATAATATCTAGCATTAGCATTTAATTCATTATAACTATCATCTATACTAAATATTATTTCTATTAATCAAAACCCAAAATTTACTTAAAGAATAATATGTAGCATTTAATTCATTATAACTATCATCTATACCAAATATTATTTCTATTAATCAAAACCCAAAATTTTCAAATCATTCAAAAATCGTATTATTACAATTAATCTCAATGTTGAATTAAGCCTCCGTCGACAAGTAGGTGTCGGATACGTCGCGACGTTCCAATAAATTAGAACGTCTTTTATCTATTTTTTTTCGTTTTATTAACGCAATTTTTCTCCATACAAATCTAAATAATAAAGGTTTAAATTATAAACGTTAATAACCATGATTTATTTAAAAATATTTTGCGAGAATTTCGAATTTTCACGCGAGTTTTAATTTTTCAATGAATTATTTAAATACGAGGATATTATTTGGTCAACTTCTAAATAGCATTTTGTTGTATTATTTTTCCCGTACTTTCGAATGTTGTGGTGGAACAAGTCATTTTCAGGCGGAAAATGCTCAAAAATCGATGAAACCGGGTTATTTTCGTATTTTTTTTAGACTTAACCTTAAATGTAACGTACTACAAAACCCCTTAAAACATATTTTATAGTACTATAACACAATACAGATTACCTTAAAATTCGAGAAAAAAACAACTATATTTTTTAGAGCGTTTCTCTCATTTTTTGGACGATTATATCGTCGATACAATTGCCAAGTACCGAATTTGGAAATTGACTCTGTACCTTGTATACGACTCTATATACTTGGATATATTTTAATTAAACTTATTGCACATTCGTTAGTTTGATTCTCTATAATTGATAAATGCGTTTTTTCTCATTCGATACTTTTCATTTGTATCGGCGATATCATATACGGATATGTAACATAACCACCATTTTTCGGCATAGATGAATTCAAAAATGCTATTAAACTCATTCGATTTCAAAGTAAAAAATATTTACATAAAAAGGATCATAATATACCAATAGAATTCGGTGTACACTACTTCAAATTTTGAGATAATCTATATTGTTTTATATGTAATTAATATGAAATAACAATTTCTAAAGGTAGTATGTTTAGGTGAATTATGCAGCATACATTGAAGGTTATGCCTATAAAAAATACAAAACAAAATCGGTTTTATCGATTTTGGAGCATTTTCCGCTCTGGAAATGACTTTGTCGACCACAGCATTTGAAAGTACGGGAAACATAATACAACAAAATGCTATTTAGAAGTTGGCCAAATAATACCCTCGTATTTTAATAATTCGAGCGAACCTGAGGGAGGGAGAGAAGGTGGAAGAGAGAGGGGGAGAGAGAGAGAGAGAGAGAGAGAGAGGGGGAGAGAGAGAGAGAGAGAGAGAGAGAGAGAGAGAGAGAGAGAGAGAGTGAGAGAAAGAGAGAGAGAGAGAGAGAGGCCGTAAGATGTCACGGCGCCGGCAAATGATATGATAGACCCTCCCTTTATAAATTTTTATTTTTTGGTTTGTGAATGTGCGTAACTATAAAAAATCAATTGAAAACATTTTTTTCTCTTTTGTAGTTTATTTTTACTCTGAAAACATTTAAAGGTGTTAACCTTAAAAAATTACCCGAAGTTTTGTATTACTCCTAATATATCGCTGAGACATGCCTGCAATGAATAGATCACTACCAAGGTTCGTATCACGTCAATACCTGCACGAGCCCATTCACCTACAGTTCCTATTCCGGATTAGGACAGGCTAATAGTGAATGAACCCTGAACCTGAATGTAGATAAGGTCATGGGAACAGGTTACGGGCGTAGGAGTTAACAATCGGGCAGGTAAAAACAGATCGATATGAGTACCCGCCCAGTGACCTGAAGCTCCATGCAACTCTACTTACCCACCCTAAAGATCTGGTTCCCCGTCCTAAAACAGCTGTTCATGTCGAGACTGTACCTTCACAGGATACCGTTGCAGAGCCAGGTGCCAATGGACGTACAAATATTGCAGTAATATGGTGTTGTATAGCACGTCAGGGTGTGACAATCCTCTCCCTGCGCGATACATGTCCTCGGGGACTTCGATAGTCTAATAAAATACTGACAGCCACACGGAATGCTTCTACATTTATTTATTTATTTATTTTAAGGATTATTTATGCTTACCACGAAAAAACCTCTGAAACGGGCCTTGAAATTTTAGAGGACTTCATCCTAAATGGTATATTTTATTAAATAAGTATGAACGCTTATTACGTATCTACTGGCCTTTTTATATGCTTCGAAGAAACCCAAGAAAAGTTAAGGGGACCATTTACCACTTGATTGTTAAAATTCACTTAGGAACTGCGTTATCTTAACTGGTTTTCGCGGGTTTTTATCCTTAGTATAATTTACAAAGCATGGAAAAAATATTAAAATCTTAAAACCCCCCCCTTGCCTGTTGATATTTAATCTCGTTGTATACTAATTCCTCAAGTCCAAACGAAAGGGAACAACTTGAAACATTTCCAAATCAATCTGCAATTTTAAATAAGCATAAACGATAGATCTCGAAAAATATAATTTCTTTTTGAAAAATTAAGAGCTCCACAGCAATGGATTAATTATTTATTTTGTTTAACGATGCACCAATTTGGGGTGAAAATGGATTAATTAACAATAATTAATAGAAAATAATAAGAAGTAAATTTATAAATTATAAGCCCAGGTCCAGTAACAAAATTAAAAAATAAACAGCAAGTCGAACAAAATGAATAATAAGAGAAAAAAATACAAATAATAAAAAATAAAAATAATATATATATATATATCATGAAATAAATAAAAATAATTAGTGACTATTGGCCAACGGCCATAGCCACGTTGAATGCACCGGTCCCCATAGATCACCGAAGTTAAGCAACGTCGGGCGTGGTCAGTACCTGAATGGGTGACCGACCACGTGCTGTTGGCATTAGAAAAGGGTGGCAACCTCTAGATAGCCCGGCGCTAATGGCCAAGATGTAGATGCGCCGTTAAAAAAAAAAAAATAAATAAATAAATAAATAAAATAAAATTAGTGACTATTGTGATATTTTTAGATTAGAATTAATCGGAGATACATTATCCTGAGATAAGGAACTTTGACTTGGTTAAAGTTATGAGTTATGTATGGCATTACTATATTTTATTGTACGTCGTTGTCGTCTTTAAGTACGTCAGTACGGTATCAATATGTGGGTTCCTATCTGATAACATTTCACTTAGGCTACGAAGTACCTTTACGTTATTTCTTTTAACCATGCATAACAACCCTGCAGTTAGGTACCCATTTTGCAACCTATTAGTCGTTTCGACGACCATCATTGTAAACTCTCATTATGCAGCAGCCAAAATTTAATTTACTTATGGCGTTTTCGGAATTTCATCAGACATACATTATTAAGTCCATAAAGTCGCAATACTCTCACTATACTGCAGATACTGATGATTTTTTCGTCAGAACGAAGGGAATTCACAAGGAATTTGAATATGCTGCGTATCTATTATCTATGAGTCCTCCGAAAATACACAAATATACCCGACAATGCCTTTAGTCCTTTCATGATAATGTCGTTTTTGAAAGAATGGTTCGTTTAGGATTTGGCTCACTAACAACCGACATTTAGAAAGGGAAGGTACTTCTGGAAGCACGACGTGATCTTCGTGATGATGAAAGAACTGAGGATATTGAAGGAGAAAGAGCATGAAAAAAGAAAAGAAAGAGAGAGAGAGAGGGAGAGAGAGAGAGAGAGAGAGAGAGAGAGAGAGAGAGAGAGAGAGAGAGAGAGAGAGAGAGAGAGAGAGAGAGAGAGAGAGAGAGAGAGAGAGAGAGAGCTTGAAAGAGGAAGTGATAACGGAAGGAAGAGAGGTTTTCTTGTAGTATTACAGCGTGAATGAATGAGGTTATGTGTTTAATAACGGAGAGAGTTAGGCTAAAGAACTACATCCAGTATCCTACTACTGGGGTTTAATAAGGAAAAGCCTGAAAGAAACTGGGCACAGCTTTAGCTGGCATGTCGTTGTAAACTATTCTACCAATATACACACTACTTTTACACTCCTCCGTGATATAGAACCAAGGTTGGAGTCCCACTATACGTATAGTTATATAGAAAAATTCAAAATGGCTTTATTTGTGAAACCCTAAAGTTTTAATTATACATTAGATTTGACGATGTCATGTCTGTTTCTGATTGCATGTTTCACCATTTATAATGACTGATCTTTCGCTAATGCAAGTAGCCGCTTAGGAATAACTGAACCCAGCTTTCTCAAAGTCTATTATCAAACAACCATATGACCTAGGATTGTTTTTGCGGGCTTGGCGCCTAATATTGTTGTGAGCGGACTCTTCTCGTTAACGACCTTCCCTTTTGAAATCATTGCGCCATCAAATTCGCACCATTTTTGTGCTGCTGGAGCCCAAACATAGTAATAAAAATAAATGACAATTTGAACTACACATATTTTTCATACAAGGTATTATTGAGAAGTAATATAACAACTTTTGAGCTTAATACTCGTTATTCATCTGATGTCTACCACACATATGTCACTTGTAATGAATTACCAAGCATCATTGAAGTGCCTGTTCAACAGATTACTTTGCTATGGAGAACTAGTTTTACATATAACTTCTTAAATTGATTATGAGTATTTTGATGGCTATGCCGAATCTCAGCAAACTACAAATTCAACCATAATTTTCCTAAAACTTTAACAAAAAACTTGAAGAAATATGTATTATACTAGATACTGTATCAGGGGAAAACCACGAAAGACCAAGCCACCTGTGAAAAAAAAAAGATTGGGAAAATTGTTGATGAGACAACTACACAGACTGTAGTGTCATAACTTGAGATATATGATGGGATATGAAAATTGTCCAATGATACTTAAACATTATGTGAACCTTGTGCAATTACCGGGTCTGGTTTGATCTTTCGCCGAAAGGTCCAGACTCCACGTCGGAAAACTTTCTCTTAAAGCATCCTTGTTCTTGACGACTGCAAGAAACAATCTCAATAAATATTTGTTCAAATCACAGTTTACTTCATCAGCCTTATTTCCCTATATCGCTGGCAAGACTAAAGTGGTTATTACAGCGGCTCAATTCAGTGTGGACTCTAGGTGATCATTGGTAAATCATTAGAAGTGACCTAGGTGTGGTATATATAAGATGAATTATGAGTTTTAAGCTCAGAAAGTTTTTATATGGGTGCAACCGAGCATATAAATGTGACTATTTAACTTTTTCTCCGGAGAGCGAAAAAATTGCGTTTTTTTTTTCTTTTCAAAATACTGCAATTCCCATTATAATGGTCGAAACTTCGAAGATGAATATTGCACTTTAGCGCGGTTCCTCTCTCCCTCCATAGGGAGGAACCCCGCTTATAGGGCTGACCTCATGAAGCAATCGGGAACTGCCGGCTAGAAAATTTTACGCTTTAGAACCCCTAGAGAACTAAAATATATGTATTTATACTAGCTGACCCGGCGAACTTCGTACCGCCTAACAGTCTATTCTTTATTTATTTTTATTTTTTTAAATAGGTACTTATTCTGCTATTCGGGGACACTGGGCCAGCTAGTAAGATAAAAAAAGAAAAAAGAAAGCTAGTAAGTCAACAATTACATTATGTCAAAAAATAAAAATTATAAAACTAAAAAATTAAAAAATAGTCACTAAAAAAAAGTTGCGCTTACTTCATATGCTTTCAAGTACTCGTTTTATAGGTTTATTGGGCTAGAAAAAACGAATGGAACCATTTTTAAGGCGATAGCTTTAACTGTTTTCGAGAAAAGTGGCAAAATAGTTGTTGAATCAAGTTTATGGTTTGGGTACTTGGAATCATCGGATTCAGTTAAAATATTTTCTGAATGTTCATGTAAACAATGATGTTTAAATTTTGGTAACGTTTGGAGTTAAGGAAGGGTTAGAATAAAATAGTTTATTTATAGACATTTAAGGTTTTAGGAACTTCGTATATTTTCCTTAATATCTCGAAGACGGTTGGAAATTTTGGAAAGCGGATGTTTATCATTCGGAAGCATACTAAATTCTCTACAAAAATGATTCTGAAGCAATTTTCGATGAGGCGATGTTAATCGGAGAAATAAGCGCTTAAAACATCAAGTTTGTTTGTTTTGTTCTTTTGAACGGGTTTTTGTATTTTCTTAAATCACTGTTTAATTGATTTTTTTAATTGCGTTTATCTGTAAAATTAGTGTTATGGTAAAAGATAATAAGAAACAGTAAGCAGTGTGTTTTTAGAGCGAGCCTTGACAAGTCCACAGAGCCATTTTTCCATCAGGTAGAGGTGAGGGCCTGGGCGGACCCTTACAACCGTGGCCTTTTTGAGGTCATAAATTATTTCATGAAAGGTCTAACCAAAATTATAACTGTTTCCAATTCAACCTTTCCGAATTACATTAGGGATAAGAACGGAACGACGCTAAGATGAGGCAGTTTCTGCGATTCGAACTTTTTTTTGTATAACTGGTTGTCCTCTTTACTTTTGAAAAGAATGTTTTAGTCGATAAAACGCACAGTTTTCGAGCTAGAAGAAAAAAAAAAGTTCGAAATTTTCGAGGTTTTTTGAGATTTTCGAGCATAAGCCACTCTTGGATCAGGGAGAAAATTTAAAATTCGTGTTCAGCATCCGATGTGAAAAAACTTCTATGTTGTTGGCCTGAAACCGGCCTTTTTAGAACGTTCCTTACCGGATCATATAGGGTTTTACAAATTTTACCACATTGTACTAATTTGACTCCATTTTACAGTAATATTATAATTCTAATATTAATTTAATACGAATATAGACAAATCTTCTTTCAAAAATGCAACCTCAATAGCTAATTTCCACAAAATATGCTAAAAATTTAATTAATGTTGTGACGTAAATCTGTATTTAGTAAAATTAAGTAGAACATCTTCCTGAAAGCTTCTGATGAAACTGTAATTTTCCAGATATTCAAGGGAAATGTGAGTAAATAAACAAGATATCTATCTGTACTACTTATGGTTTTTTTATTCCAATCCGAAGAATCACTTACACCTGATCATAAGTCGAGAAACATTAATTATTCCCGGAATAAATGCTTTAGCACGTGGAATTCAGGATTTTCCTTGGGGAATTAACAGCTCGGCTGAGTTAAAATTTCATAGCGAGCAGGTATATTAGTGTTTCTACTTGGAATGTGCTTTCTTGCCAAGAGGAGTTGGATAATTGAGCGTTGGCTAGGAAGCACGCCACCAGAGGCACGCAATCCGAACCAGTCGCTAATGCAACATTCAATCAGGAATATTCGATTAGGACATTAACATAACCTGTTCCATTTGATTGAAATTAGTACTCCTGACCCCTAACCTAGTCACTCTCCGTCATGCGCAATCAACTCATGACGCTCTTGTAAAAGGTTTTTTAATATGTCTCTTTGTATATCATTCATTCAGGAAATTAAATTTTCCATGAGTTCATCTAGCATTCCTGCCAGTCATTAGAGGACCTTTGAATCCAGTTTTTGACCATTTTATTCAACTTCTCAATCCTTGTCAAATTGACGTACGTTTTTATTCCTCTGTCGAACCCGAAAAGCATGTTTATTTAATTATGGACATGCACATTATATTTAACGTGTTTATTATAGATAACATATAGGACAAAAGATCAATATAAAAACCTTCGTTTTATTTGCGTGCAATAAAACATTTTCATAATTTTCTTTTAAATAAAGCTATTCAACATAAAAATAATTCAATACTTAAAATTAATTAAAAATTAATAATGATACTAAAGAGAAAAACAGAATTATATAACCCGAATTTTAATTGTGTGAAAATATCAGTCTAAATCAAATCTGTATAAGCGTGAGTGGCAAAATTATACCGTACAGGGGGCTCAAGAGTGGGTGCGAGTATCCCGTAGAGGGGGCCCGAGACAGGGTACCAATATCCCGTACAGAGGGCCCGAGGCTAGGTGGGATATCCCATACAGGGGGGCTAAGCCTGAGTGCGAGTATCCCCTACAGGGGGCCCGAGACTAGATGCGTGTATCCCGTACAGGTGGCCCAAGGCTTAGTGCGAGTATCCCATACAGAGGGGTCGAGGCTAGGTGCGAGTATCCCGTACAGTGGCTCGAGGCTGGGTGCGAGGATCCCCTACAGGGGGCCCGAGGGTGGGTGTGAGTATCCCATACAGAGGGTTCGAGGCTGAGTGCGACTATCCCGTACAGAGGGCTCGAAGCTAGGTGCGTGTATCACGTACAGGGGGCCCGAGGCTGGGTGCGAGGATCCCCTACAGGGGGCCCGAGGCTGGGTGCGAGGATGATGACAGCACACACACACACACAGGCATATACATATATATATATATATATATATATATATATATATATATATATATATATATATATTATTGAGGAATGTGGTTAGTTACACAGTTCCTGCGTGATGGACTATTTAATATCTTATTCGTCTAAGACTGCACTTACATTGTACCCGTATTTCTCCCGACCCGATCCGATCAAGTCACAGCTCATCAGTAATGAACTCGTAGTCCAGTGAAAATGAGTAATTAGCTTAAGAAATACCACCTAATAAGAATAGAATACCTTCGATTACCTAGCGTAACAGTTAATTTTTAACTGTTACGCAACGACAAGGGAAGTATTAGTATTCATATTTTAAAATTATTAATAAGGGTGCGTTTACACTTGATATTTCTGGCAGGAAATATATGTCTCGATATATGTCGCGATATAAGTGTCGGATAGATATTCTCTTGCAAGTTTACATACGGACAGAAATAGCTAGACATTTATGTCATGGATATGTATAGGACAGTTCTCGCTTTGCAATAAATGTCCGGCCTGTTTACACTCAGACATATATATCCTGTCTAGTCCATTCTGCTTGGTATAGAAGTTTCGGCAATATAGCTAGAAACCAAGATATTTCTGTCTGACATTTATTTCTCTCTTTATAATCAGCGTATTCACCTGACGGTATAGAAGTGTCGACACTTATTGCTCGGGATAGAAATATATATCTCAGACATAAATTGCTCATGGTTTACACTAGTCGCAATTTCTGTCTGACATAAATTTCCTGAAATAACTATCAGGTGTAAGCGCACCCTAAGAAAGGTAGCTAGAATATTATAAGTATTGGAAGGTTAGAAACATTGGATGGTAATAAACATCTTTCGACGTAATTTAATAAACTAGGGAAAGATAAAAATAAATATTTGAGGTTACAAAGTTGTTCTAAATTTTATTAGCTTTCATTTAAAAAAAAAAAAAAAAAAAAAAAAAAAAAAATGCGTTGAAATCGGTTAAGGTGTAGAGGCTGTAGACCTTTTTGAAACACAATAAGTCGTTTGGTGCCATTTTGCTTCGTCGGTCCGAAATCGGTCTAGAAATAAACAAGTTTGACCGGCCAGGAATCTGTGGCCATCGGATCTGATCGGATCAGGTTGGGAAATACGTAGGCACCTCCATTGAGAAGAATGCGTTTGTTAGCGCGGTTCCTCCCTCCCCCATAGGGAGGAACCCCGCTTATAAGGTTGATACAATGAAACAATCCGGAAGTGCCGACAAGAAAATTTCGCGTTTCAGAACCCATAGAGACCGAAAATAATGGTGGTTCAAATTTGTATATATATATATATATATATGTATATATTTATATATATATATATATATATATATATATATATATATATATATTTGTCTGTTCGCTCATTTCTGGCTTCCCTGATAGTCCGATTTTGATGAAATTTGGTACAAAAATCAGTCGTCCAATTTGAAAGGTCAAGTTCGTTAACCAGCAAAATCCGCCCACTGGAAGATGGCGTTTGGGGCGAAATTCGCGCAGAAAAAATCGTAACGCTTACGTTTTTGAGTTCATAAGCTTGTAAGTACTCTATTTATAGGCTTCTTGGGCTAGGAAAACGAATGAAACCATTTTCAAGGCGATAGCTTTAACAGTTTTCGAGAAAATTGGAAAAATAGTTTTTGAATACCGTTTTTGGTTTGGGTACTTAGAATCACGGGATTCAGTTGAAACATTATCTGCATGTTCTACTTTCATTAAAACTAATATGCAGAAAGTTATGTTACGTTTGGAGTTAAGGAAGGGTTAGAATAAAATATTTTATGAACAGACATGAAAAGTTTTGGTAACTTTGTATACTTTCCTTAATATCTCGAAAAAGGTTGAGAATCTTGTTAAACAAAAGATTACCATTAGAATGCTTACTAAATGCTCTACAAAAAAGGTTCTAATGAAAGTTTTGATTAGGCGATGTCAATCGGAGAAATAAGTGCTTAAAACTTTAAAGTAATTGATTTCGCTTATTCGAACTGTTCTTTTTGTCTTTGATTTTGGTACTTAGAATCATGGGCTTCAGTTGAAACATTTTCTCCATGTTTGAATTTTATCAAAACTAATATGTTGAAAATTTGGTTACGTTTGGAGTAAAGGAAGGATTAAAATAAAATATTTCATTTTTAGACATGAAAAGTTTTGGGAACTTCGTATATTTTCATTAATATCACGAAAACGGTTTGGAATCTTGGCAAGCAAAAGATTACCATTCAAAAGGTTACTAAATTTTCTACAAAAAATGTTTTGAAGACATTTGCGATGGGATGGTCATATTTGGAGAAATAAGTGCTTAAAACATAGGTAATTTCGTTCATTTGAAGGAATCTTTTTGTGTGTTTCCTACAGTTTTTTTTTTCACTGCTCGTTATTTTTGTGATTGCTTATAGTAGTCAAATGTATTAGTCAATAAAACAGGATACGTATATATAGAAACAATATTTTGTTTCAACGGTATCTTGGAATTTGAAGATGCCCTATGAATATCTAGATGACTGTACTGGTGTTGATTTCGTTCTTTAGAATTGTTTTTGGTATTCCCTATTTTCAGAAGTTTTTATCTATTTATTAATTATTTTTTTAAATTCATTGAACGAAATCATATGAATTCGAAGGTGAGGAGCTAGGAGGCTTTGGGTGGGGGGCGTTTTCCCTGTCCCCAGGTACCCTCGTCTCCCTGTGTACCCTCGTCATCTTCAAGTCCTTGTCTAGAGTCATAAAGATAAGCATCCAAACAACTTTAGGAATGTAGGATTTCTAATTTTTGCAGGTATCAGAACAGCCGCTCTTTACATACCACAGTGGTACAGACGTACCGGTCTATACTGGTTGCACTCCACACGGTGGTAGTACTTGGTGTATGCCACAGCGGATCGCTCATTATAACCTTATTTTATACGTATTAAATAGGTACCTAAAAAAAGTTTATTTGTGTATAATTGTTGCGTTATTGGGATTAGAATAAAATATTTTATTAACAGACATGAAATACTTCGGAATCTTTGTATATTGTCCTTAATTTTTTTTTTCTTTTGTGGTGTATCGAAATCTGAGTCATTAGAACCATTTTTTCCTTATGAGCTTAAGTAATACTTAGATTTAGCTAGCAACAATATTTTACACCGCAATTAAAGTGATTTGCTCTTCTTATAAACATAATATTTATATTATAATATAAACATAATACATTAATTTGTCTGACAAAAAAAAAGTCCGACCCGCAGGAACTGCTTCATCTTAGCGCGGTTCCGTTCTTATCTCAAGTGCGATTAGTGAAGGAATATAGCAGCTATCGGTAGGTATTAGCACCATTTTTCCCCCTTAATATCTTCAAAACAGTTAAGAAATCGTGGGAAGTACGATTTAACCATTCAAAAGCTTACTAAATTCTCTAAAAAAAAGATTCTGAAGCAAATTTCGATGGGGCAATGTCAGTCGGAGAAGTAAGTGCTTAAAACTACGAAAGTGTTAGTTTTGTTATTTTAAACGGGTTTTTGTCACTGTTTACCTCACTTTTATTTTTTAAGTTTATTTAACGGTGGAATGAGTATTTCATTAAAGCTGAGAAAATAAGAATCATATTGGTAATAGAGTTTTCCTAGAGTGAGCGTCGCGATGACGGGAGAGTCCCATCCGCTCAGAAAACTGTCACTTTCCATATGTGGCGCTTTAAGCTTCCTTCTTTTTGAGATTTTATTTTATATTTTTAACGAAAGATCAAAACCTACCGATAGCTGCTACTATTCCTTTACTAATCGCACTTCGGATAAGAACGGAACCGCGCTAAGATGATGCAGTTCCTGCGAGTCGGACTTTTTTTTTCTTTCGACGGTCGGTGGCTATTGGATCGGATCGGATCGGTAGATGCCCCCTTAGGTATGATAACATGTTGTCAATATCACGGCTGCAATCTGGCAGCAATTCTGCTATCTCATAAGGGATGCCTAGGCTAGATATATTTTAAACTATTTTTTGGGTTATTAATTAATATTTCGTTAACTATAGAAAACACTATATGTTTTTTAAATGATCAGTTTATAGTTCTCTTTAATAACCTGTTAATCCACTTCAACTGTTATAGTGCTTACGTCGCTTTGCCTTGTTTCATCAAGCAGCGGAAAATTCACCAGGATGTGTTAGTCTAGAGGGAACCAGACTACTCGCAACAGACTTTTTATATAAACATTTTTTGTACGAACAAACTTACCTTTAACGTTTTTATATATTTTTACTTCTTTGTTACGGAATGTGCCAACTTTACGAATCCCTTTGAGACAGACTTCATTATTATTTTCCGATGAAATGATGACTGAGATATTCTTTAAACATCTGAATAAACTTCTCTTTGTATAAAAACAAAAATTTTGAAGTTTTTTTTTCGCTTTAAAAATATACCCCTAGAAAAATTTGCAATTAACAAAACATAATGTAAAAGTTAGTCGAGAATATTCCATCTTGAATCAGGTTACTGCATGAAGTAAAGAAAGCTGAAGAACTTTGTGAAATACTAATAAGGGCCGGAACTCTTCTTAAATACTAAAACTCCAGTAGGGAATATTAAATGATGAGAAATTACATTATTAAATACACTCCAAGTTTGTTTAACACTAATTTTGTTTTAACTAAGGGAATTGTTGAAAGAAAAATTACGACATCAAATGAGAAGGGCGTAAGAGTTAAATAGAGTCAATGGATCTGATTGCTCTGCTGGAAGTTGTCCCAGGAGTTTGGCATTAAATATTCTCCAGAGCGGAGACTCCAGCTGCTTCTCCAAGATAAAGCTGTCAGCTAACAAAGACACCGCCTACGCTTCTATTTAGACAGCTTCAACTGATGGTATACAATAGTGTTGGGAGGATTTCGACAAGGTTTTAAACAGTTTAAATATATAACTCGTGTCATGTCAGGACGAGAAAGAAGGAATGCCCGTGTAGGCGCATTCGTAGCACGATGGAATTTCTTGGCAACTATCTGAGCAAGCCGCGAAGAATAGACTCCATTCGCTCTGAAGCGATGGAATCTTTTAGCGACTACCTGAGCAAGCCGCGAAGAATAGACTCCATTCGCTCTGAAGCGATGGAATCTTTTAGCGACTACCTGAGCAAGCCGCGAAGAATAGACTCCATTCGCTTTGAAGCGATGGAATCTTTTAGCGACTACCTGAGCAAGCCGCGAAGAATAGACTCCATTCGCTCTGAAGCGATGGACTCTTTTAGCGACTACCTGAGCAAGCCGCGAAGAATAGACTCCATTCGCTCTGAAGCGATGGAATCTTTTAGCGACTATCTGAGCAAGCCGCGAAGAATAGACTCCATTCGCTCTGAAGCGATGGAATCTTTTAGCGACTACCTGAGCAAGCCGCGAAGAATAGACTCCATTCGCTTTGAAGCGATGGAATCTTTTAGCGACTACCTGAGCAAGCCGCGAAGAATAGACTCCATTCGCTTTGAAGCGATGGAATCTTTTAGCGACTATCTGAGCAAGCCGCGAAGAATAGACTCCATTCGCTCTGAAGCGATGGACTCTTTTAGCGACTACCTGAGCAAGCCGCGAAGAATAGACTCCATTCGCTCTGAAGCGATGGAATCTTTTAGCGACTATCTGAGCAAGCCGCGAAGAATAGACTCCATTCGCTCTGAAGCGATGGAATCTTTTAGCGACTACCTGAGCAAGCCGCGAAGAATAGACTCCATTCGCTTTGAAGCGATGGAATCTTTTAGCGACTACCTGAGCAAGCCGCGAAGAATAGACTCCATTCGCTTTGAAGCGATGGAATCTTTTAGCGACTATCTGAGCAAGCCGCGAAGAATAGACTCCATTCGCTCTGAAGCGATGGACTCTTTTAGCGACTACCTGAGCAAGCCGCGAAGAATAGACTCCATTCGCTCTGAAGCGATGGAATCTTTTAGCGACTATCTGAGCAAGCCGCGAAGAATAGACTCCATTCGCTTTGAAGCGATGGACTCTTTTAGCGACTACCTGAGCAAGCTGAAAAGGAAACACCGGTTACGCCCTGAAGCGATACGATCATTCGCCAACTACCTGAGCTTGCTAAAGATGCACTCCTTGCTAAGGATTACGCGCAGGAGCAATAGTATCCTTGACTAATACTTGAGCAAGCTAAGAAGGATACACTGTTTACCCCCTGAAGCGGGTAAACAGTGCCCCCTGCGTTAGAATCTTTGGGCACCTACCTGAGCAAGGGCCGGATGAGGAAATTCCTGCTGCAACATGGGTGTACAGATACCCTGACTCTAATGGCCTAGATGCAGAAGCGCCGGAATTAGAATATATATATATATATATATATATATATATATATATATATATATATATACATAAAATGGTAGGTGTGTATCTGAAGTTATGCTCAGGTCCGCCGAACCAATTTACGGACGGATTTATGTGCCCGTCCGACATATTACTAAATCAACAGCTTTAAGGTATTTTAGACAGAGGACTGAAGGAATTTCAATTTGCGTCTTTCCCATGTTACTCTAAAAATATATTACGATTAGGTATTCACGTAATTTTTCTTTTTTTTTTTCTTTTGATATTATTTTAATTATTATTAGTTCATAATTCCTATGGTCTTACATTTTTTTTTTTATTAGATATGCTATCAGATGTTATATGTTCTTATTTTACTTTGTTTTAGAAAAAATATAGTCAGGTTGCTCGACTTAGTTTCCAAGCTTAAATGAAGATATAATCTTACTGATGTGCCAAAAGATCGAACAGTAACTAAAATATGTAGCTGGTGTTTAGCAAGAAAATAACCCTAAGAAATAGAACTAAGTGTTCCCACTGACACTAACATCTTCTACAAGCCTAAGTAGATAAGAAGGATACTTGTTAGCCCGAGGGAGAAACTATTTCTTATTTCGCCAGTGTTTTAAGAAGGGAGAAGATCCTTCCAGTTGCCAACTGGTTTAATGGTTTCCTACGAGTCCCCAGAGGGTTTAGACGAAGCTCTGCCGATTTTACAAATATAAGATATATAAGAATAAAGTTATATTTTCATTATCTATCAACGTTTAGTCTTCTTACAATTAATATTTTCTTGAGTTTTGTTTGTACCATAACAAACCCCTACTAAATTCAGATCTCAAGAGACCTTAAATCAAGTTCTTCCCTGGGAGCATTAGGCAATTTTTTTATTCGTTTTAAATGTAGTATTGATCTGATATTTCTTTAATAGTTTACTAATATTGCCTGCAACTCTGTTTGCGAATAGTGCAATTCTCCGTGTCTCTTCTTTATTACTTCTTGATCGTGTCAATTTTTCAGAGTGCTTTAAATTACCGTTCTTCATTCCTGAGATATATGAGATATAAAATTTCCATTGCTCTATTCAATTAGGTTCTGAGTGTGCTATTCTTCCGAGCTGGATGTTGGCAAGTCTTCGCATTGAGGTATCTACCTGCGTAGGTCGGCTTCCGATACATGAAATCGTCCAGTGATTATATTTCTTTGGCCATAACATCGAAAAATGGTAGTTTATTCCATGGGCGTATAGTAGGGGAGGGCTGCAGCTCCCCACCGAAATTATTATTTGTTTCATAAAGACCTCAAAAAAAGACTGTCTTAGTAATAGCATTTTAGTTACCTAACTATTCCAAGTTCTAGTGTTAGTATTTCATACCATCCCAATCCCCCGGCGCTCCCAGCCCCCGCCCCTCCCCTTCGAAATTATTTCCTATATACGCCCCTGGCTTAGTCCTTCTTCAGTCTTCTGGTTTATAGTGATTGAAAGACCATTTATATATTAAGACGGAAGTAAGAGATAATTAATGTTGATTTTGGTTACCAATATGCCAACGGCATAGAGTTGCGTCAGCTTGAGATTCCATCTAGAATTTTGCGTGCGTCCTTTTTTTGCCCCTCCCAGATCCCAAATCGACCAGTCCCAATCTTCTTCCCAGAACGCGGTGAAATATGAAATAGAATCCAATATGACACCGCTAATATATCGAGAGTAAACCCGTATCGGATGGATACTCCTGATACATAAATCATATCGATAGAGCTGGTATCTAAATGGTTTCTTCGTAAGCCATTATTCATTCTAGTATGATGTTTCATTTTGTGTATCAAGAAATATTAAATTTTTCTAAATTTGCGAATCAGCCGTCTCGTCCCTAGATAACAACAATGTCAATAAATATAACCAGTTTTCATTCATTGCAATTGTTACAGCGAGGTTAATTCTCTAGTAGGCGCACCATAGTCTATGGTACAGTTAGGCGCGTTGGCTACAAGTATAGCCATCGCTTAATCCTTGATTATATTAGTCGGAGAGCTGGCGACGCACTTTTCATGAAGTGTTTTATGCACCCTGAAATTTTGCTATTGTGTACCTCATGGGTAGATAAGAAGGTAAATATGTGTTTCCTGGGCATACCTTGGAACACCAGGTGCTGCGCATTGGGGAAAGGTGCAAAACAATATTGCACAAAAATAGTGTTTTATTCAGAAGCCAACTATTATTAATGAAGAAATTATAAATTAAGGCAATTTTAAAATTAATAATAAATAAGTCAGGCACTTTTAAGGGGGTTAAAATGTAAATTAAAAAAAAAAGTACCTACTTTTTATTTTTAATATTAAATTAAGTGTTTTATTCACGCTACGATTTAAACAGTGTCTTCAATAAACATATTTGAAAATAATTGCAAAAGGACTAACACTTTTGTGGGGTTTAATTATCAGGAAACATGAAAATAAATGTTGCCTATGATAGACTGCAATACACTGCGCGTAACCGTAAGAGTGCATGAGACGTCCGCGCAGTGTTGGTTGTTTTCTATGCTCTCATTGGTTCTTGCTCACATGATCTTGTGCAGCTGTTCCGGTTTAAATGGCAGCGCGAATAAAACTCTCATTTCATATTAGAATAAAAACAATACATTTTTTATGTTGTTTTTTTTTTTACGTGTCATACCCCTTAAAAGTGTCTGTCATATTTATTATTCATTGTAAAGTTGTCTTAATTTTACATTAAACATAGTTGGCTTCTGAATAAAACTCTATTTTTGTGAAATATTTTTTTGTACCTTTCCCCTATGCCCAGTACCTGGTGTTCCAGGTATATATACAGATATATACCTTCTTATATATCCAAGATGTACATTATAGCAAAATTTCAAGATGCATAAAACACTTCATGAAAAGTGCGTTGCTGGCAGAGTTGGGCAAACGTTAGCGCGCGCTAATATCTAATACCTTCCCGCTAATTTAGCGGAACTGATAAGAGCCTGCGCTAACGATTAGCGCATAGCGAAGGCAGTGCGCTAACGATTAGCGCATAGCGAAGGCAGTGCGCTAATCGCTAATTCACCTCTAATGTTTAAATATCTTTGCAGCTAACTAGAAGGAATGTTGAAGGTGGAATAAAAAAAGGATATTGGAAGTGTTATTACAAAGGATATTGAAGGACTTATTTGGAAGTATATAGGAGGTGGTATTAGGAAGGATATAAAAGGTCGTTTTAGGAAGGATATAGAAGGTGGTATTAGGAAGGATATAGAAGGTGGTATTAGGAAGGGTATAGAAGGTGGTATTAGAAAGGATATTAATGGCGGTATTTGGAAGGATATTGGAGGTGGTATTAGGAAGGATATAGAAGGTGGTATTAGGAAGGATATAGAAGGTGGTATTAGAAAGGGTATAGAAGGTGGTATTAGAAAGGATATTAAACGCGGTATTTAGAAGGATATTGGAGGTAGTATTAGGAAGGATATAGAAGGTGGTATTAGGAAGGATATAGAAGGTGGTATTAGGAAGGGTATAGAAGGTGGTATTAGGAAGGATATAGAAGGTGGTATTAGGAAGGGTATAGAAGGTGGTATTAGAAAGGATATTAAAGGCGGTATTTGGAAGGATATTGGAGGTGGTATTAGGAAGGATATAAAAGGTCGTTTTAGGAAGGATATAGAAGGTGGTATTAGGAAGGATATAGAAGGTGGTATTAGGAAGGGTATAGAAGGTGGTATTAGGAAGGATATAGAAGGTGGTATTAGGAAGGGTATAGAAGGTGGTATTAGAAAGGATATTGAAGGCGGTATTTGGAAGGATATTGGAGGTGGTATTAGGAAGGATATAAAAGGTCGTTTTAGGAAGGATATACAAGGTCGTTTTAGGAAGGATATAGAAGGTGGTATTAGGAAGGATATAGAAGGTGGTATTAGGAAGGGTATAGAAGGTGGTATTAGGAAGGATATAGAAGGTGGTATTAGGAAGGGTATAGAAGGTGGTATTAGGAAGGATATAGAAGGTGGAATTAGGAAGGGTATAGAAGGTGGTATTAGAAAGGATATTAAAGGCGGTATTTGGAAGGATATGGGAGGTGGTATTAAGAAGGATATAGAAGGTGGTATTAGGAAGAATATAGAAGGTGGTATTAGGAAGGGTATAGAAGGTGGTATTAGGAAGGATATAGAAGGTGGTATTAGGAAGGGTATAGAAGGTGGTATTAGAAAGGATATTAATGGCGGTATTTGGAAGGATATTGGAGGTGGTATTAGGAAGGATATAGAAGGTGGTATTAGGAAGGATATAGAAGGTAGTATTAGGAAGGGTATAGAAGGTGGTATTAGGAAGGATATAGAAGGTGGTATTAGGAAGGGTATAGAAGGTGGTATTAGGAAGGGTATAGAAGGTGGTATTAGAAAGGATATTAAAGGCGGTATTTGGAAGGATATTGGAGGTGGTATTAGGAAGGATATAGAAGGTGGTATTAGGAAGGATATAGAAGGTAGTATTAGGAAGGGTATAGAAGGTGGTATTAGGAAGGATATAGAAGGTGGTATTAGGAAGGGTATAGAAGGTGGTATTAGAAAGGATATTAATGGCGGTATTTGGAAGGATATTGGAGGTGGTATTAGGAAGGATATAGAAGGTGGTATTAGGAAGGATATAGAAGGTGGTATTAGGAAGGGTATAGAAGGAGGTATTAGAAAGGATATTAAAGGCGGTATTTGGAAGGATATTGGAGGTGGTATTAGGAAGGATATAGAAGGTGGTATTAGGAAGGATATAGAAGGTGGTATTAGAAAGGGTATAGAAGGTGGTATTAGAAAGGATATTAATGGCGGTATTTGGAAGGATATTGGAGGTGGTATTAGGAAGGGTATAGAAGGTGGTATTAGGAAGGATATAGAAGGTGGTATTAGGAAGGGTATAGAAGGTGGTATTAGAAAGGATATTAAAGGCGGTATTTGGAAGGATATTGGAGGTGGTATTAGGAAGGATATAGAAGGTGGTATTAGGAAGGATATAGAAGGTGGTATTAGAAAGGGTATAGAAGGTGGTATTAGAAAGGATATTAATGGCGGTATTTGGAAGGATATTGGAGGTGGTATTAGGAAGGGTATAGAAGGTGGTATTAGGAAGGATATAGAAGGTGGTATTAGGAAGGGTATAGAAGGTGGTATTAGAAAGGATATTAAAGGCGGTATTTGGAAGGATATTGGAGGTGGTATTAGGAAGGATATAAAAGGTCGTTTTAGGAAGGATATACAAGGTCGTTTTAGGAAGGATATAGAAGGTGGTATTAGGAAGGATATAGAAGGTGGTATTAGGAAGGGTATAGAAGGTGGTATTAGGAAGGATATGGAAGGTGGTATTAGGAAGGGTATAGAAGGTGGTATTAGGAAGGATATAGAAGGTGGAATTAGGAAGGGTATAGAAGGTGGTATTAGAAAGGATATTAAAGGCGGTATTTGGAAGGATATGGGAGGTGGTATTAAGAAGGATATAGAAGGTGGTATTAGGAAGAATATAGAAGGTGGTATTAGGAAGGGTATAGAAGGTGGTATTAGGAAGGATATAGAAGGTGGTATTAGGAAGGGTATAGAAGGTGGTATTAGAAAGGATATTAATGGCGGTATTTGGAAGGATATTGGAGGTGGTATTAGAAAGGATATTAATGGCGGTATTTGGAAGGATATTGGAGGTGGTATTAGGAAGGGTATAGAAGGTGGTATTAGGAAGGATATAGAAGGTGGTATTAGGAAGGGTATAGAAGGTGGTATTAGAAAGGATATTAAAGGCGGTATTTGGAAGGATATTGGAGGTGGTATTAGGAAGGATATAGAAGGTGGTATTAGGAAGGATATAGAAGGTGGTATTAGAAAGGGTATAGAAGGAGGTATTAGAAAGGATATTAAAGGCGGTATTTGGAAGGATATTGGAGGTGGTATTAGGAAGGATATAGAAGGTGGTATTAGGAAGGATATAGAAGGTGGTATTAGAAAGGGTATAGAAGGTGGTATTAGAAAGGATATTAATGGCGGTATTTGGAAGGATATTGGAGGTGGTATTAGGAAGGGTATAGAAGGTGGTATTAGGAAGGATATAGAAGGTGGTATTAGGAAGGGTATAGAAGGTGGTATTAGAAAGGATATTAAAGGCGGTATTTGGAAGGATATTGGAGGTGGTATTAGGAAGGATATAGAAGGTGGTATTAGGAAGGATATAGAAGGTGGTATTAGAAAGGGTATAGAAGGTGGTATTAGAAAGGATATTAATGGCGGTATTTGGAAGGATGTTGGAGGTGGTATTAGGAAGGGTATAGAAGGTGGTATTAGGAAGGATATAGAAGGTGGTATTAGGAAGGGTATAGAAGGTGGTATTAGAAAGGATATTAAAGGCGGTATTTGTAAGGATATTGGAGGTGGTATTAGGAAGGATATAAAAGGTCGTTTTAGGAAGGATAAACAAGGTCGTTTTAGGAAGGATATAGAAGGTGGTATTAGGAAGGGTATAGAAGATGGTATTATGAAGGGTATAGAAGGTGATATTAGGAAGGTTATTGGAGGTGGTATTAGGAAGGATATTAATGGCAGTATTAGAGAGGATATTGGAGGTGGTATTAGGAAGGGTATATGAGGTGGTATTTTTTGTTTTCCTTCTAAAAGTACCTCTTTTAGAAGGCCGTTTATTGTACTACATGTATCATATAAGGTACAGTATATCACATGTATGTTTTTTTTTTTTTCTTATCTTAGTTAATTTTGTTCAAGTATTTTAGTTAGGTTTACATATAAATAATATCCATCCTAATACCACCATAATAAGGTGGTATTAGAAAGGATATTCATGGCGGTATTAGAGAGGATATTGGAGGTGGTAATAGGAAGGATATAGAAGGAGGTATTAGGAAGGGTATTGGAGGTGGTATTAGGAAGGGTACAGAAGATGGTATTAGGAAGGGTATAGAAGGTGGTATTAGGAAGGATATTAAAGGCGGTATTAGGAAGGGAATAGAAGGCGGTATTAGGGAGTATATAGAAGGTGGTATTAGGAAGGATATTGAAGGTAGTATTAAGAAGGATTTTTAAAAGTAGTATTAGGAAGGATATAGAAGGTGGGATAGGGAAGGATATTGAAGTTGGGATTAGGGAGTATATTGGAGGTGGCATTAGGAAGAATGATTATGGGGTATTAGAAGGGATATTGAAGGTGTTATAGGGATATATATTCAAGAAAGTATTAGGAAGGTATTTCAGTCTGTCAATTTCTGAGGTATTGTTTCGAAGGCACACTGCAAGTTTTCTGTTGATACCTTCTGCAGCAAATTGGTGACGGTATTTAGGGCCTTCCTCTATTATGTGCTACACAGTTATTCGGACTCCAACATCCTCCAATAACCTCTCTATTACCGCCTTTAATATCCTTCCTAATTCAACCTCCAATATTCTTCCTAATAGTACCTGCAATATCCTTCCTAATGCCACCTTCGATATACTCCCTAATACCGCCTTCTATTCCCTTCCTAATACCGCCTTCTATACCCTTCCTAATACCACCTTCTATATCCTTCCTAATACCACCTTCTATACCCTTCCTTATACTACCTTCTATATCCTTCCTAATACCACCTTCTATATCCTTCCTAATACCACCTCCAATATCCTTCCAAATACCGCCATTAATATCCTTTCTAATACCACCTTCTATACCCTTCCTAATACCACCTTCTATATCCTTCCTAATACCACCTTCTATACCCTTCCTAATACTACCTTCTATATCCTTCCTAATACCACCTTCTATATCCTTCCTAATACCACCTCCAATATCCTTCCAAATACCGCCTTTAATATCCTTTCTAATACCACCTTCTATACCCTTCCTAACAGAAGACAAGACTTCCAAACAGAAAATATCCTAATAGGAATGGACAGCAATTGTAGATCGAAATTCTATTATGACAAAATTACAAATTCAAGAGGACGGAAACTAGAAAATTACATTGTATCTAACAATTTATTTTTAGCAAATATTAACAAAAACCTTCCTACTTTTGATGGTCCCAGAGGAACTAGCAATATAGATGTCACACTAACATCACCATATTTAGCAGATTATATTAAAAATTGGAATATTCTAACAAATGAAGTTTTCTCTGACCACCTTCTTATAACATACACAATAGAACATCCTGTTTTTTATTCTCCTAACAAAACATATGGTTTAAGATATATTACAAAAAATGCTAATTGGAATTATTTCGAGGAAAATTTAGAGTCAGTAATTATAAAATCATTTAAGTTATCTCTAGATAATACTACAGATATTCAACTTTCTGCAATAGCTAATAACACTGAAATAAACGATTGTCTAAATAAATTTCAAAAATGTTTGATTAAATCCTGTAACAAATCATTCAAAATCAAAACTTATTTTAATAAAAATAACCAGAAACCCCATAAATATACACCCTGGTGGGATGAAAACTTATCTGAACTAAGAAAGGAAACTAATCGTCTTAGAAGGCGATATCAGCGTACTCCAAATGATTCTAATTTCAAAGAAGAACGCAAAATATTATATTTCCAAAAAAGACAAATATACCTCAGAGAAATTAGAAGAAAAAAACTAAAGTCCTGGCAAGACTATTGTAATTCCATAGATTTTACAAATCCTTGGTCTTGGCCCTACAAATATTCTAAACAAAATTTACCTGAAAATCTAAATTTGAAAACTATTCTAAAAGAAGACGGAACCTACACTACTGACATTGAATCTACTTACGAATATATAATTAACAATATAGTTGGCAACGACAATCAGGAAACAGACAATGAAAAACATAAATTATTAAGAACTTGTTCTCAAATACCGCCCAACACCTTAAATGACTTACCTTTAACAAAATTCGAACTTTCTGACATTATACATAATTTAAATAAAAAAAAATCAGTAGGAATAGACGGCATATCTGTCGAAATTATCCAAACAGTTTATCAAAAATATCCTAATTTCATGCATACTATTTATTCAAAATGCTTTTCTCAAGGTGTATTTCCATATTTATGGAAGAAATCAAAACTAACTCTATTAAAGAAACCTAATAAACCACCAAATGAAATATCCTCCCGTAGACCGATAAGTTTAATTCCAATTGGAGGAAAGATCCTGGAAAAAATTATTCATCGAAGGCTCTCACATTTCCTTTACTCAAATAATATAATTGATAGCAATCAGTTTGGTTTTACTCCTCAAACAGGAACTTCTCAAGCTTTAGAGAAAATGAATACATTTATAAAACAAGCATTAAATAATAAAAATCATGTCGTACTTATTTCACTAGATATACAAAAAGCATTTGACAGTGCATGGTGGCCGTCAATCCTAAACTCTTTGAAAGAATATAACTGCCCTCAAAACATTTATACACTTATTAAAAACTACTTAAACAATAGAGAGACTTACATAATCACACACAACATAATGAAAATGAAACGACAGACAATTGGTACACCACAAGGGTCTTCTTGTTCACCATTACTCTGGAATATTATCATGAACAGCTTACTGAAAACTAATACTCAACCTAACGTAGAACTAATAGCATTTGCAGACGATATCTTAATACTAGTGAAATCCAGAATTCCAGAACAAATACAAAACAATATTAACATTATCATTAACACAGTCGAAAACTGGGCAAAACACAACAAGTTAACATTCAATAATCATAAATCAACTTACATGATAATTACACGAAGCAGATTAGAACCGACTATCCACGTTACATTACAAGGAAACGAACTGACAAAAACAAATGTTACAAAATATCTAGGAATATTAATAGATAACAAACTAACTTGGAATAAACACATAGAAAATTTACAAAACAAACTTATAAAACTAATCAACTACTTAGGACTCACAGCTCGTAACACATGGGGACTGCAATCTTCAGCATTACACATCATTTACACAAGAGCAATCGTACCATCACTTACTTACGGACTACATATTTGGCACAGAGGACTGCAAAAGAAGTACAACTTAAGCAAATTGCAAAGAGTTCAGAGATTGATTGCTTTAAGAATAATAAAAGGTTATAGGACTATTTCTTATGATGCTGCCTGCGTTTTAGCAAAAATAATGCCAATAGACATTCTAGCAAAGCAATATATTAAAGAATATAAACTTTTGAAACTGAACGAAGACTCGAATAACATAAAATCTGATGATTTGGAAAAGACAATACATTATACTCAATGGACACATCCCGGTAAACCACTCAAACTCAACGGATATACAAACAAACAAACAGATTACCAGATATACACAGACGGCAGTAAAGACAATGACAACGTTGGAGCAGCAACAATCATATACAAAGACTATAAACTATTAACGACACTCAAATTTAGACTTGGACATTACTGTACAAACAACCAAGCTGAACAACTTGCTATATTAAAATCTATAGACTACATTAATAAACACATCACTACACCATCTTCTATACAGATACATACAGACAGCATGATAGCATTACAAAAACTCAAAAACACTGACATACATGAAGTACTAATAGAAAAAATACGACAACTGTTAAGAATATGCCAAAATATGCATACAATATATTTTAAATGGATAAAGGGACATTCTGGTGACGAAGGTAACGAAATCGCAGATCGTTTCGCCAAAGCAGCGTCAAAAGATACGTCACTACCCATAGAATATAATAAACTTTCAAAAACTCACTTAAAATACATCTTAAAACTAGAATCAATTGCAGAATGGCAGCAAAAATGGGATACCTCTAACAAAGGTCGCCATTTATTCAAATTTATCCCAATCATACAAAACTTTTGTAATACAAACATACAAACAAATTTTTACACAACACAAGTACTCACGGGACATGGGGTATTTCTATCCTATTTAAGTAGATTTAAAATAAAAAGAGAAAATTCATGCCCCTGTGACAGACATACAGAACAGACAGCACACCACATCATATACAATTGTACACTGTTTAACGAATACAGAAACAGAATTAGAAAGAAAATAACCTATTGGCCTATTGAAGAAAATAAATTGTTTTTTAATAATTACAAATTATTCTTAACTTTATGCAAAGATATTATTCAAAGATTGAGTGAAAAATGAAAAATTGCATTTTTATTGAAGTAAAGCGGACCTTACTGAATATATAAGTTTATTTGTATACTCCTTGTTTTATACTAATTGATTTAAGTTAACGTGAATAATTTATATGTAAACCTAACTAAATTGCTAACTTGAACAAAATTAACTAAGATAAGAAAAAAAAAACATACATGTGATATACTGTATCTTGTATGATGCATGTAGTACAATAAACGGCCTTCTAAAAGGGGTACTTTTAGAAGGAAAAAAAAAAAAAAAAAAAAAAAAAAAATACCCTTCCTAATACCACCTTCTATACCCTTCCTAATACCACCTTCTATATCCTTCCTAATACCACCTTCTATACCCTTCCTAATACTACCTTCTATATCCTTCCTAATACCACCTTCTATATCCTTCCTAATACCACCTCCAATATCCTTCCAAATACCGCCTTTAATATCCTTTCTAATACCACCTTCTATACCCTTCCTAATACCACCTTCTATATCCTTCCTAATACCACCTTCTATATCCTTCCTAAAACGACCTTGTATATCCTTCCTAAAACGACCTTTTATATCCTTCCTAATACCACCTCCAATATCCTTCCAAATACCGCCTTTAATATCCTTTCTAATACCACCTTCTATACCCTTCCTAATACCACCTTCTATATCCTTCCTAATACCACCTTCTATACCCTTCCTAATACCACCTCCTATATCCTTCCTAATACCACCTTCTATATCCTTCCTAATACCACCTTCTATACCCTTCCTAATACCACCTTCTATATCCTTCCTAATACCACCTTCTATATCCTTCCTAATACCACCTCCAATATCCTTCCTAATACCACCTTCTATATCCTTCCTAATACCACCTTCTATACCCTTCCTAATACCACCTTCTATATCCTTCCTAATACCACCTTCTATTTCCTTCCTAATACCACCTCCAATATCCTTCCAAATACCGCCATTAATATCCTTTCTAATACCACCTTCTATACCCTTCCTAATACCACCTTCTATATCCTTCCTAATACCACCTTCTATACCCTTCCTAATACCACCTTCTATATTCTTCCTAATACCACCTTCTATATCCTTCTTAATACCACCTCCCATATCCTTTCAAATACCGCCTTTAATATCCTTTCTAATACCACCTTCTATACCCTTCCTAATTCCACCTTCTATATCCTTCCTAATACCACCTTCTATACCCTTCCTAATACCACCTTCTATATCCTTCCTAATACCACCTTCTATACCCTTCCTAATACCACCTTCTATATCCTTCCTAATACCACCTTCTATATCCTTCCTAAAACGACCTTGTATATCCTTCCTAAAACGACCTTTTATATCCTTCCTAATACCACCTCCAATATCCTTCCAAATACCGCCTTCAATATCCTTTCTAATACCACCTTCTATACCCTTCCTAATACCACCTTCTATATCCTTCCTAATACCACCTTCTATACCCTTCCTAATACCACCTTCTATATCCTTCCTAATACCACCTTCTATATCCTTCCTAAAACGACCTTTTATATCCTTCCTAATACCACCTCCAATATCTTTCCAAATACCGCCTTTAATATCCTTTCTAATACCACCTTCTATACCCTTCCTAATACCACCTTCTATATCCTTCCTAATACCACCTTCTATATCCTTCCTAATACCACCTCCAATATCCTTCCAAATACCGCGTTTAATATCCTTTCTAATACCACCTTCTATACCCTTCCTAATACCACCTTCTATATCCTTCCTAATACCACCTTCTATATCCTTCCTAATACCACCTCCAATATCCTTCCAAATACCGCCATTAATATCCTTTCTAATACCACCTTCTATACCCTTCCTAATACCACCTTCTATATCCTTCCTAATACCACCTTCTATATCCTTCCTAAAACGACCTTTTATATCCTTCCTAATACCACCTCCTATATACTTCCAAATACGTCCTTCAATATCCTTTGTAATAACACTTCCAATATCCTTTTTTTATTCCACCTTCAACATTCCTTCTAGTTAGCTGCAAAGATATTTAAACATTAGAGGTGAATTAGCGATTAGCGCACTGCCTTCGCTATGCGCTAATCGTTAGCGCACTGCCTTCGCTATGCGCTAATCGTTAGCGCAGGCTCTTATCAGTTCCGCTAAATTAGCGGGAAGGTATTAGATATTAGCGCGCGCTAACGTTTGCCCAACTCTGGTTGCTGGCTCTCGGACTATATGAAAAAATACAATAATTTTATTAAGTTTTGATCATAAAGAAAGAGGTGCGGTGGCCGTGAATGCTAAAGCGTACGCACGACGTGCCTAAGGTGGCGGGTTCGATTACCATTAGGTGCAGTGGCTTTTCTTTGGAAAAAAGAAAAGGTATCAGCCCTATCCTGGCTAGAAATGGGTGGTCACTTATAGATAACCCGTCCTAACACTCTTTTTTTACAATTAAATGGACGTTAAAATTTAAATAAATTATGTGGCAACGTTTTTTATTGAAATAGATAAGGTATTTTTTTTAATGACACGCACATTATTCTATATTATAAGAAAAAAAACCTGATGCAAGTTCATTATATCAAAATATTTTTTATGGAAAATAAAATATCAATAACCTAATATAATAAATACATTTATAGCCGTTTTTGTCAACAATTAGGACAAATTTTTCGAATGTGATTTTCACTCATAAATTTCGTACACTTTTCACACTTGTTTCGGGATATTTTTTTGGCCGTTCCTGTTGGATTGGGTCGTCGGGTTGCCATCATGATTGGATTCCTGCCTTTAGACGAACCGAGGACACGTGTTAAAAATCTTTTGACAAATAATGACTGAAAGTCTTATAAAGTTGATGCTCATAAAATATGAAGTTAATATGAGAACACTCAATTAAATTCAATTAAATTATAAACTATGAATCATGATAAGGTATAATGTATGTTTAATTAAGTTTGGATGTGGCTTTATAGTGTAATATATGGGATTGTTGAAAAGTGATTATTTATATTTTAGGTACGCTCATGGGAAATGGTTGGATAATTACCGGGGTGTATATTTCGTTAATTTTTACAGATTAATTACGTTTCAAAACTTTTTTTTTTCATAATTAGTTCTACCCTGTTCCTCTCCCTATCTCCTAATTTCAGCTTTCAGCCTGCAGTTAAATACAGTCGTCGAGAGGATAAAAATTTCTTCTAAGCAATCTTTATAAGAATATGTATATGAATATATATATATATATATATATATATATATATATACACACGCACATGTAGACTGTTGTTACAAGTGCATGCATATTTATATATTAAGTTGGTATAGAGTGTTAAATCCATGTGAGGTGAGGTTATGCGGGGTTAGCAGCTGTGTAGGAGTCTCATTAGGGACACACAGCCTCGAGGCAAATGTTCTCTAGCTGTGTGTAATATGAAGCCAGCTGTGGATACTTGGTCTGCTCCTCAGGGTGTGGTCCATGCAGTTGTACTGGGAAACTATCTTATTGCCCACGACGGCTAATGGAGTACATTTCTCAACAAAAAAAAAATTGTAATTAATAATCAAACGGTACCTTACGCAAATTTATGATTTAGTGGTGTCCAATAACCCCTCATATGTGCAATATAGTTATTTGTTCTCTTCTCGAAATCTTACACAAATTGCTGGTACCTCTTCAGTGGAATAGGATATAAATACAGAAGCTTAACCCTTCAAAACATGCGGGATCACGTCAAGGCAACCACCATCCTTGGCAACAAAATCAAAATTTAAGTATATGTGAAGTACGACAAAAAATAAAAGAAATAACTTTAGACTCATAAATGATACAATGAAATCGAAGGAATAAAATATTAACGAAATTGATAGAACAAACTGCAACGAAATAAAATTCAACAGCGGTCGCAGTGGTTCCGTGGATTCTCAAGCGCGGTAGAGGTGGGTTCGAGTCCCACCAGGAGCGAATTGATGTTTAACAAGGATGGCAATAATGGCGCAGATTTCGGCGGACAGTAAAAAAAGAAGAAAAAAAAGTGCTCGCAAAATAGTGATAAATGAGGATATAAAGTTACAAAATACCAACATATTTTAGCTTAAACTGATTAAAAATAAAACATCCATATTGTTAAAAATTTAAAATAATATGTATAGACAGTGCTAATGGCCTAGATGCAGGTGCACCATAAAATAAAATAAAAAAAAATATGTATAGAATACTTGACTTTAATTTTTTGACTGAAATTAATTTTCTAAAATGTCTTATTGATTACACACCAGCTGCCTTATTGAATTCTATGACAAGTTTTGATGTTCTCGATCTATGTGGACTATGTCCAATGTGTTGGTTCTGTTGTTTTAAGTTTTTCGAATGTATGAGCACTGTTTCTGAAGTATTCAATTGATTTGCATAAAGGTAAAATATCACATTTTGAAGGAGGAAATCTGATATACTTTTTGCTATAATACCAGCCACCTCACTTGCAGAGAGATCAATTGCAGTGATGTATCAAGAGAAAGCAAAGATTTGAACTTCTAGAAGGTACTCACCGTTTTGTTGCCTATGTTCTTGACTTTGCAGGTGAGGTAAGCTGTCTTGCCTAGAAGTGCCGTCACGTTCTTTGAAGCAGCCCTGTCAAAGTAGGGCCCTTGTCTCTGTGGTGTTGTTACAGAGTTCTGGCCTTTACCTCCTCCTGTCTGAGCACCGCTCACTGAAACAGACAAAGAAAGTTACAATTCAGACAATGGCGGAATTGATGGAATGTGAAATGCATATTTTTATTTATTTTTTTTTTTTTAAGTTTCCCATCATCCAATGTTTACACCTGGATAACCCGGAGTAGCCCCGCAGAAAAATTTCCTTCATGAAAAATCCTTAGAAGAATTTGAGTCCGATAAGGAATTAATACCGCTATAGGATTCACAAGCCAGTAATTCCAATAATTATTCATTAGTATACACTTTTCTAGACATAATGAAAACAATAAATGACAGAAATAAAGAATGTCAGTAAATTGTAAGAAACCGGAGAACAGACTGAAGGCTAAATATAAGCCGGGAATTATTGAAAAGTAGGAAAATATTTCGCGTGTGTGTGTGTGTAATGACTTATCAACAATCGGGCTATTTACGCCGGGCTATCTACAGGTTGCTAACCTTCTTTATATTCCGAACACCACGTGGTCAGCCACCCGTTCAGGAACCGGTGGATTCAACGTAGCTATTGCCGTTGCTAGGACGATATTATATTGAAAAATAAAACGGACTTAGTATATCAAGTGGAATGTTTAAAATGTCGTCCAATTTATATTGATGAAACAGGCCTAGGTTGAAGATAGATTAAAACTTCCAGAGCTTTCTAAAGCTTACAACCTTCTGAAGTTGTTCATGCTTCAAAGATACAGATATGCCGGATGATAAAAAATAGGCGAATTATTGGGTAAATAGCTGCAGCGAATGTGTTAATGAAACCATTGCTGCTGTGATACGACCAGAGAAGTCAGGTAAAAACATGGGAGTAACTGCTTGACTTGCAGATAGCCAGCGCCACTAGCGGTCGAAGAAGTTCCTACAGAGCAATAACGGAAGGCTGGCCAGCCTGCTCATTATGGCGGTTTTTGCTCCTTTCCCGCCCAGTCATCGCCCCCCCCCCCCTAAGGGATATTCTTAATATCCCCCAGCTGCAATGGACCGTTTTTACCCCCCGGGTTTCCTTCCGAACAAGAACTAGCAGTTTCAACCTCCACAATGTTCCTTATGGCTGATATATTAGACCGACGGAATTCCATCGAATCATTTTTGTGATTAACGGTTAATTAATTAATTCTCAGGACATCTTTTGCAGTATGACAGCTATGCGTTTTGTGGTTTTGACATGTAAACAAATTTTAAGTAAATGAGAAATAAAAGGAATGTGGTGAATAATTTTCCAAAAAATTAAAAAAACTGACGCAAGATATCAATACATTTGAAGAGAAAGGGCGAATCCGTAAAATCGACTTTATTTTATTTCCTGAGCCAGAAAGATGAAGGTAACACGAAGCTTCGCCTTGTTCCTCTGGTTCGCCTTTAGTTCTCTTATAGTTTCAAGGTAAAGTGAATAGATCTATCATCTATGGAAAATTCTAAGTCCGATTTCAAGAGCGAATCCCGGTTCTGAAATTCCCCTCCTAGCATATTAAAAAAACAGGCCACGAGGGCCCTGAGGGGCAGAAACTATAAAGGTATCTGATTCATGACCATACAGCACACTAGGGAGATAGTGTGTTTAGTTCCATGGTCCTGCCGCCCGATTTTCCCCTTGGAGCTTCGACTGCTAGGGTCATTAGCACGAAGGTACCCATTTATAAATTACATAAAGGCTGGATTGGCCTAGGGACAGTCAGGGATGCAAAATCCAACACATGAACGAAGACAGTAGAAGAAAAAGTCTTTAGTAGCTAGCTCGGGATTTGAACTCAGGTCCTCGAGTATATTAGTCCAGTGCTCTACCACTGAGCTAACCTCGCCCCTTTCTCCTAGCATATTATTACTCATAATCACCCGTGTAAATAAAAGTCCGACTCGGAGGAACTGCATCATCTTAGCGCGGTTACGTACATCTCGAAGAAATGGAATAGATTAGCATCACAAATGACAGGAAACTGACAGTAGCCAACTTCCACAGAAGCGGATAATTCTTAATCTGTATAAGTCAATACAATTATGTACTGAAAACGTACTTACTGTTCGACTACAGCTGAGAAGGCGCTATTCTAAACAACCAAAAATTCGTTGTCATTTTAAGTATCTTGTTTTACTAGCAAATTCATTTTACTGTTATAATCAACTGTAAATATGTGCTTCATGGTGAATAAAATTCCATTCTGTCGTGGGTTAAATCTTTCTATAAAATAAGAAATAACGATAACTTGGCTTGGCGATAAGTTGGAGGCTATGAGGAAGGTTATATAGATAGGAAAATTCAAAACAAACTGTGCATACGTCATCATGATTAGCCACAGCCATCTTGATTACCACAGCCACTCCAAACTTATTACCAATACCTTTCACCGTTTCTTAGCTTATTTTACTACAATACTATTTTACTGATAAATGCAATTTCATACAAAAAACAACCAATTAAAAAGTGGAATAAACAAAGATAAAAACCCGTTCAAAACAACAAAACAAACACTTTTTAAGTTTTAGGCGCTAATATCTCTGATTGACGTAGCCCCATCGAATATTGCTTCAGAACCTTTTTTGTAGAGAATTTAGTAAGCATTCGAATGTTTACATTCCACTTACCACGATTTCCCAACCGTTATCGAGATATTTACGAAAAATGTATGAAGATCCGAAAACTTTTCATGTCTATTAATAAAATAATTTTTTTCGCATACTACCTTAACTCAAAATATAACCAAAATTTAAACATCTTAGTTAGGATTACTTTCTAATTTCTAATTAAGATGTAGAAAATATTTCAATTGAATCCCGCGATTCTAAGTACCCACAAAAAAATAATGACTTACAAAAACATTGATTCCAATTTTCTCAGAAACGGTTACAGATATCACCTTAAAAATGGTTCATTCGTTTTCCTATGTTAAGAAACCTATAAAACAAGTACTTGCAAGCATATGAACTCAAAAACGTAAGCGTTACGATTTCTTTTTGTGCGAATTTCCCCCCAAACACTATCTTCCAGTGGGCAGATTCAGCTGGTTAACGAACTTGACCTTTCAAATTAGACGACAGATTTTTGTACCAAATTTCATCAAAATCGGGCCATTTTTGAGCTTGCAAGAGAGCGAACAGACAAGCATATATATAAATATATATATATATATATATATATATATATATATATATATATATATATATACATACATCTTTGAACCACCTATATTTTCGTGATCTATGGGGTCTGACACGAGAAAGTTTCTAGTCGGCTCTTCCGGATTGCGTCGTGAGGTCAACCTCATAAGCGGGCTCTCCCTATAGAGGTAGGGAGTAACCGCGCTAAAATTAAAACATTCAATTTCTATTGAATGCTATTTCAATCAGGTCTATTAATCAACATTCCATAGAACAAAAATTCGCCTTGGCTATCCTGAAGCACTTTCAGAATTTTGATTTCGATTTTCCAACATCAGGATTTTGTGATTTGCCCTTTCTCTTACATCTAATATATCTTGTATGTTGTGTCCCGGGGCTTTCCAGATCCCTAAAGGGCGTATTTGACCTTGCTACCTTGTGCACTCTTGGACACTTGGATCAATGTGAGTATTCGTTTATCGTTCCTTGTAATTTGCGATCTACAACAAATGCGTTACTCAGGTAAGAAGTAACTCATTCATAATATGCACGTTTTGGGGATATTCGGTCGAATGTTAAATTGGGTAACATTCAACCGAATATCCCCCCTATTAATAGGGCAAAAAGCTATTCCAAGTTTTTTTATTAGATACGGATTCTGAAATTTTTGCTAATTTCTTATCAATATTCTATGTTATTATCATCTTCGAACACTCTAATTTTATTCATTCGTCTTCTCTGAAGAGACACTTTTTTGAACTACTCCTGTGCACAAAATACGATTAGGATACAAATCTAAAATATATATATTTTTTAATTCATTTCATTCTCCATAACAATTAATAAAATCTTTTAGAATTACCGATCGATGCATGTATATATATATATATATATATATATATATATATATATATATATATAGCACGTTGTGTGCCACAAAACCTGATTTCAATTAGTTTGGGCGTCCTTGGCTATTGGAAATTTGTTTAAAGGATTGAAATATGTTACTTCAATAATCGCATTACCCAAGTAGTAATACAGGAATAACGAGTGAGTGTTATTCATTCTATAAGGGTCGGGAAAAGCTTCTTTGCAGCTTATGTAAATGCGGGAGCCATACGTAAGTTTGATCGTTACTAGGGCTCCCGCGATATGAGGAGGAGGGCTAACACTACTCAGCATAGGCCACAGTATTCCTAAATTGTTGTTGTTACAAACTTTCCCTTCATTATCCCAAACAACAGCCATCCAGCCCAACTTCTCTTTTCCATTTAAAATTTAATATTGCTGCGGGTGCTCTAATTTTCACTGCCATTATAGGAGGCTCCAGTTGAAAGCTTTAATACCACTAGAAAGGAGTGCCTTTAAAATGTTTCGTATAAAATTGCCCTAATTTCAGGTAGTCAAGGACATTATTCACTTACATTACTAATAGTAAGTCACATTTGCTCTACTATCAGCAGCCTGTGGTATAGTAGCAAGAGCCAAAGGAAAGTTCGGCCAACTTGTGGTTAGAACGAAAATTTAATATAGCAAATCCTTTGTAGAGCTCAGGTAAGAAGTTTTGGAGCAGTTATTTTCCACGTCTGTTGTTGAAATTGTTAAAAAATCCACAGTTTACTGGCTCCGAAATCAAAAACATTTCCTCTCCTAAGCCCCCATTACTTTTAAAACAATTTTTTTATACTTATCGATAATATACATCATATATAGCATTTCCAAGTCTAATTGAACCTTTTCCAAGTCAGCTGTAACCAATTACAAATCAAATGCTACCCTTTCCATGTCATCAACAACCCTTTCCATTTCAAATGTAACCCTTTCCAAAACAAATGTAACGCTACACAACTCAATTGTCACCATTTTTATTTCAATTGTAACCGTTTCCATTTCGATTGTCACTCTTCAAAATGTTTAGAAAATTTACCGTAATGGGGAATGGGCGAATTTATGGCCTCAGAACTCAAGGGGATCATTGGCACAAAGCAGTAAAGGAATGAAATTAATACAATTTTCTAAAAATGAAATGATTTTTCAGAAAATGAACTTTATCAACAGAAACAAAAAATCAACTTTTTTTCGTAATAAGAGGTGTAAATATATATATATATATATATATATATATATATATATATATATATATATATATATATTATATATATTCAATTTTTAAAAATCAATACTCATACTTAATTCTTATAAGTAAGAATATTTAGATCAAAATTTTTATTCGCAAAACTTTTATTTAAAAATGTGAAGAGAATTCTTATATAAAAATTCTAGCCGTTAGAAAGTCAAATAACTATTTGAAAACATTTTTTATAGATTGAATTCTTATATAACTTTTAAAAAAGAATTTTTTGCAAAATTTTGATAACAGTTCGGTCCCTAAAATTTTAAAAAATTTTCAAGGGTGACAATTGAAAAGGAAGTGGTAACAATTGAAATAAAAAGGGTGAAAATTGATTTGTAGGGCGTTACATTTGTTTTGGAAAGGGTTTCATGTCATTAGGAAAGGGTTACATTTGAAATGGAAAGGGTTGCTGACGACTTGGAAAGGGTGGCATTTGATTTGTAAAAGGTTACAGTTGACTTGGAAAAGGTTCAAATAGACTTGGAAATGCTATATAATACTAGGTGTATGAACGCCATATTGTACCAATTTTGTGTTCTGAGAAGGCATTACCATCTCTCAAGGCTTTCTCCCTCTCCATCGCCACCTATTCCCCCGAGACAGTCAATAGGCTTCCAACTTGAATAGATAACAACGCATTCCAACTTGAATAGATAACAACGCCAATGCTTTCTAATAATATACGGAATCGATAGTATTAATATCACATTATATTGCAAGTCGATCAAAACTATTCTGAAATTTCGTACCAAACTAGACTATAATTCCTCAATACAAGGTTCCAGAAGTACAAACTCAGATTAAGAACGTCAAGGCTCATCCATCTCTGGAATGAATATTTAAGGAGCTTCAATATTAGCGCGTTTCCTCCGTGCCTGTACAGGGTGTCTGAAAAAATAGTGGTCCTTCTTTTGTCAGATGATTCTGCATTGCGAGATAGCCCCATATTGACCCCCACAAAATTGCCCTTGAACTGTTTTTCAAGGGTCAAATTATTTTAATGCATATTTCGAATCAATGAGTCACGAGGAAGAAAAAAGTCAAGCGCACCATAGGTCGGAAATGACTCCTTATGGTCAAAATTACCAATAACAAAGTATACGTGGGCCATTCTATACGAATTGACAAATGCTGAAAGATTTTGATATATATTTTTCTTTTTACATGTTCTACTAACATTGCTTTACAAAAAATACCTTGTTTGAGTTTTTAAAAAAATAAATTCTTCTATTATAAAAATTATAAATATATGGAAAAATGCTCACCGGCATTCATTGGAGGACATTACTAATATTTTACAATTGACAGGAATTCCTTCATGAAGTTATTCTCGGAGCTTATAAAGACCTCTTTGCCATAAGCTTTCAACCAATCGCTGAAATTACTCATTGGGGATTTCACAGGTCACGTATGATTTTCATGAACATGAGGTCAATTTTGCGGGGGTCAATATGGGGGTTATTTTTCCGATCTCGCATTGGAGTATCATCTGGCCAAAGGATGATCATTATTTTTCTAACTCCCTGTACAAGTTTCTTCATTCACATGAAAATACCAGTCAAATTCAAGAGGGTTTGCACGAACCAGCCTCGGGTCAGCTTAGTCTATCAATATTTCACACCTTAAAACTCCCAGCTAGTATTACTTTGGAGTTAGAACAAGGCCATAGATAGAGGGTTCGCACGAACCAGCCTCGGGTCAGCTTAGTCTATCAATATTTCACACCTTAAAACTCCCAGCTAGTATTACTTTGGAGTTAGAACAAGACCATAGATTGTCTATATATATTCTCCCATTAATTTTTCTCGTTTAATTCTTTTGGGGAAAGATTAAGTTTTTGTTTTTATTTGTTTGTATTTTGTGAGAAGAAGCATCGGACAGGAAGGCAATGAGAATCGAGTCAGCACAACTCAACATCAGCAGTTAGACCTGCAGTGCGCTACAATTCCCACGATCCCCCAATCCTACCTGCTTATATACGCTGGAAGAATCCTAGCCTCTCTCATCACTCTTCCCGTACAGATCGGTTGAGCCTCTCCACTACAGTACTTAAACGCTGCCCATAATTTATAGTCCCCTAATCTCCATCACAATGTTTCAAATGGAGTAGAGTACCTTATAATCGAGTTTAATCCCTTAAGGAAAAAAATAGACCCCGCAGTGTGTGTAGGAAGTGCTTACGTTTTTAAGAAAAAACTACAATTTCGAATTTTTGCTTTATTACTTGGTGTCAAGTACTTTAAAAAAAAACGTGAAATTCAGTCCAATTTAGCTGAATCCATAAAAAAAAAATTCGAAGAAGTTTCATAAGTTAAGAAATTGTATTTTATTTTAGTTTTGCGCTATTTTGGTGATTTTTTGAAGGGGTCCCCTATTATCTTCATAAGCACTCTCAATTCCAACCAATAACTTTTAGAAACACTGTTTTTTTCTGTCAGTTTAAATACCATGTTAGCTCTCTTTTTTTTTGTTTCAACATTAATTATTAGACTTGAAATTATATACCTATTACATGCAATCACTGTCTGAGATTAAGCACTACTTCAGATAACTTAAAGGATTCTAATTGCTTATATCTGGCAGTGCTTTTAAAATGTACTTCCTAGAGTTTTACTTTGATTGCTTTTTCCTTCTAAGATGTAAAATAAAAAATTCCAAATGGTAATATCTTCAAATCCTTTTCAAGTTTATATTTCTATTTGATTAAATCTGAATTGGCTATTTTCTCTTGAATAGAGATTTATTCCCTCTAAAAGGAGGAATATTATATGGCTTTTTCCTTTGTATAAAAACATTTCAGTTTTGAATCATAATATCAGGAGAATGAGATTGAGGGTCTGAAAGCTCCCCCCCCCCTTGGAATTATTATAATCAGGCGTTGATCTGAAATTTAAATGAGACGAGGGTCTAAGGTCGGCATGTCAGAGATCCGGCTATTTTTCGCCGCTTTGACCAGGGGCTTCTTCTTGACTCTTTGACTCGGAACTCCTCGACTCCATTCAGAGCTTCCGCCTCTCACGCCCTATGATAATTCCTTCTCCTTCAGGGGAAACATTGTCCCTTCCCTTATCCACTTCTGGCAACAGCATCTGCATCCGTCCAACAGCCATATTATTATTAGTGAATTTTCAAATGGATGTGGTTAAAGTGCATGTAGAAAAATTTAAACGAATATTCTTTCAATATTAAACGTTCATTTGACTTTGAGAATAGATAAAGGAAATATTTACATAATGTGATTGTGGTAGTTTAGGGTTGAATAGTTTCTTAAAAATTTTGTTTTCAATTTTTATAGTAAGGGGATATATTTAGGTTTGTATTCAGGCTTAATATTGACATATTTTATATAAAATTAAAGTAAAAATATTCACTATAGGAAGAAAAGAAACATTTCAAACTCTGAATAAAATTATAAATAACGGCGAAATGATTCAATGAAAATAGAATTTAAACAGAGAAAGAGTTATCGGAAAAGTTGATAATTCATTTTCAGAAAATTAGCATTTGCGGGGAATATAATTGCGAATAATCTGAAAATGACTTTGCCGTGTTCAATTAGAGATATAATTGGAGTTCTGAAATAGGCATTTATTAATTGAATAATTACTGCGATTTTTAGGCCCAATTAATATATTCCATATTGCCATTATAGATTCGTTATTTCTCAATTTTGTTTATGTGAATGGATTTTGCTTTTCCCTCGACTAAACTCACTAAATAACCGTCAAAACTAATAATTGAAGTGGCGCAAGAAAATATTCATATTCGTACTTTGCCATACGTCCATGATGGGGCTCAAAAGGAGTAAGTATACCCGAAGTCAGTATACTTTGTTTGCCTTTGTAACGAAATACCTATAAAAATTTCACATATAATGAGAGAGCTTATTTTGAAGAAAAGTAAAGTTGGACTTTGGATCATGATTATTTTCTCAAGAGTAGTAGTTAACACTTTCGATGCGGATAGCATATTTCGATCAATGTCATAGCAAGCCCCGTGGTCTGATAGCCACTTTCCTAACAACGGCAAAGCATTCCTCGCACAGTCGGACCGATTTAGGAGAGCGAAATTCTGATCACTCTTGGTCACTTTTGTAATCGAATGAAACACTTAAAAGAGATAAGTAGTGAAGATTTGGAGCTATTAAAGATTGAATTTGGACGAGCAAAGATTTAACCTTAGCTTTAATTTTTGCAATTTGATCAAAATCCCCTCCCTCTTCACCAACCACAGTCAATTTGTTAAAAACATATTGCAAAACGCCGGCGTTTTTGTCTGACAAATTATGTTATGTCCGCTAAACGTCAAACAGCTCTTTTCGTGGAATCACGCATGTACCTAAAAATTGATGTTGTTTAAAAAGTTGGTTAAGGTTAGTTACAAAATAATTATGCATCAACTCCCATTATTCCAGAGAACATGTTTTGTTTGAATTCATCTAGCCTAATTTTGCAAATTATGTACACTTCTGTACTTTTAAATTTGACGCGTTCAAAGCAAGTACTACTTTCTAATGTTTAAATTCTTAATTATTACTTAAATATTAAAAATAATATTAACGCTTACTATTTAAATGGATGCTTATGCTTGGAGATTACCTTGTAGCCCTTCACTATCGCACGAACAACTGTTTACATGCTTATTAATGAAGATTCTCGGATAGAATCTTCGGGCTCATTCCTTACTTAGGTCCTTCAATAAAGCCTTCTTCAGGCATTTGCTATCTCCATCTGTTTATTAAGGTGCGAATTCAAGGTTAACAAGCTATCCAGAATCCATACATTTGATATCATTTTAAACTTGTACAAGTGTTCCATCCACCATAATGAGTTTCATATTACAATTTCTTTTCCTAGTAAAAGGAATTATCTTAGCCTTTCCAGGGCTAACAGAGAACCCTCGATCAAAAAACTATCTCTTGACCATCATACTGTAATCAAAAAGAGCTCTAAGGAGGTATTCAACCATTATTGGTCACAAAAGTGTCGATAGAAAGCCTCCTTGTTGAAATTCCTGGGCCACGCGAAAATACAGGGCTTGCAAGAATAGAACATAAATATTATGGTGAAGAATATTTATTCGGTAAATAGGTTTGCCTTAGATGATACAAGGATTCTGGGTTGTGTAAGAGATAAGCTTTCCATTCTTTCAAACAATTTTGGTTAGATCTACGGAGCTATTCTGTTTCCATCAATATTGATAGAGAAGTAACCATAAGTAATTCCAAAATATTGTATATATTGAGAGTAATCATCATGAGAGAACGTTTTAAAAATTGGTTTCAAACCATCATTGATCCTAAATAAACGAAAATGTCTGTGTGTGTGTTTGAGCTCTATAGCAACCACAGCGATAGTTCTTGTAGTACAACGTGCCCAATTAATAAAAAACAAGTGTTTTATTTAATATAACCAAAAAATAGTTCATCAATACTTTGCTTTATTTTATTTTTTAAATTACTGATGACGGGTGTTTTTAGCTAATATATATATATATATATATATATATATATATATATATATATATTTAAATTTTAAAGTCCAGTTGTACATAACACAGAACAAGTTTGGAAGAGGTTACCACCCTTTTCAAGCCCCTTGGGAGTTTGAACCGATGGCCTTAGTGACGAAGTACTCCGGGCCTTAGGCTCCTGAATACTCACTCCCACCGGGCATCTTTTCTTAATAAATATAAACCATGCGTTTTATTTGAAGTTTAAATATAAAAAAACATAACTATTTATGTATTTTAAAATTGGCGGATGGTCATATATTATATAAAACCTTTAATTTTTTATACGTTTCTTATTAGCTTTACTTAAGACTTGGCAGAGCCTGCGGAAGGTCTTCCTGCTTTTTTCTAAAGCGGTTGCTTTTCAGAGGATTATTCTCACATGAAGAGTGTTCCTAGCATTTTTCTTTCAGCAGATATTTATGGAGTATCACATATTTATAAAAATATTCATGTAAAACTTGCCTCGACTATACATTTTCAGTAATACTGTGGATACGGGAAAATCGCTCTGTTTGATTAGATTCAGGTAGGTTGTGAGGTAACGGGGAAGGGGGGGGGGTAGAAAACCCATAGCTTGTTTCTGGAAGCGGGGGGGGGGGGGGCGTGCGGTTTCATTAGAGGCACCCCCGAAAACTCTCTCTTTTTATTTCCTTCCGTTTCTGCTTATTTTTATTGTCTCCGTTTTTTACCTACCTTTTTTCTTCGGAGAACTTTGAAGCCGGTCCTAGTGGCTCCCTCCCGTTTCAAACACCCAGGCCAAGGTGCAAGATATTCCCTTCTTTATTTAGACTTTTCCCGCGAACACTATTTCCACTTTTACCATTCCTTAGATGAAAGTACCATTTTTGACTGTTTAGCAAACTTTAATTTAAATTGGTACCTGAACCATCGATGAAAGATATATAAGGCTTTTCTCCAAGAACTCGTGGATTCAACTTTTAGGAGTCTTAGTGGCCTGAGTTCGATTCCACCTACAAATAAGGGAGCACCTACATTGGTCCCGATCCGATAGCCAACGACTGTCGGAAGAAAAACAAACACATGCATCTCAATGGAGGTGCCTACTTTGGTCCCGACCCGACTCGATCCGATCCCATGCTTAGGCTACCAATTCTCGGCCGTTCAAACTTCTTCGTTTCTAAACCGATTTCGGACCGACGACGCAAAATGGCTCCAAACCACATAATGTGTATCAAAAAGGTCTACCGACCCTACATCTTAACCAATTTCAATGCACTTTTTTTCTTTTTTTTTTTATGAAAGCTAATAAAATTTAGAACAAATTTGTACAATTCATATTTTCGTTTTTTGTTTTTCTTGTTTATTAAGTTACGTGGAAAGGTGTTTATAACCATACAATGTTTATAACTTTCTAATTTTTATAATCTTCCAGTGCTTATATCCTTCTACCTACCTTTCTTATAAATAACTAGCTGAATACCCGTGCTTCGTCACGGCAGATAAGTAGTTATTTTATTGCGTTAAATAATGTTTTATTAAAATTACGTTACTATACAATTCTGTGCAGTTTATTACAGCACGGTTCCCGTCATACTATACTTTATTCAATAGGCGTTAAAATTTAAAAGTTTATGTTTCCAAGAAGTCATATGGTAACACCCAATATATTAACGAGTATTACCAAGGTTATAGGCGAGAAGGCATTGTTTCCAGATATTATAACCTCGCCTGGAAAACCTAAGGATATGCCATACATCACGGTTTGACGGGGACTGTCCCGGTATTTTGCAATTGTTTCGGTGCCCCGCCCAGTTTTATCAATGTCCCGGAGAAGGCTGTAAGATGTAAAAAGTAATGAATTCATGTTTATAAGAATCTTTTTTAAATCGGTTACTTTTCTACAATTAACATTTTTACTACTGCTCACAGTGTCAAAGAAATGAGAAGTAATCTAACTGTAAAACGCTGGAACTACCCGCTCAGCGCTGCCAGACACTACTATTTGGCTGAGAGATTGTTTTAAGAAAATCAAGTAGCAAAAAAAGTTCCGTTCTTATTTTTAAGGTTTGGGTAGACAAACAGTTCAGCATCCCCCCTTCCCGTTACTTGCTAGGCTTACAACTCACCATTTTGCTTATAATTTGTACTGTTTTTATTCCCAACCCCCCGTGGTATGCCCATCCCATATTAATGTGTCGCGGTTTAACTCTCCAAAAATATGGCAAGCCTATCTGACGGGAGCAGGGAGAAAAGAAACGCAATTAAAACTCTATGAGGGACAGTTAATTTCTAGTAATTCAAGGTCTGCCATCATAGTTGAAATTAACCTCAATTAGAAATAATACTATGAAATAGATAATGTAAGGTAACAGCTGTTCTTTATCGTCCTAGCAATGCAGGCTGCCTAGGCTTGCCTTCTCTAACCAACTCAAACTTTAAACCCCCCTAAAAATGCTTAAAAATACGAATATCAAAAAATCCTTTCTTAGCGAGCGCCTACGTTATATAGGGAGTGTCCATGCAAAATTTCAAAATTTTCTGTCGAGCGGTTTGGGCTGGGCGTTGATAGATGAGTGAGTGAGTGAGTGAGTGAGTGAGTGGAATTTGACAAATATATAGTAGATTATAAAATGTTATACTAATGCTTCTCTTATCGAAGTGTAACAGTTAAAAAATTACAGATATACTAAGATTTATTTTTTCGGGACTGATATACTTCCGGAAGATTGATTGGCCTCTCAACTCGTCCTACATTCCTCCGATATTCAACCTAATCGAAGGTTTCTATACCTATTAGGTGGTATATCTTGAATTAATCACTCATTTTAACTCCACTAAGAGGCCATTACTTAAGAGCTCGAATTGCATCGGTGTCTCACGTTGGGCGCTGTCGGCCGTTGTCGGTCAAACGAAATCGGATCGGGAGAAATAAGGATATAATCTAGGTGCAGCCTTAGGCTATTCCTTAGAAACAAATTAGCTCTGTCCTGGATAAACCTTCAGAAACCCCGTCCAAAAATATGGTTTTATGTATAAGTGGATGTTAAGTTTAAATAAATAAATTTTACTTATACACAAATAAAATTAAATGTGCGCTATTTATTATTCATTTCTTGTTGGGGTTACTTTGAGTGTGACAAATCTTGTGTTTCTGTCGTTGATGACCTCAAAGATTGACACGCCTTAAATCCAACCAAAAAAACAATCTTGTGTTCCATAGTGCTTGCCGTGCTCACCAACACTGCAGAAGAGATGAAAATGATGATAAGAACATTGCTGGAAGAGTGCAAAGATGTGGGTCAAACAAAGCTAATGACAAACGCGAAAAAGGTGAATATTATCGTTGGAAATCATCAGCTAGAATATGTAGACGAATATATATACCTTGGGCAGCTTGTCTCATTTGCCAACAAGTCGCAGAATGAATTGGACAGAAGAATATCAATAGGATAGGGAAAGTACTGGGCACTTAGAGAAATAATGAAAAACAATCTCCCGAAAGAAGTTAAAAATGTAGTCTTTGATACCTGTATACACCCTGCCGTCTCCTATGCTAGTCAAACTTGGACCTTAACTGAAGCCCAATCAAGAAAATTGATAACCCGGCAAAGGTCAGTAGAAAGGAGTATGACAAACATAAAAAGGAAGGACAAGGTTAGAAGCAGTGTCATCAGAGAGAGGACAGGTCTGAAGGATATAATCCATCAGGTTAGGAAGCTAAAATGGGAATGGGCTGGTCACGTATTAAGAAGAGCAGATAAGAGATGGTCAAGGTAGGTAACTGTTTGGACACCCTATGGTCACAAGAGGCGACGAGGAAGACCAATGAAAAGATGGAGCGACTTCTTCAAGACGATGGCTGGTCCATTATGGTGGAGATTGGCGAGAGACAGAGATGGCTGGAAGGAGAAGTGGTTGCAGATAGGAACCTCGGCTTCCCATTAGGCTGGTCACCTGGGAAAGTCTAGACCTGTACTCCTTCATGGAAGGCCTATGTACTAACTCAGAGAAGGATTTCTAAGACTGAAGTTGTATATTTGTTTTTCATTTATTTATTTATGACGGCTTGTAAATATTTACTGTAAAATAATTTGATTTGTAATTGAGTTATGAACATAATAAAAGGCTTTATTATTATTATTATTATTGTGTTCCACAATTCGTTGAATACAATTATTTCTTATGAAATCCAGATAGTTGCTAATATCTGCCAGAGTTCTTTTGCGCCTATTAAATAAACGTTTCTCTCTGCAATCCGGTCCTTTTGAGTAGTTCTGATTCCTCCGAAGAGCCTTATTCGTGTTTTACCAGTCGATATGAATATGGAAATGATGTTCCGTAAATATCATAACATCGCCAAAATATCTGACTCAATATTATTTTTAGTACAAGTAAAAACCATATTTCACTATTAAAAAAAAAAGTCTTAAAGCCTACCGTTGTCTTACCTTAAGCCCAGAAAGATAAAATGGTGACGGGTAACTTTATAAAGAAAGAAATAACGAAATCCTATTAGAGAAGTGATAAGTGATAATACTCAAGCTATTTCAGTGCCGTCCTGTGGAACCAGTGGAGTGGAACGGGCTCCGCTCCACGGGCATCTAACCTCGCACAATGGTGTCGACAGGGGAAAAACGTCCAAGACCGAAAGTGTTCAATCGAGTTTGAACTAATATGTTTTTATACCTAATGAGTTGTAGAATACTGCTACAATGTTGCTTTTGAGTTTTATTAATAGTTTCGACCACAAAACACCTTTTCCTTGGCATTTTTCTTGCCGAGTAAAAATCTCACAGTTTTTAGACAACCAAAACCCCATTTTACACCACTTATAGCATTCCTGAAATGTTTTTCTTAGTCTAAATCTAATCTTCAAAAATAACTATTCTATCGAATTGGTAGTGGTCTCAGAGAGACAGAGACCGCGCGCGCGAGAGAGAGAGAGAGAGCGAGAGGGTGAGGGAGGGAGGGAGTGAGGAGATTGAAAGAGAGGAATGATTCGATGCCGACCTACTTGGCCCGGTATCTGGTAGAGATTGTCATGTCCTGGATCTAAAGCAGCGCCTTTATACATCCAACACTTAGGAGGAATCTCAACTCAAGGGCGGCAAAATGTTGTCTCATTTTGGGCTGGAGTATCTTCTCCACGAAGGGCGATAAAATACTAACACATGCACTAGATGTTCTTCCATGCCAGGTTGGTACTGAATTCTCAGTTACATCTAGGCTACCTAATTAGACCTCCCGCCTACATCAAGGTAGTTTCATGTAAAAGAGGCATGATGTATCTGCTGCACACCCGGGCAAACAGTGGCTTCATTTTATTCTAGTTTGAATGGGTTACGGTTATAACTGAACGCCACGAAGGGTGTAGGAACTGGAAGTGGATTTTACGTTGTCCGCTGTTACACAGATACCGAGGACATATTGATGGGACTTTCAACATCAAAGTGACGTTCTTAGATTATTGTAGGAATTGCTGGATGGCGGCAAACGATGTTCAGAAGGATGAAGAGAGTCCAAAATTTCGTCGGGTATTTTATTTTTTAAAGAACGTTTTCAGGGACTAAGCCCAACCTTGTTCCTAGACTCCAAGTCTAGACTCAGAGTCTAGGAGCAAGGCTCGGCTGAATGAGAACGTTTGCATGGGCGTTGAAAATGGGGCTTAGTCCCTGAAAACGTTTTGCAAAAAATAAAATGCCAGTTGTATTGATATATATATCAATCACTAAGCAAACGAAATACATTATCTAGTCCTCAATGCGTTTCGCATATTAATTGTTTACGGGCCAACAAGTGCAAATGTTTATGTCTCTTAGGGTTAGTATCTCCTCCTTCATAAGTCAGCAGACTCGGAGGATATGAATAAATGTCGTATCTTCGGTAAGTAAGATACCTGATCCAGGAGGCAGATAATGACCTGAGGCTTTCTAAGAAATTGGTCATTAAATTAGCTTTAGGCTTGGTAGGTTAACTGTTCTAAATTTATGGTAATGCTAATATCAGAGAGAAGGAATGAAGATTAATTAAAGAGAAATATACTTAGAGGCTCAAAAGAGATAGAGAAAGAGAGTAAAACAATAAATGTGGGAGAAAGAGAATGTACAAAGAAGACAGACAGACATAGGGGAGGGTGAGTTAGACAATCCTGGTTAGACAAAGAAGAATCGGGAGAGAGAGAGAGTGAGAGAGAGAGAGAGAGAGAGAGAGAGAGAGAGAGAGAGAGGGAGAGAGAGAGAGAGGACGAGGATGAAAGCAGTGTGCTCCCTTCAGCCATCTTAGTCTAGTGGTGCTTAAACCGGATCTAGGCTATAATTCTTGCCTGGAACTTCTTGGCGGCAAATGTTTCTTCTTTCAGGTCCCCAAACTCCTTCCCCTAAGCCGTCACACCCGCCCCTTTACCCCCGGCATAGGAAGGGCATTATGTTCCAACCTCCGTCACTTTCCTCTCAGGACCTACCCAAATCCGGACATATATCTCATTTCCGAAATCCCAAATCTGGGGGAAACATGTTATTCCAGAGGGAACTCCGATTCCGGTTTATGAATTGAATCGGATTCCATAGTGAATGTTTTCTGTTGATATTTCATCCAACTGGGAATGAATTTCCAAAATATCTATTATTTCCAGGACAGGGCTGATGCATTTTATATTTTCGAAAGAAAATCCACTAGCCCTAGTGGGAATCGAATCCACCACCTTAGGCACGGGGATTTTGTTATTATGGTGTGTTTTAGATTAACAAAATTCGGAAAAGTACAGCTAATTCTCAAATTTATCTCTCTACATTAGCGAAGGACAGTGTTCTAGCAATATTCACGGATTTCTCTACCCAGTAATCTTAGAAAATATAACCAATATTACAATAACACTAGAATATTAGTAAGAAACATCCTAAAATTTAATTGACATAGAAATATGATCTTTTTTTGATTTAAGATAAATCTAACTGCAATTATAACCACATTTTTTATTTTTTTTATATATTACATAGGAAAAATATTGTTGCAAAAGAAACGAAGGAATCTGAAAGCAGAAAGGTCTGATGTTTCAAAGATTATTTGATTAGAGGAGCAAATTTGACTAATAATAAGTAAGAAGTAATATGACTAACAAACTCATATCTGTTGGGATGGAATTACTTACTTACTTACTTACTTACTTAACTGGCGCACAACCCATTGCTAGGTCAGGGCCTCCTGGATCAGCTTCCGCCAGCTGTCCCGATCTTGTGCAGCAACCATCCAGTTCTGTACGCCTAATAGGGTCCTAGCGTCACGTGCAACTCCATCCTTCCATCGGAGCTTCGGCCTCCCACGTCTTCTGCTTCCATGGAGCACTTCTTCCATTGTCTTCCTTGGCAGTTCTGCTGGATTCATTCGAGCAACATGACCGGCCCATCGGAGTCTTCCCACACGGATGAAATGGACAACATTTTTTTCTTTGTAAGCCTCATACACCTCCAGGTTAGTTCTTCTTCTCCATGTCCGGCCATCGCATACTCCTCCCAAAATGGATCGCAGTATCCTTCTTTCTTGTATTAGGAGTACCTGCTCATCCATTTTGGAGATGGTCCAAGTCTCTGAGCCGTGTGTCAACACTGGTCGTATGATGGTTTTATAAACCAGCAATTTTGTTGACCTATTTATTACTTTACTCCTGAGAAGTCTCCTGAGGCCAAAAAAACAGCGAGTGGATTCAATAATTCTAGATTTTATCTCGTCTGCTATGCTATTGGCTATGTTTACATTGCAGCCAAGGTATGTAAATTCTTTAACTTTCTCAAATGAGTAGGAGCCAAATTTTACATTTTTCCCTGGCTGTGCTTCCTGCCCTATTGCCATAAATTTAGTCTTAGAAACATTAATTTCTAGGCCCAACCTCCTTGCAGCTTGGTCCAAAGCTTGAAATGCTGCCTGCACATCAGCAAGGGTTCTCCCAACTATGTCTAAATCATCTGCGAAACCCAGTAGCTGGACAGCTCTATTGAAGATAGTCCCGTTGGTTTGAATGCCTGAATCCCGTACAGCTTTTTCAAGGACCAGGTTGAACAGCATACATGCCAAAGCATCACCCTGTCTCAGACCTTTCCCAGAAACAAAGGATTGGCTAATACCAGCCTTCACGCTCATCATGCACTCTACTCCATCCATTGTTGCCTTACACATGCGAATCAGTTTTTTGGGGATATTTAGCTCTTCCATGGCGGAATATAATTTGTCCCTATCAACGCTATCATAGGCGCTTTTGAAGTCTATGAAAAGGTGATGGGTAGTGATATTATATTCTCTGCTCCTTTCAAGTATCTGGCGGAGGGTAAACACCTGATCAGTAGTGGATTTTCCCTTTCGAAATCCACATTGATACGGCCCGATAACTCTCTCCGCAATCGGAATGAGCCGTTCATAGATGATTCGAGACAAAATTGTATAGGCAATTGGCAAGAGAGAAATTCCTCGATAGTTTTCACAGGATTGCTGATCTCCTTTTTTGTGAATGGGATAAATTAGCGTTTTTTTCCAGGCTCGGGGCATTGACTCTTCCGTCCAAATGTACAGCAAAAGGTCCTGTATGCATTTCACTAAGTCGGGTCCTCCTTGCTTCAAAAGCTCTGCTGAGAGTCCATCATACCCGGGTGCCTTATTATTCTTAAGATTGTCCAGGGCTACAATTATCTCTTCCTCATCGGGGGGGGGGGGTCATCAGGTAGAGCATCTTCTTGACGTTCGTTCGGAATGTATGTCACTCCTGCCACCCCCAGTTGCTCCTCAAAGTGCTCTTTCCATCTTTCTAGAATTTTTGCTTCTTCTGTTAAAAGGGTCCCATCCTTGCTTTTGCAAGCATTCGACCTAGGTTTGAAAGGTTTTCTTCCCTGGTTAACCTTCTGGTAGAAGTCGCGGGAGTCATTGCGATCTCTCAGCTCCTAAATCTCTACAAGTTCACTCTTCTTGGCTTGTCTTTTTTTCCGACGATGAGTATGCTTTTCAACCCTTCTCAGCCCAGGGATGGAATTATGTGTAGATATTGTAATGACTGGTAAGAAGTCCTTACATGATCTACATCTATTTGTCCGATAAAGGCAAAAAATAGAAAAAAAACCTAAAAAAAAATTAGCAGGATCTCCCTTTTAACCTTCATAATCTAGGTCCAAGAACTTTTATCATAATTTAACGTTATGAACCATCCATTTTGTTACTCGGGAAACTGAAATTTCATTATTACCAATTCAATTTAATTTGTAGCAAACTTCCCACTTATATTATTACAAGGTAAATTATTACAAGAAGAGCTGGACTGTCCCGAACTCCTCGCATCAATCCCTTTGCACCAGACTCGCCACTCTGCTTTTAGACGCGTAGTATCTCGAAGCTGTGGACTTTTTTAAAAACTTTTTCAATGGTGATGTTTCCACAAAGTCAGTTCATATTAGTATATAGCTGTGAGATTATATTTTATATATTTATTTTATTTTTTTGTCTTTCCATTTGTTTTTGTTGTTTGATAATTGTTGTATATTTATTATTTTTCAATTTTTGTATGTCTTCAATTTGATTTGACCGAGGCTGTAATTGCTGTAAATGATAAATAAATATTTTCGAATCCATCCTACGATCAATAGAAGTACTTCTCAACTTTCTCAAGTTCAAGGTAGCCCTTCCTTCATAAATCAGAATTTACTCCTCTTCCTCCCAAAATTACTTATCTCAACAAATGAGTGTTTCTTTTACGAGTAGGTAACTAAATAAGTAACCGACAACTAATGCATTTTGAACCACCAAGGGGAGCTCGAGGCCAGTAAAATGATCAGCATTCTAAAAGTTTTGGCTTTTCCGAAACTTTGGACCCAGTTCCCCCCAGTTGAAATCCGAAACCCCTGCGGGAGAATAGCCCCAGGTTGAGAAACACTCATCTATTCTTTCATTTTCCTTTTATGTAAAATGTTCATAATACGCATTCTAAAAGTATTTCAGGGTATTTTTTATATGCCAGATGTGCATCGATAATAAACCCCAATTAATATATATTTCTACTTTTTTTTTTTTTGGACTAGTCATTAGATGGCCAAGGGTAATTAGAGAATGGTCAATGCGGAGTCAAGTTAATTCTACTTCTCTTTTAAGACTACATTTTGAGCGCAATGATGAGTGTCTTATTATTTGTTTTATTTTCTGCTGTTTGGTGTCGTTGACGGGCCCCCATAATGTCAGCTTATTTCTGAGTATTATGTTGTAAAATCTTGGTAAGTTCCGTGATATATTTTCATGTTTGTGATGCTGTCTGTTTATCAACAGGGCTTCGCTGTGAGAAACTAGTCTTTAGATAATTTCCACATGCTCTGGAAGCCATACTAGAATTAAACTGTTGGAAGTGAATTTTATAAATTATTTAATATATTCGTAAGGCTATAACCCACAAAACGAACCTCTGAACGACTATCAATGAGAATCTTTTCCCTACTTCTTCAGTGGGAATCTGAGTATACAAGTTGTTTTTAGCTTAACAAGAAATTAAGAGTAAAGCATCTTTTCAAACTTGATGTACTTGTTAGGCGTTCCATCTGCCTGTTGCAGAGAACGATACAGCTATGCTCCGTATGTAAAAAGGTAAAGATGGAAGGGTACAATTTGGTGACCTGTGTAGGTGAACAAAAAAATCCGATTCGTTAGAGGATAATAGTGCATATAAAGTTTATAGAGATAACGTTAATTGATACAAAGTTAGTGAGACTTTCAGTCCTTCTAAATTCTTATTTTGAGCTACAATACTTGCAATGTCTCCTTGTCAATGTACAAAGTAGAGATATTACGCAATAAATTCTTGTCGACAAACATCAAGTGTGACAAATGTCGCTTGTGACAAATTCGTTCGAACAAACGTCACTAATAAATGGTTTTAATAGACGTGAAATCTAAAATTATAGTTCATTGCATAAAAAATTCCCCGGAATCCTGAATAATTTTCTGGAAATTTTCACAAAAATATTTAAAGAGTGTGAAGTGAAATATTGAAAGTGTCGTATTTTTAGTCCCATCCTATCCCTCTTTTCATACAAAAATAATCCAAAAAGCGACCCCTGAAAGTTACTTAAAAAGTAATGAAACTCTGAAATAATAAGTACCTCCTGCTAAATCCAGCCTCGAGTTGTAAGAATACAGAAAAGAATTCTGAAGAAATGCTTTTTCCTAAAAGGCACCTTGAAGACAGATCCTTTCTGAAATTATAATACCTCAATATCTCCAATGCTTTTGATACAGCTTGTCGTTTCTATATATTTCCGCATTAACGCATATCATATCAGGAATCGTAATATTTTATATGCATGAGTTTGTGCAAATACACACACATATATATATATATATATATATATATATATATATATATATATATATATATATGTATGTGTGTATATATAGACTCCGCTTCGGAGTCTATGCGGGCCAATGATGTAAGGGCTCCGTGGGCCAATAGGGCTCGACGGCTTTCTTCTTAGTTCGTCAGTCTTCTGTGGTTCATCAGTGATCCGTGTAGGACACTGGTGGTCGTCTTCAGTCCATGGTTCACTTTTTAAGGATGGGCCGCCAAATGTCCGGGAGGTTGAGGCCATCTTCCCTATTGAAGTTCACCGGATGCTTGTGTATTTCGATGGCTTCTCTAAGTAATGTTCTTGTCTTGTTGTTCTCCTTGGCTAGGGTCTTGACTCAGTCGAATAAAACTTCCTTGGGGCACTCTTCTCCGTGTGTTGCCACCGCAGAAGTTTTGGTGCGTCCCAGCCTGTAGTCAGCAGCGTGTGGTCCAATCCGTGTGGCTACCTTCTTGCCTGCTTGACCTACATACACCTTCCCACAGTCGCACGGTAGAAGGTAGACACCCTGATTTTGTAACCGCTGCTTATCCTTACTCGTCCCGAGACAATCCCCTATCTTGTTGAGAGGCTTGAAGGCGACATCTATCTCCTCTTTTCTGAAGAGTCTGCCCAGCCTCTCGCTGACACCGCTTACATAAGGCAAGGAGATTCTGGTTTTTTGGTTCGTATCCATCCGGCTGTTTTTCTCCCGGTGTCGGCTTTCCACATCCTTGATTGTTCGAGAAATTATTTTTCGATCGTAACCATTGCTGATTAGATCCTTGGTCATCTGCTTGAATTCCATCCTAAGGAGAGTCTGGTTACTGTACAAGCTGATGGCTCTATGTGCGAGTGTCTTGACTATACTAATTTTGTGTTCCCTGTGATGGTGTGAGTCCGAGTGTAAGTATCTCCCTGTGGCCGTGGGTCTTCTATAAACTGTGTGATCCAGTTCACCATGATTTCCTTTGATGATCATGACGTCTAAGAAAGGCAATTTTCCGTCCTTCTCCTCCTCGACGGTGAACTTGATAGCTGGGTGCATGTTGTTCATTAGCTGGAGGATTTTTTTAAGTTCCTCTTCCTCATGCTGCCAAATTGCGAGAACATCGTCCCCATATAACAAGTATAAACCCTTGAGAATGGCCGGAAAAGCCTTAAATAAAGTATCGAATAAGACCATTTATCAATATATTACTTCGTCAATAGATAGAACATGTTGGTTCGCTAGTTTGCTCCGATTTTTATATTCGATGGTTGGACATAGTAGGCACGATGCGGTCTAAAAATCAAATTCTAAATTTAATTCAGGTGAAAAGAGTAACGGTATAAGTAGTGAGAAATGTTGAAGCGCCGTTATTTTTGTTATTCGTGAGTTCTGAGACATGAATTCGACACTGTTATACCGGGTCAACGTCAGAATGGACAAATGAAGGAAACACGCTCGAAGTAATTTTAAGCTTAAGTTTATTCTCATTATTTACTGGAATAATTATTTTAATCCCTTAACTGGTGGCGTGCATATATCGTAACATAAATGATCACGTCGCATAGTGGGGTATAGGACTGATTTTCCTTGCCAAAAATATTATGATGTTTAATTCATTTTCTTTGATCATATACCCTGAAAAATGGGTCATGTTTGATTTCAGTAATGGGTTTTAAGGCAGTACAAGGATTTTATTGTTTTAAATGATTAATAATTGTTAGGTATAATACGTATATTGTTTTGAAGTCACTATAAATGTTAACAGATGACACACACTCACGCAGACACTCCTACACACACTCACCCAAATACGCGCAAGCACGCACGCACGCACGCACACTCACACACACACACACACACACACACACACACACGCACACACGCGCACACACACACACGCGCACGCACACACACACACACACACACACACACACACACACACACACACACACACACACACACACGCGCGCGCACACACACACACCATTTCCTTGAAATCACTGAGAAAGTATTGCCAATTTTGAATAAGCATCCTTTTATTTATTTTTACGGGATGGGAGCTAGCTTTTTTTTGTATCCTTCAATATATCAGCAGCTTGAGGATTACCTCCAGAATTGCATGTTTGTAGCATACAGTAATTTCCCTGCCGTCTGTAGTAGTATGTAACTTTTCTCTTTTACTGTCTTCGACTCCGCTCACTGGATTCTTCGAATCTATAAAATGGTTGCCAATGTCTCATTTAAAATTAAGGTTCTTTTTTTACCCATGATATCAAATACATTTTGTCTAGTCTTTATTTCGACTCCGGAAAACAACAAACTTAAGAAATGCATTCATGAACTATGACATTAACTGGCATGTACACGCACATCCGCGCGAATCCGCGATTTCTGATTATATATTCTTAAAGCTGAACACTTCCTTACAATATTGATAGAAAAACAACTGGTTTGAAATGCTTGGAAGTATAACAAAAACCTTCGAGTTATGTCAAATTTGACGTTAAAAAGGCCAAAAGATTTTATATTTTCTTTTGTGGTTAAACTAATTAACAAATAGCCTAATTATTGCTACAATAAGTACTCTCGTTTATCTGCCTTAGAGTGATCCATAACCAAAATTGCAATAAAAATTCCAAACTCGCGAAAAATAAATTTTTTACAGAGATAAATATACGGAGGAGAGTTAACAAGTCAGTGTCCTCTTAAAAACTGTAGACTTTGTTGTGGTACACCTTGCTTTCAGGCAATCCCAGGACAGAAATTAGCCTTACATATTCAACTATTTTTAGCACTAATTCATTTTCGTCTCAGATAACTTTTACAAAATGGACTTTTGGCCAGCATTTCAGGGCAAATACCCCACTGTGCGTCGGGTCATTTTGGTCCGGGGCCTATTCCACGTTTTCTAAACGGCATTAAAGATGAGAACGAAAACTTGCTAAAATGACCAAGCTCCAGCAAGTCAGACTTTTGTTACTATAATTGTTCGGACAGCAAATCAATTATAGTAAGTAATTATACCAATTTGTGTTTTATTGTTTGCGATAAGTTGTTGTCACAGGGATGGCAAATGAGGCTAAGTACCTTAACACTTTTGCTAATAAAAAAAAACACTAAACATTTCTGGCCTCTTATTATCTTCTGTGAAAGATATTAGCTCTTAGCTAAATTATAATACCTACCAATAATTTTAGTTTAAATCAAGATATATATACCATCTGTAGGAGACAGCAGAGACAAGAGATACTGCAGAAGACGAGCCCAACGGTGCAGATGTAATGTAAGACAAGGCGTGAAAGCGTCACCGTGAAAAACTGTCACGCTCTCCTTGAGACAGACCTAGCATTTATCACAACCCAGCTGTCATCTCGTCACATTTCTCATACTCTTCCTCGTCACGGGTAATCTCCAAGTGAAGAATCCAGCTACGGATTTCATTTATTCAAACTTTACTATTCATAAATGAAAATTATTTTAACGTTTGGGATTTCCATAAACACAGAGGATGAATATTAGATTCCAATTATATATATTTATTTATATATTTTTTTTTTGTTTCCGCGGTATAGAAGACAATACAGCTCCACTTCTAAATTCGATCATTAATAATATCGCACTTGTATTTCTAAGGTGACACAACTCAAAACAAAACACAACTGAAAATGTGTCACTCTTGCCTTTGTAGTGGCCTTAGGTTTGAGACTGGAAGGGTGAAACAATTGTCCTGAAACATACAGCTATGATGGTTGATAAAGATATATTTACCATGTCTTTCACAGTCATAAATATGACGGTGTGAATAAAATCTATTTTTGAGTTGTGGCACTTTAGAAATACTAGTGCGACATCTTAAATATAAAATAAATGATATAATAAGTCTATGGTTGTTGGTAAATAATCAGGTTCTAACTGGTTCAATAAAGCAAATCGCCTAAGTAGCGGGCTCTGAAAAACTCAAATAATTAAATTAATAAAACACGAAAACGTAAATAAAATAAATTATATAATAAGTCTATGGTTGTTGGTAAATAATCAGGTTCTAACTGGTTCAATAAAGCAAATCGCCTAAGTAGCGGGCTCTGAAAAACTCAAATAATTAAATTAATAAAACACGAAAACGTAAATAAAATAAATTATATAATAAGTCTATGGTTGTTGGTAAATAATCAGGTTCTGACTGGTTCAATAAAGCAAATCGCCTAAGTAGCGGGCTCTGAAAAACTCAAATAATTAAATTAATAAAACACGAAAACTTAAATAAAATAAATTATATAATAAGTCTATGGTTGTTGGTAAATAACCAGGTTCTGACTGGTTCAATAAAGCAAATGGCCTAAGTAGCGGGCTCTGAAATACTCAAATAATTAAATTAATAAAACACGAAAACGTAAATAAAATAAATTATATAATAAGTCTATGGTTGTTGGTAAATAACCAGGTTCTGACTGGTTCAATAAAGCAAATGGCCTAAGTAGCGGGCTCTGAAAAACTCAAATAATTAAATTAATAAAACACGAAAACGTAAATAAAATAAATTATATAATAAGTCTATGGTTGTTGGTAAATAATCAGGTTCTAACTGGTTCAATAAAGCAAATGGCCTAAGTAGCGGGCTCTGAAATACTCAAATAATTAAATTAATAAAACACGAAAACGTAAATAAAATAAATTATATAATAAGTCTATGGTTGTTGGTAAATAACCAGGTTCTGACTGGTTCAATAAAGCAAATCGCCTAAGTAGCGGGCTCTGAAAAACTCAAATAATTAAATTAATAAAACACGAAAAAGTAAATAAAATAAATTATATAATAAGTCTATGGTTGTTGGTAAATAACCAGGTTCTGACTGGTTCAATAAAGCAAATCGCCTAAGTAGCGGGCTCTGAAAAACTCAAATAATTAATAAAACACAAAAACGTAAATAAAAAACGATATTATTTAAAAACACGATATTATTTAAAATAATTGTAATTGAGTTGGCTGGAGTGGCTATTGAGCTGAGTAGATTAATTAAATATAGCGATGCCACACCTAGTTTATTCCTTCCATTTTGTAGGGCAGTAACTTTATAATTTTATTCAATCTCCATTATTCTGAGAATAAGGTTGGACTGAAATTGGCGATGAATAAAGGGAAGCATAGCTACTAATAAAGGCTATAAAGAGGATGAGCCATAACGACTTTATTACTAATCCCAAAGGGGGGGGGGTATTTCCATATGCACTAAAAGCAGTCATAACCGCTAGCGAAACTTATAATGAAGCCTTTCATATAAGCTTAAATGAAATTTAATTATTCCTTCAATTTAATGTGAAATGGGAAGCTCTAAAAAGTTTTAATATTAAGCTGTATATAAAAGAAGCACACTTCCTAAAAAAATAATAATAAAAAGAAAGAATGTTTCGACTACTATATTTACTTTGTGATAAAAAAATTTGAGCATGTAACGCGTATTCGAAGTAAACATGATGATTTCTCTATAGAGAGGTGAGAAAACATGTGAACTGAATAAGTTTTCTTAGAAATACCAGCAATTATGTTTTCAGCGTCTTACGTTTTTTAAATAGTTTAATATTCCTCTCATTAAAATATTAACTTCAGATTTAAAACCAGAATTTGTAAGTATATCTTTGTGTCACTATTTATATTATTATTATTTTTTTTTTTTTTTTTTTTTGAGGTTCACATCTTTGGCAATGGGTTCATGATGAAGCAATTGTTCTCAGGCTAGTAAAGAAAAAAAGAAAACAAAGAAAGACACCTGAAGAAAACAGAATTAAATAAACTACTTTATGGGAGACTTTTGTCTTATTATATGTATGTCTATAATTACAGTGTGCAGGCACCCAAAAGGTCTACATAAGCTCACACGAATAAACAAAATTACATAAATACGTAAATAATAATTAATAATGGAAATGACTCAATAGTCTATTATATGCTGCATAATAAATTAGTATGTCGCCAATTTTGCGGAATTCATAAATCAAATAAATAAATAACAATAATAAAAATTAAGAATATAAAATAAATAAAAACAAAGAAAAGGAATGAAGTAAATTTGGGTTGGTTTTTATTTTCTATTTTCTTATCTATGTTTAATGTCTTAAAAATATTGGGCTTAAACTGTTAGACCACAAATTTAAAAGAAAGCAACAGAATCTTAGATTTCAAAATACATCATGCGGCCAAAATGTTCGGATGACAGGTCATGGGATGATGAGCAGAACCAGCACCAAAAACGGAGAATAGACGTTCTGGTTGATGCGCCGTTTGCCCAAGACACAGAAGGAAAAGTTCAGACAAGAAAACAACGATTTTTTTGTTGTTTTTGTAAAACATTTATGCATATGAATGACATGAAACAGATTTATTTTGGAGGTTTAGAGTTAGCCGATATAAAGTTTTACAGATTAAATTTGTATACTTTGCAAAGAAATTTTTTAAAATAGGTACTTGTTTTGTCTCCTTCTACCCCTCAATAATCAATTTTAACTTGATTAAGAATTTTTCATTCTTGAACAAAGTCATAGTTTTGATAACTGTACAAAAACAAAATTACCAATGAAGAAAAACGATTAAAAGTTTATTATTAAAATAATACCATATTTGAGCATTTTAATTAATTATTTGGTTATATAATATAGGTAATAGGTTTAAAAAAGTGAAATAATAAGGAATTTGCTCATTTTAAAACCCCCTTTTTTGGGAGCGATTTTTTTCATTGGGGTGTTGTGAGATCCCCACCTCCCTACTTACGCTAGGGTTAACCACCTCCCTACTTAAGGGTTAAACACAAAATATTTATTTGATTTAAAAATAACAAAAACAGGAAATTGGTTTGGAGCATTGTATATTCAGTTGGTTCGTCCCATTTGTATTTTTTCGGAATGAGGGTTTAGTTTTGATAAAGGGCGTTTCCTGTACAAATTAAGAGAGTATATTTTCGCAGAATTGCCGAGAAAAATTTAATCTCCCTTTTGCTTATTAAAGGGGCGACCTTCCCCTACTAGGCAGATCTCAGCATTAAATTTTTTACAGTTATGCTTTTTCACAAAGATTTTTTTCCCGTCCCCTGAAAATTATACTAGCTCTCGTTATCAATTAGTCATATAACTCTCCATGCGAATTTAGTTTTTTAGATGTTGCTTTGGGGAAAAAAATAGTTCAAAAAATAATAAGTATTTCGTTGCATTTTGGATTTTATTGTTTATTTTTAGAGGAAATTATTTTTTTTAACCGTTTTATATGTACCTATATCATTTTTTCAGTTTGATACATATTTTTATTAATGAACTGACCTTGGGGGTATGGAATACCCCCCCCCCAAGGTATAGTCAGTCCAGGACAATTTTAAATGTTTTAGTGCAAAATGGTAAGTTTTGAGGTCCTGTGACACCTAATTTTGGTATATTTCCATGATTTGTAAAATCTTTATGCAATAATTTTATACTAACATACACGAATCACTTCTCACCTTACTCGCAGCCTTTTATACGATCTAATTGCCGTTAAAAGCTAACAATCTAGAAATGAGAATTGTTAGCCAACTAAAACGCTATTACACCAAAAAAAAAAAATATATTTTTTCTGAACTAAGCGATCTTATTTAATTCATTTTTGAAATTGTTATGACAAATTTTTACTGATTAAATCAAAATTTCGGAGGGGGAGTGAGGGCTGCAGCCCCCCTTATACATGCACATGGTATTGTATAACCTTATACATGACCTACGTAATGTTTCAGGCTGAAAAAAAACGGGTTCAACATAAAAGTGCACTTAAACTTACTCGTTAAATAATTAATAAAAAAAAAAATATTATGGCAAAAAATTAAATCGTTGTAAACTTTGTGTGTAAAGTTTACGTTTATAGTTAAAAAAATATATTTATTCAAGTGTTTATCGGAGAGGTACAATGGTGTATAAATGTATAAATCCTAATGGCGTATATTATTTATTTTCTGATCTCTCTCTCTCTCTCTCTCTCTCTCTCTCTCTCTATATATATATATATATATATATATATATATATATATATAAATCCTTATGCAAATCTACACCGTTTGACCGATTTTGACCAAACTTGGTACACAAGTATGTCTTAATACGGGAAATCTCCTAGGCTAGGTCAAAATACCCAAATTGCAAAATTTGGTCAAAAGTTTAGTTCAAGAAAATTGGCTACACCATTCAGAATCTGACGGCCATTTTGAATCGACAGCCATTTTGAATAATGTCTAAAATTTATTTGTCGATGTTCTTGATAATTAGAATAACTCGAACTCATTGATGACTTTACATCATTTTATAATCTAACTAAGGAGCGCTGGCCTTTCTTTGATAAGAGCTATCTACTCGCAGGCTGTGGTGCTGGCCTTTGTTGGCTGTTTCACGAATTACAAGGCAAATATAAACAAATTCACACCGTTTGACCGATTTTGACGTAACTGGGTATACAGGTAGATCTAGATACGAGGAGAGTCATAGGCAGCAAGTAGGTGTAGCATGACACACTGGGTCACAGCTAGTCAATATATATAAAAATCTCTTGTCTGTCTGTTTGTCTGTTAGTTCTTTATACAAATCCACACCGTTTGACCGATTTGGACCAAACTTCGCACATATGTACGTCTTGATATGGGAAATCTCGTAGGCTAGCTCAAAATCATCTAGGATTCATAGTTTTGAAGTAACGAGTTCGAAACTGTCATATACAGAAGAGTTTATAGTCAGAAATCGGCATTTTCTTTCCAGTGTTGCCCCTCTTTTTAAGAAGAAGTGCAATACAAAACCTTTGTTTGTTTATCTAAATAGTAGGTTTATATTCTCAGAGTTTGGACAAATATCATATAAGATTAATATCATATTTTTTTAATTTTCTTAATATCAGATCAGTTTTCTTCATATCAAATCAATTTTGATTTGATTGCCTAGGGCAACACTGCTCTAACCAGAATATAGACTAATTTCGTATAAGTAAGTAGATCATAAAAATGTTCTGTGTTTATCCAATCATAATTTGGACTAATATCATATAAGTAAGTATTCATGTTTCTATTCAGAACTTTAATAATTTCAATACTTTTGTTGAGGGGCACTTTTATATCTCTACTATAGTAGAGAAGGCAGTTTGCAATGTCGGTTATAAAAAGTGATCTTTGTATGTAGTACTGTTTTCGTTTAAAATAAATGAATATTTTTGTACTGGCATTTGATGGAGAGGGTTGTAGTATGTGGAAAAACGCTTAACTTTGTGTTAGAAACTGATGAAGTATGTAAATATCATTGAAAAGGCAAAGAAGACACAATTTGGCGAAGATTGGGATCAGCAGATCTTTCTAGGATCAAATAAACAGTTAGACTTTCTTTGTGATTTGACAACAGCCTATGATATAATTAAGATATATGATAGCTTATACCTAAAGGAATCAATAGTATTGCAAATTGTATGTAGAAACTTCAGAAAAAATAAAATTCAAACAACTGAAATGAAACATCAATGTGACAGTTATGGGAGAACTTCAAGTGCATTTAAGGCAGTAAAGAATCAGTTTATCTGGACCTGATATAAATTTATAAAACTTGTGTTGTAAAATGAACCGTGTCCCTTTTGAAAACAGTAGGAACAAGGCTAAAAGTATTTTGGAATTGTTGACAGTGATGTATGTAGACCTTTTCTAACTAAGAGTCTCAAAGGTGAAAAATATTTTGTTTCATTTACAGATGATTATAATAAGATAGCTAGGATTAAACCTAAAACGGAAGTTTTTAATTCCTTTGTGTTTGGTATTATGGGATGTGACATTGGTAAGAAATATTTAAATAGTAAGATTTATGACTTCACAATAAGAAAAAGGGTATCAAAATTAATCCCTGCCCCACATCTGTTCATAAATTAAACGGAGTGATTTAATAGAAAAATTATGAATATATCTCATTGTTTACTGGCAGAAGCTATTGTAGCAAAAAATGTTGGCCAGAAATTGTCTGTGCAGCAACTTATTTGAAAAATCGCTCTTTAGCTAACACCATTGAGAATGAAACACCCTATGAAATATTTTTTGGAAAGAAACCAGATGTTTCTAACTTTAATTTACATGGTAGTAAAGATTTTGTTAGGAAACCCGAACAAATAATAACTTCTAAATGGGATAAAAAGGTAAATATGTGCATTTGAATCGGTTATAGTGAAGTGGGATATAAAGTACTTTTGAATAATAAAATCATTGTCGCTAGGTAAGTTGATGTTACCCAAGAAAACATAAGCTGTATTGGATTGGCTGAGGGTGAATCTGATAAAGTTCAAGCGATTGTGATTTTTGGGATAGACAAATAGATAGTTTGAAACAAAATAATGCTTGAGATTTCGTTGAAATAAGAAAGTTGAAGATATCAAATGGGTCTAAATGTTGAACAGATGGATGGACTATATTCTTAAATGATCATTTAGAAGGAAAATCCACTACTGGTTTTCTTATTAGGTTATTTGGTAATGTATTATACTGGAAATCGAGAAAGAAAAAAGATGCTACAGAAGAGTCTACATATGCAGAATATGTAGCTTTAAGTGAAGTTTAAAGTTCCAAGACTTTCCAAAAAGATAGAACTTTTTGTTTTAAACATAAACATTTTTTTAAACATTAATAACTCCTTTGTGAAAAATGTCATTTTGTAAAGGACTTAAATTTATGAACTTGAAATTAATTCTCTCACATACATATGCAAATATTATTAAAATATTATATTAATTGTTGTTATATTTAACTTATTTTTTTATTCGCATATAGATAGATGTACATAATAAATTACATAAATGTTTATAATCATACAAATGAATGTATATATATGAATTAATTTTCACCCCATTTGGAAACATTATTTTATTATTATAAGAGCTGCATGGTTCAGCAACCCTATTAATTTGGGCAGCCTCACTTTAATTTTTTTTAAAAAAAGTTATTCTTCTTATAATATTTCTTTTGCATGCTATTTTTTTTGCAGATAAATTAATGTATTAAAATATTATTTTTATAAGAAGAGGAAGTCACATGAATTGTGGTGTTCTAATAAATGAATAAGTAATTAAATTTTCCATGCAATTTTTTATTAATTTAATATCCATCATAATTTAATCATTATATTCTGACATATGCTTTCTTTAGTCTGAGATAGTTATATCCTCTGACTGTCACGATTTAGTCGGAGAGCTGGTAACGCACATTTCATGAAGTGTTTTATGCACCTTGGAATTTTGGTGTATTGCATCTCGTGGATAGGTAAGGCATATATGTGTATCCTGGACATACCTTGGAACACCAGGTACTGCACATAGGGGAAAGGTGTTAAAAAATATGTCACTAAAATGGTATTTTATTCAGAAGCCAACAATCTTTAATGTATAATTAAGGCAAGTTGCTTTATTTCTAGAACAGCCACAACTGTCCTGTCCAGATGATTGGTGCTCTCACCCACTCTTACGGTTACACGCATGTATTGCAGTCTATCATCGGCTGAATTTATTTTCATGTTTGCTGATTACTAAACCTCACAAAAAGTGTCTGTCCTTTTGTAATTATTTTCAATTATGGTGTTTAAATAGCAGTGTGAAGAAGAGACTTCATTTAATATTAAAAAAAACCCACTTCGGTTTTTTTTATTATATGTATCCCACTTAAAAGTGTCTGCCTTATATATTATTCATTATAGAATTGCCTTAATTTTACATTAAAGAATTATGGCTTCTGAATAAAACACTATTTTTGGCTCATAGTTTGTTACTGATTACCATGCGCAGTACCTGGTGTTTCAAGGTATGTCCAGCAACCACATACTTAACTAGAGACCCACTATAGCACAATTTAAAGGCACATAAAACACTTGAAAAGTGTGTTACCAGCTCTTGGACTAAATGTTTAAATACGGTTAAAATTCTGGTAAAAATATTGTTGCTCGCCAAGTCAATGTCGTTATTGAAATTCCCAAATACCTTTAATTCATTGTTGTCCATAACTGCAAGAAAAATATCTTAAATTTGTTTTTATTCTTAGAGGCCCCTATATCCTATGATAGAAGGACTATCCTTATAGAAGAGCTCATGAACCATAAAATTTGAAACAGAAGCTTTAATAGAAAGGAAAAAAAAGTGAACAAAAATATGTGAAAGTGTATTTGAAACAACAAACTATATTTTTAAAACTTTCCTTTTGGCATAAATAACATAAACCCTGCACCACTTACCTACTTTTTCATTCATAAAAAAAAAACTCAGTTACGGATTATTACATGAACAGGTAAACAATATAACATATTAATATTATATTTGCGCAAGGTTGAGAGTTTAGCTTTAGATGCGAAGCCCTTAAAATAAATAAATATTATATTAAAAAAAAATCAATGAAAATAAAGAATATAGTTTCAGTTGTAGGTTATTACAACTTATAACTAATCATAACCTTAATTAAATGCCTCATTTGTATTGCTATTTTTTATGAATATTTATTTATGGACCACATATTTTTTTTTCTTTACAAAAATTAAACACAGGGAGTTTGGTTTGGATTTTCTTTAAAACGGCATTGCAATTAAATTATTTGGAATCATTTAATTGTAATACCATTTTAAAATAAGGGTACTTTTTAAAAAATAAGGATTAATTTATTTTCCACCCCACTTTCTCTAAAAAAAAATGGAAAATAATTTTTTCAGCCGAGCTCTCAATTTATTATCTTATATTCTCATAATTTGGACAAATATAATATAATCATTAATTTTTTTAAATATATAATATAAAGTAGGCGTACAATGGAAGCTGGGTTACAACTATTTAATATGAAGCATGTGTAGCATGGTAAGCCCGGCTACAGATATTTAATATAAAGTAGGTGTAGTATTGTACACCGGGTAACAGCTAGTTAATTATAAATCTCTTTTAACGTCTCTGACACTTTTCAATAACTCCCATTTTTTGCTTCTGCCTGGTTGTGTCCTCAATTTAGTCGAGTATTGTATTTTGCTTATGCTCTCATGTTTTGGGTGCCATGACTATATACTGTTATCCATTTATCAGTCCAGTAATCAGACGCATATTATAATAAAGTTAGTCTATAAGAAAATTAATAGATTGTTGATTGTATTTATTTGAAAGTTATAAGAAGCAATATTTAAATTACAAAAAAATCATATGAATACTTTATAAAGATTCTGATTAGATGCAGTTTTAAGCTAAGCAGTGATATGTGAAGCTTTCCTGATGAGTGCTACTTCTTAAGATGTTAATTGTTTTAAATACGAAATAATCTTTTCGGACACGTTGTATGCTATGAAGCGCAGGTGCAATAATATGAAGTCAGAAGCTGCTAACACCCAGTCAAGTTGATAATATATTAAATCGTCCGAAAAGAGGTCATTCTGACAGGCGATAGGACTCATGAAGAGAGTTACGAGAACATAGATAGGAATGTCTTGGTCCTTGGGCGAAAGTAGTTCTCAGGTACCCCGTAATGATGGTGCTATGATTGCTGAAGTATTGCACTGGTCAATTATGACATTTTATTGACCAAAGCTTTACTTAAACAGTGTGTATAATATCAGGTCACCAAAATAATAGAAACATTAACATGCAAAGCTCAGGGAAAATGTTAGTAATGCATATTGTAGAAATTACTGTAAAGTTATGAGAAACTATTGGGAGCCATACATTTTCAGAAGAAGAGGAAACTGCTAAGCCAGAAGTAGAACAAGCCATGATCCACAACACCTCTGGGAATGCACGGAGTTTGCTTAGCTGATAATACAGGCATTTATATTCGCGGTGGAATTTGCAGCTGGAGTATTGGGGGGGGGTGATATAGAGATAAAGCAGAGGGAAGGGGATTAGTTTTTTCTGTATTAAATGCAGCTGCACGGGGTAAGAGGTGCAGTCCGACTCCTGTATGATCTGCTGCAGTCACAGCTACTTCCTCTTGTGTCACTCTTCCTCGAATAGTACTCAAACATACACTCAGCGTATGACTGCAGTGGAGCATTTGGATATTGTTTATTTACTCGTAGAATACTGTGTGACTATTCCGAAAAACGGGAGTACAAAGTTTTGGGGACAATGAATACAATTTTATTTTAAATTTTAAAGAAATAATAAAAATGTAATAATGAGATACAGATAGCTAGATGTTGAGGTTATAAGAAATTTAGGAATTTTTGAGATTCGGCAAATAAAAAATTTTCAGATTCGGTTGTTTAGAAACCTTCTTCAGCAAAAAAAAATAAATTAAAATAGAGAATACGTATACATCCGTAGCCACGTTGAATGCATCGGTTCCCGCTGATTACGGAAGTTTAGTAATGTAGATAGGCCGGCGTTAATAGGCCAATCGTTGATACGACGTTAAACAAAAATAAATAAATAAATTAAATAGATTTTTACATCATGAAAATAGGATATGAAGCATGTTCGACGAAAAATGTTATTTAACAATTGGAAACATTAATTACTTACATGGCGTAGTTAAGCGTAGGTAAAATAAAAATCAGAGGAACCAAGTAAGGAAAGGCAAAGATACTTACAGAAAGTTAAATAAAAATGTTTTAACACGAATTTTTAACCATAGATTCAGTAATACATACCAACTTACAGTAACATTTAGGTGACCATGGAAAATTGTAAGAAAAGAGGACTCTACACAGGAGCATATAGCTGGAACCAGGGTTGTAGGGGAGTAAATCGGATAGGATAAAGAAGAAAAATTACTAACAAGGGGAGTATACAGCGATGGGATCACCGATTTGGACCAATTTTTTTCTGGTTATTCTACATCGAAAAATAGTCGACATGTGTCCAAGAGTTCCGTCCAATGCGCCTTAGGAGCCGAGAAATAAAATAAAATAGCTTGAAAGTGCTTTATTTTTTATACCGAGTTTAGAAAATGATATCGACATGATTCTTTCACCAATTCATTTGTTTTATAGAGAATCTGACATCCGTTTTTAAATCAAAATTTTTTTTCATAATCGATAGCTTTTTAAATGTAGGTATATGGAATATTTCGGCAGAATAATGACTCCTATAGAGTCTAGTATGTAAAACAATTTTTGATTTAAAAACGGATGTAAGATTCGTTTTTAGCACATTGAAAAACCCCTAAATTCAAATTTTTGGAAACATTACAAAAAAAATTATTTTAAATTTCGCTAAGGGGGGACCCTTAAAATTTTGTTAAAGATTCAAGAATCCGGCCATATTTCAAAGAATATTTACCCGATTCAAACCAAACTTAGAGGGTCGATAAAGGCCATAATGTGACACATTTCCTTTCAATCGGGGTGTTTCTACTTGTTCTGGAATTGGCGTTATATGCAAAATAGTTTACATTTTATTTTTATTTTGAGAACCATTTTTCGCAAGTACCTTTTGGGAGTCTTTCTTCTTTCGAAAGATTTCAATGACGTAAAAATCGGATTATCTCAAGGGGACATATTGAATTCCAAAACGTCACATTACTTTTTCGGTTACAAATTTTTAGCCTCTTCCAGACTGGGAAAAATCATTATTTTTTGTTTTAAATGATATTCACTATATTAGGGTTTCTTGGGGTGCAAATTTTAAACCTGCTATTATTTTTGGTGTAAAAAAATGTATAATACTAGTTTACTTGAAAACGTAAGCATATTTTTGAATATATTTGATGAAATATAAATTATTGTTTAACGATTATATTTTTCTTTTAATCTACTCTATAAAACAAATGAATTGGTGAAAGAATCATGTCGATATCATTTTCTAAACTCGATATAAAAAATAAAGCACTTTCAACCTATTTTATTTTATTTGTAGGCTCCTAAGGCGCATTGGACGGAACGCTCGGACACGTGTTGACTATTTTTCGATGTAGAATCACCAGAAAGAAATTGATCCAAATCGGTGACCTCATCACTGTATACTCCCCTTGTAAGTGCTAAGAGGGGGCTGTGAAAGGAGTTAATGTTTTGAATTTCCCAAGTAGACAAACATGGGTACAGGAAAAAAACCTATTTGGGTGGTCAAAAGAGTTTACATTTGTGTAAAGCGGCGAAATTAATTATAAATTAACTATACGAGTTAATTAAATTAATGAATGTGTGACACTCAAAAACACATATTCAACTTTGATGACACAAAACTTCTATCTACAGAACGTTATCACTAAAAACGTTAGATTTCCGAATGCGTCCACATTAATGTAAGCCCCAAATAGAGCGCCATACTAACAAACACAGTCATGGCGTGTGTTGTGAGAGCATATCCGTCTATGCGTTTATGGTTACAGTAAATATATTTCTCGGTTTCTCATATTTACAAAGCATTGCAGGATGGGGTTTGACAGGAAATTCGGCAGACTCAGTGGGTAGTGCGTTCAAGAGGATTGATTTTTCTTTTTTTTTTTGATGAAATGAAAATTTTTATATTCTTATTCCGGGACACATGTACCTTGAGAATAATTTTGAATTTACAGAATAATGAAAACAATTTAGTATACAAAATTAAATACTACAACTTGGATATAAACTAGGGGTTGGGCAAAACTTGCATGAATAACACTGCATGAGTTAAGTGTAGACGGTTAGTGTTTTTCTTTTTTTTTTCAATCCAAATTGAGGGGTGGGTTTGCTTTCGGTATTGTATCAGTTAGTTTCTCAGTTAGTCCAAATGAAATCGCCACACAAAAATCCTGCAAGTCACTGATTCGAAAAACAATATGAATTTCCATTAATTTCCGCTAATAACTATTTGTCGTATAATTTAAGAAAAATATTTATGTTTTTCAATTGAATAATCTTAATTTATGTAAAATAGTCTATATAAGGAAAGTGGTCGGCACTATTCTCACATAATAGTTTTGTAAACCACTTTTTGTTTTGTTTTGAAGAAAATATATAATTTTTATTTTATTAATAGATTTTATTTCTAGTATACTTTATAGGAAAGTCTTTGGAATATTTTATGAAAATAATTCCTTTATACGTTATACTCTTATTTTAAATTGCATTCTACAGAACTTGCGTTGAGGTGTTTTTAAGTAACCCGGTAGATAGTAGAGTGTTTTCTACCCCAGTAAATCCCATGGTGAATGGTGTTTTTCACGTATCATGGTAGACAGTAGAGTGTATTACACCCCAGTAAATCCCATGGTGAATGAAGATTTCTAGCGATTCAATAAGGGGAATTGGCCGAATGGAAGCCTCCTAATGGAATAACGAAGGAATGGAAGCTCTAACCAGGGCGGGGATTGGTGGAGACTTATTGCAGGCCTAGCCGCATGCGGCTGTAGGAGTTTTGCGGCTTACCACAAGCCGTGCTTCACCAGCCGCTTCCTTGCTTGCGGTTATAGGGACTAACGTAACGCCGGGGTGCGAACCCTTTGTCCGGGCTCGTATTCACTTCACAATATTATATCAAAGGAATTCAATAAGGGATGTTAAAGCTACAATTTTATTTCTTATTTAATGCTTAGCAGGTATTCATTGAGAAAGAGCTTATATAATTTGGATTAGTAAAGTGTTTGAATAGGATATGTACATCATATACATATATATATATATATATATATATATATATATATATATATATATATATAAACATAGGGGAGCCCCAAAGTAGTATTTAAGCTCCAATGTACTTTTTCTTACGATGCATCAACATCTGGGCCAGTAGCGTCGGCATCCATGGAGCTGCCGGGAATATTTTCAACGGATCCAAAAATTAAACATATCCATGTTGCCCGTGAGACTTGAACCCCCATCTTCCGCATGAGAATTCAATGCGTTAGCCATTAGACCACGGGGTTAAAGGTACTTAAAGGAATTTCAATTCTGAGGAAACAAGTTCCTGCTAAAAAAAAAAAAAAAAAAAAAAAAAAAAAAAAAACTGCTTAAACCACGTTTTTAGACTCCAAATCCAGGTAACTTTTCAACATGTGGTATTAGTGGGAAAAGCTCAAATAAATGCTGCGGCCACTAAAAAAAAAAAAAAATCTTGTCCACAAAGGCCCACCTGGTGGGCACTGATAATTGGTAATTTCTTTTAGTGTATTAAAGATTAGTACATTTTACAACGTGATACTTTGTAAAGGGTCTGAGCATAATGCTTCTTAACGTCATCCTCGATGAACGTCAAAGGGACGTTCACATTATGTTGAATAAAGCCTGGACTTGTAGCATCTGTGCATTAGCTGGAGCCAAATTATATTGTTTTAACAAGACAATTTTCTTTTTTTCCTTTATTTGAATCGATTCAGTATTGAGGGCATGAAAGCCATGTTTGCGTCCACATGGCCTCCTGAAGCTAGTGATTTGTCGCCAATTATTCCTATTTTCCTTGTTTACCTATTCCTTCTGATCAATTATTTCCTTGTAGGTGTTCTGTTTTAATGCCAGCTTTCAATCCAGCTAAGATAATATTGTTTCACTTTAACTAAATATTCTCGTGTTTATTCGCTCCCCATTAATGCCTCCAGAAATGTATTATACATTCTGTCAGAGGATGCTCTAATCTCTATCGGAGGGTTAATTACATGTCGCATATTTTTACCGAGAGTTGATTTCTCCTAGTGAAATGGTTGTGGACGGTAGAATAGAGCGGCATAAAGTGCTAATCCCATGAGCCTATTTGGTGACATACTAAGGAAGGTCAGGTGGTGTAGCTTAGAAGGGTAGGTGGTTATGAGGCGCTTCTTGTCATGGGATAAGTTCATCAGAACACCGCTAGAGAGAGATGTCAACCCTAGTGTTCCTGTTCACATATCAGTTTCATGGGAGTCTCTCATCATACCGGCGAATAACACATTCTCCGGGAAAAGTTAATCCCTAGGCTTATAATTACTCCGTTTATCCTTTATATCATATTTAACTAAAGTCATGAATTTTATGAATCGGAATTTTTTCAGTTTGAAGAGTCCTGTGGTATAGTTCTGGGATCCTTGTCTTGGAGTTTGTATACATTTGACTTGGATTTCGGAGACCATTGTCGTCAGGATTGAAGGCCCATGTTTAAAGACCCACTTTTGAGATACTCCTTATGGAGATTAGAGACCACAATTGAGGAGTTTGGATTAGCCTTTAGTCAACTTTGGGGATCGCTGTAGGGCGCGACCCCCAGAAATGGTTTTTCTTTTCTTAATTTTTGTATATTATTTCTTTTAGGGCTTCAACAATTCTTATTCAGTCCTTTTCCTTTTAGGTTTCTTTGTATCGTTATTTTCTTTTGTTTGTATTTATTTTCATCAGCTGTAGGAAATAAAATAATAATAATAATTACTTTCGAAAATATTGCGTTAGGAACTTTCCATCACTACCAGCGCAACTATAAGATATATTTTAATCGTTGTTAACATTTTCTATTCTATAAAGCTCTTCGTCACAAGTCAACTACAACGAGATTGAGACTGGTAGGCAAAAAAGTGAAACTACTATGTAAGAACACTTTTCCACAATGGAGAACGCAACATTAAAGTGAGCATATCAATTGTTTTGTATTATTTTAATTTTTTGTTTAAAGCTTTATAGGGTGTAATCCTCTTATGGGGATGCAGTTGAAAAATTCTCTCACAGGTTTGTTGTTGGCATCAAGAAGTTCCAATCAGTTTTCATAGATAGATAAGTGCCCTAATAGTAAGAATATCCCTTCAAGCCCCACCTTCACCATTAGCACTCCTCGTGACTCTCATCTTCCAGACAATTTATAACTGTAGGCAAATTTTTATAGTGGACTTAGGATTTAAAACGTTACTAATAATAAGTCACGTTGGGGTCTCCCGATGGTCTAATGGCTAGCGCCTTAGATTCATAAGCGGGAGATGGTAGGTTCGATCCCCATCGACGGCAGGAATTTTCTCATCGCATGGCTCGTTGGGAAAATTTCTCACTGCACCCTGGATGTCTGCGCTAATGGCCTAGATATCGATGCGCCGTAAAGAAAAAAAAAGTCAAGTTAGTCAAGAGTAATTTCAAAATAAGCACTGCTCAGTGCATGATTCAAGTGATATTTTCACACATTTTAAAGCCAAGCCAGATTAGGAAGTATCATTTTTGCTGGGCCCTTATCGACGCGTCACTAAGGGGATGTGTTGGAAACCGGAAATAACATTTATTACTGGCTAATCTAACATGACAGGTGTAAATAAGTGTCTCATTATGTTTAGGAGGTTTAGGGTCCACTGTTGGAAGTTTTGGACATACCTGTTGAGGAGTTTGGGCACCGCAGTTGTGGGGTTTCTTTGTTTATTCATAACTTAGTGACTCTAACTGTGGAGTTTGGATTACTCCATACAGGAGAGTGCAATTTTTTTCCAGTAACAAAACGCCTTAAGGTTTGTTCAAGCTTAGAAATTTCCTTAACAAAATAATAAGATATTCGCATAAAGATTTAGAGCTGTCACGTCCTACAATAGAATGGATAATACATGGGCAGGGAATTGTAGGAGAACATGGGAACAAACATCGATTTGAAACGCATTCAATTTGTTTGCTGTCATTGGACTGCTATAGTGGAGTATTGCCCTCGAATTGAGTGTTTGCCGATAGGAATCTCCCTGGAACTCCTCTAGAAGTGAGTGCTATAGACGAGGGGTGGGGGAGAGGGGGTGGGGGGAGGGGAGGGGGGGTTGAGTGCCGGGGGGGGGGGGGGAATTGTACCTTCAACCACCTCCTCCATTTGCATCCCTTTATTCCATTTCCTCGCCGGTCCGAATCCGTCAAGACCCTGTCTTATCTACTACATCCAGCAACAGGCACGAGTCTTATTTACATATCTTAACTTAGATAAGGCCGAGCAGAAAGGGAAATACTTTGTATTCAAGAATAATTAAATCTTAAAGAAAATAAATCATCATGTATCGATATCTTAATATATGATATATATATATATATATATATATATATATATATATATATATATATACATAGTTGAATTTAAAGGTACATTAAAATGTAAATATAGCTTTATAATATGATGTGGAAGATTTTCCACGTCATATTGGGGGGAGCTTATAATAAAAAGTCAACGGGGAGCTTGATTTTTTTTTTTGTTGAAATTCTAGATTTTTACAAACGAATTCCCTGCGGCTATTCCCATCTTGAGGTAGTGTTTTTTCCTGCGGATTGAAAAAAAAATACATGAAAAACAAACACAAAGGTAACGGCTGTTCGAAATCCATCTACGCTTAATGAAATCTTTACAGTGAAGTCACCCAGGATAAGGAAGAAAACGAAGTATTAAAAGAGTTCGTTAACGAGGAATAGCCAGACACTTTAATTTATTTTAAGTACTAATTGTAAGGCTCTAGTGCCTGGCACTCCAGGCCCTAAAACCATCCACTCGAGACTCTAAAATACACCACTTCAGAATCTAAACCAAGAGTTCAGGCCAAATAAATAAGTTCCTCTTCAGTTCTTCTTGTATTTTGTTTTTCTTCCAACGAAATCTTGCACAAAAATGTAAGGAAAATCGACTTAGCGCTTGTGGGGCGTACTCATAATTCGGCGTAATTGCTTAGTATTCGTATTTATTGTATCAGAATCGGTTAGTTTAGAGATATTTTTCATAGTTGGCAGTTAAGTATAAACATTTGTAGTTTCTTATGCAAAGGCATTTTCGTTGAAAAACTCGCAAATATTGTAATTTCGATAGCTTGTAACACTTTGGAGGGGACTGAAAAACACACAAAAAACCGTCATCAATCGGCGGATGTCAACTAATACATTAATTATTTTAGCAGATATTTTTAGCACAATTGCCTGCCGTTGAATCAAGAATATATTCAACCATGGCTGTCTGTAAATAACTGGGAGGGTATTTTCGGGGGACAAGTCTCGTGGTAGACTGTTCATTAATTCCCCAACTTGCACATAAAGTTGAGTGAGTGTAGAAGTTAGCCACTGTTCGAACTCTTAATTACAACAACTCCAGGCCTGTTGCTAGGTTACGTACGGGGAGGGGGGGGGGGGGTTGCTAGGTTATGGAGGGGATGCCCATGGTTATAGGAATGTCTGCCAGCCCTTGCTATCATAATTAGCAAAGTGTCTCGAGGTACAAACAGCAGCTACTCCGAGCTAGATAATTAATTCTCTCTCTCTCGCTCCTGTTGCTAACAACTCGCTTCCCCTGCAACCAACACATTGCTCAGATAAACATGTGCGGAATACAACGGTGCGGTATATTGCCTGTCACATGTATAATAGAGGAAGCGAAGAGAGGAAGGAAATGAGGGTAGAACCAAGAAGGTATTCTTCCTCGAGGATATAAATGGGAGGCAATCAAGCAGCTCCAAGTTTGCCGATGATGTTGTCCTCATGACAGAAAATCTAGTAGATTTAGTAAGTCTGTTAGGTGAACATTTGGACGACTGCAAGAAAGTAGAATTAAGGCTATATTTCTCCAAAATGAAAATTATGACAAACAAGAAAAAAAACAGAAGAAAATCTATAAGGAAACTTTTTGGTGTTTAGGATATGCTACGAATGCCACATGTGGTCGTTTACTAAGGCCTAAGAAAAAATGCAAATATGGACACCTTCGGTGAATTTTGCACGAATAGCAGGCAGAAAATAGCGAATGCACATACACTGACAGGCATGACGGACGTCCTACAGCATGCAAAGAAGACGAAGTGGACATGGGCAAGGCATGTTGCTTGGCAAGAGAAAGGTGGGCATACCAGGCCACTAAATGGATCCCATATAGACAGAAGAGAGGAAGTGGAAGACAAAAGAAGAGATGGGCCGATTTCATTCGGAACAAGGCAGGTGCCGAGTGGATGAGGACTGCCAGGGACAGGACCAGATGGAAAGAGATTTGAAAGAAGGAAGAGGAAGGCATAGCAGACTCCACTAGACACCGTGAGAAGTCAAGCCTATTATTCCAGAAATCTGGGAGACTGAACAGAAATAGTCACTTCAGATTACAATTCTAAAACAAAGTATTATATTATTATTCATCTATTAGAGGCAAAGTTATTAATTTATTAATGACTTTAGTTTATATAATTATCTCTTATGAGTATTCTGTTAATAGCTCAGCTATTCTGTGGGCTCTTTGCTACATTAATTTATTCATTAATCTAACTAGCGAACAGGATAATTGAGACTGTAGGCGACGGTGGTCTGTAGTGGTGTGTTGGTGAGAAAATGGTGAGTGGCAAGTTGAGCATGGGTAGCTCTCCACTTCCCACCTCCTCACCTCACGGTATCTCCTCACCGCTACTGATCCTATGGTTAGTGAAGAGCCCAACTCTACACCAACTTTAGCCCATACTCTCCCTGAGAAGCTGACTTACTCTATAAATAGTTCTACCTGGAGGTCCATCAAATTTCTAAACAAATACACTCTTTTTCTCGTCGTACTTCGAGATAGTCCTTAAAATTGTATTCTGCGGAAGCTCGCTAATGCACTAGACTGTTCATGCTAAGAATTTTGGGGTTATTGATGGTTGGTCGACTCAGATATTTTTCCCTAATGTGTAATCTGGCTTCATTTTCATTGTGATTTCATTATTTATTTATTTATGAGCATCCGCAACCTAGGCAATTCGCTCTGTACAATTATCGCACAAATATGAAATTGTAAAAGTATTCAAATATGTAAAAAAATGTAATCTTGAGCTTTAATTACTCAAATAACCAATGGTTGTTTAGAATAATAGTTAATTTTGACCATTAATGCTAATAGAGTCTGAAAATATGGTAACTCGATGACCTCTGTATGTAACATTTTTAGAGCCTTCTTTCTCAAAATATAGAGAGAGATTTTTGAACATGTGGGTTATTTATGTAGTTTGTTTATAGGGTTATTTAAGTAGAACAAATTATAGAGGAATATTGATATAGAATTACCTGGTCACAAGGATATTAAGAAGAGGCGCACATATTTTAGAACATAATGCGTACTAAGTAGATATCACCTACTTATATCAACTATAAAAAAATGGGCCTAATGAAACTGCACCAATCGCCAGCCTGATCCCAGCATGGACAGCGTTCGAGCATACACAGATCCACATGCTTCACAGCAATAATTAATTCTCCATCACATCAGACTCTTGTATAACAGCCCCATGAAGGACCTATCAGCTTCCCATACGGCGTTACTTCTCATTTGTATTAAATATTAAAAGGCTTTTTTAGAGTTTGGATATGACACCTCCAATTTAATAAAAGGTCGAATGTGAGCCCTAAGTACCATGTACTATATTCAGGGTACTCCTAAAAGGGTTCCCTTTTAACATAATTGGAGACGGTAAGTCAACTCGAATTTTAGAAAAAGGCACATACTGTCAATAGGAGATATAGTGAACACTATGTGACAGACACTATGTCAAGGGATTCTAATAAGACCCACCCCCCGAGTGTAAGTTTTGTGTAGTACATGGTGAAAACGCCACTGTTGATTGCTTGACATCAGTGCTTGGCACTAAGGACGAGATCCTGTTGAATTATATTTTCCTGAATAAAAGTAACGGATAATGTGGAGCCAATGCGATTGTCTAATAGCAAGGATATAAGTGACTTTGAATCCGCTTAAAGAAGCTCAATGATGCTAAGAGTATAACAAGTGTAGCCAACGCGCCCAACGTTGTCATAATTTTGTGCACTGACATTTTCTGTTTTCATTCTAATTTTTTTTTTCGTATTAACCCTTTCTGGACGGTGGGCTTCTCCAGCAGCCACCTCACTCTATATCGTATAAGGACGGTCGCTTCATTTCTTTTGCTGTATTTGGTTCTATAAGTTTGTATTTTTGTATAAATCTGTATTTTAAAAAGGGCAAATCACTGCCGTTGTGAGGCTCGACGATTAAATTAAAAAAAAAAAAATAAGGGTGGTAGGCTTCTCTAGTTCATTTAGAATATTAATAAGATTTCTTAGTAGACGTGTTTGAGAATTCTCGGAAGATGAAACATCGCTGCCCGGCCCTTCCTCAGCTCCAGGAAGTAATATTGAAGGAAATTCTAGGATTTCGACGAAGACGGTAGGCTTTTTCCGAAGCGTAAACAATGTAATTTGCTGAGGAAGCATCACAGTTTCCAGGGATATAAGTTTTCTTTCAGTAGTAAAAAGGTGTTATGTGGAAATATTTCTGCACTAACTAAAGAATATATATATTACTAATACGAGAGCACAAATCTAAAAGAAAAACAAAAAACAAGACAATTGTCGAGCGCGCCTGGAAGGTAGCTAGCTAGTAGCCTTCAGGAGGGACAGGCAGGTATCGGGAGGGTCCCGTCACCAGGTACCCTTGGTCATACGCCTCCCGCTGTTTCCATAGGGTTAATTTACTTTTTTTCTAATTATGGCTCTAGCTATGAGGAAACAAAATTTTCTAAGAAACACTAATCATCCATTTGTTCTTTAATAATTAATGAAGAACAAATGAATGACTAGTGTTTTTTATGACTAGTGTTTTGCCATTAATGGCTCGTTTGGATGGACGTTTCATCTGGAGAGTAGTTGTGTTATAATTAAATTATAAATATATTTTAAGAAATGCATAAATTGGGGATTATTAGTAATTTTCCGTTCGGGTAGTCACACAGCGCTTTGCTCTTTAAATATTTAAATCCCTTTCGCTAAGATCGCAGAATTGTCCCTAGGTCTGGATATACATACTCTATTGAATGTACGAATGTTCCTGCTTTGCCTTCTACAGAAAATATAGAGTCGGCTCGGAAGCAAAAAACGAAATGAACAGTGAAACGATATTGAGCAAAGAGATTGGAGAGTTATGCGGAACGATCCGATTCGTCCAGTCCCTAGAGTGGAGATCCCAATCAAACTGATTGAATATTCAAGAAGAGCAGGGGAGTGCGGTCATTGGTTCAATCACTCCCAAAACTCCAGGGCCGGACATTCAAACAAACCAATGGGAAAGAAATACATTCCAAACTCTACCTTAAAAACAGTTTTCTCAAATACAACCATTATACCTTATGTCAGCAATAACTCTTGCACTATACCACATTTCTTTTAACTATTTTAGAGCCGAGTGAAAACGGCTGCCTTCGTGTAAATAACCGTAAACATTTAACGAAAACAACAACAACAATATTCCCAACATTATATGCTATTAATTAAACTTACAAAATCAACTCTATTTAACCCTTAGCTTACGGTGGGTAGTGAGGGCTGGCCGACCCTGTAGTACGGCGATCTCTCTACCTGGCCGGGCCCTAGTTACGAACCTATTCTCGCCCTCCTCGCTACGTGCGTGAAAACCTTCGCATAATTTCCTCCCTTAACATTCCTAACCGTAGGAAAACTGCATTGTATTTTTCATTTACGTTTTCTTTTAGTTCTAAATATTTAAGTTGAATTATATAATTAGATGCTCCAATAAATATATTTTATAGTCTATACTTTTTAGTACGAAAAATATTATTTTTTATGATATAGGTACTAATCAAGGAAGCTAAATAAATAAATAGCCTATTTTTTATTAAAACAAAGAAAAATCCAACATCCTTTTCGATTTTCATCGAGTTGGATCTAACACTTGCGATGTTAATTTTACGAGCCGGACCCAGGCATCCATAATCCGTAACTCTCTCGACATAAATAGTTAATTTTTCTGACAACTAGTGATGAAAGAAATAGCTAAAGCTGTCCTCAGTCTTTGTTTAATAGCCCCAAGGTCCAACTCCTGGAAAGTTAGCCGTAGGGAGGCGGTAAACGAGGGAGGAGTGTCGGACTGCTGTACAATTCCTTCGTTCCATGGGCACGGCAGCTCTCGACTGCTCTATAAGTCCTACGTTCCAGGGGCACGGCAAACTTCGACTTCTACAGAAGTCCTTAGTCCTTAATGTCCTCTATTCCTCATTTGTCTTTAATACCATTCAGATTGTCTACACTTGTATCGCCAAGTAGCGACAACAAAATAAATATTAAATAGCCTACAATTGTTTATCCTTATGCCCATTAATCCATCGAGTATTAAATTACTATATAAGACATGACGTAGAATTTTTATTATAGCTTGTATTTTCTTGAGTTACACAATTTTTTTTTAACTCAAAATGTGTGTGTGTGAAGCTGGCGTCTCATTTCGTGGAAACTCAAAATTTTTTGAGAGTTCTGGCTTTATTTTGAATAGTTCTAGAGTTCTTGATAAGTTAAATTAATAGTTCCGGCCTTTAAAGCAAAAAAAATGGCATAACAAATGATTTGCCAAGTTCACACAGCAAATCATTTTGTTTTTCGACAATTTCCGTATCAACAATCGTCAGAATTCAAAAAATCATAGATTTGTAAGAGTTCTGAGGATAGTTCTACATTTTAGAAGAAAAAAAAAACGATTAAAAAAGAAAAACATTTACAGAAATTATCCCGATATATACACGGTTTGAGATCTAAAGCCAATCAATAACTAGTTGTTTTGATTATTCTAAACGAGTTCTAATATAGTTAAAGTCATGTACAATGATTTTCCGACCAGCTCTGATACAAGGATTAATCGGAAGTATTTAAAAAAAATTATTATACTTGTAAAAAACGTTCATATTTGTAAAAATAAAAAATTCAACGCCGCTCGAAATTTGACAGTTCTGATTATTCCATAAGAGTTCTGATATAGTTAAAGACATGACTTATGATTTTCCCAAGAGTTCTGGTACAAGAAATGATGAGAAGTACTTTTCAACATTTATTATACTTGAAAACTGCATGTGATAAATTTGAAATTGCAACCACGGCCTATAAAAAGGAGTTCTGATTATTCCAAAAGAGTTCTGATATAGTTAAAGACATGACTTATGATTTTCCCAAGAGTTCTGGTACAAGAAATGATGAGAAGTATTTTTGAACAATTATTATACTGGAAAACTGCATGTGGTAAATTTAAAATTGAAACCACGGCCTATAAGAAGGAGTTCTGATTATTCCAAAAGAGTTCTGATATAGTTAAAGACATGACTTATGATTTTCCAAAGAGTTCTGGTACAAGAAATGATAAGAAGTACTTTTCAACAATTATTATACTTGAAAACTGCATGTGATAAATTTGAAATTGCAACCACGCCCTATAAAAAGGAGTTCTGATTATTCTAAAAGAGTTCTGATATAGTTAAAGACATGACTTATGATTTTCCAAAGAGTTCTGGTACAAGAAATGATGAGAAGTATTTTTGAACAATTATTATACTGGAAAACTGCATGTGGTAAATTTAAAATTGCAACCACGGCCTATAAGAAGGAGTTCTGATTATTCCAAAAGAGTTCTGATATAGTTAAAGACATGACTTATGATTTTCCAAAGAGTTCTGGTACAATAAATGATGAGAAGTATTTTTGAACAATAATTATACTGGAAAACTGCATGTGATAAATTTCAAATTGCAACCACGGCCTATAAAAAGGAGTTCTGATTATTCCAAAAGAGTTCTGATATAGTTAAAGACATGACTTATGATTTTCCAAAGAGTTCTGGTACAAGAAATGATGACAAGTATTTTTGAACAATTATTATACTTGAAAACTGCATGTGATAAATTTGAAATTGCAACCACGGCCTATAAGAAGGAGTTCTGATTATTCCAAAAGAGTTCTGATATAGTTAAAGACATGACTTATGATATTCCAAAGAGTTCTGGTACAAGAAATGATGAGAAGTATTTTTGAACAATTATTATACTGGAAAACTGCATGTGGTAAATTTAAAATTGAAACCACGGCCTATAAGAAGGAGTTCTGATATAGTTAAAGACATGACTTATGATTTTCCCAAGAGTTCTGGTACAAGAAATGATGAGAAGTATTTTTGAACAATTATTATTCTGGAAAACTGCATGTGGTAAATTTAAAATTGAAACCACGGCCTATAAGAAGGAGTTCTGATTATTCCAAAAGAGTTCTGTTATAGTTAAAGACATGACTTATGATTTTCCAAAGAGTTCTGGTACAAGAAATGATGAGAAGTATTTTTGAACAATTATTATACTGGAAAACTGCATGTGGTAAATTTAAAATTGCAACCACGGCCTATAAGAAGGGGTTCTGATTATTCCAAAAGAGTTCTGATATAGTTAAAGACATGACTTATGATTTTCCAAAGAGTTCTGGTACAAGAAATGATGAGAAGTATTTTTGAACAATTATTATACTGGAAAACTGCATGTGGTAAATTTAAAATTGAAACCACGGCCTATAAGAAGGAGTTCTGATTATTCCAAAAGAGTTCTGATATAGTTAAAGACATGACTTATGATTTTCCCAAGAGTTCTGGTACAAGAAATGATGAGAAGTATTTTTGAACAATTATTATACTGGAAAACTGCATGTGGTAAATTGAAAATTGCAACCACGGCCTATAAGAAGGAGTTCTGATTATTCCAAAAGAGTTCTGATATAGTTAAAGATATGACTTATGATTTTCCCAAGAGTTCTGGTACATGAAATGATGAGAAGTATTTTTCAACAATTATTATACCGGAAAACTGCATGTGGTAAATTTAAAATTGAAACCACAGCCTATAAGAAGGAGTTCTGATTATTCCAAAAGAGTTCTAAAATAGTTAAAGACATGACTTATGATTTCCCCAAGAGTTCTGGTACAAGAAATGATGAGAAGTACTTTTCAACAATTATTATACTTGAAAACTGCATGTGAAAAATTTGAAATTGCAACCACGGCCTATAAAAAGGAGTTCTGATTATTCCAAAAGAGTTCTGATATAGTTAAAGACATGACTTATGATTTTCCAAAGAGTTCTGGTACAAGAAATGATGAGAAGTATTTTTGAACAATTATTATACTGGAAAACTGCATGTGGTAAATTTAAAATTGCAACCACGGCCTATAAGAAGGAGTTCTGATTATTCCAAAAGAGTTCTGATATAGTTAAAGACATGACTTTTGATTTTCCCAAGAGTTCTGGTACAACAAATGATGAGAAGTACTTTTCAACAATTATTATACTTGAAAACTGCATGTGATAAATTTGAAATTGCAACCACGGCCTATAAAAAGGAGTTCTGATTATTCTAAAAGAGTTCTGATATAGTTAAAGACATGACTTATGATTTTCCAAAGAGTTCTGGTACAAGAAATGATGAGAAGTATTTTTGAACAATTATTATACTGGAAAACTGCATGTGGTAAATTTAAAATTGCAACCACGGCCTATAAGAAGGAGTTCTGATTATTCCAAAAGAGTTCTGATATAGTTAAAGATATGACTTATGATTTTCCCAAGAGTTCTGGTACATGAAATGATGAGAAGTATTTTTCAACAATTATTATACTGGAAAACTGCATGTGGTAAATTTAAAATTGAAACCACGGCCTATAAGAAGGAGTTCTGATTATTCCAAAAGAGTTCTGATATAGTTAAAGACATGACTTATGATTTTCCAAAGAGTTCTGGTACATGAAATGATGAGAAGTATTTTTGAACAATTATTATACTGGAAAACTGCATGTGGTAAATTTAAAATTGAAACCACGGCCTATAAGAAGGAGTTCTGATTATTCCAAAAGAGTTCTGATATAGTTAAAGACATGACTTATGATTTTCCAAAGAGTTCTGGTACAAGAAATGATGAAAAGTATTTTTCAACAATTATTATACTTGAAAACTGCATGTGATAAATTTGAAATTGCAACCACGGCCTATAAAAAGGAGTTCTGATTATTCCAAAAGAGTTCTGATATAGTTAAAGACATGACTTATGATTTTCCAAAGAGTTCTGGTACAAGAAATGATGAGAAGTATTTTTGAACAATTATTATACTGGAAAACTGCATGTGGTAAATTTAAAATTGCAACCACGGCCTATAAGAAGGAGTTCTGATTATTCCAAAAGAGTTCTGATATAGTTAAAGACATGACTTATGATTTTCCCAAGAGATCTGGTACATGAAATGATGAAAAGTATTTTTCAACAATTATTATACTTGAAATCTGCATGTGGTAAATTTGAAATTGCAACCACGGTCTATAAAAAGGAGTTCTGATTATTCCAAAAGAGTTCTGATATAGTTAAAGACATGACTTATGATTTTCCAAAGAGTTCTGGTACAAGAAATGATGAGAAGTATTTTTGAACAATTATTATACTGGAAAACTGCATGTGGTAAATTTAAAATTGCAACCACGGCCTATAAGAAGGAGTTCTGATTATTCCAAAAGAGTTCTGATATAGTTAAAGATATGACTTATGATTTTCCCAAGAGTTCTGGTACATGAAATGATGAGAAGTATTTTTCAACAATTATTATACTGGAAAACTGCATGTGGTAAATTTAAAATTGAAACCACGGCCTATAAGAAGGAGTTCTGATTATTCCAAAAGAGTTCTGATATAGTTAAAGACATGACTTATGATTTTCCAAAGAGTTCTGGTACATGAAATGATGAGAAGTATTTTTGAACAATTATTATACTGGAAAACTGCATGTGGTAAATTTAAAATTGAAACCACGGCCTATAAGAAGGAGTTCTGATTATTCCAAAAGAGTTCTGATATAGTTAAAGACATGACTTATGATTTTCCAAAGAGTTCTGGTACAAGAAATGATGAAAAGTATTTTTCAACAATTATTATACTTGAAAACTGCATGTGATAAATTTGAAATTGCAACCACGGCCTATAAAAAGGAGTTCTGATTATTCCAAAAGAGTTCTGATATAGTTAAAGACATGACTTATGATTTTCCAAAGAGTTCTGGTACAAGAAATGATGAGAAGTATTTTTGAACAATTATTATACTGGAAAACTGCATGTGGTAAATTTAAAATTGCAACCACGGCCTATAAGAAGGAGTTCTGATTATTCCAAAAGAGTTCTGATATAGTTAAAGACATGACTTATGATTTTCCCAAGAGATCTGGTACATGAAATGATGAAAAGTATTTTTCAACAATTATTATACTTGAAATCTGCATGTGGTAAATTTGAAATTGCAACCACGGTCTATAAAAAGGAGTTCTGATTATTCCAAAAGAGTTCTGATATAGTTAAAGACATGACTTATGATTTTCCAAAGAGTTCTGGTACAAGAAATGATGAGAAGTATTTTTGAACAATTATTATACTGGAAAACTGCATGTGGTAAATTTAAAATTGCAACCACGGCCTATAAGAAGGAGTTCTGATTATTCCAAAAGAGTTCTGATATAGTTAAAGATATGACTTATGATTTTCCCAAGAGTTCTGGTACATGAAATGATGAGAAGTATTTTTGAACAATAATTATACTGGAAAACTGCATGTGGTAAATTTAAAATTGAAACCACGGCCTATAAGAAGGAGTTCTGATTATTCCAAAAGAGTTCTGATATAGTTAAAGACATGACTTATGATTTTCCAAAGAGTTCTGGTACAAGAAATGATGAGAAGTATTTTTGAACAATTATTATTCTGGAAAACTGCATGTGGTAAATTTAAAATTGAAACCACGGCCTATAAGAAGGAGTTCTGATTATTCCAAAAGAGTTCTGTTATAGTTAAAGACATGACTTATGATTTTCCCAAGAGTTCTGGTACAAGAAATGATGAGAAGTATTTTTGAACAATTATTATACTGGAAAACTGCATGTGGTAAATTGAAAATTGCAACCACGGCCTATAAGAAGGAGTTCTGATTATTCCAAAAGAGTTCTGATATAGTTAAAGATATGACTTATGATTTTCCCAAGAGTTCTGGTACATGAAATGATGAGAAGTATTTTTCAACAATTATTATACTGGAAAACTGCATGTGGTAAATTTAAAATTGAAACCACGGCCTATAAGAAGGAGTTCTGATTATTCCAAAAGAGTTCTGATATAGTTAAAGACATGACTTATGATTTTCCCAAGAGTTCTGGTACATGAAATGATGAGAAGTAGTTTTCAACAATTATTATACTTAAACACTGCTGGTGGTAAATTGGAAATTGCAACCTCGGCCTATAAAAAGGAGTTCTGATTATTCCAAAAGAGTTCTGATATAGTTAAAGACATGACTTATGATTTTCCAAAGAGTTCTGGTACATGAAATTATGAGAAGTATTTTTCAACAATTATTATACTTAAACACTGCTGGTGGTAAATTTGAAATTGCAACCTCGGCCTATAAAAAGGAGTTCTGATTATTCCAAAAGAGTTCTGATATAGTTAAAGACATGACTTATGATTTTCCAAAGAGTTCTGGTACAAGAAATGATGAGAAGTATTTTTCAACAATTATTATACTTGAAAACTGCATGTGGTAAATTTAAAATTGAAACCACGGCCTATAAGAAGGAGTTCTGATTATTCCAAAAGAGTTCTGATATAGTTAAAGACATGACTTATGATTTTCCCAAGAGATCTGGTACAAGAAATGATGAAAAGTATTTTTCAACAATTATTATACTTGAAATCTGCATGTGGTAAATTTAAAATTGCAACCACGGCCTATAAGAAGGAGTTCTGATTATTCCAAAAGAGTTCTGATATAGTTAAAGACATGACTTTTGATTTTCCCAAGAGTTCTGGTACAACAAATGATGAGAAGTACTTTTCAACAATTATTATACTTGAAAACTGCATGTGATAAATTTGAAATTGCAACCACGGCCTATAAAAAGGAGTTCTGATTATTCTAAAAGAGTTCTGATATAGTTAAAGACATGACTTATGATTTTCCAAAGAGTTCTGGTACAAGAAATGATGAGAAGTATTTTTGAACAATTATTATACTGGAAAACTGCATGTGGTAAATTTAAAATTGCAACCACGGCCTATAAGAAGGAGTTCTGATTATTCCAAAAGAGTTCTGATATAGTTAAAGATATGACTTATGATTTTCCCAAGAGTTCTGGTACATGAAATGATGAGAAGTATTTTTCAACAATTATTATACTGGAAAACTGCATGTGGTAAATTTAAAATTGAAACCACGGCCTATAAGAAGGAGTTCTGATTATTCCAAAAGAGTTCTGATATAGTTAAAGACATGACTTATGATTTTCCAAAGAGTTCTGGTACATGAAATGATGAGAAGTATTTTTCAACAATTATTATACTGGAAAACTGCATGTGGTAAATTTAAAATTGAAACCACGGCCTATAAGAAGGAGTTCTGATTATTCCAAAAGAGTTCTGATATAGTTAAAGACATGACTTATGATTTTCCAAAGAGTTCTGGTACATGAAATGATGAGAAGTATTTTTGAACAATTATTATACTGGAAAACTGCATGTGGTAAATTTAAAATTGAAACCACGGCCTATAAGAAGGAGTTCTGATTATTCCAAAAGAGTTCTGATATAGTTAAAGACATGACTTATGATTTTCCAAAGAGTTCTGGTACAAGAAATGATGAAAAGTATTTTTCAACAATTATTATACTTGAAAACTGCATGTGATAAATTTGAAATTGCAACCACGGCCTATAAAAAGGAGTTCTGATTATTCCAAAAGAGTTCTGATATAGTTAAAGACATGACTTATGATTTTCCAAAGAGTTCTGGTACAAGAAATGATGAGAAGTATTTTTGAACAATTATTATACTGGAAAACTGCATGTGGTAAATTTAAAATTGCAACCACGGCCTATAAGAAGGAGTTCTGATTATTCCAAAAGAGTTCTGATATAGTTAAAGACATGACTTATGATTTTCCCAAGAGATCTGGTACATGAAATGATGAAAAGTATTTTTCAACAATTATTATACTTGAAATCTGCATGTGGTAAATTTGAAATTGCAACCACGGTCTATAAAAAGGAGTTCTGATTATTCCAAAAGAGTTCTGATATAGTTAAAGACATGACTTATGATTTTCCAAAGAGTTCTGGTACAAGAAATGATGAGAAGTATTTTTGAACAATTATTATACTGGAAAACTGCATGTGGTAAATTTAAAATTGCAACCACGGCCTATAAGAAGGAGTTCTGATTATTCCAAAAGAGTTCTGATATAGTTAAAGATATGACTTATGATTTTCCCAAGAGTTCTGGTACATGAAATGATGAGAAGTATTTTTGAACAATAATTATACTGGAAAACTGCATGTGGTAAATTTAAAATTGAAACCACGGCCTATAAGAAGGAGTTCTGATTATTCCAAAAGAGTTCTGATATAGTTAAAGACATGACTTATGATTTTCCAAAGAGTTCTGGTACAAGAAATGATGAGAAGTATTTTTGAACAATTATTATTCTGGAAAACTGCATGTGGTAAATTTAAAATTGAAACCACGGCCTATAAGAAGGAGTTCTGATTATTCCAAAAGAGTTCTGTTATAGTTAAAGACATGACTTATGATTTTCCCAAGAGTTCTGGTACAAGAAATGATGAGAAGTATTTTTGAACAATTATTATACTGGAAAACTGCATGTGGTAAATTGAAAATTGCAACCACGGCCTATAAGAAGGAGTTCTGATTATTCCAAAAGAGTTCTGATATAGTTAAAGATATGACTTATGATTTTCCCAAGAGTTCTGGTACATGAAATGATGAGAAGTATTTTTCAACAATTATTATACTGGAAAACTGCATGTGGTAAATTTAAAATTGAAACCACGGCCTATAAGAAGGAGTTCTGATTATTCCAAAAGAGTTCTGATATAGTTAAAGACATGACTTATGATTTTCCCAAGAGTTCTGGTACATGAAATGATGAGAAGTAGTTTTCAACAATTATTATACTTAAACACTGCTGGTGGTAAATTGGAAATTGCAACCTCGGCCTATAAAAAGGAGTTCTGATTATTCCAAAAGAGTTCTGATATAGTTAAAGACATGACTTATGATTTTCCAAAGAGTTCTGGTACATGAAATTATGAGAAGTATTTTTCAACAATTATTATACTTAAACACTGCTGGTGGTAAATTTGAAATTGCAACCTCGGCCTATAAAAAGGAGTTCTGATTATTCCAAAAGAGTTCTGATATAGTTAAAGACATGACTTATGATTTTCCAAAGAGTTCTGGTACAAGAAATGATGAGAAGTATTTTTCAACAATTATTATACTTGAAAACTGCATGTGGTAAATTTAAAATTGAAACCACGGCCTATAAGAAGGAGTTCTGATTATTCCAAAAGAGTTCTGATATAGTTAAAGACATGACTTATGATTTTCCCAAGAGATCTGGTACAAGAAATGATGAAAAGTATTTTTCAACAATTATTATACTTGAAATCTGCATGTGGTAAATTTAAAATTGCAACCACGGCCTATAAGAAGGAGTTCTGATTATTCCAAAAGAGTTCTGATATAGTTAAAGACATGACTTTTGATTTTCCCAAGAGTTCTGGTACAACAAATGATGAGAAGTACTTTTCAACAATTATTATACTTGAAAACTGCATGTGATAAATTTGAAATTGCAACCACGGCCTATAAAAAGGAGTTCTGATTATTCTAAAAGAGTTCTGATATAGTTAAAGACATGACTTATGATTTTCCAAAGAGTTCTGGTACAAGAAATGATGAGAAGTATTTTTGAACAATTATTATACTGGAAAACTGCATGTGGTAAATTTAAAATTGCAACCACGGCCTATAAGAAGGAGTTCTGATTATTCCAAAAGAGTTCTGATATAGTTAAAGATATGACTTATGATTTTCCCAAGAGTTCTGGTACATGAAATGATGAGAAGTATTTTTCAACAATTATTATACTGGAAAACTGCATGTGGTAAATTTAAAATTGAAACCACGGCCTATAAGAAGGAGTTCTGATTATTCCAAAAGAGTTCTGATATAGTTAAAGACATGACTTATGATTTTCCAAAGAGTTCTGGTACATGAAATGATGAGAAGTATTTTTGAACAATTATTATACTGGAAAACTGCATGTGGTAAATTTAAAATTGAAACCACGGCCTATAAGAAGGAGTTCTGATTATTCCAAAAGAGTTCTGATATAGTTAAAGACATGACTTATGATTTTCCAAAGAGTTCTGGTACAAGAAATGATGAAAAGTATTTTTCAACAATTATTATACTTGAAAACTGCATGTGATAAATTTGAAATTGCAACCACGGCCTATAAAAAGGAGTTCTGATTATTCCAAAAGAGTTCTGATATAGTTAAAGACATGACTTATGATTTTCCAAAGAGTTCTGGTACAAGAAATTATGAGAAGTATTTTTGAACAATTATTATACTGGAAAACTGCATGTGGTAAATTTAAAATTGCAACCACGGCCTATAAGAAGGAGTTCTGATTATTCCAAAAGAGTTCTGATATAGTTAAAGACATGACTTTTGATTTTCCCAAGAGTTCTGGTACAACAAATGATGAGAAGTACTTTTCAACAATTATTATACTTGAAAACTGCATGTGATAAATTTGAAATTGCAACCACGGCCTATAAAAAGGAGTTCTGATTATTCTAAAAGAGTTCTGATATAGTTAAAGACATGACTTATGATTTTCCAAAGAGTTCTGGTACAAGAAATGATGAGAAGTATTTTTGAACAATTATTATACTGGAAAACTGCATGTGGTAAATTTAAAATTGCAACCACGGCCTATAAGAAGGAGTTCTGATTATTCCAAAAGAGTTCTGATATAGTTAAAGATATGACTTATGATTTTCCCAAGAGTTCTGGTACATGAAATGATGAGAAGTATTTTTCAACAATTATTATACTTGAAAACTGCATGTGGTAAATTTAAAATTGAAACCACGGCCTATAAGAAGGAGTTCTGATTATTCCAAAAGAGTTCTGATATAGTTAAAGACATGACTTATGATTTTCCCAAGAGATCTGGTACAAGAAATGATGAAAAGTATTTTTCAACAATTATTATACTTGAAATCTGCATGTGGTAAATTTAAAATTGCAACCACGGCCTATAAGAAGGAGTTCTGATTATTCCAAAAGAGTTCTGATATAGTTAAAGACATGACTTTTGATTTTCCCAAGAGTTCTGGTACAACAAATGATGAGAAGTACTTTTCAACAATTATTATACTTGAAAACTGCATGTGATAAATTTGAAATTGCAACCACGGCCTATAAAAAGGAGTTCTGATTATTCTAAAAGAGTTCTGATATAGTTAAAGACATGACTTATGATTTTCCAAAGAGTTCTGGTACAAGAAATGATGAGAAGTATTTTTGAACAATTATTATACTGGAAAACTGCATGTGGTAAATTTAAAATTGCAACCACGGCCTATAAGAAGGAGTTCTGATTATTCCAAAAGAGTTCTGATATAGTTAAAGATATGACTTATGATTTTCCCAAGAGTTCTGGTACATGAAATGATGAGAAGTATTTTTCAACAATTATTATACTGGAAAACTGCATGTGGTAAATTTAAAATTGAAACCACGGCCTATAAGAAGGAGTTCTGATTATTCCAAAAGAGTTCTGATATAGTTAAAGACATGACTTATGATTTTCCAAAGAGTTCTGGTACATGAAATGATGAGAAGTATTTTTGAACAATTATTATACTGGAAAACTGCATGTGGTAAATTTAAAATTGAAACCACGGCCTATAAGAAGGAGTTCTGATTATTCCAAAAGAGTTCTGATATAGTTAAAGACATGACTTATGATTTTCCAAAGAGTTCTGGTACAAGAAATGATGAAAAGTATTTTTCAACAATTATTATACTTGAAAACTGCATGTGATAAATTTGAAATTGCAACCACGGCCTATAAAAAGGAGTTCTGATTATTCCAAAAGAGTTCTGATATAGTTAAAGACATGACTTATGATTTTCCAAAGAGTTCTGGTACAAGAAATGATGAGAAGTATTTTTGAACAATTATTATACTGGAAAACTGCATGTGGTAAATTTAAAATTGCAACCACGGCCTATAAGAAGGAGTTCTGATTATTCCAAAAGAGTTCTGATATAGTTAAAGACATGACTTATGATTTTCCCAAGAGATCTGGTACATGAAATGATGAAAAGTATTTTTCAACAATTATTATACTTGAAATCTGCATGTGGTAAATTTGAAATTGCAACCACGGTCTATAAAAAGGAGTTCTGATTATTCCAAAAGAGTTCTGATATAGTTAAAGACATGACTTATGATTTTCCAAAGAGTTCTGGTACAAGAAATGATGAGAAGTATTTTTGAACAATTATTATACTGGAAAACTGCATGTGGTAAATTTAAAATTGCAACCACGGCCTATAAGAAGGAGTTCTGATTATTCCAAAAGAGTTCTGATATAGTTAAAGATATGACTTATGATTTTCCCAAGAGTTCTGGTACATGAAATGATGAGAAGTATTTTTGAACAATAATTATACTGGAAAACTGCATGTGGTAAATTTAAAATTGCAACCACGGCCTATAAGAAGGAGTTCTGATTATTCCAAAAGAGTTCTGATATAGTTAAAGACATGACTTTTGATTTTCCCAAGAGTTCTGGTACAACAAATGATGAGAAGTACTTTTCAACAATTATTATACTTGAAAACTGCATGTGATAAATTTGAAATTGCAACCACGGCCTATAAAAAGGAGTTCTGATTATTCTAAAAGAGTTCTGATATAGTTAAAGACATGACTTATGATTTTCCAAAGAGTTCTGGTACAAGAAATGATGAGAAGTATTTTTGAACAATTATTATACTGGAAAACTGCATGTGGTAAATTTAAAATTGCAACCACGGCCTATAAGAAGGAGTTCTGATTATTCCAAAAGAGTTCTGATATAGTTACAGATATGACTTATGATTTTCCCAAGAGTTCTGGTACATGAAATGATGAGAAGTATTTTTCAACAATTATTATACTGGAAAACTGCATGTGGTAAATTTAAAATTGAAACCACGGCCTATAAGAAGGAGTTCTGATTATTCCAAAAGAGTTCTGATATAGTTAAAGACATGACTTATGATTTTCCAAAGAGTTCTGGTACATGAAATGATGAGAAGTATTTTTGAACAATTATTATACTGGAAAACTGCATGTGGTAAATTTAAAATTGAAACCACGGCCTATAAGAAGGAGTTCTGATTATTCCAAAAGAGTTCTGATATAGTTAAAGACATGACTTATGATTTTCCAAAGAGTTCTGGTACAAGAAATGATGAAAAGTATTTTTCAACAATTATTATACTTGAAAACTGCATGTGATAAATTTGAAATTGCAACCACGGCCTATAAAAAGGAGTTCTGATTATTCCAAAAGAGTTCTGATATAGTTAAAGACATGACTTATGATTTTCCAAAGAGTTCTGGTACAAGAAATGATGAGAAGTATTTTTGAACAATTATTATACTGGAAAACTGCATGTGGTAAATTTAAAATTGCAACCACGGCCTATAAGAAGGAGTTCTGATTATTCCAAAAGAGTTCTGATATAGTTAAAGACATGACTTATGATTTTCCCAAGAGATCTGGTACATGAAATGATGAAAAGTATTTTTCAACAATTATTATACTTGAAATCTGCATGTGGTAAATTTGAAATTGCAACCACGGTCTATAAAAAGGAGTTCTGATTATTCCAAAAGAGTTCTGATATAGTTAAAGACATGACTTATGATTTTCCAAAGAGTTCTGGTACAAGAAATGATGAGAAGTATTTTTGAACAATTATTATACTGGAAAACTGCATGTGGTAAATTTAAAATTGCAACCACGGCCTATAAGAAGGAGTTCTGATTATTCCAAAAGAGTTCTGATATAGTTAAAGATATGACTTATGATTTTCCCAAGAGTTCTGGTACATGAAATGATGAGAAGTATTTTTGAACAATAATTATACTGGAAAACTGCATGTGGTAAATTTAAAATTGAAACCACGGCCTATAAGAAGGAGTTCTGATTATTCCAAAAGAGTTCTGATATAGTTAAAGACATGACTTATGATTTTCCAAAGAGTTCTGGTACAAGAAATGATGAGAAGTATTTTTGAACAATTATTATTCTGGAAAACTGCATGTGGTAAATTTAAAATTGAAACCACGGCCTATAAGAAGGAGTTCTGATTATTCCAAAAGAGTTCTGTTATAGTTAAAGACATGACTTATGATTTTCCCAAGAGTTCTGGTACAAGAAATGATGAGAAGTATTTTTGAACAATTATTATACTGGAAAACTGCATGTGGTAAATTGAAAATTGCAACCACGGCCTATAAGAAGGAGTTCTGATTATTCCAAAAGAGTTCTGATATAGTTAAAGATATGACTTATGATTTTCCCAAGAGTTCTGGTACATGAAATGATGAGAAGTATTTTTCAACAATTATTATACTGGAAAACTGCATGTGGTAAATTTAAAATTGAAACCACGGCCTATAAGAAGGAGTTCTGATTATTCCAAAAGAGTTCTGATATAGTTAAAGACATGACTTATGATTTTCCCAAGAGTTCTGGTACATGAAATGATGAGAAGTAGTTTTCAACAATTATTATACTTAAACACTGCTGGTGGTAAATTGGAAATTGCAACCTCGGCCTATAAAAAGGAGTTCTGATTATTCCAAAAGAGTTCTGATATAGTTAAAGACATGACTTATGATTTTCCAAAGAGTTCTGGTACATGAAATGATGAGAAGTATTTTTCAACAATTATTATACTTAAACACTGCTGGTGGTAAATTTGAAATTGCAACCTCGGCCTATAAAAAGGAGTTCTGATTATTCCAAAAGAGTTCTGATATAGTTAAAGACATGACTTATGATTTTCCAAAGAGTTCTGGTACAAGAAATGATGAGAAGTATTTTTCAACAATTATTATACTTGAAAACTGCATGTGGTAAATTTAAAATTGAAACCACGGCCTATAAGAAGGAGTTCTGATTATTCCAAAAGAGTTCTGATATAGTTAAAGACATGACTTATGATTTTCCCAAGAGATCTGGTACAAGAAATGATGAAAAGTATTTTTCAACAATTATTATACTTGAAATCTGCATGTGGTAAATTTGAAATTGCAACCACGGTCTATAAGAAGGAGTTCTGATTATTCCAAAAGAGTTCTGATATAGTTAAAGACATGACTTATGATTTTCCCAAGAGTTCTGGTACAAGAAATGATGAGAAGTATTTTTGAACAATTATTATACTGGAAAACTGCATGTGGTAAATTTAAAATTGCAACCACGGCCTATAAGAAGGAGTTCTGATTATTCCAAAAGAGTTCTGATATAGTTAAAGACATGACTTATGATTTTCCCAAGAGTTCTGGTACATGAAATGATGAGAAGTATTTTTCAACAATTATTATACTTAAACACTGCTGGTGGTAAATTTAAAATTGCAACCACAGCCTATAAGAAGGAGTTCTGATTATTCCAAAAGAGTTCTGATATAGTTAAAGACATGACTTATGATTTTCCAAAGAGTTCTGGTACAAGAAATGATGAGAAGTATTTTTCAACTATTATTATACTTGAAAACCGCATGTGATAAATTTGAAATTGCAACTATGGCCTATAAAAAGGAGTTCTGATTATTGTAAAAGTATTCTGATATAGTAAAAGACATGGAAAATGATTTCCTGAAGAGTTCTGATCGGTAAAAGAATTAGAAGTATTTTTAAACAATTATTTTACTTCTAAAATGTATATTTCTGTGCATATACCTAATGTTAGAATATCTTATAATAAGTATGTCTAAATATCTTTTAGACTCTAAATAACTTTTAAATAATGTAATTTTTTTTAACTTATAAAATAAATGTTTTTCTAAAATGTACAACTTCCCTTGTATAGTGTTAATAATGAACAACTTAGGTTGATGAAGATTTAATAAATATATTTTTTCTCATTCTTATTGTTACCCGGAACTAACGGCGTGGACGTGACGAGAATATAGTCCCTTTTTTTTTTTTTTTTTTTTTTTTTTTTTTTTCTTTTTTCTTTTTTTTTAAATAACTTTAAGGAAGTTGGTTAATAATTAAAATAATTACGAAATATAAAGTACCGTATGGTCAAGAATCAAATACCTCTACAGTATCTGCCCCTCTGGGCCCTTGTGGCCTGTTACGGGACTTTTTTTTTTTTTTATTTATATATATATATATATATACATTGTAGTATAATAATAGAAATTATATTATAGTATGGTGAGTTGAAATTTAAATAATCATTTGTAATGAGAATAACTTAAAATAATTAATGAAATTTAAACTATTATATAATACAATAATAACATATTGTAATTATTTATACATATATATATGTGTGTATATATATATGTACATATATATAGTATTGTATATAGTGTGGTAAGTTTTATTACTTATTTTATTTGAGAATATATTAAAACGTGTGGTGTGATTTGAAATTTTAAAGGTGATATTTCTTTTCTTTTTGGCTTTAAATCGTCATACTCGTACCAGGCTATGTTTGTAAATAATAATGACGTGTAATGGCGTATACTATTAATATAATTTATTACGCCTCGAAGTATATATTTATTATTATTAAGGGTAATATGTTTTGCAACACTATTTAAATTGTAGGTTTTCTTTGTAAATCCGGAATTATTAATGTAATTATTATCCGTCAGAATACTTGTATCTATTATTATTTGTGGCCCGTATGTTTCTGTTATATCACATGTGTTTTTACATTTGACACATATGTGCTAGGAAATTGTTTCGTCTATAGCGTTTTGTACATATTCCAATCCTTTATCCAAAATTACGTTGACATTTATACTTAATAATATAAATTTAATATTTTTTGAATAGTCACACATTTTGCAGGTTTGGACTCTTTTTAGACTAGGCAAAGAAAGAAATGTATGTTATGCTAAGTGGGCAGCGTTACACATTGCATCTAATGTGGTGAATGTCCTAGTATACCTCATCGACTCGAATAGTGATGTACTATTTAGAAAAGAAGCTCTTTCCATATAATCGTTCCGTGATATTTTACCGCGAGATATTATTCTTTCTGCCAATCGTAAAAAATGATCATCGGTACTTTGTGCGATACTTTTATATTCGGTGCTCATTCCTATCATATGCGCTGTTATGTGTAAAAGAGAATCGAAAGCGCACGTATTGTGAACCATAATAGTTTTTCCTTGTAATTTAACGGATTCACATAAATTGCCGTTTTGGATTATAGGGATGAAAACTGAAACATTCGATTTGACACTATCCCATTCGGGACATTTGTCTAAATAAGTTTTTTTTTTTAGGAGTGCCACATGATTTAGAACCTTTATTGGTCAACCCCATCCAGTTTTCCTCATAGTTTAGCGAATCTATAGCATCATTAGAAGAAGAATCTGATACATCATATATAACTGCCTTTACAGCATCCTGTGGATTTTGATTATTTCCATCTGAGCTACTTTTATATATAAATCGTGGATATTTTCTCGAATATTTTCACAATCGGATGTTGCATTAAAGTTATTACTGGAAATAGATAAATCCGAAGTGCATATGCTTATTTGTTCCTGCTTCGGAGATATTTTGTTTTCTTGTTCCAAAGTAGCAGAGGAAATATTTTCTGCAAAATCTAATCGTAATTTGCCATCGAGATAATTTAGATGGCTAATGACAAATTTGTCTACTCTCATCGGAAGACTACCTTTAAAAACTCTTGTTTTATATTCCGCAAAGATTGATTCTACCGAAGAAGATGTCGCAATTTCCATATCATTGTGAAAATAAGGACGCATAAGACCGGTCCACAATGGTAAAATGTTTATTAAATACTTTATTTTCTTTGCATTGTCTGAATTATAAAAAGCATTGACAACATTACCATTTTGCGATTTTAACGCAAGATTATGAGCTTTATAATATATGTCATTACTCCAATTTTGCCAAGAAGATGGAATTTCTTCGGAATCATAATCGCCTAATGATAATTCATCTTCAGTAATATTGCTTGGTTCAGGAAAATTCTCAGATTTTATGCAATTATTAAGAGATTGCAAGCATGTCTCGGCTGGTACCGGAGTTTGGTCATCCATGTATCCGATGTCTTCACTTAATGCTACTACGATTAAAGAAAATAAAAAAGTTTGTAACACGTTTAAAGATTGCATCTTGTATGCTTGTGATATGCATCTAAGATAAAATTGCCGTACTTTCTTTGGCGAATTCCGCAAACATTCCCAATTACTCACCATTCTAATAATGTGGCTAACATCTAATCTTAGATACGAAGCAGGCATCACTGTTTTTATTTTTTGTACAGAAATATTGTAACAACATTGTAAATAATGTTTTAAATCGGCACAATCTGCAAATGCACGTGCTAGAGCCACTAACAATGCGCGACTATAATCTGTCACCATTACAGAAGAAACCGTAGCACCGGCTCTACGAATTTCTAGAAGGAAATAAGTCAAGAGTGCTGCGTCGTGTTTGGTAGACAACAATTCAAATACCGGAACGGCTCGTTTATCTTTTTGAGCAATCATGCATTGATAAAGAAATATATGAGAAGATTGATTTCCGTCAGGTAATATTAATTTCTTTGCGACACTGCCTGCGACACTACGACTCATTATTTTCTGCATAATTATCTGCTCCTTAGACCAGTATATAACGTAGAAAGGATCCAAACCTATTCCATGGTTGGAATAATCAGAACTCCTTCTTATAGGCCGTGGTTTCAATTTTCAATTTACCACATGCAGTTTTCCAGTATAATAATTGTTCAAAAATACTTCTCATCATTTCTTCTACCAGAACTCTTTGGAAAATCATAAGTCATGTATTTAACTATATCAGAACTCTTTTGGAATAATCAGAACTCCTTTTTATAGACCGTGGTAGCAATTTCAAATTTACCACATGCAGATTTCAAGTATAATAATTGTTGAAAAATACTTTTCATCATTTCTTGTACCAGATCTCTTGGGAAAATCATAAGTCATGTCTTTAACTATATCAGAACTCTTTTGGAATAATCAGAACTCCTTCTTATAGGCCGTGGTTGCAATTTGAAATTTACCACATGCAGTTTTCCAGTATAATAATTGTTCAAAAATACTTCTCATTATTTCTTGTACCAGAACTCTTTGGAAAATCATAAGTCATGTCTTTAACTATATCAGAACTCTTTTGGAATAATCAGAACTCCTTTTTATAGGCCGTGGTTGCAATTTCAAATTTATCACATGCAGTTTTCAAGTATAATAATTGTTGAAAAGTACTTCTCATCATTTCTTGTACCAGAACTCTTGGGAAAATCATAAGTCATGTCTTTAACTATATCAGAACTCTTATGGAATAATCAGAACTGTCAAATTTCGAGCGGCGTTGAATTTTTTATTTTTACAAATATGAACGTTTTTACAAGTATAATAATTTTTTTTAAATACTTCCGATTAATCCTTGTATCAGAGCTGGTCGGAAAATCATTGTACATGACTTTAACTATATTAGAACTCGTTTAGAATAATCAAAACAACTAGTTATTGATTGGCTTTAGATCTCAAACCGTGTATATATCGGGATAATTTCTGTAAATGTTTTTCTTTTTTAATCGTTTTTTTTTCTTCTAAAATGTAGAACTATCCTCAGAACTCTTACAAATCTATGATTTTTTGAATTCTGACGATTGTTGATACGGAAATTGTCGAAAAACAAAATGATTTGCTGTGTGAACTTGGCAAATCATTTGTTATGCCATTTTTTTTTGCTTTAAAGGCCGGAACTATTAATTTAACTTATCAAGAACTCTAGAACTATTCAAAATAAAGCCAGAACTCTCAAAAAATGTTGAGTTTCCACGAAATGAGACGCCAGCTTCACACACACTCAAAATGTTTTGTTATACTACCAAAAGAAAGAAATATTGGAGAAAATAGTTTTCGGGGACTCATACTGTTGAATACATAGTGTTCTAAAGTATTCTGCATATGACCCTGTCAAAAATAAAATAATGTATTTCCTTTATAAAAATAATGTATTTCTTGGTCACATTTTGATAAAATCGATTGTTTCGTGATCTTTTCAGTGTGTGGGTTTAAGCAACGCAGTAGCAAGAATATACCTTTCAAATCATAGTATACTTATAAAAAAATCCCCTTTACAAATAAAATAAAAAGGCAGTTTTCTGTAAATCTCAACATAATATAGCCGCTTAATACCAATATTTTCCACAGTTTTATAATATATTTCTGGTCAAGCGACCATTGATCCACAATTTTGAAGATATTATTAATCCACAGCTGGACGAGAGCAAATATGAAAGATTGTATTTATTTTTGTAACGCCTAGCTGTCGGAAACTCACTTTCTCGTTGTTTATTCGAGGCGGCTAACAAGTCGCCGCGTGGTCTTGACGTTTCATTCAGATTATATTTTCTGAGAACAATGAATGAAGCCAGGAGGGATGACGGGTTCCCTGCTTCTGACAGGGTGCTATAATTCATGGATCTACCCGATCCCCAGAATAATTCAGCGAGGATCTTCCATCTCCGACGTACAGGACTGGATTCAAAACCCAGATATCATATATTCATTCACACAAAAACACATATGTATATATATATATATATATATATATATATATATATATATATATATATATGAAAAACACAAAATGTGACGTACCTATCTCTTAAATGAAAAACTTTTTGAATTTTTGTTTTTCAGTTACTTTTTGTTACTTCCAGACTGGACAGTGAGTTCCCACAGTTTGGCCAATAAGTAATAATTTATAATTTCTTCACACAAGGTATTTGAAAGAAAGAAAACTAAATTCCACATTTTTTGACAAAAATGAGCCAATTGTTGAACCTATCCCTCGATAAACTTCCACTTTATTTACATAGATTTAATGATAACTAAATGTAGAAGTTTTGCTGTAAGTTCTGAATCTGTAGTCCTTTAGGGGGCTGAGGAAAAAATTGGTGAAAAACCTCTGATTCATCGAGAAAAACAGAAGTGCGTTATTGGACGTCCAGAAAGTATCTTTTATCAATGGGTTTAGTGAATTAAATTACTGTTTTCTTGAAGAAAATTTTATCTATTTTATGGTGTCGTCGCCGTTATTTCCTTGTCAGAAGTAGGAAACTTAACGCACTTATCTGAATGTGCAATTATGCTGTCAATTACCGCATTCTTAGTTCGAGATACCGTAGCTTGGCTAACGCCAAGTTCTAGACCAGTAGCTTTTTCAAAGCCAGGATCACTGGGATAATGCTAACATACCTTCATCCTGTGCACAAAATGACAACGCACCGCTTTGACTGTACCGCTTTGAAGAAGAAAATGTGCAGTCCCTTGCGAACAGATTTCTATGTACAGATGAAGGAACTTGGTGATTTCTTCTCTTGTTCATAGAAATCTGTTCGCAAGGGACTGCACATTTTCTTCTTCAAAGCGGTGCAGTACTTTTTAAGTATGCATAAGTAAGCGAGTCTTGTATTTCTTAGCTCGTCTTACACTCACAACATCTGTCATCACGTTAAAAATTATAAAAAAAACTATCTTTTACTTCGGAGCTGAGCGTGCTACTGACCACACTCAAATGTTTTGAAGGATATGCTTTTTATATAAGACTAGCTGTTACCCGGTGTGCAATGCTACACCTACTTTATATTAAATATCTGTAGCCGGGCTTACCATGCTACACATGCTTCATATTAAATAGTTGTAACCCAGCTTCCATGGTACGCCTACTTTATATTATATATTTAAAAAAATGAATGAATATATTATATTTGTCCAAATTATGAGAATATAAGATAATAAATTGAGAGCTCGGCTGAAAAATTTATTTTCCATTTTTTTAAGAGAAAGTGGGGTGGAAAATAAATTAATCCTTATTTTTTAAAAAGTACCCTTATTTTAAAAAGTACCCTTACTTTTAAAATGGTATTACAATTAAATAATTCCAAATAATTTAATTGCAATACCGTTTTAAAGAAAATCCAAACCAAACTCCCTGTGTTTAATTTTTTTAAAGAAAAAAAAATATGTGGTCCATAAATAAATATTCATAAAAAATAGCAATACAAATGAGGCATTTAATTAAGGTTATGATTAGTTATAAGTTGTAATAACCTACAACTGAAACTATATTCTTTATTTTCATTGATTTTTTTTTAAATATAATATTTATTTATTTTAAGGGCTTCGCATCTAAAGCTAAAACCTCAACCTTGCGCAAATATAATATTAATATGTTATATTGTTTACCTGTTCATGTAATATTCCGTAACTGAGTTTTTTTTATGAATGAAAAAGTAGGTAAGTCGTGCAGGGTGTATGTTATTTATGCCAAAAGGAAAGTTTTAAAAACATAGTTTGTTAATAGTCCTTTCTATTAAAGCTTCTGTTTCAAATTTTATGGTTCATGGGCTCTTCTATAAGGATAGTCCTTCTATCATAGGAAATAAGGGCCTCTAAGAATAAAAACAAATTTAAGATATTTTTCTTGCAGTTATGGACAACAATGAATTAAAGGTATTTGGGAATTTCAATAACGACATTGACTTGGCGAGCAACAATATTTTTACCAGAATTGCAACCGTATTTAAACATTTAGTCCAAGAGCTGGTAACACACTTTTCAAGTGTTTTATGTGCCTTGAAATTGTGCTATAGTGGGTCTCTAGTGTAGATAAAAAGTTAAGTATGTGGTTGCTGGACATACCTTGAAACACCAGGTACTGCACATAGGGGAAAGGTGTTAAAAAAATATGTCACTAAAATGGTATTTTATTCAGAAGCCAACAATCTTTAATGTATAATTAAGGCAAGTTGCTTTATTTCTAGAACAGCCACAACTGTCCTGTCCAGATGATTGGTGCTCATCCCACCAAACAAAAAAAAAAAAAAAACGAAATTACGACATGCAATACACCAAAATTCCAAGGTGCATAAAACACTTCATGAAATGTGCGTTACCAGCTATCCGACTAAATGGTGACAGTCAGAGGATATAACTATCCCAGACAAAAGGAAGCATATGGCAGAATATAATGATTAAATTATTATGGATATTAAATTAATAAAAAATTGCATGGAAAATTTAATTACTTATTCATTTATTAGAACACCACAATTCACGTGACTTCCTCTTCTTATAAAAATAATATTTTAATACATTAATTTATCTGCAAAAAATAGCATGTAAAAGAAATATTATAAGAAGAATAACTTTATTAAAAAAAAAATTAAAGTGAGGCTGCCCAAATTAATAGGGTTGCTAAACCATACAGCTCTTATAATAATAAAATATTGTTTCAAAATGTGGTGAAAATTAATTCATTTATATACATTCATTTGTATGATTATAAACATTTATATAATTTATTATGTACATCTATCTATATGCGAATAAAACAATAAGTTAAATATAACAACATTTAATATAATATTTTAATAATATTTGCATATGTATGTGAGAGAATTAATTTCAAGTTCATAAATTTAAGTCCTTTACAAAATGACATTGTTCACAAAGGAGTTTTTAATGTTTAAAAAAATCTTTATGTTTAAAACAAAAAGTTATATCTTTTTGGAACTTTAAACTTCACTTAAAGCTACATATTCTGCATATGGAGACTCTTCTGTACCATCTTTTTTCTTTCTCGATTTCCAGTATAATACATTACCAAATAACCTAATAAGAAAACCAGTGGTGGATTTTCCTTCTAAATGATCATTTAAGAATATAGTCTCTACATCCATCTGTTCAACATTTAGACCCATTTGATATCTTCAACTTCCTTATTTCAACAAAATCTCAAGCATTATTTTGTTTCAAACTATCTATTTCTCTATCCCAAAAATCACAATCGCTTGAACTTTATCAGATTCGCCCTCAGCCAATCCAATACAGCTTATGTTTTCTTGGATAACATCAACATGCCTAGCGACAATGATTTTATTATTCAAAAGTACTTTATATCCCACTTCACTATACTCGATTAAAATGCACATATTTACCTTTTTATCCCATTTAGAAGTTATTATTTGTTCTGGTTTCCTAACAAAATTTTTACTACCATATAAATTAAAGTTAGAAGCATCTGGTTTCTTTCCAAAACAGATTTCATAGGGTATTTTATTGTCAATGGTGTTAGCTAAAGAGGGATTTTTCAAATAAGTTGCTGCACATACCATTTCTGGCCAACATTTTTTTCTACAATATCTTCTGCCAGTAAGCAATGAGATATATTCATAATTGTTCTAGTAAATCACACCGTTTAACTCAGGAATTCATGGGGCAGGGATTAATTTTGATACCCTTTTTTTTGGTAGTCATAATTCTTACTATTTAATATTCCTTACCAATGTCACACCTCATAATACCAATTTCCTAAGTTTTCAACCTCATTTACTTATTGAACAAAGGAATGAAAAACTTCTGTTTTAGGTTTAATAGTTTAAATCCTAGCAATCTTACTATTTATTTATTTATACATCAGTGAGACCGCGACAAAGGGAATTCATCACTAAACACTAAAATAACAATAAACAATACTGAACAATTATGAAGAAATTAACATGAGGGCAATCTTACTATAATCATCTATAAATGAAACAAAATATTTTTCACCTTTGAGACTCATAGTTAAAAAAAGGTCCACATCAGTGTAAACAATTCCAAAATACTTTTAGCCTTGTTCTTATTGTTTTCCAAAGGGACACGGTCCATTTTACAATACAAGTTTTATAAATTTATAACATGTCCAGAAAAACTGATTGTTTCATTTCAGTTGTTTGAATTTTATTTTTTTAACATAATCTGAAGTTTCTATGTACAATTTACTATGCTGTTGATTCCTTTAGGTATAATCTATCAAATTTCTGAATTATGTCTTAGGCTGTTGTCAAATCACAAAGAAATTCAAACTGTTTATTTGATCTTGCTGATCCCAATCTTCACCAACTTTGGTCTCCTTTGCCTTTTCAATGACATTTACACACCTCATCAGTTTAAAAAAAAAAGTTAAGTGTTTTTCCACATACTAAAACCCTCTCCATCAAATACCAGTACAAACATATTCATTTAACAGAAAAGCGAGTGAGAGATTATTCAACCGAATACTATAACCTACATTGCAACCTTCCTTTACTAAAGAGAAAAAACTACCTCTCAACAAAAGTTTTGAAATTATTATAGTTCTGAATAGAAACATGACCACTTAATTATATTATATTAGTCCAAATTATGATTAGATAAACACAGAACATTTTTATGATATACTTATTTATACGATATTAGTCTATATTCTGGTTAGAGCAGTGTTGCTCTAGGCAATCAAATGAAAATTGATTTGATATGAAGAAAACTGATCTGATATTAAGGAAATTAATCTTAAAAAATATGATATTTTATTATATGATATCTTATATGATATTTTACCAAACTCTGAGAATATAAACCTACTATTTAGATAAACAAACAAAGGTTTTTTTTATTGCACTTCTTCTTAGAAGGAGGGGCAACACTGGAAAGAAAATGCCGATTTCTGACTATAAACTCTTCAGTATATGACAGTTTCGAACTCGTTACTTCCAAACTATGAATCCTAGAAGATTTTTAGCTAGCCTACGAGATTTCCCGGATCAAGACGTATCTATGTGCGAAGTTTGGTCAATATCAGTCAAACGATGTGGATTTGTATAAGGAACAAACAAACAGAAAAACAGAAAAACAGACACGTGATTTTTATATATATATAGATAAATTATGAGGTTTATGAGTACCCATTTGCTTTTATATGAAATACTTCAACTCTATAAGTATAAGGTTCATCAAGTTTTAGAAAACTTAGGAATTTCTCGTCTGCCCCTTCCCATGTTGTCTTTAAGCCTAAATAGCTAACGCGCAGGAGGCGTATTAATCTACACCTTTGTAGCAATTGACCTTCAACAACTGAGAGGAACATGGCATGTCTGGGGGAAAATTCGTCAAGAAACCAGTGAAAATTATAACCGTTATGCCTTATAGGTGCAAACAGATTTTTGCTAAGAGAGGGCATCATACAAGGAGTTATTTTTTTCTGTTCAATAAATATAATTTTGCAAACAAAACGTTTTACTTTCTGATTTTTTAAAAATAATTTATTGTAATTAAAAAAAAAATTAGGAAACATGTATGCAATTTATAATAATAATAATATAAAATTCTAGGCAATGTAAACATAACAAAATCAAGACTACCCAATTTAATTTCGAGTAAGTTATAAATATATACCAAGCTGTGGTACTAAAAGTTGGAATAGGCGGAAAAAATATCTGAGTAAGTTTCTAAGCTCAATAGAATTCACAATAATGCTGGAATGTCGATAAGTCCCCGACGAATTCACAATAATGCTGGAATGTCGATAAGTCCCCGACGAATTCACAAAGAAGAGCTATGGTCTGCGCTAGGAGCAATTTCAGTGGAAAGGGATGAGAGAGAAAGGTTGGATCCCCGGTGTCCACATTGAGAGATGGTCTGACATAAAAACTCTTAAACTGAGGTGGATAGGGGGGAGAGGGATGGATTGGGGGAAGGGTGAATAGAGGGCTTTACTGGGCGGCCACGTGAAAAGCCACCAATTCTAGAAGGGGGGGGGGGGGTTTCTCCCGTAGCTTGTCGATAAATGTCCTCTTATACCACTTAAAGAGATAAAGGAGAAAAATCTAGCAACTATAAAATATAACCATTAATAAACAAAACATACAAATAAAATATATAAATCCAACAAAGGACTAATTAGACACTTCAGAAGAAAACAAAATATCTAGGTAGGTAGCTCTTCGTTCTAAGGCTCCATATCTTTAGCCATATTATTCTAATAATCATGCTGATTATATATATATATATATATATATATATATAGAGAGAGAGAGAGAGAGAGAGAGGGAGAGAGAGAGAGAGAGTTTAGGATTGTGATTGGACATACATATATTTCCACAGACGGTAGACCTACATTGGATAGATTAAAAAATCTGAACACGGACGATATCTATATAGGGTGATATAATTGAGCTTCCAAAATGCCCAACCTTGATTAAGGTGAAGGGAATAAAAAACTATCGAAATTCATACACTAACATGATCTACGCAATGTTCAATGCTTCTCCAGCGTTTGTATCGTGCCGTTGATTGAATGGCTGGGCAAGCTTTGATGAAGCTTTTCACAACCTCATACTACGTCACCTCCAGGCCCTGTAGATAAGGGTAACAAGAAAGCACTCGTACGTCCTACCGTCAGATGCCGTTGCACATCTAAAATACTATATTTTCTCAAAGTGGCAATATAAATGGTTCCTAAAATGCAGAAAATAAGTTGAGGGAGATTAAAGCCACTACCTCGGCATGGAAAACCTCTACTCAAGACCTCATGAGGTGGGTCTGTCGAGGATTAGAATTGGACTTGGACACACTAATCTCACCCATGCATATTTATTTACATAACGAGAATGCAGTTTTCGTGGCAAATATCTTACTATGATATACATTTTCACTGAATGCAGAGCCTACGAATCCTCTCGGAACCAAATGGACATTCATGGACCTCTCTGTGATATACTTGGAGGCGGCCATGAATCAAGCCAGAGAGCGTTGAGTTTCTTGAGAGCCACTGAGTTATTTAATGAAACATTATTTGCAAAAAAAAATTAATAAGTCAAATATTAAAATATAGAACATTTCAATTAACATTAATTTTTATTTAATCTGATCTATAGTTTCAATTCAAGTGTATTTTATTTTCAACTTTAAACTTGATTTGTTTTTGTTTTGTTTTTTCCTCAATTACATTAACATTCATTTCAGTAAATTTCAATAGGCAACAATGACCCATATGGTTGAATTGTCTTATAATAAAAAAAAACTAAAATAAAAAAGAAAGGAAACAAGGATACTATTACAAATCCCCGTTTCTCGGTTTCTCGTGCTGATCGGTTGATAGGCGTTTCTCTTGCACGTTCTCCGGTATAAAGGCAACTCACTTTCATTAGAAAAGCTCATCAAAGATCTGTGGTGAATAGAAGCATCTTCTGATATTAGCTGCTTCGCTGAAAGAATTACCAGCTTTCAGAAGTGAATATCATACACACGAATGGCCTATCGTGGCACATCTTTCCTCGTTTTTTTTTTTTTTTTCGTTTTCATAAATACTCTAAAAGACACTATGTAATTAAAGCATCACTCGGAAAAATCTGGAAAATGCTCTAAGTTTTATATGGAATTTATTTGTTTCGTTCAAGCCTCCTTGTGGGAAACATTGATTGAATGCACGTGTTCATTGTTCGTATCTATAAACAGTCAGCTGTGACCAACAATGATTGGGCATATAATTCTATAGGTCTAGCTCAACTGGAGAAAACTTTTTCTTTCGTTCAATAGAAAGCAAAATAAATAAATAGAGTATCAACTCTAACCAATAAGCTTAAAATTGAAATGCGCTAAAATTATGAAGTTTCCATGAGTCCGAATAATATTTGTGTTTCTGATAGCAATGGTTGTCATTATCGGCCTGTGCATTGGGGCCATTTTTGTTCCAGAATCTTTTTATTCCTTAATTTTAAACTGTCAAAACTAAATTGAGTTTATTGAGGAAAAATTCATTAATATAACGGTGGTTCAAATTTGTATATATATATATATATATATATATATATATATATATATATATATATCAGACAAATGGTCCGACTTTGATTAAATTAGGTACAATAATCTTTCGTCTAATTTGAAAGGTCAAGTTCGTTAACCAGCAGAATCCGTCCACCGGTTTTCGAGTTCATATGCTTGAAGGTACTTGTTTTATAGGTTCCTTAACGTAGAAAAACGAATGAACCCATTTTTCAAGCGATATCTGTAACCGTTTTCCGCCTTGGGGTACCTTATTGCCTATCACCAAGTACAGCGAACATAAGACAAGAGTTGTAGAGTACCGGTATGAAAGTGTACAAGCTGAAGTATATAGCAGTGAGTAAAGGTTGCTCAAGTTGCAATTGAGAGTGGAATTGGTCTATAGTAGAAACGGCGGACTGCTGAAAAGGCATGTGAGGCGCTGGACTTTTTCAATTCCCTCTCACTATTGAAGTTCTTCTCCTCGTCCTTTACTTCTTCTTCAGATTCTAGGTCATCTACAGACGAAGTAAGTCCAGACCTACAGGTAGCAATGGGGAGAAATATCAAATAATAGAGCTATTAACGGTGGCCTACCTACACGTAGCAATTTTTTATAATGCCAACTGCACGTTGTCGGTTACCCATCCAGGTACTGGCTACGACAGACGTTGCTTTACTCCGGTGATCAACGGGAACCGGTGTATTCAACGTGGCTATTAATAATATTCAATATGCGTTTAGACAGGTTTACGCTTTAGGGGTTCACATTCTCTCGAGAAATAAAGGGCAATTCTTAAACTAGATCAGATCAAAGCTTAAAACGCTACCAGAACGTTACCAATATTACAAACTTATTTGTATTTAAAAATAAATTTTCATGAAAGACCATCTTTGTAATATCGACGTTCAACGATCTCTTCAGAACGAAGAAAGATTTTTTTTTTTTTTTTTTTTTTTTTTTTTTCGATTGGAGAATCCTTTAAATACAAGCAAATCAGACTGTGATATAATTGAGAAAATAGTCACGTCCAAAATATTCGCTGACCACATTCCTTATATCATAGATAGTAGTTTCCTATTGACAGTATATGCATAAGCCTTGTGTTGGTGATATGTTTATTTTAATTTCTTTAACATTCATTTGTGAGAAAGTTCTCTGTTATATTCATCTTCATAATTTCAGCTTTATAGGTAGATCATCAATTACAATCCTCAAAAACTCTTTTACGGTCGATCAAACAACGGAAAGTCACATTTTACCTTGAATCATTTAAAAATATTTTAGGCATGGGTTTTCTTCTTAATAGAAGAAATTGGGCCTGTGCATGTTAGGGCCAAACGAAAAGAGTGTTGAGTTTTCTAATTGTGTTTGCCAGCTTTCTATCGTTTTTTGTGACAGTTTCATCTGGAAGCTGATTTTGCGGGTTAGCCAGCTATCTCATTTCCTTCCAGTCCGTAGCCTGCTTTCATCAATTTAATGTTTTTAGTTATGTGATTTATTTGAGTCTGAGGTAGTGCGCGACTTATTTGTTCAATGTTATTTATCAAATGAGATGTAAACGTACATATTTATATATTATATACCTACACCACGCTAGTAGGTATAAATGTGACAAATGAACAAATAAATGAATGTTTAAAATTATCTGTAATGCAAGGACCTTAGTTTGAGGACCAAGGAGGAATTTAGTTTGAGTGTAAAGGTTTTAAAATAAAAACATCCTAATGATAAGAAAGCATAAAAACTGCCCAGCATGATTCCCTTGAGGAAAAATCAAAATAGAATCTTTTCTTTGTAGATTTTCCTCGTGCAGGGAAAATAGTCATTCCTTTTTTCTCTTCCTTTTTCCATCTGCAAACAAATTGAATATTTCTGTATTTCTCTAGACTGGTTGTTAGAAACGGGAGATGAAAGCACCACTGCCCGGCTTGGTAGCTCCCCTTTGTAGTTTGCCGCTCTCTCCTTTTATCTCCGGGCCGACTTGAGGAATATGTTCAAACTGCCAGGGCCAAACATACTCTCATATTAATAAGAAAATATTTTTGAAACTAAACTCAACTATTGCAAGATAAGGGTTTATTAATATTTGTTTAAATATATCTAGTAGCTGTTTATACCCTATGAGTGAGCACGTTTAACCCTATGAGTGAAATAAAATGCTAAGAACAGGAACTTTTTTGAGAAAGGATTCAATTAATTAACCTCTTAAATAGTAGTTGTGTTCACATTGAGGTTGCATTGGTTTGAGTTAAATCCTCCTTTATTTGTCTTTCGGGTATTTTATTGGCTCTGGGTGCTCGCAACACCCCACATCTCTACTTAAGTTACAATAATCTATATATATAGAAATCACGTGTCTGCCTGTTTGTCCGTTTGTCTGTTTGTTCCTTATACAAATCTACACCATTTGACCGATTTTGACCAAACTTGGCAAACAGCTAGGTCTTGATACGGGAAATCTCCTAGATAAAAGCTATGTACAGTGGTGCTGGCCTCTGTCTGCTGTAATATGAATTTCTTTGGTGCTGCCCTCTGTTGGTCGATTCACGAGACAACATGATATAAACAAATTCACACCGTTTGACCGATTTTGACGTAACTGGGTATACAGGTAGAACTTGATACGGGGAGAGTCATAGGCAGAAAGTAGGTGTACCATGGTGGGTAACAGCTATATAAAATAGATTTCGATGGGAGAAATTGTCAGGGTTCGGCGTTTGTGTCTTAAGGAAACTACGTGTTTCTTGTAAAAATGACTGGTCTAGGTCTTAAAGCAGTACAGATCTACGTTTAATTGAGGCTTTTACACTGTATAACGTTTTTATGTTTTTTGAATCTCTTTTTATATACTTAAATTAGTATTAACTCGGACCTACTTGTTTTACAGCCCTGATGAAGACATAAATTAGTATTAACTCGGACCTACTTGTTTTACAGCCCTGATGAAGACATAAATTTTATGCCACAGAGTCGGCAAACAATGAAACCCATTTCAATAGAAAATTATAGTTTTATCAACATCTTATCTGCGGATGAAGTCGAATTTGCATCATCTTAAACCCACTCGCTGTGCCGGCAGGACGCCGCTCGTGCGTCGTGGCAGCTACCTTACAAGCTAGGAGAAAAGGTTAAAACGTTTTGGATATCGGCTACAAACATCCAGGCTGTTTTTTGTTTTTTTTGTTCCCCCGTCGTCTCAGGGAGTGTTTCGAGTACCTCATTCTGGTGTCGTTCCGGTCTCAGGCATTTCTGTGAATATTTGCAGGAGTTTCTTCAACTCATGTGCGTCATGATAAAAAACATGTTTCTGAAGGAAATTATCCAGAATTTTCAATGGGTAGTAATTATTTCACATTAACAGATAAAATAAAATTATAAAATGAAAAGAAAACAAAATAACATTTTTTGGATTGTTTGGGGTTTACCACTCCCGCAGTCAAATTGTTAAGACACAACGACCGAACCCTGAAAATTTCTACCTTCGTGTATCACCAACGGTCAACGATCTCCTCTCATTGAAATAGATTTCCATTCCACAAAATTTCATTAAAATAGCTTCATTTTTGACCCAACTAAATACCGAACTATATATATATATATATATATATATATATATATATATATATATATATATATATATATATATACAAATCAGTCCCGTAACAGGCCACGAGGGCCCTGAGGGGCCAGATACTATAGAGGTATCTGATTCATGACCATACGGCACACTTGGGAGATAGTGTGGTCAGTACTATGCTCCGGCTGCCTGATTTTCCCCTTGGCCGCTTCGACTGCTAGAGCCATTAGCACCCAAGGTACCCATTATTAAATTAATTAAAGGCTGGGCTGGCCTAGGGACAGTCAGGGAGGCCGAATTCAACCCATGAATGAAGACACTAGAAAAAATCTTAAGTGCTTGCTCGGGTTTTGAACTCAGGCCTGCAGCTTATTAGTCCAATGCTCTACCACTGAGCTAACCTCGCCCCTATATATATATATATATATATATATATATATATATATATATATATATATATATATATTAGGACCATTTAATACTGAACATTACACGCATAGATTTTAAAGAAATAAGGATATAGAAAAATATACTGAGATAAAATGCAAGGACAACAATTTTACGTGCATACCAATGGAGGATTAGTATTTCAGTATATTGACACATCCTAATGTAGCCGAACGGCTTGTGTCGAAATATTGGTCAAACAAATTCTGATGTTACTACCATACTGATTTCTGTAGATACCAACATAATATGTAATATTATTATGTTCCCGCGGTGCGTATTTTCCTTCCCATTGCTGCGAGTTAATCCCCAAGGATAATGGAATCCTTCTAGAATTAATCTTGAAAAGGAGTTAAATTAAAGGAGTCCTTCAACCTGCCACATTCCCACCTTTATTTCCCTTCATTTTTCCCACCAGGAGGAAATATAATTCCCCCCTCGCCGTTCCTCCCAGTTCCAGATTCCCTCCCGCTAGTCCCTCCCTCTTCCTGCTCCTTCCGTCCCTATCCTCTCTTCTTGAATCAGACTTGATTACGGCAAATTCGATTCACAACTAAACTATTTTTGGAGAAGGAAGAAATTTCTCGAGATGGTTTTTATTTCATTTTTTTTTTTCTCTCTAAGCCCCACTCCTCATTTTTATACGAATAATTTCTAAGTTCGAAACTGTATAATCCAGCCGTTAGGATTTAAATATGATGATAGCGCATCCCATGAGCCGCTGCAATGGCTGTTGTGAAGCTGGGGGCCACCAGTGCCAGTGACATCGGTCCTCACAAATAATATCCCGCTATATGCATATATATATATATATATATATATATATATATATATATATATATATATATATATATATGTGTGGGTGGGTGTGTGTATGTCTGCGTGTGTGCGTGTGCAATAAAAATACCCCCTACATTGTGCAAATTATTCATCCCAGACAAAAACATATAGCCGAAAGGAGGCACGTGAAATGGCAACATTACTTACCAAGGTAATTGCCACTATAAATTTATATATATATATATATATATATATATATATATATATATATATATATATATATATATATATATATCGCTCAATCCATTATCTATTATGGTAACGTATTGTGTGACATTTTTGTTCATAATCATGTTTACAACTCGTAAGTCAAGAGTGAAAAGGAAGTTTGTTATAGCCTGTTCAAATAGACAGAAAAGTTCAATTCCGTATGCACGCAATTTTGAGGGAAATATTTCCGACGATTCCACCATTTGCAAACATTATAAAAACTGATGATATTTCGTTAGAGATTAGGGAAAGCTTTGAGAGATCAGAGAAAGCAAAAAAGTGTCTAGTATTCATCAATACTTAGCCAACGTTAAGAATCAAAGTATTTGAAAACTCCGCCAATATCTAGTACTGGAAATATAGGCCTCGCCCTTTTTCGTCCAACAAAACCATCTATTTGAGCAGGCTATAGCTTAAATTGCTTTTAGCCGTAGGTTTGGCAAATTATGGATAAATATTAAACTCTATATCCCTTGTCTTACCTCTCAAAACATTCTCTGACCCTAAAGCAGGCTACACACGATTCAGGCAGGCCTGTCAGTTAGACCTGAACAGTCCGCATGAAAGCCGGTCACCTGAACAGTCTTAACTGACACAGGCCAACCTAAATCTTGTGAAGCCTGCTTTAGCCAAATTTAAAACATTTGAAACCTCCGCCAATTTCTAGCACTGAGAATATAGGCCACGTCCTTTTTCGTCCACCTAAACCATCTTTTTGAGCAGGCTAAGCCTTAAATTGGCTTTTAGCCTTAGGTCTGGCAAATTATGGCAAAACACTATATCCCTTGCCTGAACTCTCAAAGCCTTCCCTGGTCCAAAATGATATATAATCAGTTTTTATTGAATTTAAAGAAACGTGTTGTTCATTGTAATGGAAATGGCATTAGACTTATTCCATCTAACAGAACGGACCGTAGTATAAATAACAGAACGGACCGTAGTAGTCTGAGAAGCATTTGGTGGTTGAAGCATTATAGGCAAGTCTAAAGTATCTTAAAGCTCCTTAAGATATCTAGTCTTTTCAGGATAAGATGCTCTCTCACTTCCAGGACTCCTGGAAGTGAGAGAGCATCTTTGGCAGAATCGACTCCTGGACCAGGAGTCGATTCTGCCAAATAGCGTACATTACAACTTCCACACATCCTACTTAGATCCGAATGTTGTTTAACAGGATATGACTAAATTGCAATAAGAGAATTTTTTATAATTTTGATAGTAGGATCCATACTTGCTAAGAATGCCTGCCGAATAACCGCATAGGAATGTATTAAAACATGAATAGACAGTGACTATATAACGGAGTGTTGTTCCCAAGCCTCTATAACAGGGAGAAGAGGCTGTCAGCTGTTGATTAATAGTGGCCCTAACTGAAAGCTAGGTTAATATCCGCCATGGGGACTGGTGGGAAGGGAAGGGAGGGGGTGAAATTTAAAACACGATTTTTCACCACAAGCGGTGGGCTGCACTCGGACCATTAACTCCTTCCAGTCCTGGTATTTTTCTCTTTCCTACGTTTTTAAAACTGAAATTACTCTGAGAGCAATGCTGCAGCGTCCATGATAATAACTCAACTCGCCGTCTGCTGTATCATCCAGGTCCCGACATTGATCCAGTGGGGTTTTATAGTTCGAGTCTCTGCATTGTTGGCCTTTCCTGTGAATTACAGGTATGTAAGTGAAAATTTGCTCTGTTTTTTTTTCTTTGTTGACATGAAGGCAGAAGATCAATCAATAAAAATTGTTTTTCTAATGAGCCAATTTATTAGAAAATTATTCCAGCTGTTTCACATCAGATGACGCCTCCTCATCAGAGGCAATAGATGTTTTTAGTATAATTCCTTAAAAGACCACAATACTGGTGAAGATATATGTTTATAATTCTCTAAATAGTGTATTTTCTTTAGCTTTTGTTTTTCATATAAAATCCAGGAACATCTTCGGTTGTGGATCATCCTATTTTCACAGAGGAACAGGACTGATTTCTGATTGTTCTTCCTTCATTGCTCTTGGATAAACGTACACTTTCGTCAAATGCGTGTAGTCACAGCGGTGGCTTTCAGTCCCGAAGCGAAGAAATGGCTTAGTCACGGAAGTGGCCATCAGGCCGTGGGGCATGCCAGCCCGTTGTCACGAAAGTGGCCATCAGGCCTTGGGGCATGCCAGCCCGTTGTCACGAAAGTGGTCATCAGGCCGTGGGGCATGCCAGCCCGTTGTCACGAAAGTGGCCATCAGGCCGTTGGGCATAACAGTCCGTTGTCACGAAAGTGACCATCAGGCCGTGGGGCATGCCAGACCCGTTGTCAAGAAAGTCGCTAACTGGCCACAGGGCATGAAAGCCAGTTTTCACGAAAGTGGCTAGCTGTCTCGAATAGGTTAATGTGAACACTGATGCTATTTAGGAAGGTACCAAATAGATAAAAAAAATACAAATCTATCTAACTTAAGTCTTGGAGACCTCCATAATAAAGTAAATATTTTATTCCACATTATTAAAGATAAACATCTAAAACGAAAGTTGTCTGTGTATATTTCTGTCAAGGAGAGAGGGCTATGTACATGAGCCGAATACGTCAGTAGAAGAGGAAACAGATAGTGAAAGGATTTATCGTTGGAAGAAGTAACAAGAGACAAGTTCTGTGAAGTCCTGAACAGCAGTACTAGAATCTCCGTAGAAAGGACAGCACGAGAGAGAGAGGCGATAGTCTCTACTCTCGTGAGAGTTAGATGCTTGTTAGCAACGAGACAGGTAGAGTAGTTTAATCTTAGCCTCTCTCTAAATAACTCAGCCTTCTAACCCTAAGCTGTGAGCCAGTAAAAGGAGTTCCCCAAGGAACTGCTTTAAGCACACTCTTTTCCTATATTCTCAACCAATCCAAACTACAGTACACTTGCGTTCTGTTACTTTGTACGTAAAACTTAATAATATAAGTCAGATTTATGGAACCATTTTATATCATACGCCACTGCTATTTGTTTTTGTAATTTATTCTAGCACTAAAATTTATTTGTCAGTAAACAAGAACGCAAAGTGTGTATCATCTTTTGAATGTTTATAATAAAGTTTTCCAAATAGATCCGATGTAGATAAGATCGAGGGAGTCATTTCCACTATTATAAGTTTTCTGTGCATTGTGGTGCATAAAATTCCACTTTTCTTCAAGATGTCATTGGAGTAGGTGTCTAGATCCTCTCAAAATATCCCTTCCTAAATGACACTACGGTTAAGAAACGCGCGAAGATGACATGGTTGCTTCAAGTCGGACGTTGTGTATTATTATACTTGTTAGTATAGGATAACAAATTAAATTAATTTCGAAATTAAATTTATTTCATTATTGTTCATTTTCAAGTAACGGGACGGAATTTATTACCGTTATTTTTACTTCTGCTCCAAGAATAATGAAATTGTATTTTCTGAGCTCGAATGAGGATCATATATTTACATATCTACTCCAAAACCGGACAATTTCAACCTATTTTACTGTAGGTGAAACTAGCACACCACCGATTTATTATGGAATGATATGGGATAACGTGCAATCCACCTGATCCTTTCATATCAAAGGATCAGGATATTCTTGGAATAAATCTTGACACTGGACTGTCAATGTTGGTGATTTGACACGACACATGAAGCTTACAAACGACTAGTACAAATGTATTTAAACAGATAAACACTCCTAAAATACACCTCTGGAACGCAATTCAGCAAATCGACAATTCTATCTATACTAACTTCTGGACGGAAATTCTGGTTTTGCACCACTAACACAATCATAGAAAAAATCAAAACAAGTGTCCGCTGCTCCTTGATTCAAGAACAGCCCGAAGCATAGATAGTTAGAAGTTGACCTATTTTTCGAAGAAATAAAAATGTCACTAGTAAAGCACTGATTTTACCGGTACTTAAATCTATACATTTTACGGTGATTGGTGTATTATATAAAAATACTACGTATAATACCTTTGTTGAAAACTAAATAAAATTGATTATGTTATCTATTTGGAGGTAAAAAAAGTAAGTAAACGCTTAATTCTGGGGATATGCCTCGCGAATAAAGGATAATAGAAGACTTGTTTAATTTTCTCTGCCCTATTTATTTTTGAAATACGAGAGTAGTATCTTGTATATACATATCAGTAAACGAGATTAGTATTATATTATAATAAAATTCCTAAAAAAAATGCAACATGAATCTATTACTTACAGTTCACAGTAAGACCCACCAAACATTCATGTCACTCACCTGTAATATTTTTAAAAAAATTGTTATATGTATTATAATGTATATTTTATTCAGATATATAGAACAAATCATTCTAGAATTATATTCTTACCCAATCTAGTCTATATTTGTCTCACTCACTGACGTATCATCGCCCAGCCAAACCTTTTGAAAGAAAATTTTGAAATTTTGCATGGACACTCTCTTTAGGATGTAAATTCTCGCTAAGAAAGGTTTTTTTTTTATTGTTAGAGAGGTTTTTATTTATTGTTGTTAGAAAGGTTTTTATTTATTACAATAATTTAATCACATAATAATAACGGCTATTACAACCATAAATTTATAAAATAAAATTCCAAACTTTATTGAACATCTGTGGCGTTAATATCCTAAAGGGTTGGTACGCCTTAAGAAACAAAAAAAAAGAAAAAAAAAAAAAGGTTTTTTTGATATTCAAATTTTTAATTATTTTAGAGGGGTTTGGATTTTTAGTTAGTTATAAAGAAAACCTGCACGCCTAGGCAGCCTGCGTTGCAAACAGGTCGGCTGTTGCCGTATTGTATCTATTTCATTCTATTATTTTTATTTGCGGTTCATTTCAACTATGATGGGCGACCTTGAATTACTAGAAATAAACTGAGATTTTGTCTCTCATAGAGTTCACGCTATACCTGGTGATGGTCTATCTGAGGAAATAATATCCCGAGCCCTTCAGCATCCCCAATCAGAACACTTCTTGGTAATGCTCGCAAATATAATGGGTCTTTCCTTATGACATCTTGTAGACATAAATTCTTAAATTTTAACGTCTATTTATTATTGACAACGAATTTCAACCTGTACTGGTTAAAATCATGTTGTTGGTAACCTATAGATCTGGTTATCTCTAGGTTATCTGTTTGTTGACTCTGGTCCGGAGCGCCCCAGTGTCAAGAAACATTATACTTTGATTACTTGTTATTTGATGAATAACATATAGTATGACGGGAACCGTGCCAAAATAAACTGCACAAAATTATATATTAGCGTTAATTTTGATGATACATTATTTAACGCAATAGAATAACTACTTATCTGCCGTGACAAAGCGCGGGTATTCAGCTAGTTGTAACTACTACAATGTATATATGATGCTTGTGTAGTTAACTCAATTTCTCATATGATGATACAAAGCTTGGTTACTCATTTGTATATTTATAACTATGCAAATAACTAACCAAACATTGTTAATACAAATAATTTATTAATTCCAGTACCCAAGATTTGTTATCAATACAATTTATTAATTCCTGCTCAACATGTTCCTCCAAATTTCAATAAAAACAGATTTGTATTTTTTTGTTCTGAGTCGAATGAGACCGACTTGAGGTTTCTATGTTCATCCATTCTCCATATATTGATATTTGTTTTCTACTCGTTGGCCGTTCGGCCTCACTGTGCATCGCTGGGGAACTCGAAGATAGATCATAGAAATAGAAAATTTTGATAATTTGGGAGTTTTCCAGCCACAACCAACAAAAATATACGTACAAAATTCAAACCTCAATTAAGATGTATAGTCTAATTAAATATGAGCTATTTTAGCGATATAATTAATGAATATTTTAAGGCTGTAAATTTGCAGTGCACTGATAAAAAAATTTAACTAAAAAAAAAAGTATTATAAACCTGCCAAGACCAAATTATAAACTAACATTGTACTTCCTATGAAAGCTTAATAAAAACCCTGAGGTTTGGAGGTTTAAAGGATTTAAAGGTAAAATTAAACAATTTTCTCCGCCATGTCTGACCGTGATTACCTCAAAGGGTGCTCACGTCCTTTGTGTTTGTCGGCTTTGAGGGATTACAGACCTTGTTCGTTTCTCTGGGAACTGCTTATTCGTATACTAATCCACTTATATGTGACAACCCGTGGTCCAGTGGCTAATACCTTGGATTCTTCCCGTCTGCTGCAGGTTCATTTTTTTTTTATGTCATGGCTCGTTCAAATACTGCCCTGCTATGGATTTTTAGGATGGCAACTTAAAGACGGTTTAGTGGTAATCTAGGTCATTACAATCGAACTATCTATAAGTTACCATTTTAAACATTCAGTGTGGAGCAGGGCAGTTTTGGAATGAAAAAAAAAAAAACTCAACCCCCACGATACTCTAAACCGCATTTCTCGTATGAGAATCTAAGGCGGTAGCCACTGGACAGCGGGGAGTCACATATAACTGGATTATTATCTGAATAAGCACTTCTCAGTTAAATGAACAAAGTCGATGTGCCACAAAAGATGATATATAATCCTTAAATATGCCATTCTATTTCTTCTTTAACCGTCTAGTGTTGGCACCCCAATCACTAACGCTAGTTTTGGCACAAGATTCCCCCCCAACTTATATGGACCCGTCAACTTATATCTCTTACCTACCAGCTTTAATGAGCTAATAAAAATCTAAATGTTAGTAATAACACTCTACTGGAATCTAATTACAACTTTATTGTTTTTTAAATATATATTTAAATATTTTTAAAAATTATAATTTAATAATAAAAACTTTCGACTCATGGTAACATTTCTTGAAAATAAATTATTTTGTTGAGTGATGCATACGAAACTAGCCCAGAATAAAAATTTTATAACTCATATGCAACATACTTATTTTTTCCCAAAGTTCTCATGTCAATCGGTACATAACAAACTGGATGTTCTAAGCATATATAGTTTGCACACAATGCACAGAAATACTCGGATTTTGGCACATTTCCTGTACAGTCATTACACATTCCAGTTTTCCCCTGTGTAGGAGCATCTGCAAATCTCATTGACAACGTTCACGCCTCTATTTGCGGAATTATAAAATGTTGGAGCTTCAGGTATTGTTGAAGTTTCTAAACGAATACAGAAATTGCTTCTAATTATTCATAAGAATGTATAAGTGCCACTATTATCAAATACTCATAATGAAAGCCCCTAGCAATCAGTAACTCATAGGACAAAATATATAGTTGTAGAGGATGAAGCGTCGGCATGATTTAGTTATAGTTGTCTGACTTGGAACAATAAGGGAATTTGTGAAGCATTAAAATGTCTGTTGACATCCGCAGTTAGAAGTTTAAATGGCGGAGTGCTAAAGGAGAGAAACGTTAATTTATAAAGATAGAGTTGTGGGACATGACTCTCGCTGTTGCCAAGCACGCGAATAGGAATTAATTCGATGCTAGCGATGACAGAGCGCGCAGTGTCCTCCAAGACATGCAAGCCTGCAATAAGTCGGAATTAGACTTGCAACTGCCGACGGACATGCGAGCTCCGCTTAGAGCAGACTTATTCCGCTTGATTTTTTTTTCCAGGGTTTATTCAATTAAAAAATACTTTTTTCTGGACTTATTCAGGTATGGCCTACTGGGCAAGGCACATTTCGGTTTGACATATGTTGCCTACGCTTATTCAGGTTTGGCCTAATTCGCCAACGTTCTCCGCGTAGGCTATTTATGGTTTAAATACACCACCTCTGTTTAATCAGGATTAGCGTACTTCGCCTACGATTATTCAGGTAAGACATTATCTGCATAGCCTTATTCAGATTTCGCGTAATTCGCCTAGGCTTATTTAGATTTGGTGTACATCACCTAGGCTTATTTCGGTTTGACATACACCGCCTAAGCTTATTCAGGATTGACCTACATTACCAAGGCTTATTTCGGTTTGAAATGTATGCCTACGCTTAATCAGGTTTGATGTACTTCACCTAGGGTTATTCAGGTTTGAAGCTCATCGCCGGGGCTTATTGTGGGTTTACGTTCAAATCGTTGTCTATTTTAGGTTTTGCGTACTCCTTGTGCCTTTCGATTCTCGATCCTGGGCTTATGACGGTGCAATACTCATTGGTGAACTTATCCTATGCATATCCAGCGTTTACGTACTAATCTTTGCCTATTATATAGGTTTTGCGTACCCCTCGTGACTTTCGATTCTCGATCCCGAGCTTATGACAGGGTGCAATAGTCTTTGGTGAACTTATCCTAGGCCCATTCAGCGTTTACGTACTAATCTTTGCCTATTTTAGGTTTTGCGTACTCCTCGTGCCTTCCGATTTTTGATCCTGCGCTTATGACAGGGTGCAATACTCTTTGGTGAACTTATCCTAGGCCCATTCAGCGTTTACGTACTAATCTTTGCCTATTTTAGGTTTTGCGTACTCCTCGTGCCTTCCGATTTTTGATCCTGCGCTTATGACAGGGTGCAATACTCTTTGGTGAACTTATCCTAGGCCCATTCAGCGTTTACGTACTAATCTTTGCCTATTTTAGGTTTTGCGTACTCCTCGTGCCTTCCGATTTTTGATCCTGCGCTTATGACAGGGTGCAATACTCTTTGGTGAACTTATCCTAGGCACATTCAGCGTTTACGTACTAATCTTGGCCTATTTTAGGTTTTGCGACCTCCTCGTGCCTTCCGATTTTCGATCCTGCGCTTATGACGGAATGGAATACTCTTTTGACATTTCAGTTATGATTTACTTATCATTCACGTTTCTTATGACCTCTGGGAAAATGCAGGTTTGCTTTTGGGGATCTTCGCGTTGGACTCTTCGCCTGGGTAGGCTCCGTTTTCATACATCGACAAGACATGCGCACATGTACATACTTCTAATGAATGCGCAAAAATGTGCATACCTGAAATGCGCGAGTCCAGATGTACGCAATATTTCGGCGCGTGTCCATATGTTCGTCCTTCCTCTTGGCGAATTTACTTACTTCTTTGTACATTTCCCAGTGTGTTCAGTTGTGCTTATTTCTCTTGGGCGTATATACGGTGCTGCAAAACGTTGTTTTTCCTATTCTTGTTTAGTAGTGCTTATTTTACCAAGAAGTTTTCTGAAATTCGTAATTGTCTTGGCCTTCTTCACGCCGGATCTATTTTTCCTTTGCATTTTCAATAGCATGTGTCTCTTCTGTAACTGTTCAGTAATGCGTACATCAAGAGTTATGGTGATGACTGTCAAAGTTGCAGTTATGTACAACTGTTTGAATTAGTCTAATATTTTACATATATTGACATTAGGGCTTCCGTATAAAGCTGCCAAAATCTATAGCAGTGGTGTCGAGTAAGTCAGAAGTCAATATCCTCGAGGGTCCTTTAATTTGGATGGAAAAATATGACTGTACAAAACTTTTTTTTTAGAGCTGAACGCCTAATTCCGTCCTAAATTCAATATTGCAGTGGCGTCAACACTGATTGTACATGCAAGTCATTTTAGTTCCTGTTCTACACGAATTTCCCGCACGTTTAAATGAATTAAAAAAAAAAAACAAGCACTAAAGAAAAGGCTAGGGAAATGAAACGTAATTGGAGTGTCGATGGCTCCCATAATAGGAAATGGAAGAGTTTAGCAACCTTCTAAAATCATTTGAGCGTAGAAAAATGTAATTACTTGTCATCCCATCAAGTTCCAATAATTATAAAGACAACTCAATAATGAGGAAAAGCTCGCCTGTCAATGTCAAGTTCTAATCTAACTTTTATAGCTTCAAGTGATTGAGTAATTTTAAAAATATTTATTGCCTATCGAACATCCTGACATCTTGATCGTTTGATGTATGCTGACTACATGAATCATTCATATACGGCACATTCGTACGCTGACTACTTGCATCATTGATGCACGACACTTCCACGTTTCCTACATCTCGTTAGCTGACAGCATGAACCTTTAATGTCCGGCATCTAATCTGATGTATACATAAACCTTGGATGTCCGACATCTAATGAACTGACTACATAAACCTTTGATCTAAATCATCTCACGTGCTGACTACATGAACCATTGATTTCTAACATCTCGTGAGCTGACTATATGAACCTTTTTTATGGCCGACATCACACCTGCTGACTACATGAACCATTGATTTCTAAGATCTCGTGAGCTGACTATATGAACCTTTTTTATGGCCGACATCACACCTGCTGACTACATGAACCATTGATTTCTATCGTCTCAAGAGCTGACTATATGAACCGTTCATTGACATCTCACCTACTGGCTACATTAACTTTTGATGTCCGGCATCTCATGAGCTGACTACATCACCCTTTGATGTATAACATCTCATGAGCTGACTACATGAACCGTTCATCGACATCTCACCTACTGCCTACATAAACTATTGATGTCCGGCATCTCATGAGCCGACTACATCACACTTTGATGTATAACATCTCATGAGCTGGCAACATGAACCTTTGTTGCAGCATCTCCATATGCAGCTATTCATGCCAGAAGTTTCGGAAAGTTTCTTACAAGGCTACAGAAATTGCCCCCGTTAAAATGTACTTTTTTCCTAAGTCCGGCATATTTACCCCGACGCATGTTTTTTAATGTACGATATCTACCTCTTCAAATTCAGGTACAGAGTTCGGAATACAATGAAAGTGAAACCCCATATTATAGTGAGTTGGTAAGGATGAAAGAACGGAATTGCTAGGTTGTAAAAGAGGACTGTCAAACGTGTTAATGTTTTGGTACACACAGATTTTCTGGAGCCTAGGAACAAAAAGTCCGACTCGCAGGAACTGTATCATCTTAGTGCGGTTCCGTTCTTATCTCTAGACTCATTTAAAATGATTAAAATAGAAGCTGTTATTATTTTGGGTCCACATTTCTAGAAAGATGGAGATTAGATAGTTAGCCGTCAAGGTGATAAGTAAATATGGAATGGTTGGGATTCGGCTAAAGAAACCTCAATACGATGTTTGTTAAAAAATCTATATTTAGGACGTTTTGGCTACTCATTGGTAGCCTTCGTCAGCAATGAAAGTGCCGGGAGGCAGAGGAGGACCAAAGTTGACAGTTCCATCTTTACTTTCAAGAAAGGTCTTATTTACGATCTTACCTGGATGGGTCCCCACCCTAGGAAGGACCCCGCTAGGCATTTGAAAACCTATATCTTGGAAATCCATATCTCTAAGATTAAATTGTTTTTCTTATTTTTCTTAACCTGATTTATTATCAAATACATTATCCAACTATAAGCAGTTAAAAAATAACAAGGAATAAAACAGAAAAAAAGAACAGTTCGAATAATCAATTACTTTAAAGTTTTAAGCACTTATTTCTCCGATTGACATCGTCTAGTCAAAACTTTCATCAGAACCTTTTTTGTAGAGCATTTAGTAAGCTTTCTAATGGTACTCTTCCGTTTACCAAGATTCTCAACCTTTTTCGAGATATTAAGGAAAGTTCGGCGCTAATGACCTAGAAGTAGATGCGCCGTAAAAAAAAAAAAAAAAAAATTAAGGAAAGTATACAAAGTTACCAAAACTTTTTATGTCTGTTAATAAAATATTTTATTCTAACCCTTCCTTAACTCCAAGCGTAACACAAATATGAATTTTAATTTTAATGAAAGTAGAACATGCAGATATTGTTTCAACTGAATTCCATGATTCTAAGTACCCAAACCCTAACGGTATTCAAAAACTATATTTCCAATTTTCTCGAAAACGGTTAAAGCTATCGCCTTGAAAATGGTTTCATTCGTTTTCCTAGCCCAAGAAGCCTATAAAACGAGTGCTTATAAAAGCTTATGAACTCAAAAACGTAAGCGTTACGATTTTTTTTGCGCGAATTTTGCCCCAAACGCCATCTTCCAGTGGACGGATTTTGCTGGTTAACGAACTTGACCTTTCAAATTGGACGACGGATTTTTGTACCAAATTTCATCAAAATCGGACCTTTCGTCTTCTACCTAGAAAGCGAACAGACAAATATATATATATATATATATATATATACAAATTTGAACCACCATCATTTTCGGTCTCTAGGGGTTCTGAAACGCAAAATTTTCTAGTCGGCACTTCTGGATTGCGTCATGAGATCAACCTTATAAGCGGGGTTCCTCCCTATGGGGGAGGGAGGAACCGCCCTAAAACCGAAAGGTGTTCAAGAGAGCTTTTCGATCACGGTGGATTAAATGAGGGAAATGTTTTGATGTCCGTTTTGTAATTAATATTCTTCGGGTTTAAGTTAATGTAGACGTTTTTTGGTGTTTCATTCAGTAGAAAGGGTTTTAGTGTCATCAAAGTTGAATATGTGTTGTTTTTTTAACGGCTCATTACATTCTCACTTGCAATTTGTGAATATTTATTTTTCAGCTGAAGAAGGCTGCCAGAGTGCAGCCGAAACGTCCAATATAGATCTTTTCCTATAGATCTGGCTCTTTTTCTCCCAGCCAAATCCCAAATATCCCTTGACTTCGTAAAGTCAAATCAATCTTACAAAAAAGCTTGGGCAAGGTCCATCAGCTACTTTGATTTATTTTATAGCCCTACCGACACTATCTTCAAATTTGTTCAAGCTTTTTTAAACAACACTTGTTGCCATTTTTTTAATATTCGTTGATATGCAGTGGAAAATATCTACAGTGCAACATTTACTGCACGGTGTTGATATCTCCGTCACCTCACGTCACGACGCTGCATCTCAACTTTACAACCGTCACCATCAGAACTGCGTTTCTTCTTGAAGAAGGTTCATATCATGATGCAACACAATAAGTCATTGTTTTTCTTCCTTGTTATTAGTGTAAAAAGCTTTCCGTATTCGGCCGCAGGGAGTATGTATTACGGGTTTAATTCTCTTCATCTCTTTTAATAATATTTCCCCTTTATTTCGCCGACAGGGAAATCAGCAGGTTTCGTCTGAAAAAAGTTTATAAATTAATAAGTGGAGTGGAATGGGGGAATTTCCGTTTCCCCTAATGCAATTATTCAAATAGCTACAGTTTCCCGTAGAAACAGGGAATCCTACCAACACGTGGGTGGAGGGGGGGGGGTTGAGAAAAACATTGCTCCACGTTCAAAGCATTAAATTAAATAATTATTTTCTGTCATATATTATACTATCATCGTATGATATGTATTTAATAATATACAAGAAATGAAAAGAAAAAAACTCGTCGATAAAAATGAGGATACGGAATGTAGCAGGTAAAACCAGCGATTACCTATTCCACTAAAAATCAGCAAGTAGGGAACGAGTAATCTTAACCTACAAACTCAAATGGAGAACCTCCGGTCCAAGCAGAAAGAGCCATATCACTCAACAACCATGGCGAGAATAGAACTTAGAATGTGATCAGGGAATATTCTTCAGTCCACCAGATTCCTTAGTTATAAAATAATGTGAGTTTCCAGTCATGAAAGAAATGTTAAAGCAATCTTGAAATCTTAATCTATCCTATCAACTCGAAAATGAAAATTATCCCCGTTAATGTATACAGGGTGTCCCGTAAATGTGTTATCCAATTTGGAAAATGGATAGTAGGCCTTAATAGGAACAAAAAAGCTCATATAAAGTAAGGTCCGATCCTCAAGGGTAAGGGAGATTGCTTACTTCTTTTACAAACAAACTACTGTAGCTCCGCCCCAGTTAGTGGCTCATGAATGCGTATGGTATCAAATGAAAGCTCATTAAATTCGCTATGAGGCAGAAGATATCTATGAAAGTAGAATTTTTTGTTTGCTCAATGACATAACTATAGCGTTAATTCGAATTTTGTGGATACTTACAGCTCACGTCGTTTTTCTATAGATGGTATCTCAACATCCCGGACCTCAGAAAAACTTCTTCATATTATAAGCTTTGATATGGAATGAAACGAGTCTATCGTTATTTGACAATCTTAGATATCTTATCCCTTATTCCCATAGCAAATTTACCCAGATTTTATTTGGTACCATTCGCTTTTCTGTCCGGCCAACTGTGGCGGAGCTACCATATATTGTTTGTAAAAACGTAAGCAATTTACAAAAAAAACAAAAAAAAACAGAAAAACTGTAATATCTCCCTTATCGTTGATGATCGTACCATGCTTTATATGAACTTTTTTGTCCCTTTTAAGGCCTACTATCAATTCTCAAAATTCGATCACACATTTACGGGCTTCCCTTATATCATTGCTTATAAACTATTAATGATTATTTTACTTTTTTATACTACATTGATTTATGTTATTAAATATATATATATATATATATATTATATAAATATTATAAAGATTAACAATGTATACTAGCACTAACAATGTAAAGACATGCGTGGAGTGTATCAAAAGATATGGGGCACGGTTTAACTAATAAACGGCTCTACTATAGGGTTACTATGGCTGAGAAAAAGAAAACAATATATATACGTGGGTGAATCAAATTTATTTTATTATATTATATTATATTTGTTACATTTGATTCACCCACGTATATTCGTGTATATACATAACAGAGGAGATAAGACTCGGGATAGCCATTGGTGTTGAAGCTAGGTATCCAATATTTGTCAGGGTTAGGACCCTTCGCGGTGCAAGGGGTAATACACGATTATAAAAAGCCTTGCCACGGCGAAAACGAGGGTAAAATTAAAAATTAATTGTTATAAAATAAATATCATGCACAATTAATGAGAAAATCGTGCTGTAAACTAAACTATATATATGTATATATACATATATATATGATAAAATGTCATAAAAAAAATAAAGTTAAAATGTTCAACCACAAAGACAATTCAGTAATGAATATCCTGCCAAAACAAGAGGACACTCAATATAGCTGAGAGGCCTTCCATATAATTCCCGGACAGAATTCATAAAACACACAGAGTGGTATCGACGACGGGGTATTCATTGTTTGGAACTCTCAAAACCCCCGGGGATCGGAGCCCTGAAGCTGGACCAGGAAAGGGGGTAGAAACATGGCCAGCCCGGTAAACAAACAACAGCCAGCCAATCAGGGCTTGACAAACACCTCGACTAAAGCGACGTCACCAATAGGAACCGAGGTAGCATAACTGGATTAGCTCTTTGGCCAGCTTCGGGTAGATCGCTGTTTGTCGAGGAAATTACTCAAAAACCTTTCAGCCGATAGCCATAGCCACTTTTTTAATATGAAAAACACATATAATCATTGCACAAAAACACCATAAATTCAACTCGATTCCAGTTGTAAATTAATATAGCGTCAACAATTTAAAAAATATCTACTCTTTAATACAGAACATCGACTTTCAATTTATCATCCTACGAAGATAGGAAACCAGTGCGATTAACGCTATTCTATTATCCTCGCATGATTGGCACTACGGTACTACAAGCCGTAAGTCAATCTCGTGTGGCCTATCCTAACCAGAGCAAGGACCTCAGAAATTATTAGGACCTGTCCTAATAATTTCTGATAACTTGTTATCTCTGTTATTGTAGCATTTGGAAATCATTTGAGCGTTGGAGTAGGCACGCCGATTGTTGATTCCTACGGCTGTAACCGTCAGCCTTGTGGAACTTCACAACGAAGAGCTTGATTATAATTCGTTTTGCATTTAATCCAATCTAAGTGTTGCGGGAAGTCGGAGGTTTGCTTGACTTGTGCGCATGTCCTTGCAAACTCGTGACGTCACACACCTTGGCGTGATGTGATTTAAGATATTTACCCTGGCGGGGCAAGTTTAATGATGAAGTCTCCTGTAAAGCCTAATTTCCATGAAACCAATTACCTGGGAACAAACACGCCTCGTGCTAAGCATATTCCACGAGCATATTTTAGTTTGCGTAATACTTCATATTTAACATTACTAGTTTCCTGCAAATTATAACAGACGGATACGGAAGGATCGTTCAGTATTATGTTCTATCTGTCTGTAGCCCTTGCAATCACATAAGGGGTGGATTTGGTGGCTACAATTCTAGTGATCCGCACAATATAATTACGTTGAAGGTAGGAAGAGTTAAGACTGTAGGAAGAATGATAAAGACGTTAAAAATGGCAAGAAGGTAGTAAGTAGTAAGAAGCTGGGAAGTGATAGGAAAGTAGCAAGTGGCAACAAGGTAGGAAATCATAGGAAGCTGACATGGTAAGAAGATAGGAAGTTATATGAAGGTAGATAGTGGTTGAAAATAAGACATGGTAAGAAGGCAGAGAGTGGTATGAATGTATAACCTGGTAATAAAAGATTGGAACTGGTAGGAAGGTAAGAAGTTCATAGAAATTGGGATGTGGAATGAAGGTGAGACGTGGTAAAAAGGTATTAAATGGTAGGAAGGTAAGAATTGGTTAGCAATTGGGAAGTGGTATGGACGTAAGACGTGGTAAGAAGGTAGGAAATGGTAGGATGGTAACAAGTTCTTAGAAATTGAGAAGTGGTATGAAGGTGAGACGAAGAAAGAAGGTAGGAAATGGTAAGAAGGTAAGAAGTTCTTAGAAATTGGGAAGTTGTATGAAGGTGAGACGTGGTAAGAAGGTAGGAAGGTAAGAAGTTCTTAGAAATTGGGAAGTTGTGTGAAGGTGAGACGTGGTAAGAAGGTACGGAATGGGAGGAAGTGGTAAGAAGGTGGGAAGTGATCGGAAATAGTAGGAAGTGGTAGAAAGGTAAGATATAGTAAGAAGCAAGACGTAGAAAGTAGGAAAATGCAAGGGCTAAGTGTCGAATATGAAAAATTTTAATATTGGATAGTTGGAAATGGTAGGGACGAAATGTTTACTCTATGTAATGAACAAATTGCCTATTTCCAAGTTTCTTGAGATGAAAGTTGAAATTCGTAGTCAACAAAATTATAAAAATGGGTTGATATTTTCTTTTCTAAACAACTTTGAAATCTCTACTTATTTTGGTGTATGAAACATCAGATTCAAGCCAAAGAAGTCTTGTAGATCACAAATGCTAAATCTTCGTGTCATGTAAACGGTAACGAGTCATTTTAGAATAATTTCGGAATGTCCTATATAGTCCTCGACAACGGTCATAACACAGTTTTGTGCACTATTTTTTAGTCCAAAAATCTAAAATAAAAGCTTATTTTACGCAAAAAGTATTTGTATGAATTTATTGTTTTATTTAGAAGTACGAACACGTATTTTATTTTTACAGCTTTTGTAAATCCGAAATATTACAAGTATAAATTTTTATTGCCGAGTTCGGTATGTGTTGGCTTATCTATTCCCAATGCCGGTGCCAAGCCGATCGTTGCTATCGAGACACCGGTGTTTGCTATGAAGTTCACGCAGGGAAAAACTGTTTTGTGAAAACACTGTATCCAGGCGAGCAGTCGACGGGTGCAGAGTGGAGCTCAAATATTTACTCTCGGCCAGAATGTGGCTTCGGAGTGTTTGTCGAGCGTGTCCGCCCAATTCGTAGCCTCGTTGCTCCTACTCCAACTCTATGGGCTAATGCCAGAGTCCAATCGCCCTTATGGGTAATATATTCATCTTCCCTTACCAATAGACGGGTGGGGTGGGGGTGGGGGGTAGTTAAACGTACTAAATACAATCCTAGTAGTAAATGCTCATCCCTTCAAGCTCAGAATCATAAATGATCATATTTTTGCGAAAATCAGATGATGCATTTTTTTTGTATCGAGGCATGAATACCCATCAAAGAAAAAAACATCAGCTGCTGATTAAATAATTAACACTTTGGATTAAAACAAGGCACCCAGAAGAAAATGAAACATTTTTCCGTTGGCAATGTGACTAAGTCATTTTTATTATTATTATGTTTCATGGTATTACGTCTATTGAAGAAAAAAAATGAGAATCTTTTACTATTAATTTGTCCCCTAAAGGAGATTGCCACGTTTGTAATCGATCCACCATACATCGGATCCCATAGATGAACGAACATTCGGGGTGAATTGGTGACCGTCCACGTTCTGTTGGCGTTATAAAAGAGTGGCAACCTACAGATAGCCTGGGTCGAATAGCCCAGTTGTTGATAAGCCAAGAACATATAAAGAATAATAAAAAATTAGAGTTTTCTAGTTTATATTATATATGGCCATTGTAAACACCAAGTGTTGTGGCGAAAAAAAACAATTCTTTGAGAACAAGAATTTTGTTTTTAAGGGGGAAAAGTCTAAATCGCAGAAGCTTTGTCATCTTAAAGCGTTTCCATAACGTCCTTATGAGTAGTGATATTTGGAAAGCCTGGAACATAGCTATAGCTAATGTTACGCTCTCGGCCTCTTTGACTTCGGCACTAAAAGCTTAAAAACAACCAAAAATTCATGATATTAATTAATATTAATTATTGATTATTGATTATATTAATATTACTGCAAAAAAGAATATTAAAAAATCAATAAAAACTCTCGTTGTTCAGAACAACGAGACTAATAATTACGAAGTTTTTAGCACTTGGTTCTCCGATGGACATCGCCCCAACGAAAAACTATGTTGTAGACCTTTGAGTAAGCATTTTTTCTACTTACCACAATATCCGAACTGTTTTTGAAATATTTAGGAAAATACGCAAAGATCTCAAAAATTTTCACGTCTATTAATAAAATAGTATTCTTCTATTACTTCGTTAACACCAAGTATAACCAAAATTTATATATCTTAGTCTAGATTTATTTCAAACATGTTGAAACTTTTTCAATTTAATCTAAAGATTTGAGGTATCAAAACCGTAAATTAGTTTAAAATTATATTTATTAACTTTTCTCGAAAAGGGTTACAGATATCGCCTTCATTAGTTCCCTACATCAGACAACCTATAAAATTAGTAACTTTCAAGAATATTAACTCGAAAAGGTAAGCATTGCGATATATTTCGCGCGAATTTCACCCAAAAAAACATGTTCCGGTGGACCGTTTCTGCCGGTCAACGAACTCAATCTTTGAAATTACAAGAAAGATTTTTGTGCCAAGTTTCATAAAAATTGGAACATTTTTAGGCTCGTGAGAGAGCCAATAGACAAATATATATATATATATACAAATTTCAACCATTGCTATTTTCGTTATGTATGTGTTCTGAAACGTAAACTTTTCTAGTCGGCACTTCGAGATTGCGTGATGAGGTCAACCTTATAAACGGGTTTCCTCCCTACGAAGGAAAGAAGAAAATTCGCTAAAAGTGAAAAACCTATTTGCAACAGTTTACAACATTACGAAATACGTATAGATGAAACATGTAGTTGAAAATTAAGCCTCTCGAGGGAAAAGAGTGTCAAAGAAAACACAAATGCACTGAAATATTGGACATTTTTCCAGCCTTTGTAAACTAATGCCGATTTACTTCATCATGAAAAAGCCCAATCACAAGCGTGTCAATTAACTTAAACAGAATTACGTGATCTGAAAACAGAAGTTACAACATATCCTGCATATTCAACTTAAACAGAATTACGTGATCTGAAAACAGAAGTTACAACATATCCTGCATATTCAACTGTCTTTCGCAGACTGGCCAACAGCCTCGCAATGGTCCAGAGCCTAACGCCTTGTATTCTCATGCGGGAGAGACTGGTTTGAGTCCAGCCTCCAGCAGATTGAGTTCTTCAATCTTTGGGTCGCTGAAAGAATTCCCTTCCCCACCAGGGTTGCTTAAAAAGGGTGGCAACCCGTAGATATGCCTGCGCCTAGATGCAGGTGTGCCGAAAAAATGTCATCGCGTAAAATATTGTTTGACCTAAATATAAGTTTTCTAAAAAAAAATATTGTTGGACATCAGGAGATATTGTTGGCAAATCTTGTTTTTTTGTTTCATTATCTTCCTAATTATGACATGACATTTCATACATTTTAAACCAATAGTATTGTCATGCGTCAATGTTTTTGTAATCTATTTTAGGATATTTTCTGATAAGAGTTGTCTAAATGTCAAAGGAAGTGATAAGGCTATGTGGAGACTGGAGCACTGATGGAGCAATCCAAGCAGCGATGATTCACATAATAATGTATGTTAATAAGCCCATTGCCATGTAAATAAGATCCCATTATCGCTAATATGATATTGCTCAATTACTTATATTGCAATAACAATAGAATCTATAGTAAATTTATATTCTCCAGCAATAAATTAATTCTTGCATCAATAATAATTCAAAATTATTTAAAAAATTTCTTGAAGTCATAAAATAAATAAAATATTGAATGATTATTCATTAAGTAATTACTTAATTCTTCTCCCCTAAAGGACAAAAAAATATCACTTGTAAGAAACTAAGAATAGATCCTCTTCACCAGAAATATAGAAAATTCTACAAAGCAAATATTATTTTGCAATAGAAATTAATTAAAACCCACTTAACTCTTATTCCCGTATAGTCATTGAAATATTAATATTTTTCATACATTGCATTATTTATAAGTAGCTGATTCAATTGGCTTCCATTAAGATTAGGATTAAAACAAAATTATTTTACTTCGTTAAAAAAATGCTTTTAGATTATCTAAAACCTCCCAAAGAAATCTTGTATTGTAAATCTTGTTGTATTGAAAACATTCTGCTTTTATTTGATTCACTAGCCTCTTACTATACACGTCCAAATATTGAGCTTACAAAATAAATTATATCAAAAGGTGAATGTATGTATTAATTAATTATCTTTATGAAACTATACATACATGGACTAAAGACATTATATAAGGTCAACTCCTTGCAATGGAGAAATCTTGTATGCAATGAAATAAATTTAATTGAACTATACATACATTAAATCCAGTTATGACAGTAATTATAATTGACTCAAAAAGGGGAGAAAACCATTGAATAATTGGAATAGAAGGGGTTATATTTTAGAGAGGGTAGCAACAGCTATTTCAGTTCACTAAGTTCAATTTGAAATTGTCTGAATTATCTAAATATGGCAAATAATATATATTTCCATTCTCTAGTAAGTATTTTTACACAAAACTTATGGGATCAGAAAATATAAAGTTGCTAAGGTGGGAACACCCCACGCCTAAGTTCGTGGATTAGATTCCCAATAGCTGATGGATATATTTTAAAATAATCCGTCGCAAAAATCTGTATTAGGAATTAGTGGGTTTTAGAATTTAATTACTAGAATAATATTCAATTTTTGATACACAGTATTATTAAGCTTTAGCTTATTTTCTGAAATTTTAAAGTCAAATGAATAAGTATTATAGGTTATCATACTAAGCTAGAGTATTCCGCCGAAATAACACAAATTTCAAAAAAGGACTTTTTGGGGGGAAATTTCGGATGAGGAATACATGCAAATAAAAACGTATTTTTACAGAGAACTACTTGACGAATCGAAACTCCGTTTGCAAGGTTCTTCCTTGTTTTTTTTTATTGCACTTCAGAAATATAATGAAAAATATGGGTAAAGAAGAAACCCTTCCCTTCAAAGGCCAATTTGAGCCCTTAGAAGTTTTATTTTCTCATTTCCGACGGCACCATATTATTGAACTCAATAAGAACTACAACATTTTTCCATTAAAAAATTTTGATATCTCAAACCGTTTAGTAGTTAATTTCCTTGTGGCCCGCTTATCTGGGCCACCCTGTATATGTTTATGTGTTTCTGGGTGTATTATATGATGAAATTTTGCAAACGATCCCTGATACAAAAAAAAGCCTCTTTTCCTGGCTCTCTAAATTCTTTTAGATAATCTTGTGCCCCTTTGGCTACAAGGCTTCCGTTTATGTTTACATTTCATCACGTATGGCGTCTTGTATACGAAATGAACTTGAGCGGGGCACAGAGCCCAGGAGTTTCTGTTCTACCAACCGTGTCACGAGTATCTAGAATTAGTTCTAATTTCCAGTTACACATCTCCTAAAAATGGTAATATTCAAGATAAATTTGCAAGTATTGTCATTTAAAAAATACATCTCTCCTACTAGTTGTCTTCATTGTCATATAAATACTAAGTCAAAACGTTTTGTAAGTTTATATTAACTGGTGCTTTTTACTATTTTGTTATTTCGTCTATTTATTTTTCTCCTAGGGCATTCATTTTGGTATAATTATTATAACACACCTCTATCGCAATCCATAAATTTGGTTCCTTCTGGACACAAATAAATCAACAAATATCATATTCAATCGAATACATTGTTTATTTATTTATTTATGTTAGTTTTGTCATCAATTGATGATAAAACGAAATCTTTTCCGTAAAATCTTCTCTGGTAATAATTCTTCTTATGTTTCCATGTTAAAATGTCAAAAAGTATGTTGTGTCCGTGAATGTATTGTGTTCTGTTCCATTGACCCAACAAAAGGAAGTACCTTTTTGTTGGGTCAATTAACGAAAAATCAATTTCACTAATGTGATTTGATTATCCTTTCTTTTTTAAATATTGTTGTAAATATTTGCATGTTTTAGGTATTTCATAAGGTCATCAATGTACTGGCTACCATCGTTTAGTAAGTCGGTCAAGAAGTTGGGTACTTTCAAATTTGTCCTGAGTCTACACTCTGTCAGTATGTGCTTTATTGAGAGGCCAGTATTGCAGTATGTACATGTCGGTCTGTCTTTTCTCGTCATAATGTAGGAGTGTGTCAGTCGTGAATGGCCAATCCTTAGACGGCATAAAACCACTTCTTCTCGTCTAATTGATCTTTTACTCGATGACCATTCGTGTACAGTGTGCTTGATTTCTCGAAGCTTGTTGTCAGTCGTGTTATACCAGGATTCTTGCCATTTATCTGTTACATATCTCTTAGATAAGGCTTGAAGATCCTGGTATGTCATGTAATGTACGTCTGGTGCTGGTCGTCGAATGGCTAGTTTAGCCTGTTCGTCTACTGCAGTACTTTGTCTGATGTCTTCGTGGCCGGGTAACCAATACATTGTGAAGTGTTTTTTGGTGTGATACATTACTTCAAAAATGTCGCATACTATGGGGTGTGTACTGTAGCAGTCGTGAAGGGATTGTAAAGAACTGAGTGAGTCCGTGCATATGACAACATTATTATGTTCTGTGTCTGGTAGGCTGTTCAGTCGCAGTTTTTGGCTTCTAGTTCAGCTGTATAAGTGCTTGTGTCGTCTGGAACTTTCCGGGAAAAGCAGTGTTCGCCAATAATAGCAGCTACGCCAGTCCCATGTGAAGTTTTCGACGCGTGAGTATAAACAAAAAGGGAGTTACTATTTTCTATACAAAAGGATTGAAAATATGAATTGTAAAAGTGCCTAGAAGTTGGGTCATTCTTTTTGAATTTCGACAATGATAGATTAATTTTCAAATTTTCCAGTTTCCACGGGATATATGAACTTGTAGGGCTCATGAGAACTGGCGTTGTTGATATTATTGTACTGGTCGTGTAGTCCATGGATCGAAAGTGTAATGGTCTTTGTCTTTTTGGGTGATGCTGATATTTTCTTAGTATTGTTTCGTCGGTGGTTTTTGGTGTGCAAGGGCAGTTTAAAAATGTTGCTTTTAATGAAAATTTTATACAATTTAACATACGCCTATACTCCAATGGATGTTATCCCGATTCAGCATATAAACTGATTGCTGGACTTGACTTGAAAGCTCCGGTGGCGAGACGGAGCCCAGTGTTATGCACGGGATCCAGCATCTTCAAGGTACTGGGTCTGGCAGAGGAGTACACTATACTTCCGTAATCCAGTACGGACCTGGTGTACGCTCGGTAGAAGGTTAGCATTAAGCTTCTGTCAGCTCCCCACTGGGTATTACTAAGGATCCTCAAGACATGTGAAGACTTTTTACATTTTTCAAGGCCTCTTTTCAAGTGGGGTGCCCATGTAAGCCTTGAATCGAAATACATCCCCAAGAATTTTATTGTGTTGGATGTAGGTATCCTTTTGGAATGGAGCAACAGTTCTAGGTTTGGGATTGATCTTTTTTTAGTGAAAACTATACTTTGTGTTTTTTCAGTCGAGAATTTAAGACCATTTTGTGCACTCCATTTTTCAAGGTTGCTTATTACCTCTTGGATTTTGTCCTGCATTGGACAGCAATGCATTGTTTTGTTTTCGTTAAAGCCTCGTCGTACCTTGTTTTAACGAAGCTTACCTTATTTTTCTACCCTTCTGCCACGAGGAACGCCCTGTCAGATAGATACGGACTTAACTCCATTACTCTTTAAATCAAGGGTGGGTAGAAAATAATGTCGGCGGGTTCTGGGAATATTTGGGGGGGGGGCTAAAACACTATACCACCGAATAAACATTATTTGTTCTAAAGTACATTTTTACCGATTAAATCAAAATTTCGTGGGGGGCTGCAGCCCCCTTAGATCCCACTTTTATATACGCCCATGATTCAAATAAAAAGGTTGAACAAGAACGGAGTTGCCAACATATGCTTTCAATCGTGCGCTGGTACTCTAGGTCTTGTATTTCGTTACCATTATCAATAACACAAGTCGACATTTGATAACACGGAAGTAAACCACCATTTTGGGGGTTTTCTGGTGTGCTGAATCCGAATCTGACATTAGTTTTTCCCCTATGCATCTTTTTTTTTTTTTTTTTTTACATAGGGACTAGCAATAATTTACTAGAAATGTATCTTATACATTGTTGTAAATTCCAAATAAATAAATAAATAAAATATAGGGCTTATATGTTGTTTTTTGTAATACTGAATCTTTTTTTGGGCGTTCTGGTTTCTACAATTTGTAATGCTTTTTGTGAAGAAAGGATAGTAATGCAATGCTAGTGAAGAAAGGATGGTGACAGCAGAAGATCCGGAAGAAAAGGATAAGGCAGTACTGACTGGTCGAAGTGAAGAGCCGCCCAAGAAACGGAAAAGTACCAAATCATCGAAAGCGAAAAATAAGAAATCTCTGGGAAAAATACCAGAACCTCGAGGACGGAACGTAAACATTAAGAAGACGTAGACAGTGTACCTACTCTTTTGTAAATAGCTCGGCTATTTTCAAAACATTATTTTTCCATACTAGCTTTTAATGTTTAAGATAGCAAGCAATCAGTAAATAGCACAGCTGTAAATTGTAGATACTCCAGGATTCTAGCCTTTTTGATAAATTTATTTTATTTTATTTTTTATTTTTTTTTTGTACAAGGTTTTGTATATTTAATTTCACAATTTTTTATATTTTGTACTAGGTTATTCAAATTACTGTTATTTGAAAACTAAAATTTATTATATTTTCTGTTTGCTTAAATTAGAGCTTATCATCTTAGTTACGAAGCTCTAAAATAAAATAAATAAATAATGCTTTTTGGGGCGGAGAATACGAATATAAAGTTGGATTTCTGATATGTTGGTTCGTTTTAGCGCGGTTCCTCCCTCCCCCATAGGGAGGAACCCCGCTTATAGGGTTGACACATTGAAACAATCCGGAAGTGCCGACTAGAAAATTTCGCGTTTCAGAACCCCTAGACACCGAAAATAACGGTGGTTCAAATTTGTATACATATATATATATATATATATGTATATATTTATTTATAAATATATATATATATATATATATATATATATATATATATATATATATATATATATATTTGTCTGTTCGCTCTCTAGATAGAAGACGAATGGTCCGATTTTGATGAAATTTGGTACAAAAATCCTTCGTCCAATTTGAAAGGTCAAGTTCGTTAACCAGCAAAATCTGCCTACTGGAAGATGGCGTTTGGGGCGAAATTCGCGCAAAAAAAATCGTAACGCTTACGTTTTTGAGTTCATAAGCTTGTAAGTACTCGTTTTATATGATTCCTGGGCTAGGAAAACGAATGAAACCATTTTGAAGGCGATCGCTTTAACCGTTTTCGAGAAAATTGGAAAAATAGTTTTTGAATACCGTTTTTGGTTTGGGTACTTAGAATTACGGGATTCAGTTGAAACTTTATCTGCATGTTCTACTTTCATTAAAACTAATATGTTGAAAGTTTTGTTACGTTTGGAGTTAAGGAAGGGTTAGAATAAAATATTTTATGAACAGACATGAAAAGTTTTGGGATGTTCGTATACTTTCATTAATATCTCGAACACGGTTGGGAAATCGTGGTAAGTGGATAGAAACTATTTGAAAGCTTACTAAATTCTCTACAAAAAAGATTCTAAAACTATTTTTGATTAGGTTATGTCAATCGGAGAAATAAGTGCTTAAAACTTCAAATACGTCTGTTTTGTTCTTATGAACGGGTTTTTGTCGTTCTTGTTGTAATTTTTGTCTCTTTCCCTTCGTTTTTTATTGCTTTTTGTTTTTGTAATTTCTTATGTTGCGAAAATTTTGTGTGTAAAAAAGGATATGAAAAATGAGGCCAATTTTCTGTTGCTAGAAATAATATAAATTTTGGGAACTTTCATTAATATCTCGAAAACTGTTGAGAATTTTGGGAAACGGAAGAATACCATTAGAAAGCTTATTAAATGCTCTACATAAAAGGTTCTAATGAAAGTTTTGATTAGGCGATGTCAATCGGAGAAATAAGAGCTTAAAGCTTTAAAGTAATTGATTTCGCTTATTCGAAGTGGTCTTTTTGTCTGTATTTTATATCTTGTTATTTTTTAAATGCTTATAGTTGGATAATGTATTCGAAAATAAAACAGGTTAAGTAAAATAACAAATACAATTTATTATTAGAAATATAGAGTTCCAAGATTCCAAGACCTTGTAACTAGCGGGACGGTTTCTAGTGTTGCCGACCCTTCCAGGTAAGATTGTAAATCCTACCTTTCAAGACTGGTGGAACCAAAATATAACTGTCAGGGTTCGGTCACTGCTACTTAATAAAACTACATTTTATCGTAAAAATGGTTTTATTGTGCCGACGTTTCGGCTTGAACTTCAAGCCTTCATCAGGGCTGTAAATACAAGTAGGACATATTTAACACTAATATATGCACATATCTATGTAAATATACCTAACATATATATATATATATATATATATATATTTATATATATATATATATATTTATATATATGCATATACACATACACATATACACGCACACATATGTACATATATATGCCCACATACATACACATATGGGGTATGTATTATTAAGTAGCAGTGACCTAACCCGGACAATCCCTACCTTGCATCATCAACGGTCAAAGATCTCCTCTCAACAAAATAATAACTGCTTCTATTTTAATCTTTCGAAATTAGACTAGGGATAAGAACGGAACCGCGCTAAGATGAGGCAGTTCCTGCGAGTCGGACTTTTTTTATAATATATATAGGCTTTTGACCAAATAAACATGAAAAAATGGCGTAATATGCCCATTTTTCACAACTTTAAGTGAATTTTTTCCAAAATATGAAATTGATAGGAAAAATCTAATTGCGAATTCAGATTTTCCATTCAATTTCCTTTAAGAGACAGCTACTAGAATTTTCAAAATTACAAAAATCAGTTGGTAAAAAAATAGTATCACGCCCACAGTAGGGCCCAGCTTCATCTTTCTTGACCCTCAACTAGGTATACTTCACATTCCATGCAAAATAACTCAATAGTATTTTGTTGTCCTGATTCTGATAATGTTATATTGTTAAGCGAAGGAAAAAGTGAATATTTTGACACAAGTAAATATTTTACATTCTCTCATAATGTGGGATTATTAAATAATTTAATAACTTATAATAAATTTAGTATTATATAATCATTCAATAATAATAATAAATAGAAATATACCGACTACTACAGTCAGTGTAGTATCCACCAAATATATGAAATTATCATGGAAGCACTTAGTATTATCCCAGCAAGCAGTTGTATTCGACACAGCTAGAATCGTAAGAACATTTCTAAATGCCCATAATTAATAAATAAAAAAAAAAGTTCTGAAAATGAAACTGGTTGGAACTATCCCCCAGTAAAAATATTCTCCAGTTATCTGAGAGACCCCAACAACATAAATAGAAATTTTTGTAAAGTTATACATATTTCGCTCATACAGAAATTTATATTAAACAAATATTACATTTGAAAAGGATAGCCCCTTTTTATTCACCCCTAACTACCTAACCTCTGCAAAATAAATTTTTTTATGAGTTACAGTAATTTGCAGAGTCATCAATTTAACATTATCAGAATTAGGACAACAAAATCCTATTGACTTATTTTGCATGGAATGTGGAGTATACCTAGTTGAGGATTAAGAAAGATGAAGCAGGGCCCTACCGTAGGCGGAGAATCAGCCTGTTTCTCCCGTACAGGATACTATTTTTTTACCAACTCATTTTTTGTAATTTTGAAAATTCTAATAGCTGTTTCTTGAAGGAAATGTAATGGAGAATCCAAATTATCAATTCGATTTTTCCTACCCATTTTATATTTCATAATAAAATTAATTCGTTTAAAGTTTTAAAAAATGGGGCATGTTTCTTGGGTTAAAAGTATATTTTTTACAAAAACGAACCAACTTATCAGAAATCCAACTTCATATTCGTATCCTCCGCCCCAAAAAGCATTAAAAATTATAAAAACCAGAACGCCAAAAAATGTCTGTAGACAGAGCAAATTTTAAGATTCTTTATTATAAAAAAAACAACTTAATAGCCCTTTATTTTAAAAACTTGACGTATCGGCACGATACGCAAGATTCTGATTCAGCTCATCCGAAAACCCCCAAAATACTGCTTCACTTCCGTGTTACTTCCAAAAACTTAAAATTTGTTGACTTGTGTTAGTGGATGATTTAGCACAATAATAAACATCCGTATTCTTTTAGTATAACAAAGTCATGTACATGAGCAGCTCTGCCTACAAGGCCTACTTAAATTGCCATCGTACACGGACTTCCCAGCCAGTGGTAGTAATGGATTTTTGTCTTTCTTTTCATGCTATTTTCCTCCCCTATCAATGAAGATAGTTTCCAATTGGACGAGTAGCCCTGAGGGAGACCGCGGGGTGGCTGAGGTGTAACCACCCTTCGGAGTATGTAGATTTCCTACAGGGGAAGGACTTCAATCTCGAGGGCTTAGGGAATCCAACCCAGGAAGGTATTTGATTTTTGTTTACACTCCGCCCTTGGGGATATAGCTCCTTGGGGAGGATGTGTAGGTGTGGTGAAGGGGGAGGGGGGTTATATTAAACCCTCCAGAGTTTGCTCTCACCCTTAGCTGCACTTCCTCTTTCATCCATTCAGGCGACTTCACCGTCAGCTTTTATCTAACTCTTTAGAAGGGAGAGAATCTATCGCACAGAGGAAATCGTATCATCCATCTAAAGGAAGTCACAGTTCCTCAAGATGTTACTGTAAATGTCCATTTCCTCAATAACCATGCTCCTAAACCCATTTCCTCGCCTACAGTATTTATTTTAACCATCGAATATTCGAATATATTTTCCACCTGAACAGGATCTTAGAGGTAACACTAACCAGTCATTCTCCAGTTTCAAATCAATCATTCTTCGCTGACAAATTCTATTGGACATACAGAAGCTCATGCATTAGTTGTACTAAAGTTTAGTGAAGATTAAAATAAGGTAATTTAAGTTTTTTAAGCATCCATTTTACTTAAAAATGTTTGAACTTTTTCCGGGTGCAATCTAATTTTCTTGTTGCGAAATCAACTCCCATGTTTTACAGGGTTCATCGAGGAAGAACACGTTCCTCTCAAACGTAAAAAGTAGCATAAAATAAAGATATTTATAAATGGATAACTTAATTGTGAACATTATATAGCCACTTTTTACAGGTGGCTGGCATATCCGATTCCTTCAAAAACAGCGGCGGGTTTTCAGTTTTTTTATCTATTGGCCTGGAGTAAAAAAGGCCCAGTGCCACTGGCCTAGAAGCTGATAACCATAAAAAAGTTGTAAATCGTTAAACGATTTTGAATATTTCCTACAATGACCAACGTCCTTTTTGGGGAACCTTTTGTTTGAGGAAACTAATTCTGTACCAAATTTCACTAAAATCGAATAATTCGTGACAAAACTATAACTATATATATATATATATATATATATATATATATATATATATATATATATATATATATATATATTAGCAATACATAAAGGCAAACTATTTTAATTACATGTACATATAATATCTGCGCCAATTGGGTAAACTAGCAAGTGCAACAAACAAAGGCGTACTCGAATACTTCCCTTCCTTTGCGGTGATGTGATCGGATAGGCAGATAAAGGCCTATCCGATCACATAACAATTATTATTTATTTACTTACTTATTTTTTTTTTTTTTTTTTTATAATAGTCCTTAGTTTATTGTCAGTTTCATTATCCCAATCAAGTCACCATTTGTCTAGTATGCTGGTTTTGCTGGTATGTCTAGTAACGTCCCACTTTTACTGACTGGACATCATCCTACAGGAACTCACGCCGAGAAGAGGTAGTCCTTGCGAGGCTAAGAATCAGCCATACACGCATAGCACATGAATACCTGATGACAAAGACTGACAAACCAAAATGTAAACATTGCAACACAGACCTTACTGTTAAACATATACTAACTGACTGTCGTTTACGGATTAACTTGGACATTCCACATGACTTGACCGCAGAGAAGGGCATAATTTTATTTATATATAAAAATACGAATTTATTCGTACTTCATATATTTGTGAATACGAATATAAATAAATTCGTACTTCATATATTTGTGAATACGAATACAAATAAATTCGTATTCATAAGTGTGAATACGAATTTATTTTTATTCACATATATTAAATATAAAAATACAAATAAAATGTTATTCGCAAATTTTTCTGCGAATAAAAATAAATTCACAGAAAAAAATGTAAATAATAAAAAAAAAAATGTGAATATTTACAAAAAATTACACATTAAAATATAAGAATAAAAATTTATTCACATTATAATTTGTGAATAAAAATTTATTCACAATAAAATTCGCAAATAAATTATGAATTTATTCGTATTAAGATGATATTACAAAAGTTATTGAAGCTGATTACAAAATTATAAACAGTACATTTCACTTCTTTTTACAATTACAACTTTATAGAACGATTTCCACTTTAGTTTTTATAATAATTTTATTGTAATTATTATGTTGGCACTATATTTATTTTTTATATTTCATTTATTAATCTATTCTCTATTTTTGTTTTACTCTATTTTTTTATTATTATTATTATTCCTATTTGAATTTATTTCGTTATATCCACATCAACTACATAAAAAAAAGAAAGAAAGAAGGAGCTTACTTACTCACTTAAGATATGTTTTTGGAGAGGCATCGCTTAATGCAGCAGCTGTCTCAACACAAAAATAGGAAAAGATGCAATTAGCTAATGACGCGGAGCATCGTCATCCCCCAATAAATAAATAATAAATAATTATTTTTTTTTTTTTATTCTTTTATTTACTTTAACACGTCTAGTTTAAAAAGTGATCTACCACGTCTCGAAAGAAGCCGGAGTTTTTTTTTGTAATCATAGCTGTTATCAATGTTCATTTAAAATTCCTCACTTATAGAGTTATAAAGCGCTCAATTTTTTCTTTTAATAATTTCTTTCTCCTTCTCCCTCTTACAGTCAACATTATTCTGAAATTGGGACTAAATTAATGAGAAGACTCCTGAAACAGGGACAGAAATCGTAGATCCAGGAGCCTATATACTGATAATCGAAATCAGCACGTTCCAAATTCGTTTATTGCTTTGGCATCACTGTGCGCCGTACATTGCCTTTCTTGGAGGTCACTCTGGCTTAATACTTTCCCTGAAATATTTCAGCCTTCTCAATCCGATGTTCAACCAACGATGTGTGGTTCACCAAATAAATCCTTATAAATAATATAAATACATTATATATATATATATATATATATATATATATATATATATATATACGTGTGTGCTTGTAAGTAGTTGTCCATTGAGCTCTTACAGAGAACACTAAAGAACGTCCACATTCGAAGCTTATCTTAGCTGAATGTGTAATTCACAGAGCAGGCATGCTAAGGGGAGGGGATGATATACTGTAGAAGAGCACGAGTTTGGTAGAGGTGGAGGGGGGGGTAAATCTATTCGATACCCGCCCCCTGAAATGGAGGGTGAAAATCGAATCGGATAAGGCGATGGGTAGGAGCGAGAAGCCAACTAATTGGCTGGGTTAGCCTAACCTACCTCCGAGATAACAGCTTTAACTGATAACACCTATCTATCAGCCTACCACATAGGATACTCGGCCGTTCTCTTCTCTCTCCTCTTACAATATACCTTCCAAGGTTCATAATCTTACAAGGGACGTCAACCTTAAAACCATCATATCTTGAGGAAATGTAAGTAAAGTCACAATAAGTGATCCCTAGTTATGATCTACAAGGTTCTGAAAAGTCGTTCCTTTTTTAGCAACTTACATTACTTGTGTTGAGCATTCTAAGCTGCTCATTGTGTCCACAAACAGAGATGGAATGGCCCCACGCATCTTGAACTATTGGTGAATTCGAATTTTAAAAAGAAATTGATGAAAATTTAGAATATTAGAAAAAAATTTTTTATGAGTCAGCTCTTTAAAATACTTTTCATTGCTCTAAATTTGTTTAAATTGTTGAGGATTTGTTTGTAGAGGTATCTAAATTGATCGATTTGTGATTATACGTTTTCATCAAATGAGGCTCAATAAAAAAAAAAAAAAATTGACTTGCAGAAACTGCAGGAAACCCTTATTACAAATATGTTATCATTTATTCACTTGAATTTACTAAAATAGTCATTTTACTGTACGTGCAACTAAACAAAACGAATTAATAACGTAGGAAAACAGGCAAAAAACATGTCACAAGGACCGTTTTTTTCAAGAGATTTAGTAATATTGAACGCTTACCATCGACTTACATCAATTCCTAACCGCTATCCAGATATTTAAGAAAATCTCTAAAAAGCTTATGTCCATTTATAAGTTTATTTTATTTATTTATTTATTTATTTTTTTTTTTAATATTTCCTGAAAACTGAACATACCATCATCCAAAAAGATAATTCCAGAAAACTTTAATTTCATTCTCGTTTCTCGGTTTAAAATTGTTTTTTTCGATTCCCCACGTCCAATTCCCTTTGTGAATTTTACCCGGAGGCATATGAGTTCATACCAAAATCGTTACGGTTTTTAGCGCAAATATTGCAAAAAAGTAGTGCGTCATTGAGTGGATTCTACTGGGTAACTAACTTGACCGTTTGTTTTTTTATTACAAATGTTATCAAAATAGGTCGATTTTCGAGGCTGCTGTATCACAAAAATACCCCGCATGCGAGAAATTCTTAGGGAAATTCTGCCCATTACATTTTCATTGCAATGAACAACACGCTTACATTAACCTCAATTAAAATTGATGATGTCTAGTTTAGGATCAGGGAAGGCTTTGAGGGGACAGGAAAGGGAGATAGTGTTTTATATTTATCAGTACTTAGCCAAAGCTAAGGCGAAAAACAATTTAAGCTATGTCCTGATCAAATAGATGATTTAGTTATGGAGAAAACCTATATTCCCCATGCAAGAAATTGGCGGTAAAAATTCTCTCTCTGTTATAACCTTATCACTAGAAGGTTTAACACGTTCTTAGTCTTAGTTTTGGCCTCTCAAAGCTTTCCCTAGCCTTAACGAGACATAATCAGTTGTTATAATGTTTCACGTACAGTGGGGGGGGGGAATATTCTCCCCAAAGTTTTGGGCATGCGAAATTGAACTTTTCCGTCTGTAGTAAGTTCGTCTTAAGTATTTATTCCTGACTCTAAAGTGGTACTATAAGAAGGACCTATCTCTGTCCTTGTTGATTGTGCCAGTAGAAGGCGCCGATAACCAAGAGACCAGCTGTAATGTATTGGAGTCTGACTGCCTATCTAAGACAGAAGCCCTGTAGGACAAATGGCCTTCTAGATAGCGGATAAGACATGCTAATCTCTAGTCGCCCCTTCTTCCCTCATTTCTTCTTACTCAGAAACTTATTCTTTTGAACTAATCTGCGAGAAAGATTTCCGTGAAAACTTGAAATGTCTTGCCAAAATTATCAAGGAATGGAGCATTATTCTTATTATTAGTTGTAATATATTAAAATTTCTTCTTTGTAAGCTTAGGATTTTCATATAGTAGTTCGCCAGGTTTGAATAATGGTTATACATTGATATCTTTATTGGCTATTACATTCTTTATATGAATACATCTGGTAATATGATATATGATATAACATGAGGATCATGTGCTCAGGGCCATCCGACTTCGTCCTCGATTAACGCCGGAAGGGTGCCTAGATGAAATTGAAAGGGACCTACACAAGCTCCCTTCTGCTACAACCAGTGGCTGGGAGTCGAAGAGATATCGGAGGGCCACAGACATGGACGAACTTGAAGGAGAAAGCATTGCTAACACTTCACTTGAGGGTCACTACTGCCTATATCTGAGCCTCTGTCTTCTGAATCGCCTTGGTGGAGAGAGAGGGTTGGAGTCGCTCGATATGGATAGAATGATGTGACGATTAAGTGATTAATGAATAATAATGATTAAATGATAACATATTGCAAACTGCAAGAATAAACTTCACCGCTAAATGTATATATACAATGTTTGCAAAGCGGCATTGTATCTATTAAATTGTGGAAAGGATCTTTGTCGGAGAGAGTCCATTATGCAGCAAATGAGGGCGCGTGCTTCGAATTCAACATCCCTGCAGGTTAGCAGGATGCTGAGGTAGGGCAGACTCTTCTGCTTCCAACAATGCATGGTGTCCTGTTACACAATTAGCTTTAAGATATTCGTCTTCATAATAAGTGAGTGGTGATCGTTGATTAGGTATGCAATAGTAGATTCAGTCGGTCGGTGTCTTAGTATCTTGATAAAAATAAATATTTTATATAAAAAGTGATTTGCTTTTGCTGAAATCAAGGCTGTATTGTTCTCGCCCAATAAATATCGGCGTTTTACTCAATGAATCATATATGTACCCCTGAGGCAATACTGTTCAGGCCTGTAAAAACAGGGAGAACAGGGTTAATACGAACTTATATACAAAAAAAATGAAAGGAGAAACATTATTCATAGACGAGGATGAATGATACATGTGGCAAATGTTTGTCACAGCTAGATCTTAAATAAGAGGTAAATTAATAATAATAATATGGTGGTCCCTTATTACCGCTACGACCCTAAAATACCTTTAGAGAAAGGTCCAATTAAAGTGTATTGGGACGAAGCGATGTTAACGGGCCGTACTGTCCATCATAATAACCCGGATATTCTTATCATTGACAAGGGAAATAATACAGCCGATATTATTGATTTTACAATCCCCAATGATGAGAATATCCGAAAATCATATGCCGAGAAAATGCGAAACTACTAAGACTTGGCCATAGAGCTGAAAGACCTGTATAAGTTGGATAACTGCCATCATAATTTCGACCAATGGGCTCATTCCGAAAACGACAATTGCCGCAAATGTCTACCTGAAACTGTCGGAGGAACTTATCAAAAATGCCCAACAGGCAGTACTGCTTCATACCGCCAGAACGGTAAGAAAATTTTTAAATGAACGCCCGTCAAAAACAAAAACAAAGAAAAACAAACAATTCTTTCGGTTGGTAATAGCCCCCGAAAGAATTTATCCCAGGAGACTGAGGAGAAAACCCCCCATAATAATAATAAACATTCGGTACATATGTCGCTCTCAGGAAATTGGCCTGAGGAGCTACATAAGGGCCAATGAGACGCGTCTTTTCAGTGAAATGGTAAACTTGGACGAGAACAGCCTTGAAATTGAAGATCAACAACTTGGATGAACTTACGACGGAATCGGATCGCCTCACGTCATGGCAAAATAAGGAATTACACAGGCGATATTATAGTCGTTTGTTTGACCCGGAGGTGCAAACAACATTGTCGGTGGCTTGGTTGACATCGGGAGGGCTATTCTCTGAAACAGAAGGTTTCATAATAGCCATCCAAGATCAAGTTATAGCAACTAAATCCTACCGACGACAAGTTTTAAAAGAAACGAGCATCTCTGATAAATGTAAATTGTGCAACAAAACGTATGAGTCGATTCAGCATATTACGGCGGGCTGTGAGATCCTTGCGGGATCTGATTATCTTCTACGTCATAAGAACGTGGCGTTTTACTCAATGAATCATATATGTACCCCTGAGGCAAAGGATACCATGTCAAATATTTATTATTGATCAATAGAGCCAATTTTTCATAACTCTGAAGTATTCCAATTGTTTTCTTTGTTATTGGCATTTATAGGTAATTAGAAGTATTGGTCATAGTGAAACAAAACCAAGTGTTCCAATTGGTGTCTTTGACCTCTAATGAAAACGGACATGATTTTATTTTTCACTGTCTGATCTTCGTTATTTATGGGTACAGGACATAGAGCCCTATACCATTATATGGATCGAAATGTCCACATTAAGACAATTTTGTTATGTCAATTTAATACAAAAATTGAGTTGTGTACTTTACGTCCGGGAGAAATATATGTAAAACATATTGCCTGCAAACTAAATTGAATTGTATATCGCCTAATATTCATTTGCATACATCTTAACTTCCAAACCAAATGCAAATAACATACTCCCTAATTCAAGTTACATTTTAAAATTTGACTTAAGGTTTAAAACTCAAGAATAATCCATGCAAAACGTTGGTGCTTAAAACATACAAATATTCTCCAACATTAAGCTTATTTCTCGAAATACAAAACTAATTTCACTAGATATTCTGCAATGGCTTCCAACCGTAGCAAGTTCTTCCTCTGAAAAATGTGATCTGGACGCATTCTTGTGCCTAACTGTGAATGCTTAGAAGCTGTGGATTATTACATGAAAGAGAAACTGCCAACAAGAAAGTAGTCCTTACTGGACAGATCGTCCTTCGTCAAGTCCAGCTTGAAGGTTTTATAAAGTTTTCTGACAATTTAGGTTCATGAGGGGAAACTATTGAAAATGTAAACTTTTCCCGAATTTAATTAAGAAATACAACTTTCTGTTTTTTTTTTAAGTTTTCATCTCCTGTATAAATATGGAAAAATATTCGCAGCTCTGTTTATCTTCAGAATTGGGTTTAATTAAATTTCCTGAACAAAACCTCATTTGCATTTTCAATAACCGAATCCCTGGAATTCCAACGCACATGTTGCCAGCAGCGCAGTAGGCTAGGATTTATAACCAGAATTGGATTAGTAAATTGGCTTAGTTTCTTAGAAAACCAATATATCTGCATGCATCTTTAATTGGAATGGCCACACTATGCACAGAAGAAACAAGAATGGAATTTTCTAGCACCGGGAAGGATTTAAAAGTTAGGAATATAGCACCTTTACTTCAGCGCATTTTCTTCCTCTTGTCAAGGAGGAAACGGGCCGATGACATCGAACCAATGGCGCAATTTAGTGTCGCAGATTAGAAATTTTGACGTTTCAGCATCCGTAAGACGTGAGAACATAGATATATATTTGCCTAGAACAAAAATATTTTTCTGTTTTTGAAGGAGATCTTCGTTAAAGTGTTGACATTTGGCTTTTCCGGCGCCATTTTTTTTTTCTTGTGCGGAGAAAATCTCAAAACGTTTTATGATTATAAGCTTTCGGGTATATTTACTTCTACCAATGGTAATTTTGACCAAACTCGGCACACATATAGATCATGATATGGGTAGTGTCGTAGGCTATTTAAAAAACGTCTACCAGCTGTCTGTCTGTATGTTTATTTCTTGTACAATTCCACATCGTTTGACCGTTTTTGACTAAACTTGGGACACAGGTAGGTATTGATCTGGGGAATGTCTTAGGCAACGTCAAAATGGTGTACTTAAAACGAAAGTGTAAGTATGTGTGTAGTACTGCAGACATCTGGTCTGCAAAGCGCAGACTTTTTTTTTGGCGTGACTGCTCGCTCGATAGACAACAATTTTTAAAGGCAGTCAGCTGCTCCCGCCCATTTCGAAATTCCCATTCATTTGATAGAATATCATTTATGTTGAGTGATATCCTAGCGGAATTGAAACTTGACGAAATTTTTGGATTTTTTAAATAAAAAGTTTTAGAAGAGGTAAATGCACTAATGGAGGTGACACCTACAGCTCGCCTATCTAAAGTTAATGATTTTTTTGATTTTGGAAATGTCGATACCGTAACAAGCGACGACTCTCTTACGAAAGCAGAAGTCCAAGTTTGCAATTTTTTGAAAATCAGGAACAAGAGTAAGTTAAATAATTTTAAATATCTGCGCCAGTTGAAAGACTGTTTTCATTCGCTAGCAAGACAAATACTCCCCAATCACATAAGCTCAGTTATTAACATTTTGAAAAGTGAGTGACCTTGAAAGCTTATTTGAATAATTAGTTCTCGTGTGATAGTAAAACATAATCAGGCATTATAATTTATTTTTTAAATAATGGCTATTACAAGCCTATCATTAACATTTACAGGGTGTCCCGTAAATGTCTAGTCATATTGTGAGGAGTGGTAGAGAACCCTTAGGGGAACAAAAAATTATATTTGACGATTTCCTGAATTCTCGCCCATAAGGGAGAAAACGTCGTTTTATTGTTTTTTCGAGACAAACGTACTTTTTAGAAGAATAATCGTTGTAACTCCGTCCCAGGTGGTACTACTAGAAAGGGAGTGAAACCAATAGAAAGCTGAGTAAATTTACTATAAGACTAGTTGGGAGTAAATGTAAAAATGAATGAATGTAAGTATGTATATCTTACTAAAAGAAGGCAATTCTAAATTTCCTGACATTTTATTGATATTTCTTTCCAGCGTTACTCCTCAATGGGCAAGATCTGAGATTTCCGGGTTTCAGAAAAACTTCTTCATTTAACCAGCTTTCCATTCATGTATCACAACCCTATGTTATTGAAGTATTTGAACGATTTAAGAACAAAAGTTTTTAAAAAAACATGGATCTGTGAAAAGAAAATTATATTTTTTTCTTCAATTTATTCAAAGAGCTGAAGGGAAATATTTTTTTTAAAAATGTTTACATAAATATTAAGTAAATATTTACTAAAAAGAATAAAAAAAATTACTTCCACGGATATAAAAAAAAATCTTAAAACAGTAAAGAAATAGAATACACATTTATTTTGAATTTATTAATTCAGTTAACTAATACTGGGTCCAGGAGGCGGCCATTAAGGAACCCCAACCATACATTAACCTCAAAAATTACAATTTTTACCTATATCACGCATTTGAACACATTTTTACAGGACTATGTACATATTATTTATGAAGGACAGAATTTTTAATTACCACAACAAAAACGCATGGGCTCAGAATCCCAGTGAGTTTCACAAGCGTAGCCATCAGTATTCATTTAAGGTAAAGCATTTGTTTTCTAAATATAAGTACCTGTAAAAATGTGTTCAAATGCGTGATCTAGGTAATAATAATAATTTTTTACTTTAATGTATGGTTGGGGTTCCTTAATGGCCGCCACCTGGACCCAGTATTAGTTACCTGAATTAACAAATTCAAAATAAATGTGTATTTTATTTATTTACTGTTTTAGGAATTTTTTTTATATTCGTGGAAGTAATTTTTTTTTATTGTTTTAAGTAAATATTTACTTAATATTTATGTAAACATTTATAAAAATAAATATTTCCCTTCAGCTTTTTGAATAAACTGAAGAAAAAAATATAATTTTCTTTTCACAGATCCATGTTTTTTTTAAAACTTTTGTACTTAAACCGTTCAAATACTTCAATAACACAGGGTTGTGATACATGAATGGAAAGTTGGTTAAATGAAGAAGTTTTTCTGAAACCCGGAAATCTCAGATCTTGCCCATTGAGGAGTAACGCTGGAAAGAAATATCAATAAAATGTCAGGAAATTTAGAATTGCCTTCTTTTTGTAAGATATACATACTTACATTCATTCATTTTTACGTTTACTCCCAACTAGTCTTATAGTAAATTTACTCAGCTTTCGATTGGTTTCACTCCCTTTCTAGTAGTACCACCTGGGACGGAGCTACAACGATTATGTTTCTAAAAACCACGTTTGTCTCGATGAAACAATAAAACGACGTTTTCTCCCTTATGGGCGAGAATTCGGGAAATCGTCATAGGATATTTTTTGTTCCCCTAAGGGTCCTCTATCACCCGTCTCAATATGACTAGACATTTACGGGACACCCTGTATATGTATATATATATATATATATATATATATATATATATATATATATATATATATATATATATATAAACAATGTCACTCTTATATATAGTTTTCATGAAAAGAAAGAAAAATTTTGATGTACTTAACGAAAAATTTCAATCAAATAAATCATTATTATTCAATAAAAATTTTCATTCAAATAAATCATTTTTATTCAATAAAAATTTTCATTCAATAAATTATTTTTATTCAATAAAAATTTTCATTCAATAAATCATTTTTATTCAATAAAATCATTTTCAATCAATAAAAATTTTCATTCAATAAATCATTGTTATTTAATAATGAATAAAAATAAAAATTTACGTTATTCATTGATTCTCTGAATAATGAATGAAAAATTATTCATTATTCATAATGAAATATGAAATTTATTCATTATTCATTATTCAATATTCTGAATGATTTTTGCCCAACACTGCTCTGATCCCAACTTATTAACGAAAAAGAAAAACAAGTATAATGAGCCTGCCAAAATCAGTAGGCTTCGTAAATGAGGAGAAAGGCCAAAATGTCATTTTTGACATTTTTATCTTACTATGTAAATTTGTTCAACGGTGAAATTAGTCAATACATTTAAATTTCGGGCGGAGCAAAATTTAAATTAGAAAGAAAAATATTATTAGAATTTCTACTGATCGCAGGAACATTTAAACATCTGACCAAAACCATAGATTTTACCAAATTGAGAAACGTATCCAAATCAGTTTGATTTTTATGTGACAAAATCATGATCAACAGTTTGATAAAAATATTTTTATTTGAATTTTAATCTTCGAAATCACTTTCATGTTAGTTCTTATTAAGTAGAACAAAACTTAATACCTAAAAAATACTGAAATTGTTTGAAGGTAGGTTTTCTTTACAGTCATCACTGCTTCTACTTAATATTTTGTTTTTATGTAAAACCTTTGCTTGTTACAGATGTACGATTTCTCAAGACCGGCAATATAGCAGGCAAAGTTTTGTAAAACATATAGAAATTTCTTAACGTTGTGTTCTTTAGGGTTTTATGAACGATGTTACGAAACATGTTGAGTCAATTTAATGTAGAGACAAAAGGGCTAATTCTATGTATTGTACAGAAAAACAGCCAGATTCTACTTAATGTTAAGAATAAACAAGTTGATTCGTTGGAGTGTACAGAAAAAATGCTGATTATATGTAATGTTAAGAAATAACGAGCTCATAGTATGCGAAGTGTAGAACACGGGCTAATTTTATGCAATGTACAGAAAAACTGCCAGATTCTACGTAATGTTAAGAGAAAACGAGCTGATTCTTTGGAAAGTATAGAAAAACACATTATTCTATGTAATTTTAAGAAAAAACGAGCTTAATCTATGCAATGTACAGAAAAACACGTTGATTATATTTAATCTAGAAAGAAACGGGCTAATTCTATGCAATGTACAGAAAGACGGCCAGATTCGACGTAATGTTATGGGAAAACGAGCTGATTCTTTGGAAAGTAAAGAAAAACAGCTGACTCCGTTTAATTTTGAGAAAGAATGAGCTAGTTCTAAGAAATGTACAGAAAAATGGGCTGTTAGCTTTAATCTGCAGAGAAACAGCCTAATTCTATGCATTGTTCAGAGGAAATTGCTGATTCTAGGTAAAGTTAAAAATCTCGGGCTGATTATATGAAATGTACAGATAAGAAAAGCAGATTGTATGTAATGTACACAGAAACGGGCTGATTCTATCCAATTTACAGAAGAAAATTTAAATTTTAACGTCCATTTATTATTAAAAAATGATTTTATGACGGGTTATCTATAGGTTGCCACCCATTTCTAGCCGGGATAGGGCTGACGCTTTTTCTTTTTTCGAATGAAAATCCACCACCCCCTAGTGGCCCACTAGTAGTGGAAATCCAACCCATGACCTTAAGGCACGGAGATCATATGCCTTAGCACTCACTGCCACCGCGCCTCAACTTTACAGAAGAAACCTTTTATATATATTTCTAGGAATTGAAGTTATACCTTGGAATTTTTTGGATGCTTTAATTTTTTTATTATTTTAAACCATTTGCCTCCTTGCCGGTGCCCGTTTTTCTTCCCTCTCCCCAATATCTCTTTTATTTATCACTACCCATTTTTTTCCCGTCACTCCTCCCTGATTCTTATAACACTCATTTTTTCCACTCCTCCTGAAATAAAATTTCCTGATGCATTCAGAATCCATAAAAAAAATGCCTGTATTATCTTCAAAATACAAAATAAATATTAATACTCAAGAAAAACGTCTGCTTTTTTTTTCATTTTTATTGCTTCTTAATTCAGGGGTAATACCAACTTATAACTTTCTTTACTATTTTTTTATTGGCTGAAATTCTTCCTTAACTAATAAAAAATTATAACCAAGAGTTAATGTGAAGAAACTTGTTTTAAATGGGCAAAAAATTCGATTTTCCGAGTAAAGTACCGATGCCGATTTAAAGATATATTTTGAGCGAGCATCGATTGGTCCCTTTTTAATTTTTATGTTGTTTTTTTTTTTTTTTTTTGGTCCTATTTCAATACAATTCACAATCAAACTCCATTTTTTATTACAAGAAAGTATGAAAATAAAATGAAATATTAAAAAGATGAACATCTCAGAACATTAAACATTAAATTCGTTTTCTCAAAACTATGTTTTTTTTTTAAATCGGGCGATAGTCTGGCTTCTTCAATTTTTGACAGATCAAGTTGAAATTTTTACTCCAGCTTCCTGCTGATATTTGTTAGTAAAGAACGTAGGATCTTTTCAATTCATTAAATTCTAACGATTTTATGACCGATTTTCGACGTAGTTTTTAATAAAAAATAGAAAATTGTTCACAGTTCTCGACAAAAATTAATATTTCTTGAAAGTCCTACGTATTTTACTAGATGTAACCTCCTTCTTTCGAAATAACTTTCGCTTTTTGATCTAGATTAAAAATTGCCGCCTGCAGACTATCGCCCTTGAATAAAAGGGTTCGTCAGACACTGCGACGCAATTTTTTCGAAGAATTGAAACTTTTTTTTTATACTTTAACATCCCATATAAAACGTTTGATAGAAAAAACTGAAAAATATAGATTTATTTGTTATTTATAATTTCAAGAAAATGATTTTGAATTTGATCGCATAAGGTATAATAACTTGTTTCTGGCATAAACAAACACAGTTTAAATTGTTGTTTACAAAACAAAAACAGATTATAGATGCTAAATCGGAGCCCCTGTGGCTGTGAGAGGCTGTAAAGGTGTGAGAACTCCGAGCCTAAAGTCTTAGGTTAAAATCCCATATGGAATAAAGCCATTCTTTAGCAAAACATCAGAAATTACCCCTATCATGGCTAGAAATCATTGGTTCCTGTAGATAACCCGTCCCAAAAATCTGAGTTATGTATAAGTAGCCGTGAAAATTGAAATACATAAAATAAATCCTAAAAGAATAAACACACCACAAGGAGCAAACGTATAGCAATACTTACGAAAACATTAACATTATAAAATGTTAATCATAGTGCTATAATTATACTAAAATGTGTTTAAAACGGTACAATGATAACAGATGCCTCAAAAATAAATGTTTTGCAAACAATCTTTTTATCAGAATTTATTTATTAAGCCTTGTGTAAGATAAAACAGAAGTGATCCTTAATTCGTGTATAGGATTAACTTGAAGCCAGTCACACGTGTATTGCAATGTTGGATCCCAGAGCCAAGAACCTAGAATTATCAGCTAATTGTCTGGCTTAAACCCCATTTCTAGAGAACACGGGTGGAGGATAATGCTATTAATCTGGGATAGTAAGGATCCTTCTAATTATAATTGGAATATCTTATCATATTACATGTATTAAATGTGTAATTTGAGGGGGAGAAAAAAGTTCCTCAGTCGCAAATAAAACACTAATTTAATTATTTTGTCTGAAAAATTGCGTGTATATATATATATATATATATATATATATATATATATATATATATTGCTCTGAGGGTGGTTTTAAAACATTTCTATCGTCTGAGTAATGTAGCAACCAAACCGAAATTTGCCAAAACAAGCCTGTTCGAATGGGAGGACAAAGTAATTGGTACCATTATTTCCACAATCCATTTTTATAGAATAGTAATTGACTAATATATATATATATATATATATATATATATATATATATATATATATATATATATTGCGGTTTTTTGTCTACACTTATATACGAGTATATATATATATAATTGTGTCATTGCACATATCGCACTTGTATTTCTAAAGTGACACAACTCAAAATAAAATAACTGAAAATGTGACACTCTTGCCTATGTGCCCTCTGCTGTAAAAGTACTGAAGCTATGGACATACTGTTTTCTTGATTGATTAAGATATATTTACCATGTCATTCACAGTCATAACTATGACAGTGTGAATAAAACCGATTTTCGAGTTGTGTCACTTTAGAAATACTAGTGCGATATATTTTGTTTGCTACCTAATCCTGCCAGCATGAAACACTGACTGGCCCCTGTGTATTATCTTGAGGGATGAAGTTGCTAGGAGAGTCTTGGCTTCTAGATAAAGGTTATGTATTATTTAGTTCTTATCCAACCTCAGTTCAAGGCATTCATCATAAGCAAGAACTGTTGGCCAACAAACCCAAACAGTCATTTACTATTTATTAACATCATCTTCATCAACGAAGAGGATACAAAAATGGAGAGAGTCGGGGTTGGTCGGGGGTTCGGTCATAGGAGCTTAATTGAAATAGGATATTTTTTAATATTAAATTAGGTATTTATACGATAGAAACATTTCCCCTCAAGTATTCATCATATTTAGAAAACAAAAACGCCAGACTAATTGCAGTAATAATTATATATAGACATTAATTATTGAAGTAATTATGGTAAGATTAAATTGATAAAACTCTTAATTTAAAAAGCATGTTGTATGAATCTTAAATAGCTTATCAGAATTGAATTAAATTAGTACAAACTGGAAAATATAGGTCATGAACAGTGAGAAGTGAATAAAACAGTGGGTTGGGGTTGTAAGGTTATTATGCTGTATAATCTTTATTATGTCTCGTTCCATATTTGTGTTTGTGTTTAGTGGTTTTTCCATATTGTTCAATAAGTTCTTATATCTAAAACCTGCACAATGCACATCTGCAATCCATTTCCTCTTGCACGTAGAGCTTATTTTATTTACATTTTTTCATTATCATTTATTGCATTTTATATATACCGCAAACATTTAGGCGTTGTATGTAGTTTGTTGCCAATTTTTTGGGGCCTCGGCTACCGTCCGAGGAATATTTAGGCTGTCAGGGAAAAGTTCGGATTCGGCTAGAAAACATCAATACGATTTTTGTAAAAATCTGTATTAAGGACTCGTTGGTAGCTTTGGTCTGCAATGAATATTTATCGGGGATCGAGAAAGAACAAAGTTGGCAGTTAAGTGACCTTGGTGAAAAGATTTTTACCATCGTCACACCTGAACTGTCCTTAATACAGATTTTTTACGAAAATCTTATTCATGTTTTCCTAGCCTAATCCCAACTATTCTAACCCGACTGCTTTCATATACTTCGGAAGGTATGTTATGAATGCATATAGTATCGACGGATAACTATCTACACCCCATTATACGTATATTTAGTTGCCCAAACATTGTTCCATATTCCGGAAAACCCTCTATTAAATGACATATTGTCAAAATTCGTAAGCATGATTCATATGGGGCGGAGGTTATTTTTTAATGAGATGGCTATGCGTCGTATGATTATGGCCTATTCGAAGTCCTTTTGTAACCACTTCCAATATTCGATTTCCTCTTACAGCACTCCTTCATAACTTTGTTCAGGTTTTGAATCATTCAAGCTTGCTTGTTTTAATGATGACCATTCCACTTTCTTTCCTAGTTGTTTCTGGCCCTACGATTCACCATGCATTGAATTCAAATTCTTCGAAGACGTGCAACAAGGGGTGTCCCAAGTTTCTACTGTCACTTTTGCAGTTTTATCGGGTGTATCGTTTCCCCTATTCCTCGCTGTGCTAATGCCCGAGGGAATGTCGTGATGCCTTCTAAAGAAATGAATCAGTGCAGAGTATGCAAAAAGGTAATCTAAAATTAAAATATCTACAATAAAATAGGGACCATACCTATTTATGTAATTTACGTATTTACTTAATATGAACAGGAAAAACTAATCTGGCTAAACTTCCTCTATTTACGTATGAAGATCATTATCACTTTAATGTCATCATAACACGACCCGCGGACTAGATTGCCCCATAAAATAGCCGGCCCAGTCGCTAGTCCCCTTCTATCAACCTATGGGCTTTCAGCCCCTCACACCTCATTTTAGTTGCACGGCATAATATCGCATTGTAAATTCAGGATATAAAATGTTACTCCTCGCAGCGTACACATTCGTAGTTTTAGCACTTTCGAAAGAGTTTATTCCTTTTTAGCGCGGTTCCTCCCTCCCTTCATGGGGAGGAACCCCGCTTATAAGGTTGATCTCATGAAACGATCCGGAAGTGCCGACTAGAAAATTTTGCGTTTCAGAACCCCTAGAGCCCGAAAATGACGGTGGTTCAAATTTGTATATATATATATATATATATATATATATATATATATATATATGTATATATATGTGTGTGACTGTTCGCTCTCTAGCTCCTAGACAAATGGCTTGTAAGTACTCGTTTTATAGGCTTCTTGGGCTAGGAAAACGAATGAAATCATTTTCAAGGCTTTAACCGTTTTTGAGAAAATTGGAAAAATAGTTTTTGAATACCGTTGTTGGTTCGGGCACTTAGAATCATGGGATTCAGTTAAAACATTTTCTGCATGTTCTACTTTCATTAAAACTAATATGTTGAAATTTTTGTTACGTTTGGAGTTAAGGAAGGGTTAGAATAAAATATTTTATTAACAGACATAAAAAGTTTTGGTAACTTTGTATACTTTCGTTAATATCTCGAAAAAGGTTGAGAGTCTTGGTAAACGGAAGATTACCATTAGAAAGCTTACTAAATGTTCTACAAAAAAGGTTCTGATAAAAGTTTTGATTAGGTGATGTCAATCGGAGAAATAAGTACTTAAAACTTTAAAGTAATTGATTTCGCTTATTCGAACTGTTCTTTTTGTCTTTGATTTTGGTACTTAGAATTATGGAATTCAGTTGAAACATTTTCTGCATGTTCTAATTTCACCAAAACTAGTATGCTGAAAATTTACTTACGTTTGGAGTTAAGGAAGGGTTAAATTAAAATAATTTATTAATAGAGATGAAAAGCTTTGGAAACTTCGTAAACTTTCCTTAATATCTCGAAAACGGTTGAGAATCTTGGTAAACGGAAGGTTACCATTCGAAAGCTTACTAAATGCTCTAGAAAAAAGGTTTTGAAGAAAGTTTTAATTAGGCGATTTCAAACGGAGAAATCAGTACATAAAACTTAGAAGTTTGATAAACGATAATTGATTTCGTTTATTTATACGGTTCTTTTTGTCTGTTTTTATTTCTTGTTATTTTGTTATTGCTTCTAGTAGGAGGATGTATTTCTCAATAAAACAGGGGAATAAATACAATTCTCTGAACCTGTATCAGAACTGAAAACGTAAATATTCTCCGTGTAGAGTCAGACATCAGTCCGGGTGGAGGTAGTAGGCCGGCTTCAGGTAGGCTTTTATTGTACTTCATTAATCAAGATTCATTGTACTCATCAAGCATTCTAGGACAGCTGACAGTTACCTTTACCTGTAGGAAGTCATGCAGCCAAATGATATTCTAGAAATATAATTATATTTTGTGGTTGTATGTGGCCGTAGTTCATTAAAAAATAACACTACTTTCTCATTTTCTTGTACAATTTTATTTTGTTTAATTACATTTAAAAGTAAAATGGATATGTTAGCACTGCCAGTTAAGTAAATTAGAAATATATTCGTAGAAGAGTCTTCGTAGACCGAAACTTGGGACGGCAGAAAGAGTAATTTCTGCTTACGATAGTTTCATCCCTAGCCGAAAATCTTGTTTTTTTTTCATATTTGTTTACATTAGGAATGATCCAAACAAAGTAATAACTGTTTCTATTCTAAGTCAACAAAATGACACTAGGGATATGAATGGAACCGCGCTAAGATGACGCAGTTCCTGCGAGTCGGACCTTTTTTTTTTTGTCTTATTACTGGGTTTATTAACACCCGAGTTTACACACCACATTGTGAACAACAGCGATTACTCACGACTCTTCCTGCGCTACAAGCTGTCCGGTCTCGTAGCGGTTTAGCAGCTCCGAACACCACTGTTATCGCCCATGCTGTAGCAACGACATTATAACAAAATAGGAGATGTCATGAATATTGGCCAGCCCATGTAGGTGACCGTGAAGAATATCAATTAGCTATAAAGCCATGTAGAAAGGAAACCCATTTCTTACACAATCCTCGGAAATTTACCGTGTGAGATTCCATGAAACCTAATTGCCTGAAACTTCAATCGGCCTGCTTACACTGAAAGTGCGCTTAGACTACCTGTGATTCTGTCTGGAACTGGAACTACCCTAATTGTGGAGAGATAGTCAGGGGGAATTTTGTCTATATTTCTCTATGCCTTTCTTTTTTTGGGAGTTATGTGGCGTAGGTAAAAAAAAAAATTATTTCCTTTTTTCCTTTCGTACCATTTTATTTGTTCTTTGCCCTACATCTTTCGTGGCCTTAATACCACCTCCTCAGGGGCCAATTTATACCCGCATGTGGTGAGGTACTATTTTTTTTAACCTACGCCACATAAATCCCCAAAAATGAATAAATTTGATTGGTGAGAAACAAGTCGAATAAAATATGCCTTTCGCTTTCCTGTTTGGATACAACTAGAATTATATTCTATATTTTTTTATTAGAGGATGCTGGGTATATTCTTTCTATCAGAGATTAACCAATTCCCTTAAAAAAAATATTTTTACATGAGAATAAATTTTTACAGCAGTATGTACAGTGAAACCTCCCTTAACGGACACCTCCCTACAGCGTACACCTCTATTAACGGACATTTTCTCACAGTCCACAATTTTTCTATAGGTAAAATAAACCTCTATATTGCGGACACCTCTGTACAAAGGACACGGACAGAAAACCCTGATTTTTTACCTCCTTACTACGGACAATAAGTGCAGCTAATGTTATTTATAGAAGCGTTCCCATCGGTGAAGGTTCCAGAAAAATGCGTTAACAATAACAAACTCTTTGTAGGAATAAGATATATATACAGTATAGTGACTAGTAATATCTTCCTAGGAATTTCACAACTGGAACCCCTTCCTTTTCAGCAGAAGCATATGATTTTCCCGCTGGCAGATTACTATTGTTTTGCCTACGCAGTATCACGGTTCCGGGAATATTCCAAAACTCTGTTCGGTTCACATTCCTTCCGCAGAACTTCCCTCTCTTCACTTTTCAGTTGGTTATTTATTAGCTCTTGTTGAGTTAGTATCGTGCGTTCTCTTCAATATGTCTAATCGGAAATCTCTGACACTTAAAGAAAAAATTGACGTTATAACATTTTCCAATCGCGAAAAATGTGGTGTGCGTAAAGATGCCGAGTTTTTAAGATAGGGAAAACACAAGCAGCAGAAATATTGAAAAAGAAAGATGAAATTTTGAAGAAACAGACGGAAAATTGTGACAAAAATGTTGTCCGAGAACTAAGAACTTCTTTATGCTTTAAACTTTTTAGAATAAAAACTTTTTTTAAGTTTATACTTATTGAACTTCTTTCTATATACTTGAAAAAAAAAAACTTTTTATGGATAATTATTAAATGGTTAATTAAAACATGAATTAAATGTACAAATTCGGTACGCATCCATCTGGACCAACCCCTCTGTATAGCGGATTTCTCTCTATAGTGGACAACTTTGGTTCTCCCTGAGGTGTCCGCTATAGAGAGGTTTCACTGTAATTTATGTACCTTCCATTGCTTAAGCTCTAAGTGTTGATTAAGTATCTTGCCTGGTGTTATATTCGTTCATCACTGTTTACTCACAAATTGTCAATGGAGTGATAGATAACATATACCCCATCACATCCCTTGTATTGTTGCAATATCAAGCATCAAAACGCGAGGACGGGGGACTGCAGGTAGAGAGAGGCAGTGCGAATATGACAGCCGTCACTAGTCCATTACATTGAAAAGGGAAATGAACCGATCCACCTTCCAGATGCTTTCCTACCTCCCCCAGTTTTTTTATGATCCCGCCAGATTTATAGCTCACTCACATATCAGTCCTGATTTTCTATCTAGATATAGAATACAAATTTCTCATTTCGTTGGAACCGTACGATATAAACCGTAGCCTCGAAACCATGAGTAAATATAGATATATGGAAATAACTAGAATTTTGAATATATTCAGCCACCAAGCTCGGCTATTCAGGTGCATATCACAATGTCATCATTATATAATGGAATTCATATGAATATTTCATTTTACTTTACTATTCTGAGTGAGTTATAGATCTTAACACTTGGTACACAGTAGAGAGTTACTTTATCACTATTTTAAGTGTCAGCTAGTGATTAAAAAATAGTTTCTTGAGCTTAAAAACTATTTTATTGATTCAAGTAATTTACAACTAATTACAGCGAAACCTCTTTATAGCGGACACCATTGGGTCCGTAAAAACTGTCCGTTATTGGGAGGTGTCCTTTATTGGGAGGTTAATGAAATCCACCTTTAAGAAAACAGTGCGCAACAGTTTCTTATTTCTTTTACAGCTGTCGTTATCCACAATACCGCGTCCAGTAGATTAGTAACATAATCACTTGAGTCCATTTTCGTAATAGCATCCCGAAGAAATCGTTTTCTGTAATGTGTTTTGAAATTTTTAATAATGCCGAGATCAAGGGGCTGGCAGCAAAATGTCATATTCGGTGGAAAAAACTGAATATTAACATTTATTAGATGCATCTGTGGGTGGCATGTCGCGTTGTCCATAAACAAAATTACACACCGTTTTTGACGTCCCATTCTCTGATCGAAAGTTTTTAGCCATTACTCATTATAGGCGTTGTCATACATGCTTTTTTGTTAGCTTTCCAAGATATTCTTGACTTGACGTTAATATTCTTAAAACAACGTGGTCTTAACGATTTACTGATTATTAATGGCTGTTCAAAATCGCCTTCCATATTTACGCACAACATAACAGTTAAACGATCTTTGCTTTGTTTGTCTCATGTGCACGTTTCCCCTTTTAAAATCTTTGCCTTTTTTGGCAGGGCCCGAAAAAATAAAGCCATTTCATCAAAATTAAATATATTTTTAGCCTCATAGTCATGGCAAATGTAAACCTATTTGTTTTTCCAATCTTGAAATAAACCAACATTATCCGATGCACTTTCACCATATATCGTTCTAAAAACTCCGCGAAGTTTGACGTCTGCGTTTTGCCGACGTCAAACTTCGCGCCCAGGTCTCTAAAGCTATAAACTATCATACACTTTTAGAACTTCCACTTTATTGTTTAGAGTTACACGCGTTCTTTTCGGGCTTGATAATTAGATCCAACTGAATAAAACCTACTGAAATGTTGTGGTTCCTGGAACAGTAGGGTACGGTTTTCTCTTCACATTTCCTATGAAGGTTACTAGCAATGCCCGCCAGGGTGTGCTTTTTCTTGAGATTCTGAGAATCCAATTAAATCTTTTACCCTGCTGTCCGCTATTGGGAGTTGAAATCAGCTATACGGGTCCAAATTTAGATGTTCGTTGTCCGTAAGTAGAGGGTCCGCTATTGAGAGGTGCTAATGCATTGATTTAGTGGGGGTTTTCGCCGGGATCATGGATATTCTGTCCGTTCATAGAGGTGTCCGCTATTGGGAGGTATCCGTTAACGGAGGTTTCACTGTACTAAGAAACTCGTATTGTATTATTTTGGCTTAAAACAGTTCAAGTTGTAGTGATTTTCTACCAAAAGAGGTATTATACAAATGTTGGAGAAGGATCGCCACGAGTGAATATTCTGCTTATAATTTCGAAAGTATTGATTTCGTTCCATTTTTTCTTTTAATGATTGAAGCAGTTTTCGAACTTTTAGATTCAAAGCCAATTCAAACACCCATTAGGATCTCAGCATTGTTTCGGTTAAAGCTTAAATATTATTCAGCTTCCTTTTGTCAAGAGCCTGAATTCCTCTCACTATCCAGCAACACCTAGGTACTGATAACGCAGTCAAGATATTTGCTGCAGTAACAAGTGGAATAGGTACCTTAAGGCGTTTTCGTTCATGTCCTGTAGCATTAGTCAAGGAATAAAAGCAGTTATTGGTGAGTTTTGATCTTCTGTGAAAAATGTAAAATGAAATTTAAAAGAGAAAAAGGTTTTTAGGCGCCACAAATGGAAACTGACAATACCCTATGTGGAAACTGACAATACCCTATGTGGAAACGACTCTCCCCCTCCTCCGGCATCTTAACACTCGGTCAAGGAAACTGACAATACCCTATGTGGAAACGACTCTCCCCCTCCTCCGGCATCTTAACACTCGGTCAAGGAAACTGACAATACCCTAAGTGGAAACGACTCTCCCCCTCCTCCGGCATCTTAACACTCGGTCAAGGAAACTGACAATACCCTATGTGGAAACGACTCTCCCCCTCCTCCGGCATCTTAACACTCGGTCAAGGAAACTGACAATACCCTAAGTGGAAACGACTCTCCCCCTCCTCCGGCATCTTAACACTCGGTCAAGGAAACTGACAATACCCTATGTGGAAACGACTCTCCCCCTCCTCCGGCATCTTAACACTCGGTCAAGGAAACTGACAATACCCTATGTGGAAACGACTCTCCCCCTCCTCCGGCATCTTAACACTCGGTCAAGGAAACTGACAATACCCTAAGTGGAAACGACTCTCCCCCTCCTCCGGCATCTTAACACTCGGTCAAGGAAACTGACAATACCCTAAGTGGAAACGACTCTCCCCCTCCTCCGGCATCTTAACACTCGGTCAAGGAAACTGACAATACCCTATGTGGAAACGACTCTCCCCCTCCTCCGGCATCTTAACACTCGGTCAAGGAAACTGACAATACCCTAAGTGGAAACGACTCTCCCCCTCCTCCGGCATCTTAACACTCGGTCAAGGAAACTGACAATACCCTAAGTGGAAACGACTCTCCCCCTCCTCCGGCATCTTAACACTCGGTCAAGGAAAAAAATTTCTTATCTTGTTTTACTGAAATAATCATTTTACTGTTAAAATAATTTTAAAACAAAAAACAACCAATAAAAGAACAAACAAACCTTTCGAAATTTTGAGCACTTAATTATTCTATTGACATCGCCCCATCGAAAATATGTTTTAGGGCATTTCCTGTAGAAAATTTAGTTATCTTCCAAGTAATTAATATCCACTTAGCACGATTTGCTAACCGTTTTCGAGATATTTAACAAAATATAAGAACATCGCAGACGTTTCATGTCTATTAATACAATTATTTTATTTATATTTCTTCTAGAGATCGCGAACGTAGTGATTCGCTCTTTTACAATTATTGGTGGAAGAAACCACTGACAGTTTTTGGAAATTTGTAATGAAAAATTAATAATTTTTTTGAGTGTGAATAATATTCAAAAATTAGGAATAGATATTCTTTTATGTTTACACACACACACACATATATATATATATATATATATATATATATATATATATATATATATATATATATATATATAACATTAAGAATTTTATAAGGTTTTCATATCATACTATATTTACATGAAATTACTCTAAGATGACGCAGTTACTCAGAGTTGTACTTTTTCTGTGTAAAATAGGTGGGAGAGATATGAGAAAAGGCGGGAAGGGCGAAGAGAGGATTAGCCCTAACCTCTAGACCAAAGAGGAATATTAATTCCCAGTGGTTGGAAAACTGTAGCGAACCCTAGCGGCCATGAGAAGAAACACTACAAAGGGGCCATTGTTGCCAACCTCTCGGGTATTAATATGTACTCGCTTTAACCTCGATCCACAAACAGTTTGCATTAGCCCAGCAAGCCTTTTTACTCCTGCGCTTTTTAATCCAAGTAAAACTGCAAACTCCGCCATGCTCAAAGCTCTATTATTACTTTGTTAGATATTTTTGAATACTGAGTAAAATGTACAAACTATGTATATATATATATATATATATATATATATATATATATATATATATATATATACGAATATTTATTTTACATAACATCCTCATAAGGCAATCATCGTCTGATATTGTAAACATCTGGTAACGAAATTGGCTAGTAACGCATGACAGCAATCTATGAGATGTCAAATGCACAATTAAGGATGGCGTGATCAGCGTCAAAAAATCACTAATTATTAAAGATAGACCAACCGAATCCCCAGATCCTGTGTTCCAAAGTTATTATGTATTATAAATGTTTCCTCGAACACTTCATGTTGAGAAATTATTGAGATCTGTATTCGTGGTTTTAGCAGATTTTAAAGCTCCAATGCCTCCAGAAAGTGCATTTCCGGACCCATGTTGATAGGAAGTTTTTATCTCATAATCCAGTTTCCTATGAGTACCTTGAAGCTTAACACTACTATACATAACTGAACATAATGGAAGTCGACACGTATTTTCGAAAGAAGACATAGTAGAAACTCGTCAGCACGTTTTAAGTCGATATTTTTTTCAGACTACATGGACACAGATCCACACAAGCACACATATTTGGTATATAGGTGTGTGTGTTTATAAGTTTCCGTTGGTTAATTTTTATTCTTTCGCTACAAAATGTTATGTACACTATTTGTATACGAAAATTAAGGAATATAGAATAGATGAATTGAATGTTGCCTGAATATTGGGAGGTTTGGTGCAGTGTTGGGCAAGAATCATTCAGAATAATGAATAATGAATAATGAATAAATTTGATATTTCATTCTGAATAATGAATAAGTTTTCATTCATTATTCATTGAATCAATGAATAACGTAAATTTTTATTTTTATTCATTGTTGAATAACAATGATTTATTGAATGAAAATCTTTATTGAATGAAAATGATTTTATTGAATGAAAATTTTTATTGAATGAAAATGATTTATTGAATGAAAATTTGTATTGAATGAAAATGATTTATTGAATAAAAATGATTTATTGAATGAAAATGATTTATTGAATAAAAATGATTTATTGAATGAAAATGATTTATTGATTGAAAATGTTCATTGAATTAAAATTATTTATTTGAATGACAATTTTTATTAAATAAAAATGATTTATTTGAATGAAAATTTTTATTGAATAAAAATGATTAATTTGATTTTTATATGAAATTTGTCGTTATAATTTTTCTTTCTTTTAATGAAAACTATATATTTGTCTGATATTGATATTATTTACTGAATATCTATATGTATAAAAATCACGTGTCTGTTTGTCCCTTTTACAAATCCACATCGTTTGACCGATTTTGACCAAACTTGGAACACTGGTAGATCTTGATGCGGGGAATCTCGTAGGCTACCTCAAAAACGTCTACCAGCTTTCTGTCTGTATGTTTGTTCCTTATACAGTTCCACACCGTTTGACCGATTTTGACCAAACTTGGAACACTGGTAGGTCTTGATCCGGGAAATCTCGTAAGCCAGATCAAAAACGTCTACCAGCTGTCTGTCTGTATGCTTGTTCCTTATACAATTCCACACCGTTTGACCGATTTTGACCAAACTTGGAACACTGGTAGGTCTTGATCCGGGAAGTCTCGTAGGGGGGGGGGGGTCTGTATGTTTGTTCCTTATGCAATTCCACACCGTTTGACCGATTTTGACTAAACTTAGCCCGCAGGTAGGTATCGATCTGGGGAATGTCATAGGCTAGGCCAAAAACGTCTACTAGCTATCCACACCGTCTATTCAAATCCACACCGTTTGGCCAATTTTGTCCAAACTTGCCACACGGGTAGGTCTTGTTACTTGAGTGTCATAGGGCAGGTCAACATTTTGTAGGACTAACAGTTCGGAGGTCACAGGTTGTAAACTGTGAACCCGAACACTTACAGATTTGTGCTATTAGAGTTTAATATTACTTACATGGTTTCTTTTTCTTTTTTTTTTCTTTTTTTTTTTTTTTTTTTTTTTTTTTTTTTGGTGTTCTATTTACAAAAATTAGGTGTAATTTTTAAAAACAAGTAACTGCTTTATTGTAAAAATTAAAGATGCCTGGATGATAATTATTTTTAATAATAATGAAGTAAATTCAGGAGGTGGGAGGTTATATTGAATTAAGTAACTCTTATTTTTCTCACAGGAGAAACTTTCACATTTATTGTTTCTTTTACATAAAGGATATCTTTACAAGAAATGTTTTGGGTACAATACTAGTCAAAACAAAATTACCTACTTTTTTCCCATCTACCCTAATATCACAATAACCAAACAAAAAATTCAAGTTATAAAAAGTGAACATTTACTTTTAATTGTAAAAATTATTATTCCAATGACTGCTGCCATGAAAATTAAATGTTAATGATAGGCGTATAATAGTCATTATTTAAAGTATGTACAATGCCTAATTATTTTTTCCTATCAGACTACTACAACTAATTATTCAAATAAGCTTTCAGAATTACTCTCATTTCAAAATGTTCATCACTGAGCTTATGTGCTTTGGGAGTATTTGTCATGCTTGCGAATGAAAACAGTCTTTCAAGTGGCGCAGATGTCGCCAGAGGCGTGTTAAATTTGATAAAAACATTTTTTATATATTTAAAATTATTTAACACACTCAAATCTTCTTCCTGATTTTAAAAAAATTGCAACACCTGGATTTCTGCTTTCGTAAAAGAATTGTCGCTTGTTGCGGTATCGACATTTCCAAAATCAAAAAAGTCATCAACTTCAGATAGGCGAGCTGTAGGTGTCACCTCCGTTAATGCATTTACCTCTTCTAAAAGTTTTTCTTTAAAAAGTCCTATAATTTGGTCATGCTTTGATGAGTTTACACAAGGCAGCCACTTTTTTTTGAATCGAGGATGAGATAATGATGCAATAGCGGCCATTTTTGACTGTGGGCTGGTAAAGTTGAAAAATTCACTAAATCGAGTATTCAAGCTGTCTAATAAATATCGAGCGATTGGCTTACAGTAAGTCATATATTTTTCTGATAAAACTTCTAGCTTTCTTCTTAAGGCCAGCAAGGTATGGATTAACATACCATAAGAAACATCTTTTTCCCCCTGGAGAATGTCAATTGCTAATGCTAATGGTTTTGTACAATCCAGGAGCTCCAAAATATACAGAAACTCATTATCCTTGAGCATTTCTTTGTGTGCTAACGCTGTCATCAGATCGGCACACTTATCCTTGATCCCGTGTATTTGTTTCAATGCATCATAAAGGGAGTTCCATCTTGTAGCACCAGGTCGGCTTAGCGTATGACCAATAATCTCTTCCAATATTTAAGCCGATTTGGGTCTTGACGCAGCTTTCCAAAGTTTATTACATTTTTTGAAAACCTTATGATGAATGGAAAACAGTTCATGGAAATTTGTAATTGTTTTTTGTAAATCTGCTGACGCACACAGACTTAGTGTATGGGCTGCACACTTTAAATGACATGGCAAGTTTTCTATAATTTTTGAATAAAACTCATCAGTTTCTAACTCATCTTCTTCATTTTCACTTTCTGTAGAAGCCTCGTCATAATAATTTTCCCCTTCATTGGTGTTTACATCCAAAGTTACATTAGTTGGCTTAACTCCAAGTATTTTAAAGGCTTTTAAAAAATTACTCCCGTTGTCTGTAATTGTGGCGACAATTTTGCTAGCGTCAAGTTTGAATTCCGCATGGATATCACTCAACATAAATGATACTCTATCAAATGAATGGGAATTTCGAAATCGGCGGCAAGCAAGGGCACCTGACTGCCTTTTAAAATTGTTGTCTATCCAGTGAACAGTCACACCAAAAAAACTTCTGCGCTTTGCAGACCAGATGTCTGCAGTAGTACACACAGACTTACACTTTCCTAATTGGTCCTTAATATTGCCTAAAATGCTTTGATATAAGCTATCCATTCGTCGTACTAAAGTTCGACGACTTATCATATGAAGTCCTCTTTTTTTAATGTCCAAATCAGTAAACATTTTTACAAAATATTTATCTTCTAAAATGCGCAGTGAACACATAGAATGTATAATAAATTTCAATATATTGTTTTCGAACTCATCTTGGGATATAAAATTTCTTTCCTTATTACGTGATGAATTCACAGAAAAAGCACTTTGATTTTTGATTGTTAGCGCGGTTCCTCCCTCCCCCATAGGGAGGAACCCCGCTTATAAGGTTGATACAATGAAACAATCCGGAAGTGCCGACTAGAAAATTTTGCGTTTCAGAACCCCTAGAAACCGAAAATAACGGTGGTTCAAATTTGTATATATATATATATGTATATATTTATATATATATATATATATATATATATATATATATATATATATATATATATATATATTTGTCTGTTCGCTCTCTAAATAGAAGACGAATGGTCCGATTTTGATGAAATTTGGTACAAAAATCTGTCGTCCAATTTGAAAGGTCAAGTTCGTTAACCAGCAAAATCCGCCCACTGGAAGATGGCGTTTGGGGCGAAATTCGCGCAGAAAAAATCGTAACGCTTACGTTTTTGAGTTCATAAGCTTGTAAGTACTCGTTTTATAGGCTTCTTGGGCTAGAAAAACGAATGAAACCATTTTCAAGGCGATAGCTTTAACCGTTGTCGAGAAAATTGGAAAAATAGTTTTTGAATACCGTTTTTGGTTTGGGTACTTAGAATAACGGGATTCAGTTGAAACATTATGTGCATGTTCTACTTTCATTAAAACTAATATGTTGAAAGTTATGTTACGTTTGGAGTTAAGGAAGGGTTAGAATAAAATATTTTATGAACAGATATGAAAAGTTTTGGAAACTTCGTATACTTTCATTAATATCTCGAACACGGTTGGGAAATCGTGGTAAGTGGATTGAAACTATTTGAAAGCTTACTAAATTCTCTACAAAAATGATTCTAAAACTATTTTTGATTAGATTATGTCAATCGGAGAAATAAATGCTTAAAACTTCAAATACGTCTGTTTTGTTCTTATGAACGGGTTTTTGTCGTTCTTTTTGTAATTTTTGTCTCTTTCCCTTGGTTTTTTATTGCTTTTTATTTCTTTAATTTCTTATGTTGTATTTGTAAGGAAAATGTATGTGTGTGTAAAACAGGATAGGTAAAATGAGACCAATTTTCTGTTGTCAGAAATAATGAAAAGTTTTGGGAACTTCGTATAATTTCTTAATATCTCGAAAACGGTTGAAAATCTTGGGAAGCGAAAGGTTACCATTCGAAAGCTTACTAAATGGTCTACAAGAAAGGTTCTAAAGAAAGTTTTGAATAAGCGAAGTAATGTCAGCTTTGGATTTGTCGATTTCCTTCAAATGTCTTGAAACTGTCGAGGCTCCTACTCTGAGTTCTTTGGCATATTCCCTAGTGTTTTTAATTGCTTATAGTAGTCAAATGTATTTGTCAATAAAACAGGATACGTATAATTAGAATCAATATTTTGTTTGTTAGAATTCGATGATGCCGTACGAATATCTAGATTACAGTACTGGTGTTGATTTCGTTCTTTAGAATTATTCTTGGTATTCCCTATTTTCATCTGTTACCCATAGTTTTTTATTGTTAGTAGGTTTTTCTTATTGATTATAGAATATAAATCTATTTGGCTATAAAACAGGATACGTAAAATTAGTGACAATATTTCGGAGATTTCTGAGCGAAATACTTTTAAGATTTTCTACCACCACGAACGGCTTTTTTCCTCTATTTTTATCCACTAGATAGGCTTTATTTTGCATATTATTCTATATAAGTTTTATTCAGCAGGGGATTCTGATGAAATGTCGTGTTTTTGCTGTGGATTTTAAATACGATGTATCTAAGATTGGATAACATTAGCGAGTCTACATAGTTAAGAACCGACGACGGAGGATTACTTCTTGCTATGATTTAGTCTACATATGTATATTAAGTCCTAAATCCAAAAAATAAACTTCACAACGGTTAGATACTATGAGCGTATATGGCGGTTCAATGCCCGTAGAACACAATGGGGCCGCAGGAAATTTACCTGCTAAGAGTTAATCCTCAAGAGCTGTAAATATACCCCAGGTATCTGCCGACACAAATACAAAGCCTAGGCGGAGAGCACCCCAAACACAGATCCAAAAATAGGTTATATACTAAATATTCATAAAGACTACTTAGTTGTAAACCGATTCATCAATTAGCAATCAATAGTTTTCAACAAAGGTTATATACTAAATATTGATAAAAAGTATTTAATTAGAAAAAAATCAATATTCCACAAGACTTGTTTTTGGTCCATTTGTGTCTACTCCGTAGACTTAATTAGGTATATTATTCTATTGTAGTTGGGCAACTAAACTTTGTTTTATTTTGTTAAATAAAGTTTTTTTTTTGACTTGTTATTCGTCAAGACTTTTATTTGTCCTTGTGTATTTACTAGATACGTTTTATTCGGCATATTATTCTATATAGGCTATATTAGGCAGGGTATTCTACTCAATCTTGTGTACTTCTTCTTGATCCTTCTGTACTTGGGCGTATATAAAAACAATTTCGGGGGGGGGGGGGGCTGAGACCATTTCCAGGGTATGGAATACTAAATATTTAGAGCTTGGAATAGTTTTAGGCAACTAAAACGCTATTGCACGTAAAATAAAATATTTTTTATGAACTAAGTGATCTTATTTAATTTATTTTTAAGGGTTTTACGAGAAGTTTTTATCATCAATTCAAAATTTCGGGAGGGGCTGCAGCCCCCTCAGCCCCCCCCCCCTCATATACGCCCATGCTTCTGTATCCTCTAGAAAGGCTTTATTAGGCATATTTTGTATTGATTTATAGAGCTTTGCTTTAGAATGAGAGCCAGATTCTGTAATTTCCGCTTCTGTGTAAAAGTTAGCTACTGTCGGTGTCCCTGACGCCTTAATATCACTTTTATTCGAGATGTTCGAGAGGATTTTGACAATTTTCACGAGATATATAAAAAAAATAAGTTTATTTCTTTTCTAAGCTTATCAAATGGCACTAGGGACATGAACGGAACCGCGCTAAGATGCTGCAGTTCCTGCGAGTCGGACTTTTTTGCTTTTCTTGTATTCCTCGTACTCCTCAAACACACTTGTCCCATGTCACCTTTTTAAATGGGAAATATAATTTGAAGAGGAAAATCTATTTCCTTTTATTGTTACGTGATTTGGTTTGCATTTTACGCACTTTGCAGTGACGGATGCATCCGAACTTGATATTTCTAATATTTCAAAAAATGTTCCGTCTAAAATAGGAGTGTGACTTAAAGTTGATCTAGATTGAACTACCTTTGGTGTCTCCTTTGAAGTACCTGTAAAGCTTCGGACTGTTCAACTGAAAGACTCGAAACACCAAGACTTCCCTGAGTGTCACTATCACAATCCATCATGTTAAATTTTATAAATATAAAAAAGATGAAATAAAAGAAAAGCAAATTCACTAACAGTGACTAAAACTGATCACTGAAAAATAACTGATTTTTTTTTTCCACTGACACAATAAGTCAATTCAACTTTCACAATCTGAATGGATTAATGCAGCATAAAAAACAGATAGGATAGACCCAGTGTATTAGAGTCCCTTTGACCTGTTCAATATCAAGAAATAAACACATCGGAAGCTCTTCCTTGTTGACTATTTGCTGTGCTTATCTCACTCTCAACTTATACCTACTTCATTAATGCGTTTTAATCGGATTGAGTTATAAATAACAAATTAAATAAATTGTCTATCTTTTAATATGTTTCTCCTGAAATGATGATTTATTTGTTGTTTTTTTTTAATCAATCTGACCGCATTGAAGCATAGTTTGAGACAATGTTTTATGGTTGTGTTCCATAACTGAACTTTTGTTCCCCACCACATTATTTTAAATGAATAGAAATAATGAATGGAGAAGAAAAAATAATTAATTATAATTAATCATTTTTTCTTCTTATAATTAATTATTTTAATAAATAAATATTCATTACAGTAGCTGTTACCCGGCGTACCATGCTACGCCTACTTTTTGCATTTATAAAATCGATGGTAGACGTTTTTGAGCTAGCCTACGAGATTCCCCACATCAAGATCTACCAGAGTTCCAAGTTTGGTCAAAATCGGCCAAACGATGTGGATTTGTAAAAGGAACAAACATACAGACAGACAGCTGGTAGACGTTTTTGACCTAGCCTATGAGAGTCCTCGGATCAAGAACCTATCTGAAAGCCATGTTTGGTCAAAATCGGTCAAACGGTTTGGATTTGTATATGGAACAAACATACAGACAGAAACGTTATTTTTATATATCTAGATAAAAAAAAAAAAATCATTCAATGAATAACTGAATAAATGAATGAATTCTTATTCAATAAAAATTTATTGAATAATTATCTAACCCTGTTATTCATAGAATAAAAAAAAATCAGTGGATGAATAACGTAATCAATGAATAAATTATTATTCAATAAAAATTTATTTGAATGATCATTGAATAAAAAAAATTATTGAATAATGCCCAACTCTGGTTCGGTGGAACCCTAAAGTTTAACTCCTTGCTTCCAGATTGTTTCAGTGAGCTTATCTGGGTTTAATTTAAACCCGACATTAACATGAAAGCTCAACGGAGTAGGATTTTGTTTCTCCAAAGTAACTCTCAATACAATACCAATTTCAGCTTAAAAGGCGCGGTTTTGTTATTGGCATTGCCTTGATGAGAGATTTCCTTATTTGAACGCGTCTTGAGGGCAAAAAATAATGTTTGTTATAACTTTAGACCCTGACCCGAAAGGAAAATTGTACAGAACTTCCTCCTTCTTCTTCTTCTTTGTCTTCCTCTTGTGCCATTACAAGCGTCGAGGAGCCTCGGTAAATTTCAGCCATTCCCTCCGGTTCCTGCAAAGCTGCTTCATTTGCTGGAGGGTTTTGCCTCTTTTCCCTCCAATCTTCTGGATATTTTCCTCGTAAGAAATCCTAGGCCGACCTCGCCGTCTTTTCCCAGAGGGTCGAGCTTCTAAAACTTACTCCAGATTAAGCCAGAACTTACTCCACACATTTTAATACACTCCCTCTGCTAATCCCCTAAATTTTTAAACTGCCCATCTCGAAATTCCGCCTAACCTTAATCCATTCAAGTCTGCTTGCCACTTTCGTGACATTGGGGCGGGGTGCCCCGTGACCTGATAGCAAATTCAATGCCATTTCTTCACTTCCGGACTGAAATCCACCGCTTTGAAATAGGTAAATTCATAATAACTATTGTACAAGGAAGAACAGAGGGGAGAAGGCAGCCATTTCTGACACTCCCTAAAGAGTGTGATATCTAGTGATATGTTTTGTTAACTCTGATCACTCTTGTGTTCGCAAGAATTCATTCATAATACAGTTTTAGCCTTTTAAAAGGAGATTTCCTTGTGCTACCCGGTACCTTTGCATAGTTAGGGTTTCTCTGAAGGACCTTATTTGTTTCTTACCAGTTGATGAGTATATAGAGATCAATTACCATAGATATTATACCAACGCCAAGATACTTGACTTGATATTATTTTAAAAAATAACACCAATATTTTTGTTAAAAAGCAGACGTTCTAGACGACAAAACAAATTACTCTCGCTATCCAAAAATCAAGTTAATAGTCGTAGAGCTGGTAACACACTTTTCATGAAATGTTTTATACGCCTTGAAATTTTGCTATAATGTACCTCTTGGGTAGATAAGAAGGTAAATATGTGTTGGCTACTCTTACCGTGGAACACCAGGTACTGCGCATAGGGGAAAGTTTAAAAAAAAACATTGCCCAAAAATGGTGTTTTATTCAGCAGCCAACTATCATTAATAATAATAATAATATGATCTTGCACAGCGTGAATAAAACATACATTTAATATTAGAATAAAAACAATTTATTTTTTATTTTTTACATGTTATTTCCCTGAAACGTGTCTGCCTTATTATTGGTTATTGCTCATATTATGATGCCATTAGACATTATCTCTAACCGTTTAGGAGAAGTGACAACAAAATGGAATTGACATCCATTCGTTCCTTTCCAGGAAGGATTCGTTTATCTTCTTTCGAATTTTGCGAGTTTTTTTAAATGTTCATTTACTTTCCAAAATATGCCGAAAACGGTTGGAAATAGTCGTATTTATTCGTACTAAATTCCCATGAAATACAATTATTATGCAATTAGGAGAAATCGGGCCATAAAATTCGAAAATATAAATTTCGTTCCTTCTAACGGTTTTTCTAATGATTTTTTCAGTAGAACAAAATAAGTAAATAGAGAGCATGTTTGTTTCACCTGTTGTTACTTATCGAGCGAATCATCTGCGTTATGAGAGTCTTGATAATAAATAAATAAAAAAAAAATGTTGTTACTTGTTGAGGTTACCTTTAAAATGATCGGAATTCGGGGGTGTGGAGTGAGTAATTTTCGCCTAGATCTATCCACTTGACATGCTTTCGCACATTTAATTGTTTTTAATGGACAGCTACTGTTATAAAATAGTTCTTCTATATTTCACTTAAAGTATGAATGACACCGACGTATCAAATGGGCTGTCACAAGCTCAAAATAATGTAACAAAAATGTGGAATAATCACAACAGCAACAAGAAATATCATATCAGATTTAAAAAAATAGTTGTATGGAACAAGGATATTGTTATGATCTTGTACAGCGTGAATAAAGCATACATTTAATATTAGAATAAAAACAATTTATTTTTTATTTTTTACATGTTATTCCCCTTAAACGTGTCTGCCTTATGTAAGGCCCCGTTTTCCCTTTGGCCTTGTTAAGTGAATAAGGATGAGAGAAAAGGTTGGCTGTCCATCTCTAGAGATGTGAGAACCACGAATCCGCAAACGTTGCGTCTGGGATGTTGGCACTGCACGTGGCTGATTCGTAAGATTCCTGGAAGATCTAAGACCTGACAAGAGTTTCTAGTTCAATCACCTGCAAAAGCAGGAGTGGGGTACAAAGGGTTTAAAAAGAGCTGGCTTACCTCCGACCGGGCAGAGTTTGCATCCGTTCCTGAGACTTCGGCCCAGATGCTGTTCAGAGGTAGGCCAGTTCCAAATTCTCTATAATCTCCCCAAATGATCATATTTGATAACTCTACCTATCTGTCTCTCTCACTCAACCTTTTCTCTCATCGTAGCAATGGTTTATGATATTTATGTTTGTATCCTCTGTGTAAATTATAGTTTTAAAAAGGAATTTCCGCTTCTCTAAAATATTTCCCCATTGTCTATACCTCTAAATCCCGTCCTTGCTAATCAGTCCCTTACAAATGGTGTCAGGTTTCCGGGTAGTATTTAAATGTCCAGCTGCAAGCCGGCATTAGATAAGAACCCTGCTCTCGAGATAGGCCGGCGGCTGTACTGCTGACGCTGATAGGACAATTCCTCGAACTGATATCTCGGCGCTGGGTAGTTGTTCATTCAATGTCCTCACGTTTCCTGGTTTAAGGACCGCCAAATACGGATATTTGGTGGTTAGCCCTGTTTGAGAGTAAAGCAATCCCTATTCGTAAGCATAACGTGTTGGGGTTCATTGGAAACGTTGAAAATAGAGCTATACGATGGTGGTAACGGAACAGCAGTTTGCCGATCTGAAAACGGCATTGGATCAGGCGTTGGCTGCAAATGAGCAATTCAGGGAAGAATTCGAGAGGACAAGGCATGAGGGTAAGCAAGGAAAGAGGGATCTTTCTCTTCAGGGAATGGTCGGTCCATGGTCCGGTGACGATTCTGGGGTTCCAATCCAAGACTATCTCAATGGTTTGGAATTAGTGGCAACTAGCGGAAACTGGGAAGATCGTGATAAATCCCTTGTGTTAAGGATGAGACTGAAAGGGATGGCTGCGAAATTTTTGGCCAGCAGATCGGATCTCAAGGGGCCAAATGTAAAATATTCCACGATTCGAGATGCTCTTTTAAACCGCTTTAAAGCGACTATGCAACCTGAGCAGTTTCTCCTTCAGCTTAGTTCAATGAAACAAGAGCGTGGGGAGGATGTCAGAACTTTCGGAGATCGTTGTCGGGAGATGGGTGAACGATCACTCTCAGGTGAGGGATCGGAGGAAGAAGTTATAGGGGCTCGCAAACAACTGGATAAAGTCGTCCTTACATCATATTTAAATGGGCTCGGAGGAGAGATTGGGAGGCTGACGAGACTCGCGTTCCCAAAGGAATTACAAACCGCGATTGAGAAGGCTAGAGCCATTGAAACGGAGTTAGGGCGACACGAAAAGGGAATATTTACTGTAGAGAAGAATCCCCAGGATAACGAAATTCCCAGTCCCGAGGAAGTTGGACAAAGCGAAGTAAGGGTCATTGAGAGGGGTAATCCAAGTGGCTGTTATCGCTGCGGGGATACGAATCATTGGGCCAGGGGATGTCGACAAACAGAGAGGGTTAGTGATATTTCTCCCAAAAACAGTACGAATTGTTATAGGTGTGGTCGTCGTGGGCATAGCGCTCGCCAATGTCGTTCTAAACCCCTCGTGAAAGGAACTTTGCCAATGAAGGCCCCAAACGCGAACGACTTGGGGAGGGCCCCGGCCCTAAGTCGGCGACAAGGGGATCGCGCTACGAATTACTAGGCATAGGTGGGGGAGGTGAGAAAGGGTTAAAGGTGAGCACCTGGATAAATGGGCGGATTCATAGGATGATAGTAGACACTGGTGCTGAAGTTACTCTAATCAGGTCTCCTGCCTCAGGGTCCAAATTAAGACCCGCGACTAGTAAGATTAGGGGGGTAACTGGTGTGGTAATCCCGGTACGCGGTATTCAAACGGTGAATATCGAAGTTAAGGGCCATCGACTGTCCCACGACGTCATAGTGGCTGACGTCTGCTTAGAAGGAGATGGACTATTAGGCTTAGACTTACTAGGGAAATTAGACGCCCATATAGACCTACGTTCGGGATTGTTAGTCACGGAAGCATCGCCTAAAATTGAATCTCTACCTTCCGTTGGTTCGATAACAAAGAGGGATGAGTTAAAAATGTCTGCGAACCGAGAGTGGGTACGTTTCATGAGTAGGACGGCGAGAGAACTAGAAGCCAAGTTTTCAGGTCATATTTTATCCCTTCCAACTAGCGTGAATATAGGAGCTAAGCCGATAGTCAAGGAGGAATCAAGACACACGGGGAAGAAGGATAACAAAACCAGCTCAGCGCGTCTTTCGCGAGAGGAAACGCTTCCGGCCTTCAGTGAATCTCTATTAGAGATTTCCGTACCAGGGAAACTAGACCAGAAAGCTGTCATAATTGAGCCGTCAAGAGCACTTCCCAATGGGGTTGTAGGAGGGAGATGCATTAACACTCCTCGGGACGGCCGTTCGTGGATGCAGTTCGTCAATTTGACCGCTTCGGCTGTGACATTGCCACGGCTTCTAGTGGTAGGTCTGGTAGAGAGAGATTGGGCGGAAGACGGTGGATCTTGTTCGGAGAGGGAACGCGAGGATGGCTCTAAAACTCCTGTTGGTTTCGCCTCGATCGTTGGCGAGAAATTGGGCCATTTAAGTGGTGGGGAAAGGAGGGATATGGAGTCCTTGTTGTCCAGATATTCAGACATTTTTTGTGAACCGGGTCCCGAAGGTTGCTCCCTGCCTGTTCAGCACCATATTGAAACTGGAGATGCCAGACCTGTGGTGAAACGCCCGTATCGTGTGCCTTTCAGTGAACGGGAGGAAATGGAACGGCAGGTTCAGACGTTGCTTGAACGAGGCGTCATTACGCCGTCTAAAAGTCCTTGGCAAGCACCTGTAATTCTAGTCAAGAAAACATCCCCAACAGGTGACTTAAAGTATCGATTCTGCACAGATTTCCGTGGCCTCAATGCAGTTACTAAGGTCGATACTTACCCGCTTCCGTTGATACAGGAAACCTTAGAACAATTGGGGAGTAGCCAAATCTTTTCCACAATTGATCTTTCGAGTGGGTACCACCAAATACCGATAGCACCCCAGGATCAGGCAAAAACGGCCTTCACGACTGTAAACGGACACTATGAGTACAAAAAAATGGCTTTCGGACTTGCGGGGGCACCTGCCACGTTCCAACGGGTCATGGACCAACTTCTTGGCCGACTGAAGGGCACCGGATGTTTCGTTTACCTCGATGATGTGGTGGTTTATAGCTCATCACTGAGGGAACACATGCTCCGGTTAGAGGAGTTGTTCGACATATTCAGAGGCGCTAATCTAAAAGTGAACTTGAACAAGTGCGCTTTTGCGGCGTCGGAAGTGACCTATCTGGGACACATAGTTACAGCCGAGGGAGTGAAACCAGATCCTAGAAAATTAGAGTCGATCAAGTCTTTTCCAGCCCCCAGAAATGTGAAGGAGTTGCGAAGTTTTCTAGGGTTGGCAAGCTATTACCGTAAATTCATAAAAGGCTTTGCGGATCTTTCAATACCGCTGACAGAATTAACTGGCTCACGAGTACGATTCCAGTGGGGCGACAAGCAACGGAAGGCTTTTGAATCGCTAAGAGAAATCCTAAGTTCGGACTCAGTCTTGTGCTATCCGAATTTCAGCGAGCCATTTATATTGTCCACCGACGCATCAGGAGTAGCTCTGGGTGCCATTCTGTCCCAGTACAGAGATGGCGGCGAGAGACCTGTTTGCTACGCTAGTAGGCAGTTGAAGGGTCCAGAACTCAACTACTCGGCAACAGAACGAGAACTGCTAGCGGTGGTTTGGGCAACAAAGCTGTTCCGTTGTTATTTACTAGGGCGAAGGTTTAAACTTGTCACTGACCACTCTGCCTTGAGGTGGATGCTAAGCCTTCGAGACCCGTCTTCACGGCTGACCAGGTGGGCCCTTCGGTTAGAGGAGTTCGACTATGAAGTCGAACATCGCCCGGGGAAGAAAAATTCTAACGCTGATGCTTTAAGCCGTACAATAGCTGTAGTCACGGGAAATAGGCAGAAAATAACCCGAGGTAAATTGAAGGATGCTCAAAAGGAGGATATGTGGTGTCAAAGAGCCATCAAGAGAGGCACTGTTCATGTACAAACAGATGCCGATGGCCTGCTATATTGGGCCGATGGGGCAACGGATGAGTCGGAATGGAGGCTTATGGTGCCTGAGGGTCTACGAAAAACAATCGTTGAAGAAAATCACTCGAAACCATGGGCTGGGCACCCAGGGGCTGATCGTACTCTCGCGGTAATCAAAAGCTCATATTATTGGCCGGGCATGGCGGCGGATGTTAGGTCCTTTGTGGAACGGTGTCACGCGTGCGCTAGCAGAAAAAGTCCTGTATCTCAAAAGGTCCCCCTGGAAGCTCCCTATATGGCCACAGGGCCTTTCGAGCAGGTATCGCTAGACATATTTGGGCCTTTGCCGACTTCCAAAAGGGGCCATCGTTACCTTTTGACCGTAATTGACAATTTTACACGGTATGCGGAGGGAATACCACTGAAGGGGCAAACAGCTGAAGAAACGGCCGTAGCACTCGTCGAGAATATTATCACTCGACATGGGGTCCCTAGGAGGTTGTTAACAGACCAGGGAAGAAATTTCGTTTCTCGACTGTTTGCTCAAGTTTGTAGAGCTCTGGGGATTAGGAAATTACAAACTACCGCCTACCATCCGGAATGTAACGGAATGGTAGAGAGGTTACATCGAACTCTTACCGATTCGATATCCCAATATGTGCGAAGAGACGGTCGTGACTGGGATAAGTGGGTCCCATATGCTCTCATGGCATATCGAGCAATACCTCATTCGTCGACAGGATACTCCCCAAACTACCTCATGCTTGGGCGAGAATTGGTAACTCCGTTTGATTGCTGGGTAGGTCCAACCAATGACGGATCGGAATCAGCGGACCATGTCGAAAAGTTAGGGCATCGGCTGAAAGAAGCCTATAAGGACGCTTTGAGTCGTGCCGAAAAGGCCTGGGCAATGAGGACCCATTATTGTAATGCCCGGCGTAAGGAGCGACGCCTAGAGGTGGGGGATTGGGTCTATCTCCATTGTCCAGCCGTAAAGCCTGGGAATTGTCCAAAATTCCACTGTCCCTGGACAGGCCCACACAAAGTAGAAAGGGTTCTTTCGCGAGTGAACTATGAGATCCGACTGGCCACTGGATCTCTGAATGTAGTTCATATAAATAGGCTAAAACGGGCCCCGGGGGGAGGAGGGGATTCGCACCCTAAGGTTATGACGAAGGCAGGTGGGGCAACCCGGGAAGTGGAAGGGTCGGAAGATGAGGTCATGGAGCCGGAATGGGAAATTAACCCAGGGTGTTGTTATGGCTCAGAAGACGACTCTTGTGAGGACCAAGATGAAATTGAAACGCAGAGTGAGATTCACAGACACTGTCCGGTTGCTGCGGGAAGATCGCCAGAATGTAATGACCCTGCCTGCCCTCTGGGCGTTAGATCCTCTCCTGAGGAAGAAAACAGGGAAATAACCCAGGATAGTCAAGGGGAGGGAAACGAAGGACGGATTGAGACAGGTGGGACTTCCGGGGAAAGTTCCAGTGGTTCAGATAGCGAGAGCCAAGCTCAGCAAAAGGGGAAACCTGATGCTACTTGGACACCAAAGGGGAAAACTTTAACTTTTTCTCGTAGGTCCCCATACCCGCTTAGGAGGAGAGCTAAGTTGCCTGAAAATGATTCCTGAATATCTTATTTCAGGGTTGTCGCTGTGGGTGGTCCTAGGAGTATGGTCCTTGGCGTGGGCAAGTCTGGTTTTTCTAAGACGAGGTGACGTAGTTGTGACGGGAGACAAATGGCGTCTACTGGTTCACTTGAATGTATCACACCTAGAAGGTATAATGGAAACTCTGCGAGGGGAGATTTGGAAGGTCCAATTAGACCTATCTCATGCCTCGGTTAAATATCCAGAGCTTGATGGACTTCAGCCTGTTGTCGAGGGCATACTTAGTCTATTCAGGGAGGCAGAAGAGGAACTTGATATGCTCTGGTCCATGCTACCTAGTCCCCGAGAACGTCGAGGATTGGTCAATGCGGGGGGGATAGTATTAAAATACCTATTTGGGACCCCAGACGCGGACGATTTACAAGGCATTCAAGAAAATTTCGACAAACTAAGTAAGCAGTACGGAGACACCATACATGCGGTCTCTGAACAACTAACGCTCAGTCGCGAGTTTGCAAGGAAAGCCGAAGAGGACACAAAAAGGGTTACCCGCTTGTCTGGGGTGGTCCGTAGAATTTTGAAGGAAGGTTTTCAAAAAGAGGCGCAACTTCAAACGAACATATCGCGTGTTACTAACCTCATCCAAAGTTCCCTGTACCTTTCCTCGTCCCTCAGAAGCCTAGAAACTGGAGTAACGGAATTCCTATTTAGATTCCGCAGAGTTCTTAATGGAGTAGGTGCATCGATGAGTGGAAAGTTGAGTAGAGAGATGCTAGGTCCTAAAGAGTTAACTCTGATTTTGGGGAAGGTAAGAGAGGCTCTGCCAACTGGACTGACACTCCTCTCGGAGGGAAGCCGATATAATGACCAAATTTACTACCAAATTTCTGAAGTACATGCAATTGCAACCGATGATGGAGTAATAGCTGTAGTGGAATTGCCTTTAAAAACTCCGGATCAGGAGATGGTGCTTTATCAGGTTCTCTCCTTGCCTCTTAAGGAGAATAAAACAGGAAGAATGGTTGCAGCTCAGCCGGAGGGGGCGTTCTTCTTGGAGAGCCACAACGAGAAGGCCTACTCAATTCTTCAGGAGCAGGATATAGCCAGATGTCGTCCCGGGATACCATGGATCTGTCCTGCCGAGTTCAAGTTCTTTCACGGACAAACACCATCTTGTATTGTCTCATCGTTTCGCCAGGAGAATACGTCGAAGGAATGGTGCCCGTGGACTTTGGTGAATCCTAGATCTTCACCCACATGGATTTGGGACGAGCACAAGGAGCTATGGTGGTATAGCATGTCTAAGCCCACTCGCCTCCATCTTCAATGCAGAGGGAGTGCTGGAGTAGAATCGCTAGAGCGGGTTCTAGATGGAAGTGGGCAGCTTACCATAGCACCTGGTTGCACAGCTTGGACACCTGATTATCGCCTTTTGCCGATAGCCGACGTTGGGGAATCCTCTCAGGTGGTGCAGTTGCAATGGGTCAACGTCACGATCAAACCACCCTTGGACCTGCCAGTAAAAGAGGATTATGATCCCGCAGTATGGGAGGATACTTTGAAGGAGCTCAAGGAGCTCGAAGAAGCGTCCAATAACTCTTCGGCTGAATGGGGAACATGGAGCGATGTTGAACGGATCCTTGCGGCCCAAAAGAAGGGGAAGGAAGGAGAACTTCTGTGGATAGCGGGCGGGTCTAATAGCACTTCTTGGGTTTACCACTGGCCTGCTAATTACAAAACTCAGATCCCGGCGTGGTGCGAATCAAAACTCGCAGCCAACGGAAGGAAGTGGGGCAGCAGGATTCGTAATACATCGACCGGCAGCTGAAAGTGTCGTATCTGTAATAACGGATCGGATATAGACCGCTCGTAAGTGTAGTAGCCGTTCAGTGATTGTGACGACAGTGTTCGGTATAGTTATAAAATAATGGTAACATAAGGATTTTTACCTCCTAAGGGAGAGGTTTTGTCTTGTAAAGATGCCAATAATAATTATTTTATTTTAATTTTTACAGCGCATCACCTGTATTGTTATTAGCACTAATATTGTTTATTATTATTATTATTAGTAACATAAGGATGGGTAGTGTTAAAGGTAAAGTAATGTTCCAAGGGAAACATGACTTTGAAAAATAGGGGGGTGATGTAAGGCCCCGTTTTCCCTTTGGCCTTGTTAAGTGAATAAGGATGAGAGAAAAGGTTGGCTGTCCATCTCTAGAGATGTGAGAACCGCGAATCCGCAAACGTTGCGTCTGGGATGTTGGCACTGCACGTGGCTGATTCGTAAGATTCCTGGAAGATCTAAGACCTGACAAGAGTTTCTAGTTCAATCACCTGCAAAAGCAGGAGTGGGGTACAAAGGGTTTAAAAAGAGCTGGCTTACCTCCGACCGGGCAGAGTTTGCATCCGTTCCTGAGACTTCGGCCCAGATGCTGTTCAGAGGTAGGCCAGTTCCAAATTCTCTATAATCTCCCCAAATGATCATATTTGATAACTCTACCTATCTGTCTCTCTCACTCAACCTTTTCTCTCATCGTAGCAATGGTTTATGATATTTATGTTTGTATCCTCTGTGTAAATTATAGTTTTAAAAAGGAATTTCCGCTTCTCTAAAATATTTCCCCATTGTCTATACCTCTAAATCCCGTCCTTGCTAATCAGTCCCTTACACTTATTTATTATTCATTGTAAAATTGTCTCAGTTTTACATTAAAGATACTTGGCTTCTGAATAAAACACTATTTTTGGGAAATATTTTTTTGCACCTTTCCCCTATGCGCAGTACCTGTTGTTCCATGGTACGTCTAACCAACACATATATATCTTCTTATCTACGCAAGAGGTTCATTATAACAAAATTTTAAGGTGCATGAAACACTTTATGAAAAGTGCGTTACCAGGTCTTGGACAGTAAAGTTCTACAAGAGCTGCATTTGTCACATACATAACATTTACACTGTACAATCCTGGTCAAAACAAATATTGATTACATCTTTTTGGATTACTATACACGATTTTTTTTAATACAATAGTGGAATGAATGTAAGGATTTATCGCTTACTTATTGAGGATTTGGACAAACCCATAGTACCTAGATGCTGGTACTAGACCTCGTACAAACCTTCTTCGGCTTTCTAATCCCAAATATTACCTGAGAGATCTTTCCTTTATCTCAAAAAGACCATTTTCATTCACCGCTATATATTTTTTTTACTATGTAACGAAGTGCATGCAGTACTTTGTACATCAAACCCCTTCTTAAGAAGCACAATCTGCTCAAATCTGGTTCTTGTTGAAGTATTCTACAAGGGACTAGGGTTCAAACAACGATCCATTCTATTCATAGCCATCCTTTAGGACCATGCCACCATTGATATCCTTAGATCATGTAGTGCTTCATCCCCATAAAGGACTCCGCTCGTCTGGGAGATTTAAAATATTTTTTAATAAAGCATAGAGTAACAATTCAAGGCCTCTTCAATATTGAAATCTCTACAGTAATCATGGAAAACTCGCAGGAACTAAGTCGTATTCGGATTTTCCATGTAAATCTAATCTCTTGAGCGATTTGAAAAGCTAGGAATGGAATTCCTTAATATTTTGTATTTAATAGAATGTATTTAATAGTAGGAGGTGGTCCAATTAAAATTTACTTATGTTTACATCTTCTTGAAGAAAAACTTTTGAATTTTACTAAAAGCTAGATTATTCTACGTACCACGATTTACGACCGTTCTAGAGGTATTTCACAAAATATAAATATTTTGTTAAATATCTCCTCTTGACCAAAAGTAGCTACAATTTAATAAATCTTCCCCCCAATACCCTTGTTCCATACAACTATTTTTTTAAGCTGATATGATATTTCTTGTTGTTGTTGTGATTATTCCACATTTCTGTTACATTATTTTGAGCTTGTGAGTCTATTTGATATGTCGGTGTCATTCATACTTTAAGTGAAATATAGAAGAACTATTTTATAACAGTAGCTGTCATTAAAAAACAATTAAATATGCGAAAGGATGTAAAGTGGATAGATCTAGGCGAAAATTACTCACTCCACACCCTCGAATTCCGATCATTTTAAAGGTAACCTCTACAAGTAACAACAAGTGAAACAAACATGCTCTCTATTTACTTATTTTGTTCTACTGAAAAAATCATTTTACAGTTAATAGAAATTAAATAAAAACTTAAACCAATTCAAAACTGAAGCAGGACGAAAAACCGTCAGAAAGAACGAAATTTATATTTTCGAATTTTGTGGCCCGATTTCTCCTAATTGCATAATAATAGTATTTAATGGGAATCTAGTACGAATAAATACGACTATTTCCAACCGTTTTTGGCATATTTTGGAAAATAAATGAACATTTAAAAAAATCGCGAAATTCAAAAGAAGATAAACGAATCCTTACTGGAAAGGAACGAATGGATGTCAGTTCCATTTTGTTGTCACTTCTCTTAAACGGTTAGAGATAATGTCTCTAACCGTTGGCATAATTTATTTCACTACGTCACATTACATATTACAAGAGTCGAACGGCGCTAACGGTCTAGATGTCGATGCGCCATAAAAAAAAATTTAAAAAAATACAAGAGTCGACTAAACCTTTTGAACGCAGTGTGTGCACTACGGTTTTTTCTCTTGAATTACAGGCGGATTTTCTCCCGATGGAAGGACGGATGAAACACGCTTAAAGAGTTCAAATTATATTGATTTATCGCAGCCTTTTGAGCGCATATTTGCAGATCTTTCTTTCGTAAAAGTTTGTAACGTAAGCACTACAACGCAATTGTAAACCAGTAGAAAAATCCTTGTCGAGATATGAGGCCTTGGTGTCTGAGCTGGTAAGAGTTCTCGTTCATCTATAGAAAAGCCTTTAGCCAACAGGTCATCTACTTTTGGAAGTAGTTCAGCTCAAAGAAAACCCTTAATCTGGTTGTTCGGCGTTAGAGTTTTGCTCCGATTCGTTTCTAGTTAACGTGGATCGTTAGAATTTCTATCAGCTTGAAGCTAGATTGGAAATGGCAGAGAGAGCATATATCGACCTGTCACATGGAGAGGAATATATCGTGTTCGCAGTAAACAATCACTGGACATGACAATTCCATTCAGTCCCATCAATAAATCACACGGGCTACCAAATATATTTATATATACATATATATACTCAAATGTATCTCTTCGAGTCGTATATCAGGCCGTCCTTCGCTCTCTGTTTCTTTTATAAAAACATATAAATATTCGGTGTTTAGTTTGCATTCCGTACAAAAAAAAAATGGAACAAATTTCATATTATTTATATTTATATTCCATATTTACCAAGAAAGTGTGGCTCAGGAATATTTTTAAACTTTTATGAGTGGGGACATATTATGTGGGAAGGATAAGCGTAAATTTGGCAAAAAATCGTTCACGGGCAAAATGGAGCGGCCACGAAACTTGGGATATAACATTCCCATAACAAAATATTGACCCTGTTCTATAATTAGCCAAATCGGTTTATCATACTTTGAAACTAAACTTATTGACCAATGCCGGCCGAAATTTGTAGTTTATTGGAAAGAATCTAGGAGTTCAAAGTAAAAATGTAAAGGGAAAGAAATGTTTTAAAAATAAACTAAATCGGTACACAATGAATGGGGGTTCACTCTGATGCCAAATTGTTAATTTGTCCATGAGGAAAATTGGGCCAATGAGGAAAATGTGTTGTAGAGTAAAGCAAACTCGGTTCATTAGAAATTGGACTTTACTCTGTTTTAGATTCAAATTAAACGTGGTCTAGTAACTCCCATACAAAACACTTCGAAAGAAAATTAATTTAAAAATTCCTTTAGAGAAATGGAATGAATTTTTAAGAAGTTCATATAATGAATATTCATCTATTACATTCACAGCGCTTGATGTTACTCACCCATTTTTCGATGTAGCTATTGACAAAAACGAATTACCACCAAGCATAAATATGTGTAAAAATAGCAAATCACCCGGACCGGACGGAATCACTAATGAATTTCTGAAAAACCTCCCAGAAGCAGGACATACGTATATTTTGAATTTATTCAACCGAATTATGGAGGGAGAAGTTGTCCCGGCATCTTGGGGAAAAGCAAATTTAACGCTATTGCACAAGAAAGGAGACCCACACGATCCTAACAATTATGGACCCCTGTCTTTGTTAAACACAATAACAAAATTCTTTACGAACATAATCAACAATAGAATCACCGACTGGACGGAATTTCGTAATCCACTTGTCGAAACACAAAAGAGTGTCATTAAGCTGAGGTCATTTATTATAGAATAAACATCTGTAACTTGACATTATTTTCTTTATTATTTAACTAGCTGAATACCCGTGCTTCGTCACGGCAGATAAGTAGTTATTTTATTGCGTTAAATGATGTATCAGCAAAATTAACACTCCTACTTAATTTTGTGCAGTTTATTATAGCACGGTTCCCGTCACACTATAAGTTAGTCATCAGTTTATAGGTAATCAAAGTATAATGTTTCTTGACATTGGGATACTCCGCACCAGTATCAAAAACAGATAACGTATAGATAACCATTATCTATAGGCTACCAGCGTGGGCGTATATAAGGGGAACTGAGGGATGTGCAGCCACCCCCCCCCCCCCTGAAATTTTGATTTGATGGTAAAAATGTGTCTTAAAAACCTTAAAAATCAATTAAATAAGATCATTTCTTTTATAAGCACAATTGGTTTGATCCATTCCTTTTTCATTTCAAAGATCATTTCATTTTAGTTGTAATAGCGTTTTATTTGCCTAAAACTATTCCAAGTTGATAGTATTCCATACCCCAGTAATTCAAGGACTGCCATCATAGTTGAAATTAACCTCAATTAAAAATAATACTTTGAAATAGATAATGTACGGTAACAGCTGTTCTTAATCGTCCGAGCAACGCATTCTACCTAGGCTTGCCTGCTCTAACCAACTCAAACTTTAAACCCCTCTAAAACTACTTAAAAATTCGAATATCAAAAACTCCTTTCATAGCGAGCGTCTACGTTCTATAGGGAGTGTCCATGCAAAATTTCAAATTTTTCTGTCGAGTGGTTTGGGCTGGGCGTTGATAGATCAGTGAGTGAGTCAGAGAGTGAGTGAGTGAGTGAGTGGTATTTGGCAAATATATAGTAGACTAGCTGTTACCCGGTGTGCAATGCTACACCTACTTTATATTAAATATCTGTAGCCGGGCTTACCATGCTACACATGCTTCATATTAAATAGTTGTAACCCAGCTTCCATGGTACGCCTACTTTATATTATATATTTAAAAAAATGAATGATTATATTATATTGGTCCAAATTATGAGAATATAAAATAATTATTATTTTTTAAAAAGTACCCTTATTTTAAAAAGTACCCTTACTTTTAAAATGGTATTACAATTAAATGATTCCAAATAATTTAATTGCAATACCGTTTTAAAGAAAATCCAAACCAAACTCCCTGTGTTTAATTTTTTTAAAGAAAAAAAAAATATGTGGTCCATAAATAAATATTCATAAAAAATAGCAATACAAATGAGGCATTTAATTAAGGTTATGATTAGTTATAATTTGTCATAACCTACAACTGAAACTATATTCTTTATTTTCATTGATTTTTTTTTTTAAATGTAATATTTATTTATTTTAAGGGCTTCACATCTAAAGCTAAAACCTCAACCTTGCGCAAATATAATATTAATATGCTATATTGTTTACCTGTTCATGTAATAATCCGTAACTGAGTTTTTTTTATGAATGAAAAAGTAGGTAAGTCGTGCAGGGTTTATGTTATGTATGCCAAAAGGAAAGTTTTAAAAACATAGTTTGTTGTTTCAAATACACTTTCACATATTTTTGTTCACTTTTTTTTCCTTTCTATTAAAGCTTCTGTTTCAAATTTTATGGTTCATGCACTCTTCTATAAGGATAGTCCTTCTATCATAGGAAATAGGGGCCTCTAAGAATAAAAACAAATTTAAGATATTTTTCTTGCAGTTATGGACAACAATGAATTAAAGGTATTTGGGAATTTCAATAACGACATTGACTTGGCGACAATATTTTTACCAGAATTGCAACCGTATTTAAACATTTAGTCCAAGAGCTGGTAACACACTTTTCAAGTGTTTTATGTGCCTTGAAATTGTCGTATAGTGGGTCTCTAGTGTAGATAAAAAGTTAAGTATATGGTTGCTGGACATACCTTGAAACACCAGGTACTGCGCATGGTAATCAGTAACAAACTATGGGCCAAAAATAGTGTTTTATTCAGAAGCCATAAGTGTTCAATGTAAAATTAAGGCAATTCTATAATGAATAATATATAAGGCAGACACTTTTAAGTGGGATACATATAAAAAAAAAGAAAAAACCGAAGTGGGTTTTTTGTAATATTAAATGAAGTCTCTTCTTCACACTGCTATTTAAACACCATAATTGAAAATAATTACAAAAGGGCAGACACTTTTTGTGAGGTTTAGTAATCAGCAAACATGAAAATAAATTCAGCCGATGATAGACTGCAATACACTGCGTCTAACCGTAAGAGTGAGTGAGAGCACCAATCATCTGGACAGGACAGTTGTGGCTGTTCTAGAAATAAAGCAACTTGCCTTAATTATACATTAAAGATTGTTGGCTTCTGAATAAAATACCATTTTAGTGACATATTTTTTTAACACCTTTCCCCTATGTGCAGTACCTGGTGTTCCAAGGTATGTCCAGGCTACACTTATATGCCTTACCTATCCACGACATGCAATACACCAAAATTCCAAGGTGCATAAAACACTTCATGAAATGTGCGTTACCAGCTCCCCGACTAAATGTTGACAGTCAGAGGATATAACTATCTCAGACAAAAGAAAGCATATGTCAGAATATAATGATTAAATTATTATGGATATTAAATTAATAAAAAATTGCATGGAAAATTTAATTACTTATTCATTTATTAGATCACCACAATTCACGTGACTTCCTCTTCTTATAAAAATAATATTTTAATACATTAATTTATCTGCAAAAAAAATAGCATGCATTAAGAATAACTTTATTAAAAAAAAATTAAAGTGAGGCTGCCCAAATTAATAGGGTTGCTAAACCATACAGCTCTTGTAAAAATAAAATAATGTTTCAAAACGTGGTGAAAATTAATTCATTTATATACATTCATTTGTATGATTATAAACATTTATGTAATTTATTATGTACATCTATCTATATGCGAATAAAAAAATAAGTTAAATATAACAACATTTAATATAATATTTTAATAATATTTGCATATGTATGTGAGAGAATTAATTTAAAGTTCATAAATTTAAGTCCTTTACAAAATCCCATTTAGAAGTTATTATTTGTTCTGGTTTCCTAACAAAATTTTTACTACCATATAAATTAAAGTTAGAAACATCTGGTTTCTTTCCAAAACAGTTTTCATAGGGTATTTTATTGTCAATGGTGTTAGCTAAAGAGAGATTTTTCAAATAAGTTGCTACACAGACCATTTCTGGCCAACATTTTTTTCTACAATAGCTTCTGCCAGTAAACAATGAGATATATTCATAATTGTTCTAGTAAATCACACCATTTAATTCATGAACATATGAGGGACAGGGATTAATTATGATACCCTTTTTTTTTTGGTAGTCATAATTCATACTATTTAAATATTCCTTACCAATGTCATATCTCACAATACCAATTCTCTTATTTCCTAAGTTTTCAACCTCATTTACTTATTGAACAAAGGAATGAAAAACTTCTGTTTTAGGTTTAATAGTTTAAATCCTAGCAATCTTACTATTTATTTGAGTGAGACCGCGACAAAGGGAATTCATCACTAAACACTTAAATAACAATAAACAATACTGAGCAATTATGAAGAAATTAACATGAGAGCAATCTTACTATAATCATCTATAAATGAAACAAAATATTTTTCACCTTTAAGACTCATAGTTAAAAAAAGGTCTACATCAGTGTAAACAATTCCAAAATACTTTTAGCCTTGTTCATATTGTTATTTACACACTTCATCAGTTTCAATAAAAAAGTTAAGTGTTTTTCCACATACTAAAACCCTCTCCATCAAATACCAGTACATATTCATTTATACATTAAACAGAAAAGCGAGTGAGAGATACCGAATACTATAACCGACATTACAACCTTCCTATACTAAAGAGATAAAAAACTACCTCTCAACAAAAGTATTGAAACTATTAAAGTTCTGAATAGAAACATGAACACTTAATTATATTATATTAGTCCAAATTATGATTAGATAAACACAGAACATTTTTATGATATACTTATTTATACGATATTAGTCTATATTCAGGTTAGAGCAGTGTTGCCCTAGGCAATCAAATCAAAATTGATTTAATATGAAGAAAACTGATCTGATATTAAGAAAATTAATCTTAAAAAATATGATATTTTATTATATGATATCTTATAAGATATTTGTCCAAACTCTGAGAATATAAACCTACTATTTAGATAAACAAACAAAGGTTTTGTATTGCACTTCTTCTTAGAAGGAGGGGCAACACTGGAAAGAAAATGCCGATTTCTGACTATAAACTCTTCTGTATATGACAGTTTCGAACTCGTTACTTCCAAACTATGAATCCTAGAAGATTTTGAGCTAGACTACGAGATTTCCCGGATCAAGACGTATCTATGTGCGAAGTTTGGTCAATATCAGTCAAACTATGTGGATTTGTATAAGGAACAAACAAACAGAAAAACAGAAAAGCAGAAAAACAGAAAAACAGAAAAACAGACACGTGATTTTTATATATATAGATTTATTTTTTTTTTACTGTGTGTGAAATTACACTTATCTTAAGATGTATTTATTTTTCTTATTTTGAATTCAGTAGAAGCCTCATTTTGTTATTATTTATTATTACATGTAAAAGATATAACCTCGTTTTATTTTGTTTTGTGCAAATTATATTTTTTATTAATGCAATAAGGCTGCAACCGTTGCATATAAGTTGTATAACTTGAGAAATAAAACATATTATTATTATTATAATTTATAAATTAACACCGTAAAAGCCAGAGGTACAGACATATACTGCTAGGCTATTTTCATGTAACTGATACCGAAGGGTCTAACTTTTTTATATTATATTCTTATATTTATATTTTATATTTATATTTATATTTTATATTTATATTTATATTTTATATTTATATTTACAATATGTTTTGTTTTGCAATGTTTTTCTTTGCTCTTTCATATTATATTTAGATTATTGTTAGAGGGAATTTCTGTAAATTCTATTCTACTAGAATTACATTAGATATAAGATTTACACTATACTAGATACATATTAGGTTAAAAATATGATGCCTCTCAATAAAATATATTGAATATAAAACTGTATATAAAGTGTAAATATTTTGTACATAAAATCTATATATTTAAAACAAAATGTAACATATAAGAAAAATGTATGTTATATGCAAAGCATGGGACATGCAGAATAATCTCCCTCTCTACAGGGTTCCTATAGGGAGGAAATAGAGAAGGGTCTAACTTTCCACAAATAGTGCATACAAACAAATATATACCTATATATAAAAAAAAAATCAGTCCAGTAACAGGCCACGAGGGCCCAGAGGGGCAGATACTATAGAGGTATCTGATTCATGACCATACGGCACACTAGGTAGATAGTGTGGTCAGTACTAGGCTCCGGCCGCCTGATTTTTCCCTTGGCTGCTTCGACTGCTATAGTCATTAGCACCCAAGGTACCCATTATTAAATTAATTAAAGGCTGGGTTGGCCTAGGGGCGGTCAGGGAGGCCGAATTCAACCCATGAGCGAAGAAAAAATCTTTAGTGCTTGCTCGGAATTTGAACTCAGGTCCTCCAACTTACTAGTCTAGTGCTCTACCACTGAGCTAACCTCGCCCCCACCTATATATAAATAAATATTAAAAAATTAAAATATCCAACAGCATAGGTTTGTACCAGTTTCGCCACACTGTACTAACGTGACCCCATTTTACGGCAAATGATTCAGCAGTTTATTCCAAATATAGAATTTCAAAACTATTTTAGGGCTGAATGGTATCCAGTGTCAAGGCCCTCAACAAATAAATACAACTATTTACGTTTATTTTGTATTTATATACGCTATTATTACAAACTATTCATGAATATGACATATAGAGGTGATCTTTAGAAACAAAGGAGCTAGGGGTTTGAGTATAAATGGGAATGATGATATTATGGTATTTTTGTACGCTGATGATTAAGTTATTTTGGCAGACTCCCCAGTTGACCTGAAAAAGAAATTAGAAATCTTAGAGGAATATAGCAGCTTGAACTCTTTATCGGTTAATATATCAAAATCAAAAATATTGAAATTTCACTAAGACAAATGCAAAAATTACTCCAAATTCTATTATTCTGGTTAAGAAATTGAGCAAGTCAAGAAGTTTGTTTATCTCGAGTTCTCGTCGTTAGCACTATTTCTAGAGGAAAAATCTTATGCAATTACAAAATTTAAATCAACAATATCTACTGTTTTCAAATCTTGGTAGGGTCAAAATTTCACGACTGAACGAAAAATTTAGTATACGCAGCTCCAGGATGGTTCAGTTTGGAGGTATCTAACATATTTGGAGCAAGCAGAAACTGGGTTTTACAAGAAATTACTTCAACTAATTCCAAGTGCTCCGAACTACATGATTCGACTAGAGGTTGGAGGTGACTATGTTTCTGTGGAAATTACAAAAACCGATGCTTTCTTGGGTCTATAAGATTTTATCTTTGCCCAACGATAGATTACTAAAAATGTGTTCTAATCGACTATTAGTACTAGACCAAACCACCATGAACAATGTTAAGTTTAATGGGGTATCTCAAGTCAAAAATATATTTCATTCATTGGACTTAATAGATATCTAGTTAACGCAGGATCCAAATGAATTTAAAGGAAACATATGTAATATCCTAGACGCTTATAAAACTGCTGCACAAAATAGAGATCTCGATAAAATGAGAAATGCCCAAAATGCATGCTATGGATCTATATAGGCCAATATATAGATTTATTACCCAGTCCACGGAACTTTTTAACATTAAGATTACCTTTTCTAGTTCTCAAAATTATTGCACAACTCAGGACTACGAGCAACTTTAATATTAAATTTAGTATTAAAAGCGTTTATTATAGCATTAATCCTCAAGAAATGCGTATCCTGTGTAGATCGAATGCCTATGAAGATGTGTATCATATACTGTTGCACTGTCCAATTCACTCGCCTACCATTGAAATACCCAGCAGATAACGCTCAATTCATGAGATCCTAATGAGAGCCTCAAGATTTCAACATATTTCAATACCTTAAGAATATGTTAAAGCTTAAGGCTTCATTGCTCCGAGAATAGTTCTACTTTGCTTTGTGTTTTGTTATTGTTTAAATATTCGTATTTTTCCTCTACATTTATAATAATATTTATCTACTTTTAAATATATTATGTAGTATATAAATATAAATAACTAGGCTATATACAATATTTTTTATGTATTATGATTGCCACAACAATATTCATTTAAATAAATGTAAATAGGTTAATTTTGTAAATTATATAATTCAAGTTATAAACATTAATAAGATATTGGTGTATGTTAAATAAAAATAAGATTAATGCAAGACCCTTGTAATAATAACATTAGTTATACTAATCACATTATATAAGGCCTACTCCTCGCTGTAAGCGATAAACAAAATAAATAACTATTCATGAATACAGGATAAACCTCTCACATAATTTATTAAAGCAATTATTTGAAGGATAAACTTTTTATTTTTTTCAAAATATGATTTATTTCTAAGACAGTACTACTAAAGAGGAACAGGAGAGGTATATAAAGTGCGAGAAGAGTAGTCCCCCCTCATCGGCCGTTGATGCACGATGAATGCCGAAGAGAGCCGAATCGTCCCTCGGGACTGTTTGAGGATTGGAAGCACGTAGAGCAGCGATGAACTGGGGTAGTCTAGGTATCCCTCAAGGTGATTCTCTCAGACCTACTCCACTCTCTTTAATCTACTTACACCCAGATACTTCCTCGCTTTTCTTCTCTTCCGACCATCCACCTTTTCACCGAGGAAATAAAACTTCTTACAGCTGTCAATTTGATCTTCCACATCTTCTCAGAACCTTCTTCCAACTCTTATTCTTTCCCGAAATCATAAATTAATTTTTTTTGGCTCATTCACTGAAAAACATAATGTTAAAAGAATTTCATAAGTCGACCTATAATATATATATATATATATATATATATATATATATATATATATATATATATATATATATATATATAAATTTATGTAGTGCTGTCCCTTTTTTTTAAGTAAGATGGGATGCTTTTTGAAAGTTCATGGTTCCTTTCTTGAAAAATGAATCACCAAAAAAATATAAGTATGCATTTGGCATTCAGATCAGCGTTTACCCCGACAAAAGATCGAATTTATTCTCTTGTTGAGTTTAAAATTTACATTAACATAATGTTTTATTAATTAAAAAAATATACAAGGTGATTAATACTATGCACAGATTATAATTGGTGATGAATTTCCAACTTCATATTATTACAAAAATTTGCTTAATTTACTTTTTATACAGATGGTGCCTACGATTCTATGAACTATATATATAAATAAATGTTAGGTTATAATCATCATAACTACATAAAATTAAGTCTTTACTTTGTAGATTATAATACACGAAAAACGCACATGTCAAAATACATGCCTAAATATATAATATATATGTAATGCACATTCTATGCATGCTTCAAATTAGTTAGTTATGCTCAGAAAAGAGTGGTTGGAAAACCGACTTTGAAATTGCAAGTTTGTATTCGTGTTATCTTGGGTGTTGAGCATTCTTTGGAGTATGAGGCTGCTCTTACCAACAATTACATGACCTTTGTTGCTAATGGTTGGCTCAGTGTCCTATATCTATTATATATTTTTTCTGTAGGTTGTTTAAGTTTTTTGATTACACCATTCTTCTTTTTCGTAAAGTTATGTATTTGTTTTATTTGCTACTTTGTCCGTTTCATTGCTGTTTTAGTGGTGGAGTGGATGCGTGCTTTTATTTTCGTGTTGTGCTGTTTTGGTTTTGAGCGCTCTGGTTACTTGTTGTATGCGTGTGTTTTGAAGAGTGTGTGATCTTAGTGATAACAACTAGATTGCCTTTTTTGTCAACAATGTTTGCCTGTGGTACGAGAATTTCTATTGCTTGTATGGCTCTATGAATTGTCTTGCCAAGGATAGAGTTACCTAGTTTTTTGCGTTCCTGTTGCTCGTTGAAATTAATTGTGTTTGCCACGGAAACGTCATCCGACTACTAGTTTGTTAAGCAAATATCCAGTTGAGTCGGTGATTACACTGTTGATGAAACAGCGTATGAACGGTTAGTAATTGTGCCAGTCGGTTTGTTAAGTGAATATCCAGTTGAGTCGGTGATTACACTGTTGATGAAACAGCGTATGAACGGTTAGTAATTGTGCCAGTCGGTTTGTTAAGCAAATATCCAGTTGAGTCGGTGATTACACTGTTGATGAAACAGCGTATGAACGGTTAGTAATTGTGCCAGTCGGTTTGTTAAGCAAATATCCAGTTGAGTCGGTGATTACACTGTTGATGAAACAGCGTATGAACGGTTAGTAATTGTGCCAGTCGGTTTGTTAAGTGAATATCCAGTTGAGTCAGTGATTACACTGTTGATGAAACAGCGTATGAACGGTTAGTAATTGTGCCAGTCGGTTTGTTAAGTGAATATTCAGTTGAGCCAGTGCTTACACTGTTGATGAAACAGCGTATGAACGGATAGTAATTGTTCCAGTCGGTTTGTTGCTTGTGATAGCGTATTAGCTAGTACTCTTTAACATCTTTCTAATCAAGATTTGCTAGAGTCCTGTAAGCCGTTGTTCATTGAAATTGTCCTATTTGTTTGAACTACTCCTTGTTCTGAGTTAAAAATTTTAGAAAGTCCTATAAGATTGAACTGAGTAATGTAGCAGTCTCTTGGCTGAACTAATTTATTCATAGCAATCCTTGCTATTGTTTGCTCCGCAATGATAATTATACAACCTCTTGCTATAGCACGATTCTAATTTTCCTCTCATTTCTCTCATCTCATCATCACCTAATAGCAAGACGGAGGGAAATATCTGACAAGATAATACAGATTTAATTAACGCTTAAATGTTAGTAAACCTCATTTGAACGATAATTGCTATTTTCAATGAAAGGGAAGTAACTAGAATTAAATTCAAAAATTTTCCGAAAATGTAAAATATTTGGATATTAGGCACCGCATTGCACAGAAAATTTATAATACCTAAAATTATTCTTTTGGCATATTCGGCACGTAAAGCAAACAACACCAAAATTCTTTCTCATTTTACATATCTACTTTTAATGAGAAGATCGTTTTACTGCTAAAATAAATTTCCAAAAAAAAAAAAACAGATTCAAATAACGGTTTAAAGCAACGAAACTAAAACTTTCGAAATATTAAGCACTTATTTATCCTATCTAAATCGTCCCCAAAAAAATTCATTTGAGAATCGCTTTTATAAGAAATTTAGTTAGCAGTCGAATAATTATGTTCCACTGATTACGTTTTCGAGATAATTAAGAATATGGGTGCAAATGACCTCAGCAGTCGATGCACAGAAAATTATTTAAGACAATTACTTTTTTAGTTTTTATTGAAAACTGTTACAGACACTGCCGTTTTTATTCGTTTCTCTACGTTAGAAACACCATAACACCGCAGTACGTGCATGCCTAGAAACGAAATAACACATGAGTGCTTCCTTAAAAATCAGAAGACGTGTTTTTGGACCGAATTCTATCAAAATCGGAAACTTTTGGGGAAAATCGACAACAAATATGTCATTTTTGTGGTCTGAGAGATCTAAAACGTGGACGTCTGTTCGGTACTTTCGGATTGAGTCATGAAATCCATGTCACTTGCAAGTGAATTTTCCCCTTTAAAGAGTAGAAGGACATAAAATGAAAATAATCATTATAACAGAAAATTCTCCATTATAATTGGTATGAAGCTGGTAGGAAGGACGAAGGACCCCCTGAAAGAGGGAATGTCCTTAAGGAAGATAATCCTGTAAAATAGGTCAATAAATACAGGGCCCAGGCAGACACCCTGCAATTACCCTTTGTCCTTCTAATGGAATATCGCAGCATCATGGCTCTCTTATTCTTCAGAAATATCCTACTTCAACAACTTTTAAAGAGTCTCGGACAATGGGTTACAACATAAAATGATTTCCCTCATTCGAGCGAAAAATTACAAATGAATTCTTGCACCAATGGATGTTGGGGTCCTTCCTTGAATTTTGAAGATCCGTTGGATGCCCAGAAAGCAACATATGTGACATTAAGTGATTTCACTGTACTGATAGCGAGATATATGGTGTTACAGGATCCTATTGCAGTGATAGCGAGATACATTGTCTTATATGATCCTAGTGCACTAATAGCGAGGTATGTGGTTTTAAGTGATCCTAGAGCACTGATAGCGAGACACATTGTGTTATAGGATCCTACTGCATTGATAGCGAGATATGTAGCCTTATAAGATCCTAGTGCACTAATAGCGAGGTATAAGGTGTTAAATGATCCTACTGTACTGATAGCGAGATACATTGTGGTATAGGAGCCTACTGCATTGATAGCGAGATATATTGGGTTATAGGATCCTACTGCATTGATAGCGAGATATATTGTGTTATAGGAGCCTACTGCATTGATAGCGAGATATATTGTGTTATAGGAGCCTACTGCATTGATAGCGAGATATATTGTGTTATAGGAGCCTACTGCATTGATAGCGAGATATATAGCCTTATATGATCCTAGTGACAGCGAGATATATGGTGTTAAATAATCCTCTTGCGCGGTATAATGAGATCCAACCTCAATATTAAAGTCAAATCATGTTGACGATCACTAGAAATGTGGAAAAAGTGATTAACTTCCCGAATTGTAGGAATCCGAGAATTCGGAAAGTTCCAGTACCGTTTCGCAACCTGACGTGATCCTATGAAAATTTGATTGTGAATATTTTAGGAAATAATCTAGGAAATTAGAAGTTTTTCTGATAACGTGGATAAGAATTTTCGGTAGCATAAGGGAGATAACCTGCCCAAATTTTCTCGTATTTGTTGATTTTATGAACTCTATCGCCTCCTTAAATCAAACCGTTTACTAATTGGTTTATTTAGAACCGGCCAACTTATCAAATCGAAATTGTGAATGAGAGTTGAACTCAAGCGGTGAAATATTTATCAATGTATTTGAACTGTTGCGGCTTTCCGACGAAGCCCCAATACAAAATTATCACGTTGATTATAAGGATAATATAATTTACCCAATTATAATATAATTAACGAGGGTTCCCGCCGCAGAAATTTTGTCATTACTGATTAAAGAAATCTATAGTCAAACAGGACTAAAAGTTAGCCGAGTTATCAATTCAATGAAATTTAGCGACTCTCTACTTTATCAGATTCTGGTTGGACTGATTGAAAATATTCCACCTCTGATAGTGGATTTAATAAACCAATCTCATCAGATCGTGTGAGAGGTTCTTCCGACATACCCGCAGGAAGATGAGTTTTATCATGGGTTTTTATTTCAAGTAATGATACTTTTGGAATTTCCAATAAATTGCATAAATTGAAGACGTCGCTTTGCTTAAATGGGTTTAAATCCCTTTTCATAAACATTTTTTTTTCTGGTTATGAGAGTTTCCATTTTTTCTATCTAAATTGAGAACTTTTCTTTCACTCCATGTGGGAATTGATATACTAACGTCTGGTTTTAGGAGTTAAAAGTGGGGAGCCTCCGAAGTGCTAGGTTTGCGGCGTACCCCTCACTGTAAAGGATAACTTGACGGAGTGTAGAGCCTATGAAGACGAGAGAGTTCGACTGAGTCTCCTGGCAGATCTTAAGAGTTCCCATGTAATAATTCGGTTCACCTTAGTCGATTTGAAAAACAAAATTTAGCTCTATAAGTATATTGAATTATCACCCTTACCATTATTTTTCTTTCCGTTTGAAACTATATATATATTTTTCAATGTAAACTCCGCAGCCTAGCATCTGTATGCACAAAAATACTTTATAAATGGTTCTTTATCATGAAGCCAAATCTTTTACTTAACTAACAACTATTATATATTGTATTGCAATCTTCAATATATTTCTATAAAATTTCAACTCAATATTCCCTGTATATAGAACTTAATATTTATTTAAAAAGTGTATTCTTGTCTTAATTGATTAAATTTAAATTATTAAGACATTAACTAACTAAAATTTCGTTACAATTATTTTTTGTTTTAACTGCTGGTGGCGTTGAACGCTGGTTCGGCAGAAGCGGTGGGCTTGGCTAGGGTAGGGGGTGAGCCCCCCCCCCCTAGGGTTTGGTTGCCCTGGCACCAGCAACACACCTTCTGTCATAGACCTAGCAGCCAGTCACCAGATGCGGGCCACTAAGCAAGAACTGGCACGGGGAACTCTACTCGACCTTGACTTGGGCGTTGTTTTTGCTTTCCATGCTACCGCCCATGAGGCATGAATGAGTCAATGGTGGTTGAATTGCCGTAAAAAATTAAAGAAAGAAAATAGTACCTAGTGCAAAACATTTTGCACGTTCATTTGAGCTCTTTCACGAATATCTCTAGAATCTTCTATGACACTACTTCATTAGCGAATTGCATCATTAACCTCCAATCCCTTACGTTAAGTTCCTTAAGAAAGTAATTAAGTTGTAACTTGGCCGTATACACATCAAGTGTTGCTCGACTTTTAGAAGTAGTCCTTCTAAAAGTATGAGGCACGTCTTTTTTAAATGCTGAACTCGCGACATCGCCGCAACCTCGACCTGTTTTCATTTAATGCTTAGCTTTGGTCTAATTTGTAAAGCATAGAAGAAATCTTGACACTGGAACGAAACCGACTGATGAGAATTCGGTATAATGCCTGTTTATTGAAACATGTTTGGGCTATCTTCCTCTTATCACGATTTATTATCATACAGTAACTCAGTCATGTTGTCCGGTAAGTCATAGTTGTGTCTCCGTAAACATCTGTCAATATGTGTTTGATAGTTAAAGGAGTGTTACATACATCACATGTCGGTCTCTCCTGTCTCGTCATGAGGTGTAAGTTTGTCATCCGGGAATGACCTATTCTTAAGCGGCATAAGACAACTTCTTCTCTTCTAGTTTGCCTTATGCTTGATGACCATTCTTCGAGTGTTTGTATAATTTCTCTTAGTTTATTGTCCGTAGGCGCGTGCCAAGATCTTTGCCACTTTTCGATGATGGTGGCAAAAACATTTTAAAAATTGTTGTGAACTACTGATTCCTTATGTAATTGTTTCTAAAAATATTAATTTTTTCTAAAATGGTCAAGCAACCAGATAATTTTTTTTCTGGAACATTTCAAATAGATTGACCCAGAAGCAAATAAAAAAAAATATTTTGTTGGAGCAAAAATAATGCAAAACAAATATATAAAAAAAATATAATCTAAAGTCTAGTTAATGGATTGTAAATAATGTATATTTTTCCAAATATTAAAAAAATTTAAGAAGGTTATTAAAATGTAAATAAAAAAAAATCCGAAGTACCTAGTTTTTTTTTAATATTCACGCTGCGATTTAAACAGCGTCTTAAAAAAACATAATTGAATATAATTTCAAATGGGCAGACACTTTTTGTGGGGTTTAATTATCAGGAAACATGGAAATAAATGTTGCCGCTGATAGTCTGCTATACGCTCTGTGTAAATGAAACGCAAGAGTGA